>OY723408.1:27324745-28552529 GCA_963210345.1 Inga oerstediana
TGACCATTAAAAAATTAATGTTGGTTATTAACGTTCTTAATGACTAGGAGTGACATTACTCATTTGTTAACACTTCCGGAGTGAAATTGATCCAAAAAAACATAAAAATATTCACAGCTCGTATATGTGAAAACTGCCAAGGTAAAATTGGATTTTAATGCTATTATGATTATATATATTTTTGAAAGAAGACAAATACATGTATGCATGTGTGTAAAAAGAGGCATGGGCTTACACAGCATAATAGATCAGGGTTCTCTTCATCGAAGACATTGTTGTTCTTTTTGCCACTTAAGATCTCTAGAACCAATATACCAAAACTAAAAACATCTTATTTGACAGAGAATTGTCCATGCATTGCATATTCTGATGCCATATATCGACTAAATGTCATGATAAATAAGCTTAATTAGATGTGTTAACTATAACTAGGTATTGTGATTATCAATTGATAATAAGTCTAGCAATACTTACTAAGTTCCAACAATTCTGCTTGTATTGCTTTGAGTTTGGTCCACAAGAAATAGTCTTGCTAGGCCAAAGTCAGATATTTTGGGATTTAAATCATCATCTAAAATAATATTACTCGCTTTAAGATCTCGATGAATAATACACAATCTTGAATCTTCATGAAGGTAAAGAAGGCCACGAGCAATGCCTCCTATGATTTTGTAGCGCATTACCCAGTTGCCACGAGCAATGCCTCCTATGATTTTGTAGCGCATTACCCAGTTCAAATGAACACGTTCACTTGGGTTTGCAATATTGTTGTATCTATTTAAGCCATGCCATGATCCATTGAAACTGTGTCTAGAATTTGCATTATGATTTTCATCTAATATAAATGAAAGAATAGAAGAATCATCCAAATGATGAAAAACTCCCAATAATTTACACTACAAAAAAAACGTCATTTAGTAACGGTTAAAAATGGGTATTAGTAGCGGTTCTAACCGCTACAAACAAGGTTAGTAGCGGTTACAAGAACCACTACTAAATCGTATGTTGCAAGAAGTTTTGTAGCGGTTATTTAAAACTGCTACTCAATCAAAAATAACCGCTACATCATTTGTAGCGGTTCAACTTCACCGCTACAACACCTAGAAATATTTGTAGCGGTTATATAACCGCTACAAATATAAAAAATTGAAATTTTGAGACCCAAAAAAATGACTTTTTTTTGTAGCAAACCGCTACAAATATAAAAAATTGAAATTTTGTTGGAAAAAAAAAATGACATTTTTTTATTTTGTAGCGGTTCAGAAACCGCTACTAAGTTTGAATTTCTTGAAATTAGTAGCGGTTTTAAAAACCGCTACTAATTTCATGAAATTCAAATTTGACGCAAAAAAAATTTATTTTTAGTTGTAAAAAAGCGCGTTATTTAGTAGTGGTTTAATAACCGCTACAAATATTTAAGAATTTTTTATAAAATATACAATTATTTGTTTATGTTTTTTCAATATTAAATTAAATAGTTTATTTTATTATTATTTTATCTATTTCAATTAGGTTATTATTTAATAGTTTAACTTATTAATAAATAAAAAAGGAAAAATGTAATTGAATTGGATTAGTATAGAATTTATATTAATAATATTATTAAGGATAGGTAGGTAATAAGGAACTATTATGTTCTCTAATATAATGTAATTGTGTATGAAAAATAGATGAAAATGAGATACAGTTATGATATATCTAGAAAAAAAATGGTTAGAATAAATTTTATAGAAAGGAAAGAAGTATTGTAAAAAAAAATTAAAAATCTTGTTACCATATTTGATCGTATTATTCAGCTCCTCTACTCATACGAAAGAAGTTGTAAATGAGAGAAAATGAAAGAAAGGTAAGGTGAAAAGAAATTGGGGAGTGTTTGAAATGAGTTGTGGTAAGGGTATTTATAGGGATCCACGTACTATTTGTAGCGGTTAATGTAGCGGTTAGTGTAGCGGTTATTATGTAGTAGCGGTTATTTGTATTTTTGTAGCGGTTTAATATTTATAGTGCTATTTGTAGCGGTTAGTGTAGCGGTTATATCCATTTTGCAGCGGTTATTCATTTAGTAGCGGTTTCGTTTTTATTTGTAGCGGTTTAATAACCGCTACAAATATTATTTTAATTTTTTTTTTAAAATATTTTTTTACATTTGATTTTAAAATTTTTTTTGCATTTTTTGTAAAGACAAAAGAGATCACTCATCGTCGCCATCCCTACAGAAATTTTGTAGAAAAATTATTGTTATTGATATATTATTAATTTTAAAAAATTTAATTCAAATGACGTGGATTTAAAAAACTCACCGCAGTAGAGGTAAATTGTCATTGCCTTCAAGGAAGTAGTTTTCAAAATCAGCTAGCTGAAATGGCTCACTCTCGTAGGCGATGTTATCGCCTTCACCCATGTCGTAAAGGTCTCTTGGCTTTAAATGAACGACCATGTGCCAATCCCTATGCCTCTCGTCCTCGACATAATAAACCTGATGTGCCTCTGAAGCTAGAATATACGGCTCATCATCTCGAGAAATATCGGTATGAATCGGCCGTGAGAAATTGACTGATGTGATCCCTAGGTCGTCAGTTGTCAGTCCCCGAGAAGTAGTGGTATTTGCCCACAAACACTTGAACAGCGTCACCGTGAAACGGCCTTGGTAATTAAGCTCGACCACATCAAGAAGCTTGCCATAGTAAGGGACGCCTCCGAACTGCATGTTGGCGTCACTGCTGCTCGCATAACTCCTTGTCCCAAATGTGCCATAAACACCCGAATTCTGTGTTTCCAATCCTTGATCCCGTGAAACCGTGCAAAACTTAAAACCATTGACATTGTATGCTGTAAACCATTTTGCATGATCAAGAGGGCCGATTGTGAGAGCTCTGAAATTTGGTGAGTGTGGGTTGTGGTCATTTAGTATTCTGCGTGCAAACCAGCTCGGGAATTCTCTGTGGACCCTCCTATCAACTTCTGAGGATGTCTGTGTACGGATCCTGAGTTGACGCTTAACATGACTTCTGAATTCGCTGCAATTAATACTGGAAAGGCGTTAGTGAAATGAAAGTGAGAAATGTTACGAAAGATATAGATTGAAGAACATGTGAGTGTACAATTCTTACCGTATGAAAGGTTCAACTTGAGTGCAATTAATCAAGACATGTCTATGTGCTTGCAACTTCTCAGTTGCCGTTAGTTTGAAGTTCTCAGTTGCTCCAACTGGTTTACCAACACGAGGGATAAATTCTCCTGATGTCGGCGCAGGTTCAGGACAATCGTCAACACGAGGCGGGCGGTTGAAAGCCGTCTCAAGATCATCAAAGTATCTTGAGCAAAAATATAGCACCTCATCCCCTATATAGCCTTCAGCTATAGAACCTTCTGGCCACGCCTTATTCCTCATGTAAGATTTTAATTTCCCTAGGAACCTACGAAGTACAGAAGAGAAAATTGATATAAAATGATGAAAAGGACGAATAGCAAACATTAAATACGGATAATAAATTAAAGCACGTATTTAAAATGAGTATCTCTCAATCGGATACATCCAACGATATTGTACTGGTCCAGCGAGCTTTATTTCATGAACGAGGTGGACTGTGAGGTGAACCATCACAGTAAAAAAGGATGGAGGAAAGATCATCTCCAAATGACAAAGCGTAAGAATGATTTTTTACTGCAGCTGATCGAGCTCCTCAACGATCAAAACCTTAGAACACAACTTCCGAAAGAAAGAACAAAGTTCCACCAGAACGATGGAAACATTGGGAGGAAGTGTATTCTTTATAGCCAGAGGGAGTAACTGCTGCATAAGAACATGTGAGTCATGACTCTTCAGGCCAGCAACCTTTCGAGCCTGCAAGTCGACACATCGAGAAATGTTGCTTGAATACCCATTAGGAACTTTTAATTTCTTCAACGTCGCGAGGAACACTTCCTTGTTCGATTTTGTGAGGGTAAACTTTGCCGGTGGAAATCTGTCATGCTCATCTGGCCAAGCATCTTCACGAACTCCCATGTCGCGTAAATCTTTCCTCGCTTGAAGGTGATCTTTTGTCTTGCCGGGTTCGTTAAGCAGCGTATACAGCACATTGTCGCAAACATTTTTTTCAATGTGCATTACATCAAGACTGTGGCGAAGTAAATTAGATCTCCAATATGGAAGCGTGAAGAAAATACTTATCTTCTTCCACTGCTGAGGCGCCAAAGTCCTGCGCGTCTTTTGGCGAGTTTGTGCTGAATCGTCGCTTTTTCCAAACTCGAAGTCAACATGCTCAAGCTGCTGTAAGATATCTGTACCGGACAAATTCTGAGGTGGTCTTCTTTTTTCTGGTTTCCCATTGAAGCGATTCCGTTGCAATCTGAACTTATGCATTCCATCGAGAAACCTCCGATGCCCCATAAAGCACCACTTTCGGCTGTGGGGAAGGCGCAATACGTCAGAGTCAAAATTGCAAGCTGGACTCGCCGACCCAGTATGCACATTCCAACCAGATAATGTGCCAAGGCCAGGAAAGTCACTAATCGTCCACATCAAGGCTGTACGCATGTTGAACAAAGTCTTGCTGTAAGCATTGTACGTCTCCAAGCCGACATTCCACAGGTCAAGCACTTCCGCAATAAGCGGTTGGAGATACACATCGATGTCATTGCCCGGTGCCTTTTTGCCTGGAATGATCATAGACATAATGAAAGAGCTTTGTTTCATACACATCCAGGGGGTAAGTTGTAGGGCACTAAGACTACCGGCCAAATACTGTAACTTGTGCTAAGATTCCCGAAAGGATTGAAACCGTCGGTCGCCAACGCAAGTCGAACATTTCTGGGGTCAGTCACAAAATCTGGAAAGTCGTTGTCAAACGTTTTCCAAGCAGCTGCATCCCGCGGATGTCTTAATTTACTGTCTTCGTTTTTATCAACGGCATGCCACCTCATGTGCTCAGCAGTTTTAAACGACATAAATAATCTTTGTAGACGAGGTTTCAAAGGGAAGTACCTGAGAATCTTTGCAGGTTTCTTTTCTTTTGCTTTTTCCCCTTCCGAATTGTCTTGTACCTCGATGTGTGACATCTCTTACACGTCTCCCTGCTGGAATCGTCTCCCAATACAGCATACAATCATTTGGGCATGCATCAATCTTTTGATAATTCAACCCCAACCTGTTGATAATCTTCTTGGCCTCGTAGAACGTTGTGGGAATCTCGGCGTCGGGGAATGCATCTTGTAATAAGTCGAGCAACATCGACATTCCCTTATCTGTGATCCCACACAAGCACTTGATATGATACAATTTGATCAAGAAAGATAATTTAGAATATTTGTGACAACCTTGATATAAAGGACGATCTGCTTCATCCATCAAGCTGAAAAAATCCCGAGCTGCTACATTCCCCATAAAAACAGGCTCAGAGCCGTGCACTTCTTCGTTGAAGTTGTTGCCTTGAAATCCAAACGCATCACGCACAGCATCATTCACAGGATCATCTTCATCTACTTGAACGCCTACTTGAGAACTTCGAGGAAGAGCATCGTCATATCTAATGCCGGCCTTCTCACCATGAACTGCCCAAAACGTATAGTCCTCAGGGAAAGGCTTCACAAGCAAATGTTCCTTCACAACATTTCGTGCATGCCACTTCTTGAACTTGCATTTCCGACACGGACAGACGATCTTGCAGTTACAGCTGGCGTGAGTGAATGCGAAATCCAAGAAACTGTCTAATCCGTACAAATATTCAGGAGAATTGTGCGGCAACCTGATCCATGATTTATCCATAGCTACAAGTGAGAGAGAAGAAAGTATAGAGAAGAAGATGAGTGAGAAGATAATGACGAATGCCAAGAACCTTATATTATGAAATTCCAACGTTTATAAATTTGTAGCGGTTCTAAAACCGCTACACTAACCGCTAGTAAAATATTAGTAGCGGTTATATATAAAAAACCGCTACTAAGTTTCAAGCTGTTACACATTGGTGGGAAATTCAAAATTTATATGTTGAGTATTTGTAGCGATTATGTATTAAAAACCGCTACTAATTTTCAAGCTGTTAATATTTGGTGGGAAATTCAAAATTTACTTGTTTACTATTGGTAGCGGTTATATATATATAACCGCTACTAACATTAAAGCCGTTGGACAGAAAATTAAAAAATAATTTTTAATTTGTAGCGGTTATACATAACACAACCGCTACAAATGTGCACAAAGGCGGCAAAATTCAAAATTCAGATGATGAGTATTTGTAGCGGTTCTTATTGTAAAACCGCTACTAAGATATATACTTGTAGCGGTTTCACAAGAGAAACCGCTACAACTTTATATATATTAGTAGCGGTTTCTATTTGAGAACCGCTACTAATATATATATATTTGTAGCGGTTTTTTCGTTAAAACCGCTACAAATATATCTACAAATATATATATTTGTAGCAGTTTTAACGAAAAAACCGCTACAAATATATATGCTTTATTTTTTTTTTAATTTAGAAATATAAATAATTATTGCAATTAATTCATAAATTAAACAACGCGATCTAATAATATAAATATAATTATATTAAACATAGTAAGAAAGTTCTGAAATACAAACTTATATATATATTTACAAATGTTTCAACAAAAAAAATGTCCTAAACTAAGTAGCTGGGGGCTGATCATCTGGTGCTCCCTCAGGTCCTACTGGATCAGGCCGCTGCGCAGAGTGAACTACACCATCGTCATCAGCAGGAGGAGGAGGAGGAGGAGTAGTAGTAGTACTCGGGACAATGTAGCGAGGGAATGGGGGAACTGCTGGGTGCTGCTCGTTCGGGAACATGCCACTCCATGCCCCCTCGAGCATGTTGTTCGCGATCTCACGCCACTGCGTCTGCTGAGCGTAGATCATATCAGCGTGCAGCTGCATCTGCTGCATATGCTGCACCTGCATCTGCTGCATCCGCTGCTCCTGCTGCGCCATCTGCTGCTCTAAATCTGACCGCAGCTGGTCAATAGACTCGTTCCTCGGACGTCTAACCCCTCTAGAGCTGCCAGCCTCAAAGGCGGCGCTCCTGCCTCTAATTAACATAATAATATTTTTTATTTATAATTATTATGATAATATTATTTATTTTCAATAATATATTTTTATTTTAAATTTATTTTATAATAAAATATTTTAATAATAATAATATTTTTATTTATCGTAATGTTTTCCATCATGGACATTATTGGAATATCACATAAATTATAAGGTAAAATGGTCTAAAATTTTGGCTCCCCTTAAACCACCAATTTGGAGGGGAGCCAAAATGGGTGTTTTGAAGGGGAGGGGAGGGATGGTTTAGGGTCCCCTAAATTTTAAACCAAATGAGGGGAGAGGAGTATATATATACCCTCCCCTTCCATCACTACTACAGAATTATGATATAACCACCCTAAGGGACGTCCTAATTTTAAAATTGGGTAGTTAAAAAGGAAGGCGGTGGCATTTTCATAATTATATATACGTAGGGAAACCTTTAGACGTCCCTAATTTGAATTTGGGACGCCTAAAGTTCTTCCTGGCGTGCAATCTAAATTTTCCAAATTTTTTTAAGCACTAGAAACTGGGTTTAGACAATTTAGGACGCCTAAACTCAGACTTTAGGCGTCCCAAATCATTTTTGGGACACAAAGTTTGAGTTTAGGTGTCCTAAATCTAAACCTGGGACTTTAGGCTCCCAAATCCATTTGGGACGCCTAAAGTCGAAGTTTAGGCGTCCCAAATGGATTTTGGGATGCCTAAACTCACCTTTAGGCGTCCCTGGACACATGTCAGACACTTATCTAACATGCCTTCTCTCACACACCCCCTCCTTTACTTTTTGACCAGCCATCACCAACTCCCTCCTTCTTTATTCATTTGCCTCCGTCGCGCGTCGTCTTCCTCCTCCCTTCTTGTCTTCTTCAACTCTTCCTCCTCCCTTCTTGTCTTCTTCAACTCTTCCTCCTCCCTCTTTGTCTTCTTCAACTTGTACTCCTCTCTTCTTTGTCTTCTTCAACTTTACTCTTCCTTCTCCTCCATTGCTTATTCTGTGCTATGCTCTCTGATTCACTTCCCCACTCGAAACCCCTTCTTCTTGCTACGGATTCAATAGCTGCAGATTCTGAAGAAATCAAGACGAGACTAAACAAGAAGAAGAAGATTCAAGCAAAGCACACACTATTGTGACGCAGGCTCCTCCACCTCCTTCCTCCCCCCTTTCATCAGGTTAGTTTTTTTAAAATATGAATTTACTTGAAGAATTAAATTTAAACTTGCAATGTGAAATTATTTTATATGATTTTAGTTATTGGAGTGATTTTACCTTGTGATTGATTTTTTTTTTGTGTTTTTTGGCCAGAACCATAGAATCGTTGTTAGCTAGTAGTTATACAACCATATATTATTTGATATGTTTGGAGCTTGAAAATGTTTGTTTTATATGTTTGGAGCTTGGAAATTGAGAGGGAAAAAATATATGTATATAATTATAAATAAATGGAGCTATTGATTGATTTTGATGAAATGAACAACAATTAAACATAGTAATTTTTATTTGTTTAATGTGGTTGGTTTTATTTTTTTTAGATTAGATTAGTATGATTATTATTTATGTAGTGGAGAAAATCTTATTTTAAGATAAAGATATTGATCATTAAGAAACATATAATTGATTATTAAGAAACACAATATACTTAATAAATAGATTGAAATATATTCTATTAATCCTTCTCTTCAAATTGTTATAAGTTCTTTATGTCCTAGAAAAGAAAAAAATTGAATATTTATTTGAAATTCTATATTCTTTTCTATATTTATAGGGGAATTATATTATCAATAGGTAAGAATACAGAGTTAATAACTAAGATAGGGTTGCTTGAAATTTTGGGATGTCTGACTTTTAAGGGGAAATACTATCGAAGTTTTTGTTAAAAAAAGTGAAAAAAGGCAATCACATCCTATATCATTGACAATTGTACTAAACGTGTGAGTGTTATTGGGAATGGCTTAAGTGGTAATAAAATGGATCACAGTTGGATGAATGCTTTGAGAACTAGTGAAGAATATGAGAAAGGGGTGAAAGAATTTATTGAATTAGCTAGAAAGAATGCTGCTCCAACAAAAAATGGGAAGTATTTTTGTCCTTGTGTGAATTGTTTAAATGAGAGTCGACGGGATGTTGATGTCATAAAGGATCACTTACTTTGTGATGGAATAAATCTGCGATACATAAGGTGGATATGGCATGGTGAGGAAGTAACGGATTGTCCGTCGCACAAGAAGGAAGATGTGGATGTCATAGATGAAGATAGAATGGAGAAAATGATTCACGATATTGAGGTAGAATCCTTTGCGTAATCGCAAGAGTATGATAGCTTGCAGAGTGATGCAGAGACACCGTTGTACCCTGGGAGTAAGTACACACGGCTGACAGGAACATTGCATTTGGTTAACTTAAAGGCAATTTATGGGTAGACCGATAGTAGTTTCACATTGCTACTTGAACTATTGTGTGATATGTTTCTAGAGGATAATGTACTTCCAAATCGTATGTATGAGGCCAAGAAAATCCTGTTTACGATGGGTATGGAGTATAAAAAGATACATACTTGCCCTAATACTGTGTACTGTACAGAAATGAGTATAGAGGTCTTAGTGAATGTCCTAAGTGTAAAACTGCACAATACAAAGTGAAAACCGATGGTGGTTGTGGTGATGTGACAACTAAAAGGCAACCTTTAAAGGTTATGTGGTATCTTCCAATAATACCATGTTTTAAACGTTTGTTTGCGACTGCAACAAAATCGAAGAAGTTTATATGGTACTCTGATGAGAGAATATCTGATGGGAAATATTTCGGCACCCAGCTGACTCTCCACAAAGGCAAAAAATAGATGAAATGTTCCCTCAATTTGGCAGCGAGCCAAGAAACCTTCGGCTTGGGCTTTGTACAGAAGGCATCAATCCGTATGGAACTCTTACTAGCACACATAGTGTGTGGTCGATTCTCCTTGTAATATACAACTTGCATCCCTGACTATATATGAAACGCAAGTATATGACCTTTCTATGATGATTTTTGGATCAAAACAGCTAGGGAACGATATTGATGTCTACTTGGCACCTTTGATTGAGGACTTGAAGAAGTTATGGGAGGAAGGCGTGGATGTGTTTGATGCTTATAAGAAGGAGTCCTTCAAGCTACGTGTAATAATTTTCACAACGATAGACGACTTCCTTGTGTACAGAAACTTGTTAGGGTACAGTGTGAAGGGTCATAAAGCATGCCCGATATGTGAAGCAGACACATACTTCCATCAACTAAAGCATGGAAGAAACACTGTCTACCTTGACCACAGAAGGTTTCTTCATCGGTTACACCCGTATCGTAGGCTAAGAAAGTATTTTAACGGCTTACCGGAGCATGGAATGACTCCAAAGGCATTAACCAGAGAGGAAGTTTACAGTTGAGTGGAACGTATCAAAGTCACTTTTGGTAAGAATTATAGGACTGCAGGTGAGAAGAACATATGGAATAAGAGATTCATTTTCTTTGATCTTCCATATTAGCGTTGGCTTGACGTGAGACACAGTATTGATGTGATACATGTGGAGAAGAACGTTTGTGATAGCCTTGTCAATATGCTTTTGCATATACCAGGAAAAACTAAGGATGGGATTAGTGTGAGATTAGACCTTGTTGATATGGGCATAAGAGAACGGTTACATCCACAACTAAGAGATGATGGTAGGAAGGCATATATGGAGCCAGTAGCTCATACACTATCAAAAGCAGAGAAAAGAAGTTTGTATGGGTGTTTGCATGAAATTAAGGTGCCGCAAGGGTATTCCTCGAATGGGAGAAGATGTGTCTCAATGGACAATTTGAAGTTAGTGGGAATGAAGTCCCATGATTATCATGTGTTGATGCAACAACTATTACCGATAGCTATTAAAGGCATAATGAAAGATGAAGTACGAACCACTATAACAAAATTGTGCATTTTCTTTATTGCTATATGTAACAAATTCATTGACACTGAAAAGTTGGATGAACTGAAAAATGAGGGTTACATTATTTTGTCACAACTAGAGATGCATTTTCCTCCTTCATTTTTTGATATAATGGTGTATTTGATAGTTCATTTGGTAAGGAAGGTAAGGCTCTGCTGTCCAGTTTACCTGAGGTGGATGTACCCTTTCAAGCAATACATGAAGATCTTAAAAGGGTATTCTAAAAATCATTATCGACTAGAAGCCTCAATAGTAGAAAGATATGTAGTTGAGGAAGCTATGAAGTTTTGCAAAGATTATATGTTAGGGAAGAAGGAACAATCTCGGTATGAAGAGAGGAGAAGCAAGGGAACACGAAGGCTAAAAGTGAAGAATGTTCCTCATGAAAAGGTGTTGCAAGCACACTTGTATATCCTGAATAATATGGAAGAAGTTCAACCTTACATAGATAAACACAGAAAGAATTTGAAGAACAAGAATCCAAGGAAGAATGACGTGCAGATTGCTATTGAGCAAAACAAGACATTTATAGAGTAGTACGAGGAAAAGGTTTCTTACAAGACCGATGTGTCTAAGACAATTGAGTGGCTAGCTTGAGGGCCTTTGTTTCAGGTCATTACTTGGACCGGTTATGATATAAACGACTATTCTTTCTATTCAAAAGAGCAAGATGACAAAAGTACCATGCAAAATAGTGGGATGATGGTAGAAGCTGAAGCCATGCACTTTTCTAGTTCGAGAGACAAAAACCCCATATTAGCTTTCATGGTCTATTATGGAGTTATAGAAGAAATATGGGAGATTACATTCAACAAGTTCAAAGTTGCTTTATTCAAATGTAAGTGGGTTAGCAATAATGTTGTGCTAATAGATAAACAATTTGGATTTGTCTCAATCGATCTTCGAAGAGTTGGCTATGGAGATGAGCCCTTCATTCTAGCAAGCCAGGCGAAACAAGTGTTTTATGTCACAGATCCTGTGAGGAAAACAATGTCCATTGTGCTTAAAAGTAAAAAACCGAAGTATGGTGATCTGACCTTCAAGCTTGACGACACACCACCTTTTACAACAACTCCACCTAGAACAAATGAAGTAGAATTGGTAGATGATGAAGAATATGCTGTAAGAAATAACCATGGGGAAGGAATATGGGAAACAATATAGAGTAAGACCTTAAGTTATAAACAAAAAACTATGTGTTTTTTTGTTTTCCTCTTGCTTAATTTATTTTATTTTTAATGTAATTTATTTACATATCTGATTGTGCTTTTTGTGTTAACAGAAATATGGACAACTCTAGTGACTCATAACAAAGTGTTGGGGATGACGAAAGGCTTAGAGATGATGAAAACCCTAGAGATGACGAAAGGCCTAGAGATGAACCCGTTGCAAGAAGGGTAAGAGGTTGTACAAAGATGGGAGCATTGGTTGCACGTCATAAACATCAACAAGAGAGGTTGCATATAGACTTCAATGCCAATATGAATCCAGTTGGTCCTGAGGAAGACCATTTCATTATCTACTTAGGGTATTTGGGTCGAAGCAAAGTGCGCATTACCTACGATAATTGGAGATTGGTTCCCCAAAATATGAAAGACATGATTTGGCAAACACTTCTGGTTTATAAGTTTTGATACATCTATGATAATTGTAGCTTTATTCCTATTGCTTCAAATATAGTTATCTTATGTTTTACCTTGCAGCAAACATACGATGTCCCAGACACCGAGGACATGTACAAGCACTGGGTGGGGGAGGTTCGTCTATGCTGGAAAAGTTTCAAGAACAAGCTAATAGTGAGGTATATTCGAGGCGCACTTAGGGGTCAGGATCCATATCAGTACTATTCGTATTTATCTCCAGAGGACTAGAGGTTGTTTGTGGCATCACGGGAAGATCCTTAATTTTTGGTAAGATTTCTGTCATAATGATATAGAGCTTTTTGATTTTGATATACTTGATATCATCGATTTGTTTTTTTGTTTTTCCTCATTGGAATTAAGTGCAGCAAATGCACAAAGGCAAGCAGAAAATAAATATCAGTATTACATGTCTCGTGGTGGTTATCAGAAGCTTGAGCGGCAAATGATGCAAGAAGAGTCAGATAAAATGAAGGAAGCAGCGGAATCAGATCCTAGCGTTGTTATCCAGGCCCCGGCACCTCCTTCACGTCACAAAAAATGGAAAACATGGAGGATTAAGGGTGGGAATACATAAATCCGGTTGTTGCTGATGTTGCTATGAGGATTGTAAGTAGTTATACCATAAGTACCTAATTTTTTTCATATCGAGAGTGGTTTTGATACATTTATGATAAACTGTATGCTACAGGATGAACTAGAAGATCATAGTAGCCAAGATTCGTTCAATCCAAGTAGACGGATGGACATCTTGTCAACGGCTATTGGGAAGGCAGATGACCTTGGTCGTGTTCGAGGAGAGACACGAGGAGTTAGAGCCGCGAGGTATTTTGGACGGGACTCACGTTATTCATCACAAGCTGGACCTAGTATGGACCTTGTGGCCAAGCTTCTAAAGGAAGTCGAACGAGAGCTCGGGGCCAAACTTCGTGACAAGCTCCAATAAGAGCTATTGCCAGAGCTTCAACTTGAAATGCTAAAGATGTTCGAATAGCATAGGGCAAGTGACTAGCACCAAAGGAAGTTACAACCCTCTGGAGGAACCACTTAGTGACCCTTCTCCCACTCCAGCATCGGGAGACCCTTCCACCCTCTATTTGGATGATCCACTATTGCGTGTTATTACCGATGCTCTCGTTCACACACGTGCTACCACCCACCATCATCAGCAAATCATACAGGATTTTCGTAGGGTGAATGTGATGAGTGTTAGAGAGGGGGAAGAAGGTATAGCCATCCCTGTTCATGATCCAGAGGTTTGCACGTTAGGTCAAGCGATAGAATCTTTCATCCTTTGGCCTCACAATCTTATTAGTTCAAGGGCAACACCTCTAATGGTAGGCATTACCTTACTATTACTAAAGATCTGTTGGCATCCTAATAACAATTTGTTTTTTGATGTTCTAAAAGGATGATGAAGATGCGAGGAAATGACCCTATTTAGCACGGCTGCAACAAAGCTACAAAGGCATTAAACAGATTGACTTGAAGATGCCTTAAGGGATTGTGGGCCTTACATTGATGTATCCCTACATGATTGACAATACAAATCTCAAGCAGTTTATCAGGTTAGAGGAGATAGATGTAGGATGGGTGAAATTTGCAGTTCGATAAGTTTGTTTTCAATTTTTCCGTACAATTCATGTAGTGGTTTTTTGATTTCATACATTCAATAATTAATTCCTTATTTTAATTCTATTATAGCATCTTCCACCGCCTCCTCTGCACAGACATGGAAAGACTTGATTTGTATGGATTATTATGTCCTACAAACACGCCAGGGGATACCAACACTGTGGCGGCAAGGACTTACTATGTGGGCTACGCAATAGGAGGGACCAAACTTCGTTGTTATTTAGCACCTATTATTCAATGGTTCGTATTTTCATTTTGTCTATTTAAGATGTTTAATAAATAATTGCCTTGTTATCTAACTTCATTTTAATCTGTACATGTTGTTATAGTTACCACTGGAGTTTGTGTGTTATATGTCCTTGCCACAACGTAGTCTATTGGTTTGATCCCTTGCGTAAAAGGCCAGACAAAGATATAAAATCCATCTTCGACACATAAGTTATTTTGTTTGTATTTTATTGACTCTTAAAAAAAGTGAATATAATAGTTCTAATTTCTGTTGATTTTGATTTTCATGATAGTGCGACTCAAACATATAGAGTCCTAGGCGGGTCACACGAGGATAAAGTTGTTAGATACCCAAAGTGGTTTTATCTACAAGTAGTTTCAATTCTAATTCTTTCAGTGACATTCGTTTTAGATATATCTTTATTGATTTTAACAACCAATTGGCTTTGATTTAAAGTGTCCTCGACAACCTGGCAACACTGAATGCGAATATTATGTTATACTTTATATGTATAACATCATTCAAAGTGGAATTATTAGCAATTTTGAAAAGGTAATCGCTTCTTTATTCTCAAATGATAATATTTTTGGTGTTATAATTGAAATGCTAATTAATTCATGTGCTTGATTCATTTCTTCAAAGCTTATTTTCTAATTTTTAGATTTTTGATAATGAAGATGTCTATCTACATGAAAACATTAATTTGATCAGAGATCTTTTGGCTGGACATCTTCTTCAACATATAGATCAGTAAACTTCTTATTTATATTAGTTAGTAGTTGCGTTATGATAGTGTTTTGACACTTCTGGTTGTTATTGTACATATATAATAGTAGGTTGTAGGAGTTGTTCTAGTATGTATATATAGTAGTAGTGTTGTATGTCCTTACCATTTTGTAACGGACATTGTGATTTATGAATCCATCTTCTATTCTGTTTCTGTAGTTTGAATTTGCTGGGTAATGCAGAATATAAATAATCATTTTCTTAAAAAAAATTAAACCTTTTAACGTTCCAAATTTGGAAAAGGGACGTCTAAAGTCCCTTATGGAGGGTTTAGGGTTTAGGGTTTAGGGTCTTTGGGACGTCTAAAGTCCTCACTTTAGACGTCCCTATTTTAAATAGGGACGTCTAAAGTCCCACCACAGGGGAACTTTAGGCGTTCCATTTTTTTGGGACGTCTTTTTTTAAAATATACTACGCCCTTTATATAGACGTCCCCCAGTTTTTGGAAGTTAAAAGTGTCAAAATAGGGACATTAAAACCACTGTTTGTAGTAGTGCATCCTCTTTCCTCCAACCAAACACACATTTAAACTACTTAGCTCAGTTATAATGCTCTTATAAAAAAGACCAAAGTGTGAATAAACAACGAAGGAAATAATTAAACCAAGCTTGTTGGGTAAAATTTAAAATCATTGATTTTTTTTGTTTAACTCCACAGCTATGAGCTGAGTCGTTCATCACGGACCATTATCACTTTCAATTCCCAGTGTGTTATCTTTAATTGGTGTTCAAATAAAATTTCAAAACAATATATATAACTAATTAAGTTAGAGATTTTTCTACCAAGAATTTAAAATTACAAGCTGTTTAACACCTTTTAAAACTAAAAGTTTAAATCATACCAAAAAAATGTTTAAATATCTAATTTAATCGAAGTCTGTGTTAGAACAACGTTTAAAGATTGGCAATATGTACTAGAACAATGTTTAAAGAATATGGTTTAGTTCTGGCAAAAAAGAAAAAGAAAAAAGAAAACAAAGAAAGAAAGAAAGAAAAGAAAACGTTATTTTGACTTACTTTCAATGGTTCTCTTCGATTTCCAAACCAGAAAATAGATGCATGCGCAGACCAAAATAAGAATGGCTATAAAAGCTCCAATGGACGCAGCCACGATAATGACTGTTCTTGATGTGTTGTGATTATTCCCTACAAAAACATCATAAGCTTATTAACTTTCTTTGGCCAAAAATGATATTTCTTTTATTAATTTAGAAAGAGGAGTAAGTACCATCTGGAGGAGACATAGCTTTTGGTGAATCAGCAGTTCATGCCATCCCATGAAAAAAAAGTAGAAATTATTTCCGACTTAATAACTTGCTACTCTATCCGTTTATAAGACAGAATTAACCCAATTGCGTTATTTAAAAAGTTAGTCAAAATTAGTTAGGTGCATAAAACATGTAAAAAATGAATTTTGTTTTTTGTTTTTAAAAAAAAGCCCTCGTTTATGTGGAAGAAAGGGAATATATTATGTTGAGTGCTTTAATCAAACATGATAATTAAATACAATAGTAATATGAATAATTTTTGTAATTAAGTAAAGGCAAATTAGAGAGTATATATGCAAACAACTTTTGAAAAATACTCAAAAACTATATTATGAAAAGGAACATATCATACTCAAAAATTCAATTTTATAAAAAAGAATGGAGGGAGAAATAACTTGCGTGGATCCAAGTTCTCGGAATTTGTACCTTTGGTAATTACACTGCGAGCGTGATCTTGTATTAAAAACAGGAGGCAGTATTATTTTTTTTATGATAACTTATACATATATATATATATATATTTTTTTTTTTTTGGCCAGAGAACATATCTATTTTTTTTTTTGAATTTCAGAGACAAGAGAAAAACTCTTGAGACCACTACGGGTCATTACACTAGGTTCCATACATAGAAATACTACAGAAATCAAATACTAGCTAGATCAGCTAACATTTGAAAAGCACAAAAATCTGGCGGTTGTGCCAAAATAGAAAGTTCGTTGGCCGAATCGAGGCCCGTCTTAGCCATGAAATCAGCACATGAAATGGCTTCTCGGTGACAATGATGTATCTCTAAGTCCCAATCCCTGTATATTAGCTGTCTGACTTCTTCTATTTCATTCTGGAGCGGATGATAGTTGCCCCCTGGCTGGAATAGCAGTTGAATTGCTTCTGTTGAGTCGGTATGCAATCTGACCTTCCTGAAATTCCTGCTTCTGCATGTTAGAAGACCTAATCTTATGGCTTGGATCTCTGAAGCTGTCGAGCCGAAAGTGAATCCCAGATTCTGTTGAAATCCGCAAATCCATGCTCCTGAGCTATCATGAATTACACCACCCACCGCAGAATTCCTGTGCTCGTCTACTGCTGCATCTACATCAACCCGAACAAAACCCACTGGAGGAACATTCCATCTGGCTGCGTCTCTATCGGGAACTCTGAATATCTTGTGTCTGAGTCGCCCCTCTTCGATGCCTTCGTGGAGAAAGTGTAGACTTTTGTGAAGTATCTGTTGAGGAAGGTCGCTAGTCCCTTCAAAAACTCTTCTGCATCTGTTCTTCCAGATTAACCAGCATATAGAACCAAATACCCTAGACCAGGGCCATTGAGACATCTTGCGATCACCCGGTGAGTGCTGAGCATTCCAATTTAGCCAAACCTGTAAATCACCAGAAAAAAATGCAGAGTAATAAATAGGGTTAATACAGGAAAGCCACACTGAACTTGCATATTCACAATCTCTCAAAATATGAAAGCCACATTGAACTTGCATATTCACAATCTCTCAAAATGCAGAGAACATATCTATTATATCTTCCTGAGGATTCAAAATCACAATCTTACTTTAAGAAATAAATCACATTGTTGATGACGCATGTTAAATTACTAGCTCAAGTGGCTAACAATTGATTTCTACATAGTCTTCAATTATACAGCGTTACATTAATCTAATTATTTTAATGAACACAACCTCAACTGGGAGGTTGACAACCACATTATGTTAAGTATCTATAACAAATCAATAAAAGTATGGGTTTAGAAGTGCGATTTGCCCCTTTTGATAAGGAGGGAAGATTTACTTAACTCATTTATGAACGATTACATGCGGATCGGAAAACCAAATAGATGTGGGAAAACAGGTGGATCTGGCCTATATGACAATGCTTCAGATTAAAAAAAAAAGAAAATATTATGCGGGTTTAAACAACCGGACCTTATAGAGCCAGCCTTTGACAGTTCGGAAAGGACTAGGCCTAGAAGCCCGGTTACTTTTTTAGGAAGTTTAATCCTTGATTTAAAAGGACTTGAAAATTGGCTTAGTCCGTTTTTTTTCAACTTGAAACCTAAATCCAATTAATGGGAATGAACGAGGGGGAAGGGGTGCTCCTTCCTAATGACTAGCATCTATTTAGATTAATGGTAGAAGTTGTTTTTTCAATTCAATTTACATTGTACGATGTAAGTATGTGAGAGGAGCTTTGTCTCGACTTGAGTGAATATGCTTATCAAATGCTAACTCAAACAAGCCCGAAAAAATGAAATTCAAAAGAATGAATAAAATGGAAATTGTATCCAAATGAAACAATGTATTAATTATATTTATTATTGCATAGTTTGAAAAGTTATATATTTAATAATTTAAATATTCAATTATTTCAAAGTAAAAATGAATTGAAAAATAATCTACTAATATTTTGATGCACGTGTAACATTTTTTTCTTTTTCTTTTAAATAACTGCCTCCACCAATAAATATGGAATGAGCACTATTTAATATGTGAGTGCAGTTGGTTAGATACAAATTTAACATAAATAATAATTGCTTGCTGGCAAGCGTTAAGATATGGGATGAGTACTATTTAGCATGTGATGTTTAGATAAAAATTTATATAAATTTTTAAGCCTTCACTTAAAAGCGGAGGCTCCATATATTGACTACGAATCTGTGAGAACTGAGTACTATTTTAGCATGTGATTGACTCCTGCACTTTCATTTGTAAAGTAGGTTATGTTTTACTTAGAATAAAAATTCAAGCTTGTTTGGGCCCCACGCATTTTGCCCAATTCTAACCTTCCAACCACATGCATTCAGACGTAACTAGAGGGAAACCCAGCGTCCTAGCTTCACCGATGACACAAAGCTCTGGCTTCATAGCGGCACGCCAGAGGGAATTAACAGAGAAGCAAATATCGCAGTGGGCAATTCATTGAGCAAGGCAGAGGGTAATCTTTTGGTCAAGTCTGAGGTAACGTCAGATTCCAAACTAACTCTGGTTAGTAAAGATGACAGAAACAAGGATGGAAGCAAACAGAGAGCAGGAACTTAAGGGAATCTACTTCTTTGTTTTGTTTCAATTGTCATCCTCACTCCTCCTCCTCCTCCTCACTTAAGATTGCGACACCAACGGGCAACGTGGTCCCCCACTCCACTGCACTGATCAATTAAGCTTGTAAGTTCAACGTGCTTCTTCCTTTTTTTTTTAATTGGCATATAATTTCTGCAATTTTTTATTTCAAATTGACATCTATGTTCTAATCTATGTTTAAAAAGTGGAGAATATATATAATATTTCAAAAGAAGTTATCCAAAAAAAATAATATTTCAAAAGAAAAGAAAAACCAAAAGTGGACCATGTATCGTAATGCCTTTAGCATGTTGATAAAAGATATCTTTACATATCCGGAGTACTTGATTTCAGATTAGACTTAAGCAATTTTAACATTTTTTGCCTGAAAAAATTTTTAATTTCAAAAAACCTTATTTTAGTAATTTAAAAGAAAATAGTCTAGTCCATGCGCATGATTAAGAAATATATAATATTTGTATCATAATATAAGTTTCTTTAGCTTAACTTTTTTGCCAACAATTTCTAGTTTAACACTGGCCTCAATATCTTCAATTTTGAAAATAAATATGGATAATTAATATTATTTTATAAATTAAAATAAAACAATTTCTTTAGCTAAATTTTTTAATTTACAAAATAATATTAATTATCCAGATTTATTTTCAAGCGTCACAGGAGGGTATTTTTTAAAAAAAAAAAATTAAATGTTGTGGCGCTTTCAAGCGCCACAGCTTCTTTTAGTGACGTCCAGATATGTGGCGCTTCTCTAACGCCACAGCTGATGCAATTATAAACGCCACAACTTTACTTTTTTGTAGTAGTGAATGGATTTCTGATCAAGAGGTTCTCAAACAGCAAGTTCTCACCTACTTCACAAACCTCTATTCCGCAGACCAAGAAGTGCTTCAGGTGTCTGACTGGCCGGTTACTTATCACCAATTAAATGACTCTCAACTAACAAATATCCATAGGTCTGTGTCTGAGATAGAAATAAAAAATGCAGCATTTCATATGGGGGCATTCAAAGCACCGGGTCCAGATGGGTTGCAACCTCATTTTTTCCAGAATCAATGGGCGACAGTGAGTCCAAAGATATGTGACCTCATCTTTTCCATTTTTGAACAACCTAGGAAAATGAAAGAAATAAACCAAACCCATATTATCTTGATTCCAAAAGTTGATAATCCTAGTTCTTTAAAGGAGTTCAAACTGATCTCTCGATGCAATGTCTGTTACAAGATATTAAGCAAAGTGCTTGCAAATAGGCTGAAAGATGTGATGGAGTACTTGATTCACCCCACCCAATGTAGCTTCATAAGAGGCCGACATAGCTGTGAAAATATCATCCTCACCCAAGAAGCCATTCACACCATATCATCTACTAGGAAGAGGAAAGGGTACGTAGGGATAAAGGTGGATATGGAAAAAGCATTCGATAGATTGGACTAGAACTTCCTGAAATTTAATCTGTAGAGCCTGAGTTTGAATCAATGCCTAGTGGACCTCTTGATGTTATGCGTCTCGTCTCCTGAAATGAAAATTTCTTGGAATGGTTCTCCATCAGACCCTTTCCATCCATCAAGAGGAGTGAGGCAAGGTAATCCTTTGAGCCCCTATCTGTTCATCCTTTGTATGGAAAGACTTAGCCAACTGATAAACTGGGAAGTGGAAGATGGCAGATGGAAACCATTACAACTTAATCCATTAGGCCTGAAGCTTTCCCATATATTCTTTGCAGATGATATGATTTTATTCAGTAAGGCTTCCTTGAGTCAGATGGATAGAATCAGAGACTTGATGATGTACTTCTGTAGGGTGTCAAGTCACAGAATTAGCCTTCATAAATAAAAAATGTTCGTTTCAAGGAACGTTCAATTCCAAAGTGCAGTTGAGCTTGGAGGAACCTTGGGAATTGGCATCACAGCACATTTGGGTAAGTACTTAGGGGTGCCACTGCTGCATAAAAGATCCACCAAACTGACCTTTGCCTTGCTGGTTTCAAAAGTTCAGAACAAACTCTTATCCTGGAAAGGAAAATTTATGAGTATGGCAGGTAAAACAGTGTTGATCAAGTTTGTCCTCTCAGCTCTCCTCTTCTACCAAATGCAAACTACACTCCTTCCCAAAGGGATCTTGTAGGAGTTAGAGAAGCTTAGCATAAACTTCTTTTGGAACCAAGGACGAGAGAGCAAGAAAATGCATCTAGTAGCTTGGGAGAACATCAAAAAAGACAAAAAAGATGGAGGCCTCGGGATAAAAGATCTTTTAAGCCAGAACAAAGCTTTCATTATGAAACTATGCTAGGACCTTATCACCAAACCTAACTCCCTATGGGTGCAAGCTACTAAAGCAAAGTATGGTTGTGGGGATGGTAGATTTCCTAGAATTGTGAAGGCAAGGAATCAATCAGCGGAGTGGAAAGCAATAACATCAGTGTGGGACCTATTCAGGAAAGCGGTGGGAAGTAAACTGTGTAGTGGTGACTCTACTAATGCTTGGTGGGACCTATGGACTCCATTTGATCAACCACTTATGAACTTCGTTGACAGAAAACCTCACCTAATTAACCCAGATGACAGCGTTAGCCAGTTTGTCTGGCCAAATGGCAGGTGGGACTTGCACAAATGGAGTATGTTCCTTCCACGATGGGTGATTGAGAAAATAAAGCTAGTAAATCCTCCCAATTTACCAGGTAGTGACATGTTTTGGGGGAGGAAATCTTCTTATGGAAACTTCAGTGTCAAATATGCCTACTTAATGATCTATCAGCCACAATCTGATGCTAGCGATCCTTTCTGGCACAGTATCTAAAGGTGGCCTATTCCAGAGATAGTCAAATTTTTCATATGGCAATTGTTCCAAGAGAGAATCCCTACTAATTCAACCCGAGCAAAGAGAGGTGTGACCAATAATATTGAGTGTCCTTTTGAGTGCGGTTGTGAGGAAACAACTATCCATACTTTGAGAGACTATGAAAGTGCGAGTGAAGTCTGGTTATCTTGCATTAACCCAATATATTACTCTACTTTTTTCTCTTGTAACTTGCAGGAATGGCTAAAATGGAACATGCAAGACTCGCCAGGAGTTTCCAAGTTTCGTCATTGGCCTTGGCAGAAGGCATTTGGTTCGCTGTGCTGGCTCATTTGGAAGAATAGATGTAAGAAGGCAATGGAAGGAAGCTGTGACTTACCAAAAAGATTAATACATAGAGGTCTTCACTTATTACAGGAAGCAGTCGAAGAAGGACGTTTCAAACACAAAGTTTTCAAAATTCCTGACAGAGCATCAAACAGATGGTGTACACCCCCAGATGGATTTATTAGAGTGGACGTAGATGCGGATTTAGACAATAAGAGATAGGCAGCAGTAGGTGGAGTAGTTCGTGACAGTCACAGTTCGTGGATCTGTGGATTTCAACAAAACACAGGCTTCTCGGTTGGTTTAACAGTGGCTGAGATTCAGGCTATAAAGACTGGACTTCAAATATGCCAATCTTTAAAGCTCACCAAGGTTAGACTTTACACGAATTCAATGGAAGCCATCCGGTTACTGTTCCATTCAAATGGCATGGATCATCCTCTTAGATCAGAACTGTAGGAAGTAAGGAACTTAATCTATCTTGATTGAGACTTAGAGATTCACCAAACCCACAGAGAAGCACTTAAATGTGCTGACTATTTGGCAAAACTAGCTTTAGACTCGAACAACGAGCTAACTACAGTGCATCATCCCCCAGCTTTTTGTTCGCTTCAAATCTTAGCTAAGATTTGGTTGCTTCTATTGTATTTCCATGCAGGATGCAATTGCCTTTATGGCCACCAAGAGACCTCTCTCTTGTCACTTCAATTCAAAAAAAAAAGAAGAAAAGAAATTGTTTTGGGGTCAGCAAAGCAAGAAAAAAAAACTCCTCTTATCCTTAATGTAAGATTTAAATAACTAAGGAGACGAAGGGTGTTAGTTAAATTCGTTGATATGATACGTTTTAGTTAAAACATCCTAATCATTTTCTTTAATTTCCTCTCTCCATCTCCTACTTGATTATTATTGAGGGAATATCAATAGGGTTAATTTAGGGGAAAAATTGATAATTATGTGAAACATGTCCTATATTTAAGACCAACATCAACCCCCTAATTAGATCATATATTAAGGTATAAGGACCAGAGGAACATATAATCTAATTAGGTTGACTTATCCAAAACTCTTGACTATATATACTAACTAGGTCATCACTAGTCTGATCA
Source organism: Inga oerstediana (assembly GCA_963210345.1). Lineage (NCBI taxonomy): Eukaryota > Viridiplantae > Streptophyta > Magnoliopsida > Fabales > Fabaceae > Inga > Inga oerstediana. Next base: position 27,348,617 of record OY723408.1, read on the forward strand.
ATTGATCAGAATTGGATGTAAATACCTCCTAGAATAAAAGTTTTAGTTATTCTTGACTATGTACACTAGGTCACTAGTCTGAACACATAGATTTGCATCATGGATAGGATATTTGTAAAATGCGTATGAAAGATTTTCTACATAAAAGATCAACATTACCTTGTGAGGTAGATATGTTGACTGATGGTGAAGCAGCAGGAGGAGATGAAGATAATGAATCCACAACAGCAGTATCATAGAAGGGATAATTCTCATATCTAATATTGCAACTCAGTTTGATAATCCTCCCACCAATCCTGTTGTTACAAAACGAGGGAATGCTTGATATCGCCTTCTCCAAGCAAACGTCACAATCTTGCTCAGAAAAATCAGGCATGCACTGAACAAGACCATATATAGTTTGAAACAAAGTCGTCATCGTGTTGGCGGCGAACTTCCGTCGGCTATCCCCAGCGGCAACTTTGCTTCTCAGCCTTCGCATTAGACCATCAAGCTCTTCATACTTATTGTCTGTAATATTTACTGGGTGACACATGGCTATTGAATAATTCTGGAGCCTTCGCATTAGGCTGCTGTGACCGCACGTTTGGAGCTAAAAAATCACGATGGTGATTTTTCAAATGTTTGACAAAGCGGTGGTTTTTCAAATGTTTGGCAAAGCAGTGGTTTTCCCTGAGTTTTTAATATCACCGTGGCTTTTTTTAAAAGCTCATGCCTATAGCTTTTTGCAATCCCTCCCCGCACTTCTGCTCTTTCTCTTCAATCAATGCTCGTATGCAGACCGGAAGGAAGAAGAAGATGCTTTGTTTCGCTCCTTTGTGATGCTCTGTTTCGCTGCTTCATTTCGCTGGAAGAAGAAGATGCTTTGGTCAAATTATATTTGACCAGGGACTTCTGTGCAAACTTCAAAAGTTTATAAGGAGGGATTAAATTGAAATTTGTTGAAATATTTTTAGGGTTCAACTGTAATTTATGAAAAATTTGGGTCATTTTTCTGTGATTTCTCTGATCCCTTTTCTTCATCACTTGTAATTTTCATAAATTATGGGGTACTTTTCTATAATTTTCTCTAGTCCTCAAATTAATGCTTAATCATGTAATAATATCCCAAAAAATACATTAATATGACTTATTGTATTTTATCAAATTTTAATTTTAATTTAATTTTTCACTTTAGTTATCACAATATATACAAATAATATATATATATATGATTTATACCCTTTTCAGTCATTTTGCATCTAAATGGGCTTTTCAAACTCTAATCCAAACAGGTTCAAGGTTAAAAAAAAAAGTCACTTCTGCCACTACTAATCCAAACACAAATCACATTTACATTTTCACTTTTTTTCTTACCTTATTTTTTCAAAAATCAGATGATAAAAAAAGCCACTTCTCTACCACTAATCCAAACGAGCACTATATCCATTAGCTGTCGGTCTTGTTGGAACGAGACGAGCTTGGCCCAAGAAAAAGCGGGACTGGACCTGGGACGACCATTGGAACATCCCGTCCTATCTCAGCATGTATATTATTAAGTTTTATTTTTTATTTTTATTATTTTGTTTTTACAAATATTAAATTTTATTTTACTTTTCACCCCAACTTCCCTAATCACTTTTAAGTTTTAATAAGTGGGTGTAGTGTGTGTTTGGAATGGCTTATTTTTGTCCAAAACGTGCTTATAATTCGTGATTCACGGTATACGAAGTAAGTATGTGAGAGGAGTTTTTTTTCGGCTTACGTAATAAGTGCGTTTTTACTGTGTAAAACGCTCACACAAACACACACTACGAAACACCGTAAAAGCCATGTCATGCCGATCTTGATGACTTAGCTACGTGCAGAGTTGCAATCTGTGATGATGACAGCTCTTACAGAGCCCATTGGGATAAGGGAAAATTAGAGGTGGGAAAAGGAAAATACAAATTTTCCTCTGGCGGCGGACGTTTGGCTTTTGAATTCCGAGGAAAAACATTTTGGCGCCTGAAATGATTTTCATCCATATAGATGAAAATCTGTTCCCTCAAAATTTGGTGAGAACATATTTTCATTCCCTGCCGGAAAGGTTTGAAAGACAAAAATATCCCTTGATATGATATAAAAAAATAGCACCTTGGATAGAAATGGAGGTACTCCAGTTCGTGAAGCCTGATGAAGAGGAAGAAAAGAGAAAGGTTGTCTTGCTCCAATGACGAGGAGGCCGGGGACCAATAGCCAACAACAGATGGGTTTCTTTGATACATGAGTCTTGTTCGATCAACCTAACGTCGTTCATTTGTTTGTGTTACCCATAAATGTTATGTACTCGTTGTTTATGGTAATCTGTATTGAGGAAAGAGAAGTGCCCATTCCTCACTAGCACTATATATCTGAGTAGAGGGAGGTGGATGGAACTCCATGATTGGGAGAAAAGTTGCTGAAATATTGGTTGACCATGGATTACCCACATGATGCTTGTTTTTAAAGAAGTGATATTATTGACAAGGCAAGTGGTGTTGGTTAGATGCAGTTGATGGATGTACATTTATTGAGAATAAATTTATTAGATAATTCTTCAGTAATCATGAGGTGTGTATTCAAAGTAAAAATGTGATGTTATTTTGAGTGGCTATGACCACATGAGGTGATAGGTATGCAATTGTTAAAAATAAAGCTGTTTTAATCACGTTTAACCTTGAGTTATTCATTACACACATTTTGTTAAAGTTACTTATTCATTTATATATGACCACATATGACTGGTCGGTATCTCATAGATAAAAATAAATTATTGCTCTATTATGTTAGGAGTAATCAGAGATAAGTAGAGTTCTCTTTTCCACAATTTGACAATGACATGTCCATCACCTACTTTTGGTTAAATCTATTTTTGTTGTTTGTACTTTCGGTTTTCTTCTTTTAAATATATTTTTTTTATTTTTTTGCTAGCAAATAACACTTTTTTAAACAAAGACAAAATTGTCATTAAGTTCATTTCCCTACCTCATTTTTCTCATACCAAACACAAATTTTCATATTAACTCATTTTTTTTTAATGCATACCAAACATCATTGTAGCAAATATTTTCATTTCTCTCCCTCTTCTTTCCTTTCCATTCCACCAATTTCAGTGATCCAAGCGGGCCTATTCCATTAAACTCAAATGTATCTAACATGACTCCCAATCTTTAGCTATTAGGGCCGTTTGGTAGCTTGAAAATATACGGATGGAAAATGAAAATGGGATAGTTTCCCTTACAATGTTTGGCTGCACTGTTTTTCAAGAGAGTAAATTATTGGCAGCCGGAGATTTTCCCGTGTTAAATGGAAAATCTGTCCCAACGGATATAGGTGGAATCTGATTTTTCTGCATAGAAAATTCCCATATGGCCCCTCATCTTCTTCCTTCATTTTGCTTTGTTCTTACATATTTTCACTAGCTTCTTGCAGCTTTGTTAAACCATCTTCACCATCTCTCTCTCTCTCTCTCTCTCTCTCTCTCTCTCTCTCTCTCTCTCTCTCTCTCTCTCTTCGTTCCCTTTCTCCACCATTTCGTTTCGATTTCTCTCAAGAATAATTTTCATTGCCTTTCGTCTTTATAATTTTCATTGCCTTTCGTCTTTCTTTCTTTCTTTCTAATAAAAACAATCTCAACACAGAATCTGATTCCCCCGCCCCCCGTCAAATTATGGATTTCATCTGGAGATTTTTTTGGGCCACGGATATGATTTGTATTCTCATAGGGATGATTTCTTGTTTTTCTTGGATTTATGGTTATTTGTGGGTTAAGGGGGAAATTTTGCCCATGACGTTTTTTTTGAAAAGGAAATTTTGCTATGGAAGTTTATTGGAGGGCAATTTCACCACAGAAGTGTCAAATAAAAGCAATTTTGCCCTGCCATTATCTCAATTATTTTTTACCATTAATTGACTAAATTTATTGAGTTGGTAATTTACATGTCATGCATGCCATTTTGTTAAGGAGCAAATTTATCCTATAAGTTTTAAATTTAATTTTGAAAAAAAGTTAAAGGCTATTTTTGCCACAGAAGTATTCACTAAATGCCAATTTTGCCTTGGAAATGTCAAATTTAGAGTAATTTTACCCTGACCATTATCTCAGTTAAGCTTGCTCGTTTATTGACCAAATTTTGGTCAAATTTACTCCTAAGTTAAAACTTTCAGGACAATTTCGTCATTCATGTCATTTTTATTAAGGTACAAATTTGTTTTAGAAGTTTTCACTTATAACCAAATTTGCCCTGATGTTTAGTTAGCTAATGGTTAAACTTAACTAAGGTAATTGTTAGAGCAAAATTGCTTTAAATTTGACACTTTCGGAGTGAAAATGACCTTTAACCCTTGAAAAAAAAATATAAAGTAGATGACATATGAACTTTTGGGGCAAATTTGTATCTTAATAAAAATGATGTGGATGATATGTGGACTACTAGTTTAGAATATTTGATCAACTAATGGTGAAAATAATTGAGATAACAGCTTGGGCAAAATTGCCCCCCTTTTGACACTTTTGGGACAAAATTGAGCCCGAAAGTTTTTCGAGGCAAAATTACCCTTTGAAGAAAACGTCCGAAGTAAAATTACCCTTCAATTCATTATTTTTTACTGATTTGGAATGTTTTGTGCATTTGAATGACGATAAACAAGTCATTTCACTTTTTATTTTATTTCTCTTTAGTTTTGTCTTATCATTTTCCTTTGCATACCAAACGTGTCTGTTGTAAGAATTAGTTAGTGTGGAACCCACTATAAAAAAAAATTGGTGGTATGGCATCTATTGTTAAAAAGCTACGTATACGACCTAGAATGAAATTACAATTTACAAATTTGACTTACACAAATTGTAAAAACAATTTAACTTCTACTTCTTCTGATTATAAATGTAAAGAAGCGAGTTTGGGAATTTTTTTAATAGTTAAGGGATTTATTTTAGTCCTAAATTTAATAAATCAATCTCCTTTTTCCCAAATTTATTATATTAATTTTATACATTATTAGAGGTAATTTTTGAAGTAAATAATTAAAAAGGATGGTACCTACTTTAAAGAAACCACCACATTTTTTTTTTCCAAAGAATTAACTTAAATAATATTTTAATATTTATAAATTAATTATTTACTCCTAATAGATAGGAAGATGTGAAAAATTTTAGGGTGTAAAATCTGGAAAAGAAATTGGAAAAATGATCCACAATCTACATTTTATCTTTCATGATGATTCTGCACTCCTTCCTTGTCATACCATAAGTCATTTTCCCAATTAACTTGCTTACTAGGTGCTTTCCACCATTTTTTCCTAAAATCTAATTTATAGTTCAAGAAGCTAAAATGTCCATGTGGTTGGAACGAAGATAGCCCCTGTCAATGGTCAAGTTGACCGTAGAATATTAATATGGTTCTTTAGGAGTAATTTGTCTTCCACAACTTCAGCTTCATTGTACCTTCGTTAATGTAGACAATTGTTTGTCTCCGCAGAACGTAAGTGCGTGCGCGCAAGTCGTCCGTATTCCGTATTGACTTGGATAAATCTTCAAAACTTAAATTGGGGCTCGTTTGTTATGCGGAAAATCAGGCGACGAAAATGGAAAATCAAAATTTCCCAAGAGGTGTGCGCATTTGGTTGGCCAATTTTCCGTTAACTAATTTTCCGGCGGATATAAATTTTCACTTATGCATGGAAAAGTCAGTTCCCGCCCTTTATGGGAACCTAATTTCTAACAGGGTTGGGAAAATGTGAAGGACATATTTACCCCTCAGCAATTTTATCTAAGCCAACGACCTATTCTCCATCATTATTGTAGCGCCTGAATTTTGGAAAATATGGAGCCACCATCAAAATTTTTAAAATAGAATAATTTTGAAAACCTTTTAAAAAAGTGAAACTGATCTACAAAAATCATTTAGGGTTCGGGAGTCGATTGTATATAGGGAAAGTGTTAGGCACCTTACAATGCTCACTAGTGGAAAAATGACTTTTTAGACCGGTTAAAAATGACCTTTTATACCAGTTCTGGATTAGGCCTTGATACAGCCGGTCTAAAAAGTCTATTACTTTTCAGACCGGTTATAGCAACCGGTCTAAAAAGTGACTTTTTAGACTGGTTGTGCCTACAACCAGTCTAAAAACTCTTACCTTTTAAATGTGTTGTAGACACAAACCGGTCTAAAAAGTTTTTTTTTTTTTCAAACATCTACATTATTTCTTCTTCTAACCCATTATCTCGCACTTGAGAAGAGACCCAACATTTTTAAGAGTATAATTCAATCTATAATTTCAACATTGTCATTCCTACAACTCAATATTTTCAAATAACAATTCAAAAGTTTCAAAATGAAATTTAATACCAACAATCTTCCTAGTCAAATATCTTTTAATGTAAATATGTCTCATTTATCTCTTCTAACTCTCTATATTGTTCCTCCTCTCTCCTCTGTTGATCTAAAGCTTTCCTTCACTGAGCTTCTTCAACCTTCCTCCAGCTCTCCTCATGCATCCTTCACCAAGCTCTTCTTTCTCTTTCCAAGCTTGCTCTTGGTAAAAGTAATAGACTTTGTGAATGGACAAATTATTTAAAATTGTAGGATTACAGTAATACCTCTATTGAATCATAACCTAATCAAATGAGTATCAAATCTAGTGAACAAGTTGAACTACAGCAAACTGTCAAATAAGCTTAAAATGATGAGAATTTTTCAAAGATTGTTAGAACTACCTTATTTTAATCCTCAGACTTGAATTGATGTTGATCAAGGACTTACTAAATCATCTCCAAGTATTACAAAGGTTGACTGTCTATAAACATCATAAAGTTCTTAATTTGTTTTAAACCCATTTTTAAATAGAATGAAATGCATATCAGAGCAAAATGATTTACATAAGAAAAAATTAGTTTATGTAGCTAAGTATACATACTTTCATATTAATGAATCTGGTCGGATTGGATTCTTTCTGAGTTTTAGATTATTGACACTCATTATACTCAAACTTCCTGGGAACTGTTACTTCATGCAAGGAGGAACATTTATATTTTTCACAGGCATCGATGGCTTCCTTGACACTCATTATGCTCCTAGTGCTGTTAGATGAAACAAAGTAGTATAAAGATGGTTTCCAAGCTGAAATTATATCATAAAATAGGCATACAAAAATGTTAAAGCAACGTCCTGCATTGAGCCATTTTGGTAAATACCCACCCAAGCTCTAATAAATGGTATGCTTTCTAGTTTTCCTATAAAGTAAGCGATACACTACAGCTTGATTATGTCTCTTTTGGACAAAAACTTAGCTAATGCAGCATTAGGATTAATGAATGAAACAAACTCTCCTGTTATCTTTACTTACAAAAAATTAAATTTCTATTTCAAAGGTCATGATGGAAGAATTTAAATAAGAAATAATAGTACTTTTTTGCATGAGTAAGTCATGTGAATTTGGCTGAAAAGGGTGTGATCAAACAGTTAGAATGTGAATGGGAAGCTGTAGAACAACTCTTTTTGGTCTGGGAAAAAAAAGAACAAATCTTTATTGAGCTTTGACATTATAACCAATGAAGAAAGAAGAAGAATTCACCTTGTGCCTTTTCAGGTTCAACAGTGGGAGGAGACTTGTCAGTTTCAGAAGAACCATTTGCTACTGATGAAAAGAGTCTTGCAAGGTGCAATTCTGTTATTTTTATTTGCTCCTGAGCTGCATTCTCTAATTCAACTAATGGCCTGTTTTGATAACGTCGCTGTGAGACATAACATGACACTCAAGGGAGACATATATAACAAAGTAACAAGACTTTAGACATTGAGTATAAATGTATAATATAACGGTTATCACAAATATCTCCTCTATTCATATATCATACATTTAGTAAATATAGACTTCACCTAATCTGCCTTCAAGCAAAGGGCATCTTTTGCAGCATTTTACAGCTCTTCATTGAAAAATTGGAAGATAGAGTGGAAGAGAATTACCTATTAACTTGAGCAAAAAACCAATCTTTTTTGTAGTCATTGGTTCCTACAGTGTACACCAAGTCTTCATTTGGATACAACTCTGCATACCTCTCCCACAATCCATATTGCCTATACCTGCCAAATGTAGGTACTGTGATACACGTTTCTCTCTTTTCCCAAGGTCAAATGTAGGTGCTATGTCACTTGACGAAGTTCAAGTCAGAGATGAGATTAATGTGATAAACAAATACCTTTAATAGGAGAATAATGGATAATTGAGATTCAAAATGACCATTAAGAAAATTTGAAGAGTCAGGAGAAATATAGAATTAAACTTAGGGAGGAAAGGGAAAGCTCTGAGATTGGGTTAATGAGGTAAGAAAGGATTTTATGAATCAAATTACTTCAATTTTTGAGAATCTATTCAGTATTTAAATGCATAAGTGCAGATCCAAGTTAAACATGAACTCAGCAAAGAAAAATCTTGCCATATGAAATCACAGAACCACATTCTGCTAAATCAGGAAAGAGGACTGTGTGATTTTCTGCTTCGCTTTAGCAACTAGTTTGATTTCTTCTTTTATAAGTAATTTGTGATTTGCCAAAATGAATGGGAAAAGATCATCAAGTCAAAACTTCCTAGAACTCAGTGTGCATCAATCCATCACAACCAATCAGTGTTAAGTTCGGGAACTACTTCCTAGAGAATCATTAGATGCCACAAAATTCCAGACACGTTGAATTTAAAAGAGAATTCACATCTACTTTATCCCTCTTCTAGCAATAAGTAAGCACATTCTTTTCTACAGTAGATGGCAGGAGACAACTAGAAGCAGAAAAAAGAGAACTTACACAATTGAAAATATTGGGAGCTTCAAGTCCTGCATACCATAGAGTAATTAAGAATTTAAGATCATTTGCAACTTTCGATGCGAACTTCCCCAAAACCCAATGAAGAACAAGGGCGCAGTCAATAACTAAGAATAAAATAGAAAATTACAGTGAAATTAATGCCTGGTAGCAAGTGATAGTCTAAAACCATTCATGCTCTTGGCTGAAATCGGGAAAACCCATAGTGTGATTGATGATCCGGTTGGTGGTGCCATAGTCATTTGTCTTAGGATCACCGATGATACAAGCGACGACACAAGCACCGACGCCATGGGAGCGAGTGTAGCCGTCAGCTACATAACCGGAGCTAGAGAGGTGTAATGGAGACACTCGACGGAGACCAAGGAGCGACGTGCGGCGGAGACTAAGAGTGAGGTGCGATAGTGGAAAGCTCCCAAATCCAAGATACAGCGGGATTCAGAAGCAAAATTGATTCAAGGTTATTGGGGAGGAAACACATTTAAGACCGGTTATATAAAATAACCGATCTTAAATGAATATTTTAGACCGGTTTTCATTTATAACCGGTCTAAAAAGTTATATTTTTTTAGACCGATTACAAGGAATAACCGGTCTAAAAGTGCTGAAATTTTTTTTAAAAAATTACTTTTAATGCTAAAAGTTCATTTAGACCGGTTATAAAGAGAACCAGTCTAGAAAATATGCTTTTCTAGACCGGTTCTATTTGTAACTGGTCTAAATAATATATTTTAGACGTTATATTAGTTGAACCGATCTCAGATATTCTTTATAATTATAAAATTACCACCGCACTTACCTTTTAGACCTTATCCCTTTAGAACCGGTCTAAATGTGCCGGTCTAAATATTCTATTTTTTACTAGTGACCCATTCACAAGAATGATTACCCTAAGTTAATTATTTAAAAATATTATGGCCTTTAATTTTATTATAATTACCCAAAAAAAGAGAATATTTACAAAAATAAATGAAATGAAAAACTAAAGAAGAAAAAAAAGGAACATTTATTTACAAAAAGAAAATAAGAAAAAATATATTTATTTACAAAATTGGACTTGACCTATGATGAAAACCTAGGGCCTAAGTACTCTTTAGAGAGATCAAAGCCCACGTAGTTTCGTGGTAGAAATATGTGTCACTTTGTTAGTGTTTTTTAGAAAAAAAATGTTTATTTAATTTATCTGAGAAAAATATTTTTTTTATTTGGTTTGTGTTTTTTACTTTTTTTTAAAGGGCATTTTTTTATTATCTCATATGAAACCAAATTCATTTACTTTAAGAAAAGAATCTTTTTTTTTTTTTATGTTGAAACATTTTTATTTACAAAGAAGTGCATTCTCATCATATCATTCATAGAAGAAAATTCAGGATGACAAGAAAATCAAGAAAGGCATGGTGAGAGCATATACCTTTTATGATTTGAATCCCACTTCAACAAGAGATAGGGTGATAGAATCATATAATAAACAAGAGGCAATTACAATCACATTATCTATATCTATTAAGCATGACATCTAACATCATTAGAAGACAAGGCAACATATACCTCTTGATTCCAAACGGAAGACGTCCAGCAATATATATATATATATATATATGATGATTCAATGGGACAAAGCAAGTCCACTTAATTTTTGATCCTATATTCAACGTCCAGCACTATTGGCATATATTGGGATAAGCTAAAGGACAAGAATAAAGTCATCGAACAGGGAGAGGTAGTCAACGCAACATATATTGAATGAGCCAAAAAGACAAGAGCATAGTCATAGTGAAGGAAGAATTTGTCAAAGATCATCACGTGGCTGTACCTTACCGAAAATAAGAACAAAAGCTTATCTATATAGGTATATTCATTTGCGTAGAGTAGTGAGTATAAAGCAAATAAATGGAAACAAACAAAATTCTTGCAAGTCTTATATATAAGGATTTGCCCAGCATTCAAATCGGTATGCCTCTATTTCTAATAAGAATTGTTCATTGGCTTGGGCGAGAATATTAAGAGCTTATTTAGATAAAGCAAAACAAAACGGCCTCTTATGTTAAGTCCGTTTCCCTATGAGAATTATGTATGAGCAATGAAAAATGAGAAACTAAAATTAGCTCTCTACCTTGCCTTTCTTTCCTCCCAAAACTCTTATATGTCTTACTTCAATCCTTACTTCCCTATTTATAGTCTAAAGGTAGGGTTTTCTTAAAAAATGCTCCTTTTTTTTTTGAATTTCCATTTTTGATTTTTTTTTATATTTTATGTTAAGAACTATCTAACTTGACCCAATCACCATCAATGAATTTTTTTTTTTTAATTTTCATCATCATCATCATCATCATCATCATCATCATCATCATTATTATTATTTTGTGTTTTCTATTGATAAAACTTCCTAACTTGACCTAATCACCATTAGTAGAGATTTTTTCGTTTTTAATTTTTTTATTATTCTCCCCACTAGTAGTTTCCTAATTTAAACCTATCAACATAAATGAGATTTTTTTTATTTTCTATTTTTCATTGTTTTTATTTATTATTTTCCCTTATTTAATCACTACAAAAAAAACGTGATTTAGTAGCGGTTAAAAATAGGTATTCGTAGCGGTTCTAACCGCTACAAACTATGTTAGTAGCGGTTAGAAAAACCGCTACTAAATCGTACGTTGCAAGCGGTTTTGTAGCGGTTCTATAAAACCGCTACTCAATCAAAAATAACCGCTACAAACTTTGTAGCGGTTAATAGTAACCGCTACCAAATCAAGAGATATTTGTAGCGGTTATATAACCGCTACAAATATAAAAAATTTTATTTACAGCTTTAAAATGAATTTTTTTTTGTAGCGGTTAAAAAACCGCTACCAATATATAAAAATGAAAATTTGTTAAAAATGACTTTTTTTATTTGTAGCGGTTAAGAAACCGCTACCAAATTTGAATTTGATGAAATTAGTAGCGGTTCTTAGAACCGCTACTAATTTCATCAAATTCAAATTTGCCGCCAAAAAATTTAAATTTACCTTTAAAAAAGGCGCGTTATTTAGTAGCGGTTTAATAACCGCTACAAATATTTAAAATTTTTTTTAAATATATACGTTGATTTTTTTCTTTTTTTTCAATATTATATTAAATAGTTTAATTTGTTATTATTTTATCTATTTCAATTAGTTTATTATTTAATAGTTTAACTTATTAATAAATTAAAAAGAAAAAATGTAATTGAATATAATTAGTATAAAATTATATTAATAATATTATTAACGATAGTTAGGTAATAAGGAATTATTATGTTTTATAATATAATGTAATTGTATATGAAAAATAGATGAAAATGAGATAGAGTTAAGATATATCTAGAAAAAAAAATGTTTAGAATAAATTTTATAGAAAGGAAAGAAGTATTCTAAAAGAAATTGAAAATCTTGTTACCATATTTGATCGTATTATTCAGCTCCTCTATTCATACGAAAGAAGTTGTAAATGAGAGGAAATGAAAGAAGGGTAAGGTGAAAAGAAATTGGGGAGTGTTTGAAATGAGTTGTAATAAGGGTATTTATAGGGATTTACGTACTATTTGTAGCGGTTAATGTAGCGGTTAATGTAGCGGTTACTAATTAGTAGCGGTTATTTATATTTTTGTAGCGGTTTAATTATTTGTAGCGGTTAATGTAGCGGTTATTATTTAGTAGCGGTTATTTATTTTTTTGTAGCGGTTTAATAACCGCTACAAAAATTATATTAATTTTTTTTTTAAAATTTTTTTTTACATTTTATTTTAACACAAATTTTTTTCATTTTTTGTAAAGAAAAATTTTTTACACTTGAATTCTACAAATATTATTTTAATTTTTTTTACATTTTATTTTAACACAAATTTTTTGCATTTTTTTTAAAGACAAATTTTTTACAATTGAATTTGATCACTCATCGTCGCCATCCCTACAGAAATTTTGTAGAAAAATTATTGTTATTGATGTATTATTAAATTTAAAAAATTTAATTGAAATGACGTGGATTTAAAAAAACTCACCGCAGTAGAGGTAAATTGTCATCGCCTTCAGGGAAGTAGTTTTCAAAATCAGCTGGCTGAAATGGCTCACTCTCGTAGGCGATGTTATCGCCTTCACCCATGTCGTAAAGGTCTCTTGGCTTTAAATGAACGACCATGTGCCAATCCCTATGCCGCTCGTCCTCGACATAATAAACCTGATGTGCCTCTGAAGCTAGAATATACGGCTCATCATCTTGAGAAATACCAGTATGAATCGGGCGTGAGAAATTGACTGATGTGATCCCTAGGTCGTCAGTTGTCAGTCCCCGAGAAGTCGTGGTATTTGCCCACAAACACTTGAACAGCGTCACGGTGAAACGGCCTTGATAATTAAGCTCGACCACATCAAGAAGCTTGCCATAGTAAGGGACGCCTCCGAACTGCATGTTGGCGTCACTGCTGCTCGCATAACTCCTTGTCCCAAATGTGCCATAAACACCCGAATTCTGTGTTTGCAATCCCTGATCCCGTGAAACCGTGCAAAACTTAAAACCATTGACATTGTATGCTGTAAACCGTTTTGCATGATCAAGAGGGCCGATTGCGAGAGCTCTGAAATCCGGTGAGTGTGGGTTGTGGTCATTTAGTATTCTGCGAGCAAACCAGCCAGGGAATTCTCTGTGGACCCTCCTATCAACTTCCGAGGATGTCTGTGTACGGATCCTGAGCTGACGCTTGACATGACTTCTGAATTCCCTGCAATTAATAATGGAAAGGCGTTAGTGAAATGAAAGTGAGAAATGTTACGAAAGATATAGATCGAATAACATACATGTGAGTGTACAATTCTTACCGTATGAAAGGCTCAACTTGAGTGCAATTAATCAAGACATGTCTATGTGCTTGGAACTTCTCAGTTGCCGTTAGTTTGAAGTTCTCAGTTGCTCCAACTGGTTTACCAACACGAGGGATAAATTCTCCTGATGTCGGCGCAGGTTCAGGACAATCGTCAACACGAGGCGGGCGGTTGAAAGCCGTCTCAAGATCATCAAAGTACCTTGAGCAAAAATATAGCACCTCATCCCCTATATAGCCTTCAGCTATACAACCTTCTGGCCACGCCTTATTCCTCACGTAAGATTTTAATTTCCCAAGGAACCTACGAAGTACATAAGAGAAAATTGATATAAAATGATGAAAAGGACGACGAGCAAACATTAAATACGGATAATAAATGAAAGCACATATTTAAAATGAGTACCTCTCAATCGGATACATCCAACGATATTGTACTGGTCCAGCGAGCTTTGTTTCATGAACGAGGTGGACTGTGAGGTGAACCATCACAGTAAAAAAGGACGGAGGAAAGATCATCTCCAAGTGACAAAGCGTAAGAATGATTTTCGACTGCAGCTGATCGAGCTCCTCAACGATCAAAACCTTAGAACACAACTTCCGAAAGAAAGAACAAAGTTCCACCAAAACGATGGAAACATCGGGAGGAAGTGTATTCTTTATAGCCAGAGGGAGTAACTGCTGCATAAGAACATGTGAGTCGTGACTCTTCAGGCCAGCAACCTTTCGAGCCTGCAAGTCGACACATCGAGAAATGTTGCTTGAATACCCATCAGGAACTTTTAATTTCTTCAACGTCGCGAGGAACACATCCTTGTTCGATTTTGTGAGGGTAAACTTTGCCGGTGTAAATCTGTCATTCTCATCTGGCCAAGCGTCTTCACGAACTCCCATGTCGCGTAAATTTTTCCTAGCTTGAAGGTGATCTTTTGTCTTGCCGGGTTCGTTAAGCAGCGTATACAGCACATTGTCGCAAACATTCTTTTCAATGTGCATTACATCAAGACTGTGGCGAAGTAAATTAGATCTCCAATACGGAAGCGTGAAGAAGATACTTATCTTCTTCCACTGCTGAGGCGTCGAAGTCCTACGCGTATTTTGGCGAGTTTGTGCTGAACCGTTGCTTTTTCCAAACTCGAAGTCAACATGCTCAAGCTGCTGTAAGATATCTGTACCGGACAAAGTCTGAGGTGGTCCTCTTTTCTCTGGTTTCCCATTGAAGCGATTCCGTTGCAATCTGAACTTATGCGTTCCATCGAGAAACCTCCGATGCCCCATAAAGCACCACTTTCGGCTGTGGGGAAGGCGCACTGCGTCAGAGTCGAAATTGCAAGCCGGACACGCCGACCCAGTGTGCACGTTCCAACCAGATAATGTGCCAAGGCCAGGAAAGTCACTGATCGTCCACATCAAGGCTGCACGCATGTTGAACAAAGTCTTGCTGTGAGCGTCGTACGTCTCCAAGCCGACATTCCACAGGTCAAGCAATTCCGCAATAAGTGGTTGGAGATACACATCGATGTCATTGCCCGGTGCCTTTTTGCCTGGAATGATCATAGACATAATGAAAGAGCTTTGTTTCATACACATCCAGGGGGGTAAGTTGTAGGGAACTAAGACTACCGGCCAAATGCTGTAACTTGTGCTAAGATTCCCGAAAGGATTGAAACCGTCGGTCGCCAACGCAAGCCGGACATTTCTGGGGTCAGTCGCAAAATCTGGAAAGTCGTTGTCAAACGTTTTCCAAGCAGCTGCATCCCGCGGATGTCTTAATTTACCGTCTTCGTTTTTATCAACGGCATGCCACCTCATGTGCTCAGCAGTTTTAGACGACATAAATAATCTTTGTAGACGAGGTTTCAAAGGGAAGTACCTGAGAATCTTTGCAGGTTTCTTCTTCTGCTTTTTCCCCTTCCGAATTGTCTTGTACCTCGATGTGTGACATCTCTTGCACGTCTCCCTGCTGGAATCGTCTCCCCAATACAGCATACAATCATTTGGGCACGCATCAATCTTTTGATAATTCAACCCCAACCTGTTGATGATCTTCTTGGCCTCGTAGAAGGTTGTGGGAATCTCGGCGTCGGGGAATGCATCTTGTAATAAGTCGAGCAACATGGACATTCCCTTATCCGTGATCCCACACAAGCACTTGATATGATACAGTTTGATCAAGAAAGATAATTTAGAATATTTGCGACAACCTTGATATAAAGGACGATCTGCCTCATCCATCAAGCTGAAAAAATCCCGAGCTGCTTTATTCCCCATAAAAGCCGGCTCAGAGCCGTGCACTTCTTCGTTGAAGTTGTCGCCTTGAAATCCAAACGCATCACGCACAGCATCATTCACAGGATCATCTTCATCTACTTGAACGCCTACTTGAGAACTTCGAGGAAGAGCCTCGTCATATCTAACGCCGGCCTTCTCACCATGAACTGCCCAGAACGTATAGTCCTCAGGGAAAGGCTTCACAAGCAAATGTTCCATCACAACATTTCGTGCATGCCACTTCTTGAACTTGCATTTCCGACACGGACAGACGATCTTGCCGTTACAGCTGGCGTGAGTGAATGCGAAATCTAAGAAACTGTTTAATCCGTACAAATATTCAGGAGAATTGCGCGGCAACCTTATCCATGATTTATCCATAGCTACAAGTGAGAGAGAAGAAAGTATATAGAAGAAGATGAGTGAGAAGATAATGACGAATGCGTAGAACCTTATATTCTGAAAATCCAACGTTTATAATTTTGTAGCGGTTATTAAACCGCTACAAAAACCGCTACAGAAATTCCAACGTTTATAATTTAGTAGCGGTTATACATATATAAAACCGCTACTAATATTCAAGCAGTTAATTGGAGGGAAATTTAAAATGTACTTGTTGGGTATTAGTAGCGGTTTTATATCTATAACCGCTACTAATGTTCAACGTATTAGTAGCGGTTACATATATAAAACCGCTACTAATATTAAAGCCGTTGAACATTAAATATAAAAATAATTTTCTAATTTGTAGCGGTTTTACATAAGATAACCGCTACAAATGTGCACAAAGGCGGCAAATTTCAAAATTCAAATGATTTGAGTCTTTGTAGCGGTTATTAGTGTGTAACCGCTACAAACTTATATATTTGTAGCGGTTTCTGAAGGAAAACCGCTACAAATATATAAGTAAATTTGTAGCGGTTATGAGTTAAAAACCGCTACAAATATACATTTATAAAATATATTTAAAAAAATAAATTATATATATATTTAATTTATAAATTACTTATAAAATTATTATATATTTGTAGCGGATATGTAATAATAACCGCTACAAATGTATATATTTGTAGCGGTTTTAACCTAAAACCGCTACAAATGTATACATTTGTAGCGGTTTTAGGTTAAAACCGCTACAAAGATATATATAATTTTTTTTTAAAATTTAGATTTAAATCATTTATCAATTATTTCAATGCGATATAATAATATAAATATAATTATATAAAACACAATAAGAAATTTCTGAAATAAAATCTCATAAATATTTACAAATGTTTAAAAGAAAAGAAAAAGTCCTAAACTAAGGAGCTGGGGGCTGATCCTCTGGTGCTCCCTCAGGTGGGGCTCCCTCAGAAGCCGCTGGATCGGGCCGCTGCGCAGACTGAACCGCACCATCCTCATCAGCAGGAGGAGGAGCTGTAGGAGGAGGAGTAGTGGTCGGGACGACGTAGTGAGGGACAGGGGGGACCGCTGGATACTGCCTGTCCGGGAACAGCTGACCCCATGCTCCCTCGAGCATAGTGTTGGCGATCTCACGCCACTGCGTCTGCTGCGCGAATATAGCGTCTGCGTGGATCTGCAGCTGCTGCTGCTGCTGCACCTGCATCTGCTGCATCTGCTGCGCCATCTGCTGCTGCAAATCTGACCGCAGCTGGTCAATCGACTCGTCCCTCCGACGTCTGACCCCTCTAGAGCTGCCAGCCTCAGAGGCGGCGCTCCTGCCGTAGATCATGCTGGGTCTGGCGCCTATCCCCATCCCCCGCACTCGTCCGGGGTGCTCAGGCTGAGCCAGACCCGCCTTCAGAGGAGCCGTCGGGTCCACTGACCCCTGTGACTCCTCAGGCTGGGTCTGTCGCAGCTCAGCCTGCGACTGCTGCATCCGCTCCTGCCATTTTATGAAACAATTAATAATTACCATTTTTCATTATTAACTTGGTTTTATAAAAAATATAATAATAAATTAACTTACAATCGCCGCCTCTGCCTGCTGAGAGGTCGCAGTCCCGTCACGGTGTCTGTGTGTGACGGCGTACAGCTCCGCATAGTCCGTCTGACGGTTCTCCTGCTGTGCTTTCGTCTCCTGAAACAATTACAGAACAATTAGTATTAATTATGAAATTATGAGCTAAAAGTAAGTGAAGCACTTGAAAAGTTACCAGCTCGCTGTAGGTCACAGCAAAGGTCTTCGATCCTGCTGTGTGGTGGATCGTCTGCTGCGCCCGGATCGCGGCGTTCCTCCGAGCAAGCTCCTGGAAAAAAAAATTAAATGTATTATAATTTAAAATTAAATACAAAATAAAATAAATTGATATTATAATTTAATATTTAACAATTACAAAATTATATATCAAAAATCTAATAAATACATTACCTGTGCCTCAGGGCTCCTCCTGAACTGGACAAAACGCGCCCAGTCGTTCGGCGGCACGCCGTCCGGGACGCTCTCCTGCAGCTGCTCCAGAGGCATCGTCCCGTCCCCATCCACGCTGTGGAAGAGACGGTTCCTCCTGTTCCTCCAGGTGTCGCCCATCTTCACGAGGGCGTACCTCTTCCGGTTGGCCCGGACGGCAAACCGCAGCTGAAAAAAATACATTTAAATATCAATAATTATAAAAACCATAATTTAAAAAAAATAATTAAATAGAATTAATTAAAAAAATATTAATTAAATAGTTTTAATTACCTGAACCGCCTCCTCCCAAGCCTGGTCCTTCGGCCCCTTCGGAATGTGCCTCCACGTCGGGAAGTGAAGGGGGAACCGCATCCAATTCGATCCCAGGTCGCTCAGGAAGCGGTTGAGCAGGTGACCCCCATTGTGGATCGGCTGGTCAGTGCCCTCGTTCCACGGCACTACAACTCGCAGGGACCGGTCCATGCTGTTCAGACCGGTCACATCCAGCCTCCTCGTCGACATGTTCCCCTGCTCATCTGCACAGTTGACCGCACGTTAGATAAATTATAATTCAAAGTTAAAAAGTTAAAAAATTAAAAAATTAAATAATTTACCTTCGACCTGCACCTCAAACCCAGTGGACCGCGAAGATGACCCTCGTGGGTTGTTCTGCTCCCGAGCCTCTTCCTCATCGAGGAACTGCTCCATCTCCCTGAACCCACTAATCGGGATCTCGAACTCCTCCTCGTTGAGGAAGTCCTCAACGCTAATCTCTGGCACGTCCAACTCAGGCACCTCAGCTGAGGTCGTCGCCTGTGGGATCGTCTGCGGTTCCTGTGGCGGGATGGGCTGAGATGCCTCGGTAGCCCTGCCTGCGCGCTGCCCCCTCCCTCTGCCCGGGGCCCGGCTGCTGCCGCCCCGTAAATTCGGTCTGGGGACCTCAGGGGCCTTCCCCTTCCCCTTATCCTGTCCTGAAGCCATATCAACTGTACAAATTAAAAAAAAAAATTAGTCACATTATTATGTAAAAATATAATAAAAATACAAATATAAATAAAATACGTGTTATATACGTACCTCAAGTGTAAATACTGCGGAATACTGACTAAAAACTCCTATAGAGACGTCTGAACGCTCAAATCTCGAAGAAATCACTCAGAGAAACCTCAGGAAACAAAATGAGCAAACGGAGAAATGAAGGAGGTGGGGGGTTTAAATAGACCAGTAATTAGTAGCGGTTATTAAAAATAACCGCTACTCTAACCGCTACAAATAATTAAATTTGTAGCAGTTCTACAATAACCGCTACAAATCTTCACAACGGTTGAAATTCTGTAGCGGTTATTGCCCAGAACCGCTACAAATTTGGAGTCTCTTGAAATTCTGTAGCGGTTTTTAGTAAAAACCGCTACAAAATTCTGACCTTTGGTATTTTGTAGCGGTTTATGTGGATTAACAGCTACAAAATAACCGCTACAAGTTTTGGCGGGAATTACGCGCCAAATTTGTAGCGGTTTTTTGTAGGAAACCGCTACAAATATTCTTGCCGCTACAAATTTGTAGCGGTTTAGGTAAGAACCGCTACAAATGTCATAATTTGTAGCGGGTATATTAAACCGCTACAAGTGCACCGCTACGAAATACCTTTTTTTTTGTAGTGAATGGCAATGTCAATCATCCTCAATGAGGGGATTTATTTTTCTTTTTTTATTTTTATTTTTTCCCTTTTAATGATGATTTCCAATTTGGACATCGATCATCATCATAAATGAGATTTTTTTTTTCATTTTTTATTTTTCATTTTTTTCTATTTATTATTTTTCCTTAATGAATGACAATGCCAATAATTATCAATGAGGGGATTATTTTTCATTTATTATTATTATTATTATTATTATTTTATTTTTTCTCTTTTAATGATGATTGCCAATTTGGATACCGATAATCATCAATAGAAGGATTTTCTTATTTTTTATTTTTTTCTTTTAATGATGATTGCCAATTTGGGCATCAATCATCATCAATTATTTTTGTATTTTTGAGTGGGACCCGGATAAAATAGGGTGTTCACAATCATTAACCACGTCCTCCACCACGGTCGTCTCCACCACGACTCCTAGTCATTGTCAAACCCCTACGACGATTTGTGCCTCTCACTCCCTCCGTGCCACTTTTGCCATTTTTAACGCTTGAAAAATAGAGGAGCTGATTTTCTAGAATTCTTTTTATTGCAGTAATGCTTGCATAAAACTAGTTCGAAATTTTAGCATCATGTCACACTCTTAATTTTAAGCAAGCCTTTAATTGAATAAATCAACTCAAATAATAAATAAAATAAAAAATTCAATTTATCCCTCATTTTTAGCTATCAAAATCACGTTCCCAATTTTGAAGTTATCCATCTTCTCCATGGAAAAGTTAGTTACAGTCCATTTCAAAGAAGTCTGACTTTTGGGTAAACACAAGAAAAATAACTGAATTCGTTGGCCGGAAAAATTTTTAAGAGAAATACACATTCGAATTTGAAGTCTAAATTCGAATGTTGCTAAATGAATCAAATTTTATTGTGTAACATCCTAGATGTTGGAGAACTTAGATAAGGGTTAACTAGTTATTAGAAAGGTGTGATTTACATAAAAGATTGTGGTTGAGTTGATGGAGGATCAAAGAGGGAGCAATTATATCAATAAGATGTCAAAAAAGACCCAAAACAACAACCTTAAAATTGGTCGGGCCCATATGTGGACCTATGTTTTTGGGTAGATTGAGCCTAATTTCTCCTCATTTACCATTAGGCTTTAGTTTTCTAAACCCTAATTGAAGACCTACGTTACATGAGAAGTACACTTGTTAGGAGAAGCGAAAACCCTTTGTCCTCTAAGCCTCAAGAGGGAAACCCTTGATCAATAAAAAAAAAAAAAGCAACCTACGTTTTTTTGTAAGGCGTATAGGCAAGACACAAAAGTTTTGAGAGAAGGCTGAGAGCTTTTTTAGGGCACAACTCCAAATCATTGTTCAAATGATCTCTAAGACTCCTTTCATCTAGTAAGTCCATCTTACCTTGTGAGATAGTTCTATGCCTCTTGGGAAGTTTTAAACCTTAGATTGAGAGGGTTTTGGGATCCTAGTTGGGAAAAGTAGAGATTTTCTAGAAACCTTCTTTTATGTCTTTAATTTCTTCCCAATCTTTCTTTAATAAATAACGGGTAAGGCTAATCTATGATATCCAAAGGAAAGGATTCATCGATTTAGCATAATTTGATAATAATTTTGTTACTCTAAACTCTTCTACAAAGGTTTTGGGAACTTCAATAGATAATGAGACGGTTTAAGTCCAATCAACCCTCCTTTAATAAGTCTTTTGAGTTACTTATAACTCTGAAAGTGTATCAAAGGAGTCTAGAAGACTCCAATTATTGAGTTGTTGTTTTTCTTGAACTAGATTGACATTCTCCAGATGATATGGGGAGTCTCTAATATTTTATTACTTTTGGACTACTATAGGTTACCCTAAGTAACTCTAAGGAGCTCTAGGGAACTCCAGTAGAAACTTTTTAGGAGCTCCAGAGAGCCGCGAGAAGTTTAATTAGAGTAAATAAGTTATATTTTAGCTTTGTAAATTAACAATGTTCTTAATTTATAGCCTAGATTGACTCGAAGAGCACTAGCTCATGCGTAGACTTGCTTGTGGTAGATTCACTACAAAAAAGGTCCATTTTAGTAGTGGTTACTTAGTCGTGGTTAAGGAAACCATGGCAAAAACGTCATTTTGTCACAATTATTGACAAAACCGCTATAAACTTATGTCGGTTTGACTAAACCTCAAAGGACTATGAATTTGTGGCGATATTTAGCAGTAGTTTTGAAGAAACAACTACAGAAAAGAGTTGCTAGGTTGGCACCATTGGCGCCAATGTAGCGCCAACTTTGAAGTGGTCAATTTGTTGCGGTTTTCAGAGAAATAACTGCTGCAAAGTTTGTGCCAACTTGGTGCCTCGTGGTGGGGAGGTTGTCACTTTTTGTTGAAATCAACTACTACAAAACCAAAGTGTCTCAGAGAGAGGAATTAGGGTGTCCAACTTGTAGCGGTCCCACAACCACTACAAAATATTGTCGATAACAAGGTACGTCATTGAATTTTTAGAATTTTGTGGCAGTCGGACTGACAACTGTTAAAAAGTTCGCCTTTATATAAGGCGAGTCACCCCTCTATTTATCACTTTTGGCAAAATTTGATAGCACGGCTTTCAAAATTCTCTGATCATAAGCTCCTGCTTCTTCCTTCACTAGCTTCTTTAGCTCATAAAATAACTTCCATAAAACTTTCAGGCCAAACAATAACCTCTAATTATTTTTCTTAAATTATTTCAAGAAAATAGGCCATTAATTCTATAAAATAACCTTACAATTAGCTATAACTTTTTTTTAGAAAGAAACTTCTTCATAAACTCTTTTATTTTCCAATATAAATATCTACAATTTTTCCTTAATTTTTTTGGCCCTTTATGTATTTTTAATAATTGTACGGTGCCTTATTTTCTTGAAATTATTGTCTGAAAATAAGCTTTTTACCAAATAATTTTTTAGACTTTTTAATTTTAAGATAACATGCCTAAGCTTCAATTATGCCTAATAAATCTCTTCTTAAATATTTGGATGTTACACATAATCTTCGTGCAGTTCTGATAATCAGTTTTAAATTCTTTATTAACACTAGAAAAGACATAATGAAAATCTTCTTGCTTTCAAAGAAATTCCTTTTACTCAGCAATTCAAAATATTTGAATGCCAATATTATTCATCAAGGCATCATCTCCTTGTTGTTAAAGTGTTGTAACTTCTATTTTATTCACGTGGCTTGCTCCGCATTGGCTAACCACTTTTTTTCTCTTCACAACTGTCCTTGTTTATTTTTTGTTTTATAAATGATGTAATTGATATGATAGTTGGTAGGGATCGGCTAGAAAGAAAGTAAATAATTAGACGGATTATCACAACCTTAAGATAACTTACCTCTTGAAACTCTAGCTATTAAGACGCCATAAGATTGATCACTCCTCTAATACCTAAGTATTCTCACAAGAATAAGAGGAGCAAAGAAAGCTCACAATAGAAAAAAAGTTCTCAAATTCTCATTCACCAAAATCTCTCGTAATAGAGTGCATATTGAAATATTTATAAGCTATTCGAGTCTAAAACACTAAGTAAAATGAAATACAAAAAAAAAAAAAAAAATAGATGCAAAAATTCAATACAAATAGTAAAACCAAAAGACCTTCTAGAATATTCTAACTTGAGTAGCAAGTTAGAATAACCTAGATCACATACACTATCGCTAGCTAGAAGGATCCTACCATTAATGAGAATGATCTTATTTGACTCTTTAATAATTAATGCAATACAAAATGGGTAAGTATTTGCCTTTAAGAAGCAATCAATACAAAATAGGAAACTAATTAAAACAAACAAAATCCTAATTAATGCCATATAAGACAATTCTTGATGCTTCTAGAAGCTTCTTGAGTCTTTCAAATGGATCTTCATTTTACTATTCACGTTCATAGCCATGTATTGATTTTTAAGACATCCATTCAGCCTTGGTTATGGTTGAATCATGTCTTAGAACTCCTATGGTCCATTACACAATGCATTTGGGCCTTTAATAACGTGAGAATTGAGTTCAAATGCTTCTTTTGGGCTTTTAAAACTTGCACATGTCTTTCTCAGTATCTAAGTGCCCATACATTAATGACTTACATCCCATGGTGGCTTTGGGGGTGCCTTATCATTTGTCATTCCAAACTCTACATATGTAATTGTCCATTTTGTCATCCAAGTGATAATTCATATCTTTGTCCATGCAAGAAATTTCAAGACTTGATAATCTCCTTAAGCAACTAAGGCCTCCAATTGGATGAGTGCTTCTTGAGCTTTACGACCTCTATATTGAACGCCACCTGACATATATGCTATCATGCATGACTATATTATTTGCTAATATCATGTTGATTGTTCATTAAAAAAATTAAATGGTCATTGCTTATTTGTCAAGCCAAGATCAATAATAATTCCACTACGAGTCACTACACCCTTCCACGTTCTAAAGGACGGTATAGAAATCGAAGTTTGTTGGATTGTTATGGTTTGGACATGGGCTAAAACAAAATGCAATATACCAGAAATGATAAGAGCAATCTATCCCTGTATTTTATTTAAATCATCGGAAACCACTGTTACAGAGAATCCTGAATTGCTCATACAAACTGAAAATTGCAGAGAATATACAGTTCTGCTACTAACAGACCAGCAACATTTCAGATAAAAGAAACAGCTGAAAACATAGAAGAAATCAGAAAGAAATTCACAGAATAATCAGAGGGAGAGAATCTTCATAAATCTTTTCTTGCCCGTTCCTTGCTTTCCTCTTCAGCATTTATGCTGCATTTTCTCTTACTTTCCATGTGCCTCTGCGATTTCTGTTACTCCTACGTGGCAGCAGAATAGCATCATACTTGGGCCCATTATTCTCATTTGGTTTACTAATAGCTTGGGCCTTTAATTCATCATGGTTTCTTGGCCCATTCATAACAATACCCTTCCTATCGACATTGACCTTGCCCTCAAGGTCAAAATCTGGATATTCAGATTGGAATGAGTCCAAAGTTTCCCACGTTGGTGTGTCAAGCCCTGCCCATTGAATTTGAACTTGAGACACCCAAGTATCCCGAATTTTAACACGTCGAATAGCTAAAACATGTGTGGGCTGCAGAATAGGCCCAGCAAGATCAGTAATAACATGTAAAGGCTGGAATTCCTGTTGAGGATCACCATAACATTTCTTCAATAAAGAGACATGAAACACTGGGTGAATACGAGTCTCAGTAGGCAACTTTAAACGATAAGCCACAGAACCAATTCTTTCAATAATTTGGTAAGGACCAAAATATTTCAGAGAAAGCTTACGACTAGGATGATCTCGTAAAGAATGCTGTCGATAGGGTTGGAGCTTCACAAAAACATAATCACCAATCTGAAACTCCATCTCAGTTCGATTTCGATCAGCATAAAATTTCATGCGAGCTTGAGCATTGGTCAAATTTGCAGTGAGTTTGACAAGTAAAGCATCCCTGTCAACAAGCTGGTCCCTCACTGAAGTAGGCACATCCACAGATTGATCTAACCGAAGGAGCAGTGGTGGGTCACGACCAAATAGAACCTTGTAAGGAGTCATACCAATGGAAGTGTGAAAGGATGTATTATAGCAAAATTGAGCCCAAGGCAAGAATTGAACCCATAAACGAGGTTGTTGATGAACATAGCATCGTAAGTACATCTCTAGACAACGATTTAGAGCCTCCGTTTGCCCATCACTTTGACGGTGATAGGAAGAACTCATACACAAAGAAGTACCCTGACATTTAAACAAGTGTTTCCAAAAGGCGCTAGTAAAAATTGGATCACGGTCAGAAACAATTGAGCGAGGCAAACCATGTAAACATACAATCTGATGAACAAATATCTCAGCAACAGATTCAGCAGTGTAATGAGACTTTAAGGGCAAAAAATGGGCAAACTTCGATAATCGATCAACTACAACAAAGATAACAGTATAACCTTTAGAAATAGGTAACCCGGTGATAAAATCCATTGCAATATCCTGCCAAACCTGGGAAGGAAGAGGAAGAGGTTGAAGTAGCCCATAAGGAGAGTTTTGGACAGATTTCGCCTGCTGGCAAATATTGCATGTTTTGATAAAATTTTTAATATTAGCTCTCATGCCCTTCCACCAAAACTCAGCTGCTATTCGGGCATGTGTACGTACTGTTCCTGCATGCCCTCCTACTTTAGAACAATGAAATTCAGATAAGATAGTTTGAATAAGTGTCTTATTCTCATGTGGCAAAACCAGGCCATGCTTAAAAAATAATCTGCCATTATGGATAGTAAAATCTGGGTAATCCGTAGGATCCTCTTGCACCTTGAGACGGAAGTCTGATAATTCATGTGAATCATTGATGGCAGCCTGAATTTGACCAAAAAAATCATTAGTAACAAATGAAATAGCCAAAAATGATCGTGACAGAGCATCAGCTGCTATATTCGATTTGCCTGATTTGTACTCAATTTTAAAGTCATATCCCAACAATTTTGGTAGCCATGCTTCTTATTCAGGGGTCTGTATAACCTGGTCAGCTAAGTGGCGCAGACTCTGTTGATCAGTCCTGATAACAAAAGGGTGTCCCACTAAATAATGTCTGAACTTAGAAACGGCTTCAGTCAAAGCATATAATTCTCTGACATATGCAGAACGAGCTTGCATTCTTGGGGATAATTTCTTCGAGAAATAGGCAATAGGATGATTTTGTTGGCTTAGGACAGTACCAACACCTGAACCTGAAGCATCAACCTCGATAATAAAAGGTTTAGAAAAATCTGGCATAGAAAGAACGGGAGTAGACATTAAAGCTTGCTTTAAATTAGTAAAAGCTGATTGAGCTTCAGAGGACCACAAGAAGGCATCTTTTTGTAATAGATTAGTCAAAGGAGTAGCAATAGTAGCATAATGCCTAATAAAGCGCCTATAGTACCCAGTCAAGCCTAAAAAGCCCCGTAATTGGGATACAGAAATAGGTATAGGCCAGTTTTTGATGGCAGCCAGTTTAGCAAGGTCCATTTCCACACCATTAATAGAGACAATATGACCCAAATACTCAATCCGATCAGCAGCAAAAGAACACTTGGATAATTTCGCATAAAGTTGATGATGCAACAAACAATCCAAAACCAACTTTAGATGGTGTAAATGTAAAGACCAATCAATACTAAAAATAAGTATATCATCGAAAAATACCAGCACAAACTTGCGAAGGAAAGGTCTAAAGATATCATTCATGAGGGCTTGAAATGTCGCAGGAGCATTGGTAAGGCCAAATGGCATGACCAACCATTCATATAGGCCATGGTGGGTTCGAAAAGCTGTTTTGTGATGATCTTCAGGTTTAACCAGAATTTGATGATACCCTGAACGTAAATCCAATTTGGTAAAGAAGGTTGCGCCCCTTAATTCATCTAGCAACTCATCTACTGTAGGAATGGGAAAGGAATCTTTGATAGTAATCGCATTAAGAACGCGATAATCAGTGCAAAATCTCCAGGTGCTATCTTTCTTTCGAACTAATAAGACAGGAGCAGAAAAAGAACTAGTACTTGGCTGTATGATACCTTGCTCAAGCATATCAGTCACCATTGTTTCAATAATAGCTTTCTGACTAAAAGGATACCTATAAGGTCGTACTTTGACTGCCTGCACACCCTCTTGCAAGGGTATAGAATGATCATGGGACCTAAAAGGAGGTAAACCTTTAGGTTCAGAGAAAATAGTCTGAAAGCTATGCAATAAGTCCAACATGTCAGTAGGCAAATCAGGAGGAAACTGAAGACCAGGATCAGGATCAGTAGGAACACATGTTAGAGTGAATAATTCCTGGACGGCATCCATTGCCTGGATACGTTTAAAATGATGATACTGAATAGGTTCTGGAGCATGTGATCGGTTACCAACTAAGGCTATAAAGACACCATCCAAATAAAATTTTATAGTACTAGTACTATAATCAGCTATATGAGGTCCCAAGGTAGCTAGCCAAGAAGCACCCATGACTAAATCAGAGCCCGCAATTGGCACTACATAAGCAGAAAGTGTAATAGTATGACCCTGAATATTAAGGACAATATTTTGCACTATACCTTCACCCCGCATAAATTGGCCATTACAGACCAGGACGCGGTCAGTCGAAGAATGTAAGGGCAATTTCAAGTGAGACAAAATACGAGGATGAATAAAATTGTCTGAACTACCCCCATCCAGAAGAATCTGCACAGTAGTACCAGCAATAGACCCCGAAAATCGAATCGTAGATCGATTGGAAGACCCGTGAAAGGCATGAAAAGAGACATGTGGTACACTAGCATCCGAAATATCAGCAGAAGATAAGTCTGTCGTTTGATTCTCCGTTGATGGTATTACATCTTTGTCAGTATCGGTAGCATCGACTTGAAGCAGCAAGAAATGGCGATTAGGGCATTTGTGATTCCAAGAAAATTTCTCATCACAATTGTAGCAAAGGCCCTTCTCCCGGAATAATTGCATCTCTGCTACCGTTAGCTTCTTAATTGGAGCATTGGGGCGAAACGGTGGTTTTGGAAGAAGGCCAGTCGACGACTTTGCAATGGATGAAGAAGGACTTGGAAAAGTAGTCGAACCTGGTTTAGAAGATGCCGAGGAAGCAGATGATGAAATGAGACCTGACGAAGACCGGGTACCCGATCTATTGACAGCGGATCGTTCATCAAACAGACGAGCTAAAGAGGCAGCCCGACCCAACGTAAACGGTTCTTGGGCCAAAACTTCACTACGAAGATCTGGTTTGAGGCCACTCAAAAAACAATTACGTAAAGCATCATCAGAAAGGCCCTCAACCCTGTTTGCAGTGGCCATAAATTCCATATGAAAATCAAGCGCCGATCTAGTTTGAGCCAAGTTAAAGAGCTTGATTCGAGGATTGTCAAAATGTGAGGGACCGAATTGTTTTTCAATCGCTAGAGCAAGCGCACGCCAAGTTGGAATCTGCGAGGTACGTTGAAGCATTTGGAACCATGGAACCACAGATCCATCAAAATGGACCGAAGCCACAGTAATGCGTTGGTCATCGGGGATTTGATAGAAGGAGAAAAATTGTTCAGCCCGGAATAACCAACTCAGAGTATCGGTGTCGTCAAACCTGAGTAAATCCAGTTTAATTTGCCACCCAAAAACTGAAGAATTACCAGAGGAAGCCGTAGAGCCTGAAGGGGAAGAAGATGAACCAAATGGATGCGTTTGAGTCCAAGATTCAAAGCCCCATGTAAGTGTATCTACAGAACGAGACAGAGTGGCCATAGAATGTTCAATACCTTGCATTCGAGTGGTGTTTGCTGTCAATGATGATTCGAAAGTCGCCATTCTGGTATTAGTCGTCTCAGCGAGCTTCTGAAATTCAGTATTCAATGTTTGAAAACGCGTATTCTCAGCCATGAGATCAGAATGAAAGCACCAATACAATATACCAGAAATGATAAGAGCAATCTATCCCTGTATTTTATTTAAATCATCGGAAACCACTGTTACAGAGAATCCTGAATTGCTCATACAAACTGAAAATTGCAGAAAATATACAGTTCTGCTACTAACAGACCAGGAAAATTTCAGATAAAAGAAACAGCTGAAAACATAGAAGAAATCAGAAAGAAATTCACAGAATAATCAGAGGGAGAGAATCTTCATAAATCTTTTCTTGCCCGTTCCTTGCTTTCCTCTTCAACATTTATGCTGCATTTTCTCTCACTTTCCATGTGCCTCTGCGATTTCTGTTACTCCTACGTGGCAGCAGAATAGCATCATACTTGGGCCCATTATTCTCATCTGGTTTACTAATAGCTTGGGCCTTTAATTCATCATGGTTTCTTGGCCCATTCATAACACAAAACAAATTCTCTTATTCCTTAAATTAATATTTGAGATTGAAAAATTTTTTTATTTCTAATTTAAGTAGTGTTAATTTTTCTTGTCATCAAATTAGATGTAGTATAATTGAACTTAAAGAGTATAAGTTTTGAAAAATAAAAATGTCATAGATTCATGGATTATGACAATTATGGACACTATAAGGTCCCGTTTGCTGTAATTCCTTAAAATTCCTATAGGAATAACCTTTTCTATAGTAACTATCGGATATTTCAATATACGTATATTTATGATTTTATTCCAATATAATCATACTTGGCTGACAATAACCGTATTTATAATAGTCTCTCCCGTGGTAATCATCATTCCTTAATATATATTAGGATTCTAGAATCATGACCTTATATATGTATGTAACCCCACTCTTATGATCCTATTTATATGTCACATCTAAATATATTTTAGCAGCATCAAGGAAAACTTCAAAGCTCATTAACTCTATCTAAAAATTTAATAAATTTTAAACTTTGTCCTTATTAAATAGAGTTAAGGTGTAAAAATATCTCTGAGTTTTCACCCAAAATACATCCAGCACCATATGCTTTTCAGAGATGCAAAAGTACCCATAAGCTTTCAAAATGAGAGCAAAAATACCCATCGCCGTTAATATCCATTATGTTGACCATTAGTTGACTGAAAGTAGGGGTGTTCAAGATCAGAACGGGATCGGGAAATACTATTTCCGATCCTAAGAAGGATTTGGGAATGATTTTCATTCCCGATCCCGGATTTTCTTTTTTTTCTTTTTAAAATATCTATATTAAATTTTTTGTTGTGTTTCCTTTAGTCTAGTACAAATATATAATTTGTCTAATATCATATTATACCAAATTAGTTCAATACAAATATATAATTAATCCAATACATTATTAAAGTTGTCGATTCAGCTGCAAAAAGCACAAAGACAAGAAAAAAAATTAGAATTATTTAATAAATAATAAATAAAATTAACTAAATAAACTAAAAAAATAGATATTACCATAAAGGTGTTAGGGATTTTCATATTTTATTTTACATTTGGTCTTATTTTTTTTAAATATTTTTTAAAAAATGTACATATATATATATTTATATTCGGGATTGGGAAAAAGTCAGGATTGGGAAGTCCCATTTCTGATCCCGATCCCGAATAATTTTTCCCGCACTACAAAAAAAACATGATTTAGTAGCGGTTAAAAATGGGTATTAGTAGCGGTTTTAACCGCTACAAACAACATTAGTAGAAGTTACTAGAACCACTACTAAATCGTATGTTGCAAGCAGTTTTGTAGCGGTTATATAAAACCGCTACTCAATAAAAAATAACCGCTACATTCTTTGTAGCGGTTCAACCCAACCGCTACAACACCCTCATGAACGAAATTTTTTTCAGAGATATTTGTAGCGGTTATATAACCGCTACAAATATAAAAAATTGAAAATTTGAAGGCGAAAAAAAAATGACATTTTTTTATTTTGTAGCGGTTAACAAACTGCTACTAATTTTGAATTTCATGAAATTTGTAGCGGTTATCAAAACCGCTACTAATTTCATGAAATTCAAAATTAGTGCAAAAAAATTTAATTTGGGTTTTAAAAAGGCGCGTTATTTAGTAGCGGTTTAATAACCGCTACAAATATTTAAAAATTTTTTAAAAAATATACGATCATTTGTTTCTGTTTTTTTAATATTAAATTAAATAGTTTATTTTGTTATTATTTTATCTATTTTAATTAGCTTATTATTCAATAGTTTAACTTATTTATAAATTAAAAGGAAAAATGTAATTTAATTGGATTATTATAAAATTTATATTAATAATATTATTAAGGATAGGTAGGTAATAAGGAATTATTATGTTGTCTAATATAATGTAATTGTGTATGAAAAATAGATGAAAATGAGATACAGCTCTGAAATATCTGGAAAAAAAAAATGGTTAGAATAAATTTTATAGAAAGGAAATAAGTATTGTAAAAAAAATTAAAAATCTTGTTACTATATTTGATCGTATTATTCAGCTCCTCTACTCATACGAAAGAAGTTGTAAATGAGAGAAAATGAAAGAAAGGTAATGTGAAAAGAAATTGGGGAGTGTTTGAAATAAGTTGTGGTAAGGGTATTTATAAGGATCCACGTACTATTTGTAGCGGTTAATGTATCCATTTTGTAGCGGTTATTAATTAGTAGCCGTTATTTGTATTTTTGTAGCGGTTTAATATTTATAGTGATCCACGTACTATTTGTAGCGGTTAATGTATCCATTTTGTAGCAGTTATTCATTTAGTAGCGGTTAATTTTATATTTGTAGCGGTTCAATAACTGCTACAAATATTATTTTATTTTTTTAAAATTTTTTTTACATTTTATTTTAAAAATTTTTTGCATTTATTTTAAAGACAAAATCATAATTTGAATTTGATCACTCATCGTCGCCATCCCTACAGAAATTTTGTAGAAAAATTATTGTTATGGATGTATTATTAAATTTAAAAAATTTAATTCAAATAACGTGGATTTAAAAAAACTCACTGCAGTAGAGGTAAATTGTCATCACCTTCAGGGAAGTAGTTTTCAAAATCAGTTGGCTGAAATGGCTTACTCTCGTAGGCGATGTTATCGCCTTCACCAAAATCGTAAAAGTCTCTTGGCTTTAAATGAACGACCATGTGCCAATCCCTATGCCTCTCGTCCTCGACATAATAAACCTGATGTGCCTCTGAAGCTAGAATATACGGCTCATCATCTTGAGAACTACCAGTATGAATCGGCCGTGAGAAATTGACTGATGTGATCCCTAAGTCATCAGTTGTCAGTCCCCGAGAAGTAGTGGTATTTGCCCACAAACACTTGAACAGCGTCACAGTGAAACGACCTTGATAATTAAGTTCAACCACATCAAGAAGCTTGCCATAGTAAGGGACGCCTCTGAACTGCATGTTGGCGTCACTGCTGCTCGCATAACTCCTTGTCCCAAATGTGCCATAAACACCCGAATTCTGTGTTTGCAATCCTTGATCCCGTGAAATCGTGCAAAACTTAAAACCATTGGCATTGTATGCTGTAAACCGTTTTGCATGATCAAGAGGGTCAATTGCGAGAGCTCTGAAATCTGGTAAGTGTGGGTTGTGGTCATTTAGTATTCTGCGCGCAAACCAGCTCGGGAATTCCCTGTGGACCCTCCTATCAACTTCCAAGGATGTCTGTGTACGGATCCTGAGTTGACGCTTAACATGACTTCTGAATTCCCTACAATTAATAATGGAAAGGCGTTAGTGAAATGAAAGTGAGAAATGTTACGAAAGATATAGATCGAATAACATGTGAGTGTACAATTCTTACCGTATGAAAGGTTCAACTTGAGTGCAATTCATCAAGACATTTCTATGTGCTTGCAACTTCTCAGTTGCCGTTAGTTTGAAGTTCTCAGTTGCTCCAACTGGTTTACCAACACGAGAGATAAATTCTCCTGATGTCGGCGCAGGTTCAGGACAATCGTCAACACGAGGTGGGCGGTTGAAAGCCGTCTCAAGATCATCAAAGTACCTTGAGAAAAAATATAGCATCTCATCCCCTATATAGCCTTCAGCTATAGAACCTTCTAGCCACGCCTTATTCCTCATGTAAGATTTTAATTTCCCAAGGAACCTACGAAGTACAGAAGAGAAAATTGATATAAAATGCTAAAAAGGATGACTAGCAAACATTAAATACGGAGAATAAATTAAAGCATATATTTAAAATGAGTACTTCTCAATCGAATACATCCCACGATATTGTACTGGTCCAGCGAGCTTTGTTTCATGAACGAGGTGGACTGTGAGGTGAACCATCCCAGTAAAAAAGGATGGAGGAAAGATCATCTCCAAATGACAAAGCATAAGAATGATTTTCGACTGTAGCTGATCGAGCTCCTCAACGATCAAAACCTTAGAACACAATTTCCGAAAGAAAGAACAAAGTTCCATCAAAAAGATGGAAATATCGGGAGGAAGTGTATTCTTTATAGCCAGAGGGAGTAACTGCTGCATAAGAACATGTGAGTCATGACTCTTCAGGCCAGCAACCTTTCGAGGCTGCAAGTCAACACATCGAGAAATGTTGCTTGAATACCCATCAGGAACTTTTAATTTCTTCAACGTCGCGAGGAAGACTTCCTTGTTCGGTTTTGTGAGGGTAAACTTTGCCGGTTGAAATTTGTCATGCTCATCTGGCCAAGCGTCTTCACGAACTCCCATGTCGCGTAAATCTTTCCTCGCTTGAAGGTGATCTTTTGTCTTGCCGAGTTCATTAAGCAGCGTATACAGCACATTGTCGCAAACATTTTTTTCTATATGCATTACATCAAGACTGTGGTGAAGTAAATTAGATCTCCAATATGGAAGAGTGAATAAAATACTTATCTTCTTCCACTGCTGAGGCGCCAAAGTCCTGCGCATCTTTTGGCGAGTTTGTGTTGAATCGTTGCTTTTTCCAAACTCGAAGTCAACATGCTCAAGCTGCCGTAAGATATCTATACCGGACAAAGTCTGAGGCGGTCCTCTTTTTTCTGGTTTCCCATTGAAGCGATTCCGTTGCAATCTGAACTTATGCCTTCCATCGAGAAACCTCCGATGCCCCATAAAGCACCACTTTCGGCTGTGGGGAAGGCGCACTGCGTTAGAGTAAAAATTGTAAGCTGGACACGCCGACCTAGTATGCACATTCCAACCAGATAATGTGCCAAGGCCATGAAAGTCACTAATCGTCCACATCAAGGCTTCACGCATGTTGAACAAAGTCTTGCCGTAAGCATCGTACGTCTCCAAGCCGACATTCCACAGGTCAAGTAATTCCACAATAAGCGGTTGGAGATACACATCGATGTCATTGCCCAGTGTCTTTTTGCCTGGAATGATCATAGACATAATGAAAGAGCTTTGTTTCATACACATCCAGGGGGTAAGTTGTAGGGAACTAAGACTACCGGCCAAATACTGTAACTTGTGCTAAGATTTCTGAAAGGATTGAAACCGTCGGTCGCCAACGCAAGCCGAACATTTCTGGGGTCAGTCGCAAAATCTGGAAAGTCGTTGTCAAACGTTTTCCAAGCAGCTGCATCCCGCGGATGTCTTAATTTACCATCTTCGTTTTTATCAACGGCTTGCCACCTCATGTGCTCCGCAGTTTTAGACGATATAAATAATCTTTGTAGACGAGGTTTCAAAGGGAAGTACCTGAGAATCTTTGCAGGTTTCTTCTTCTGCTTTTTCCCCTTCAGAATTGTCTTGTACCTCGATGTGCGACATCTCTTACAAGTCTCCCTGCTGGAATCGTCTCCCCAATACAGCATACAATCATTTGGGCATGCATCAATCTTTTGATAATTCAACCCCAACCTGTTGATAATCTTCTTGGCCTCATAGAACGTTGTGGGAATCTCAGCGTCGGGGAATGCATCTTGTAATAAGTCAAGTAACATCGACATTCCCTTATCTGTGATCCCACACAAGCACTTGATATGATACAATTTGATCAAGAAAGATAATTTAGAATATTTACGACAACCTTGATATAAAGGACGATCTGCTTCATCCATCAAGCTAAAAAAATCCCGAGTTGCTTCATTCCCCATAAAAACTGGCTCAGAGCCGTGTACTTCTTCCTTGAAGTTGTCGCCTTGAAATCCAAACGCATCACGCACAGCATCATTCACAGGATCATCTTCATATACTTGAACGCCTACTTGAGAACTTTGAGGAAGAGCATCGTCATATCTAATGCCCGCCTTCTCACCATGAACTGCCCATAACGTATAGTCCTCAGGGAAATGCTTCACAAGCAAATGTTCCTTTACAACATTTCGTGCATGCCACTTCTTGAACTTGCATTTCCGACATGGTTAGACGATCTTGCCGTTACAGCTGCCGTGAGTGAATGCGAAATCCAAGAAACTGTTTAATTCGTACAAATATTCAGGAGAATTGCACGGCAACCTAATCCATGATTTATCCATAGCTACAAGTGAGAGAGAAGAAAGTATAGAGAAGAATATGAGTGAGAAGAGAATGACGAATGCCAAGAACCATATATTCTGAAATTCCAACATTTATAATTTTGTAGCGGTTCTAAAACCGCTATACTAACCGCTACAGTTATAAAATATTAGTAGCGGTTATATACATAAAAACGCTACTAATTTTCAAGCCGTTACACATTGGTGGGAAATTCAAAATTTACACGTTGAGTATTTGTAGCGGTTATGTGTATAAAACCGTTACTA
Organism: Inga oerstediana; assembly: GCA_963210345.1. Taxonomy (NCBI): domain Eukaryota; kingdom Viridiplantae; phylum Streptophyta; class Magnoliopsida; order Fabales; family Fabaceae; genus Inga; species Inga oerstediana. The sequence goes on from OY723408.1 coordinate 27,384,741, forward strand.
ACATTAAAACCGTTGGACAGCAAATTTAAAAATAATTTTTAATTTGTAGCGGTTATACATAACATAACCGCTACAAATGTGAAAAAAGGAGGCAAATTTCAAAATTCAAATGATAAGTATTTGTAGCAGTTTTTATTGTAAAACCGCTACAACTATATACATATTTGTAGCGGTTTCTATTGTAGAACCGCTACTAATATATATATAGTTGTAGCGGTTCTACAAGAAAAACTACTACAACTATATACATTTGTTGTAGCGGTTTTTATTTTAGAACCGCTATAAATATATATATATATATATATGCGTTATTTTTTTTAATTTAGAAATATAAATAATATTGTTGCAATTAATTCATAAATTCAACAACGCGATCTAATAATATAAATATAATTACATTAAACACAATAAGAATTTAAGTTCTGAAATACAAACTCATATATATATATATATATATTTACAAATGTTTCAACAAAAAAAAAAAGATGTCCTAAACTAAGTAGCTGGGGGCTGATCATCTGGTGCTCCCTCAGGTGGGGCTCCCTCAGGTGCTGCTGGATCGGACCGCTGCGCAGAGTGAACCGCACCATCATCATCAAGAGGAGGAGGAGTAGTAGTACTCGGGACGACGTAGTGAGGACAGGGGGAACCTATGGATGCTGCTCGTCCGGGAACAGGCGACTCTATGATCGCTCGAGCATGTTGTTCGCGATTTCACGCCACTGCGTCTGCTAAGCGTAGATCAAATCAGCGTGCAGCTGCATCTGCTGCTGCTGCTATGCCATCTGCTACTCCAAAACTGACCGCAGCTGGTCAATAGACTTGTGCCTCGGACGTCTGACCCCTCTAGAGCTGCTAGCCTCAGAGGCGGCGCTCCTGCCGTAGACCATGCTAGGTCTGGCGCCTATCCTCATCCCCCACACGCATCCGAGGTGCTCAGCCTGAGCCAGACCCGCCTTCAAAGGAGCCGTCGGGTCCACTGACCCCTGTGACTCCTCAGGCTGGGTCTGTCGCAGCTCAGCCTGTGACTGCTGCATCCGCTCCTGCCATTTTATGAAACAATTACTAATTAGCATTTTTCATTATTAACTTGGTTTTATAAAAATTATAATAATAAAATTACTTACAATGGCTGCCTCTGCCTGCTGAGAGGTCGCAGTCCCGTCACGGTATCTGTGTGTGATGGCGTACAACTCCCCATAGTCCGTCTGACGGTTCTCCTGCTGTGCCTTCGTCTCCTGAAACAATTACAAAATTCAATTAGTATTATGAAATAATCAGCTAAAAGTCAGTGATATTTTGAAAAGTTACCAGCTCGCTATAGGTCACAGCAAAGGTCTTCGATCCTGCTGTGTGGTGGATCGTCTGCTGCGCACGGATCCTGGTGTTCCTCTGAGAAATCTCCTGGAAAAAAAATATTAAATGTATTAAAAAAATAAAAAACATTTAAAATTAAAAAATTTCAAATTAAATACAATTACATTGAAATTATAATTTAATAATTAACAATTACAAAATTATATATAAAAAATCTAATAAATACATTACCTGCCCCTCAGGGCTCCTCCTGAACTGGACGAAACTCGCCCAGTTGTTCGGCGGTACGCCGTCCGGGACACTCTCAATCAGCTGCTCCAAAGGCATTGTCCCGTCCTTATTCACCATGTGGAAGAGATGGTTCCTCCAGGTGTCACCCATCTTCACGAGGGCGTACCTCTTCCAGTTGGCCCGGACGGCAAACCGCAGCTGAAAAAAAATTATTTAAATATCAATAATTACAAAAAACATAATTTAAAAAATATTAATTAAATAGAATTAATTACAAAAAATATTAATTAAATAATTTTAATTACCTGAACCACCTCCTTCCAAGCCTGGTCCTTCGGCCCCCTCGGAACGTGCCTCCACATCTTGAAGTGAAGGGGGAACCACATCCAATTCACGCCCAGGTCGTTCAGGAAGCGGTTGAATAGGTGACCCCCCATTGTGGATGGGCTGGTCAGTGCCCTCATTCCACGGCACTATAACTCGCAGGCTCCGGTCCAAGCTGTTCACACCAGCCACGTCTAGCCTCCTCATCGAAACGTTCCCCTGCTCATCTGCACAGTTTACCGCATGTTAGATAAATTGTAATTCAAAGTTAACATTCATAATTTAAATAAATAATTTACTAAATTAAAAAATTAATTTACCTTGGACCTGCACCTCAAACCCAGTGGATCGCGAAGACGACCCTCGTGGGTTGTTCTGCTACCGAGCCTCCTCCTTATCAAGGAACTGCTCCATCTCCCTGATCCCAATCGGGATCTCGAACTCCTCCTCGTCGTAATCCTCGACGTTGATATCTGGCCCCCCAAACTCAGTCACCTTTAGTGAGGTCGTTTCCTGTGGGATCATCTGCAGTGCCTGTGGTAGGGCCAACTCCTGTGGGGGGATGGGCTGAGATGCCGCAGTCACCCTGCCTCCGCACTGCCTCCTCCTTCTGCCCCCTGCTCGGCTGCTGCCACCCCGTAAAATTGGTCTAGGGACCTCAGGGGCTTTCCCCTTATCCTCTCTTGAAGCCATATCAACTGTAAAAAAAAAAAAATAGTCACATTGTTATACAAAAATATAATAAAAATACAAATACAAATACAAATAAAATACGTGTTATATACATACCTCAAGTGCAAATACTGAGAAATACTGTAGCAAAAACTCCTACACAGACATCTGAATGCTCAAATCTTGAAGAAACCACTCAAAGAAACCCCAGGAAACAAAATGAGCAAACGGAGAAATGAGGGAGGCGGGGGCTTAAATAGGCCAGATATTAGTAACGGTTATTCCAAATAACCGCTACCATAACCGCTACAAATCACCCACGTTGCCTTAAATTTGTAGCGGTTCTACAATAATCGCTACAAATTACAAGAACTTTTGAAATTCTGTAGCAGTTATTGCCCAGAACCGCTACAAAAGTGGAGACTCCTGAAATTCTGTAGCGGTTATATCCCTACAACCGCTACAAATAGCTGACGTTTGGTATTTTGTAGCGGTTTGGTTGCTGTAACCGCTACACTGTTGGCGGGGCTTGGTCGCGCCAAGTGGCGGGAATATTGTAGCGGTTTCTGTGTATTAACCGCTACAAGTTTTGGCAGGAATTTCACGCCAAATTTCTAGCGGTTTTGGCTACCCAACCACTACAAAAAAACGCTGCTAATCTATCGCGCCTCTTGGCGCGTAGCTTGCCGCTACAATTTTGTAGCGGTTTAGGTTAAAACCGCTACAAATATTGTAATTTGTAGCGGTTTGATATAACCGCTACAATATCACTGCTACATAATACCATTTTTTTTGTAGTGCCGATCCCAAATTTTTCCCAAATCCTGTCCTGATTTGCCCAGGATCGGGACGGGAAGACTGGGACTGAAAAATGTTGCACACCCCTAACTGAAAGAGCTTACATGGAGGCTAAGGTGGCAATACAATTTTCTAAGACGTGGTGGAAGGAGAAAATGTTTTCCTAAAAAATGCCACTTGTCTTTTTATATTAATTTATTATTGAAAAAACTACCCTCAATCTGCAAACTACCCCACGATGCCATGACCCATTCTCCTCCACCTTCACGCCGCAATGTCTACAACCTCTCCCCCTCCTCCATCTTGTTGACATGGATGATACTGTAAACTGATTTTTGAGTTGGTTTTTGGTGATTTACATTTGAACTAGGGCGATGTTGGGGAGGTTGAGTGATGAAAAAGAAGTTTTTCATGGATGGACGGTGAGGACTGTAGGAGATCGCATTCTAGGGAAAATTGGATCACAGATTTGCAGATTAATTAATGGGGTTAGGCTGTTTTAATAATAAACTAATACTAGTAGGCATACATGTGGCACTTCTTTCATTTATTTTTTTTATCTTCCACTGCCAGCTAGGAAATTATCAATGCCACATTACCTTCCATGTCAATATTTTCAGTCAACTAATGGTCAACATAATAGGAATTATCGGTTTTGGTATTTTTGCACTCATTTTAAAAGTTTATGGGCACTTTTATAACTTTGAAAAACATATATATAGTGTTGGATGCACTTTAAGTAGAAACTCAGATATTTTTACACCTTAATTCTATTAAATATACATACTTTGCCTCTATTTTCATAACAAACATTCATTCTCTCTCTGTCTTATAAACAAGACAAAAGAAATACTTCATTATCCTCCTCTTACATTAATATTAAATAAGACTTGGGTCATAATCTATCAAAGTCGAAATTGAAAAAAAAAAACTAAAAAAGACAAAAATAACAGAAAATTATAATGAATCTCTTTAACTTTGCCCCCACACAGTGCACAACTTATCACATTATTAGACAACCTCGGTTGTTTTCTTCTCTAAAATAATCTGTGAACTCATCCATTGCTCGGGTGAATTCTGGAGCAGGTTCAAATGAAAGTGGTGTCGTTTTAAGACTGGTAGTGTTGAAACTCACTCGTACTGGTTGTGTTTCTGATCCTCGAGTGAATTCTAGAATAGGTTCAAATTAAATGAAAGCGGTGTCGTTTCAGGGTTGATAGTGTTGAAACTCACTCCTTCTAGTTGTTGTGTTTCTGACCCTCCTTCATTGTGTGTACCCTTATGACCTTGATTCTCACTCACATTGATTTCTTCGGCTGATTTCTTCTTGTTCTTAGGCTTCCTATCGCTTGATGATTCTTTGGATTTGCTGCTTTTGAAGGGGAAAATGTTCAGCTTTTTTAATCCCATGTTTTGAAAAGTCTATGTGGTGTATTTGACTTCCAAATTGTCCTTCCTTTGATCTTCAGCTTCTTCTGTTTTAAATAATCGGCAAAAAAACAAAAGCAAAGAAACAAAATAATTATGCTAAGCACTAATAAGGGACAGAAAACGTGATTTAATACTGGAATCACATTGTTGATGAAGTATTAACGTTTCAATTTAACATCAATATTTTCTCTGTCTTTTTGGGTTTTTCCATGCTATAAATTAAGCATATAAAATATCATAAATATTATAATGCCGAATAACAAAGCTGACCCTTTTCAAAATGGAAAAATAAGGAAAAAAGAGCTTTGAAATATCAAAATCTTAAACCAAGTATTTTTCATAAAATGAGTTGTTAATTTCTTATCAAATCTCATCATTATCTTATCAGTTCTTAGTAACAAATCTAATTTGGGATTTTAAAATTTAAAAGTTTTTTTTCTGTCATGTGCTCTTTCTAACATTAAAGCGAAGAGTGAAAGTACAATAGAAGAATATAATCGTGAATCATGAAAACAAGGATAAAGATAGACAATTCTTCGACCTAAATAATACAAAATTGACGAACTTGTCAATTTTTTGAAGTTTCAGCAATACCTTTTCTTAATACATCACCTTGAAAATATTCGTTCAGGATAATATGAAAGAATCAAAATAGTTGTATATATAATGGAAAAAAAGGAACTCAGATTAGGAAACTTTTTGTTGAAATAAATCGTAATCAAAACCGGAAAAATTCGTTCAATAAAAAATTTCTTATTTTTGAAATGAATCCTAAATAAAACAGGAGAGGAAAAATACAGTGAGAAAATTTTGATTTTGTTATGTAGATTGATATAATTTTCTTATAATTATTCTAGTATTACTACAAAGGTTTGAACTTTAATTAGTCACCACATCCACACCAAATTTTAGTCATATGAAAGTTTGAACATATGTCATTATTTCGAAAAAAATAAAAACAAAACATTAGTCAATATCTGCATCTTATCTTACATTTTAGCATTGGATTTTGGATGTTCTAAAGCCTCTACATTTGTATTCATTTTAATTCCTTGTAGCGCCCAGAATTTGAAAAACATGGAGTCGTCACCAAAATTTTTGAAAAAGGATAATTTTGGAAACCTTTTTAAAAATGGAAACTGGTTTACAAAAACCATTTAAGGTTCGAGAGTCGATTGTGTATAGGGAAGGTGTTAGGCACCCCACAACACCCATTCATAAGAATGGTTACCCTAAGTTAATTATTTAAAACTAAATATGGCCTTTAATCTTATAATAATTACCCAAATAAAAAGAGAATATTTACAAAAATAAATGAAATTAAAACTAAAGAAAAAGAAAAAAAGGAACATTTATTTACAAAAAGAAAATGAGGAAAAATATATTTATTTACAAAGTTGGACTTGACTTAGGAAGAGAGCCTAGGGCCTATGTATCCTTTAGAAGGATCAAAGCTCACGTAGTTCGGGAGTAGAAAAGTGTGTCACTTTATTGGTGTTTTTTAGAAAAAAATGTTTATTTAATGTATTTGAGAAAAATATTTCTTTTTGTTTGGTTTGTGTTTTTTATTTTTTCAAAAAGTATTTTTCTTTATTTTCTTATAAAAGAGAGTTTTTCCATTTTATTTCATTTATAAAAATGTGTTAAAATATTTTTTACTTTTTTTTTGAAAGAGAACCTAACAAAAGGAATAAAGAAAAAAAAAAGAAGAAAAAATAGCACAAGTTAAAAGAAAAGGAAGCCAAAAGTGATGAGACTTTCCATACCTTTTGTCCTTGAAAGCAAGCCAATTTAGTAACATGCTATCAACATTTGCAACCATTGAACTAGATCTTCAAAAGCACATTATCATCAAGGTAAAGCAAAACAAGATAACGTATACAACTCCTAACATTCCCACCATTTAGTCAACAACAAAAATAATGCTTCACAGCATCATTGTTTAGTGTAGAAGCAAGGAAAGTTGTAAGCATAATAATCACAATAAAAATCACAAGGAGTAAAGCATGTTTCGTCTTTGTGAACCTCTTCCCTGTAAGCCCCTTTCTCCCAAATGCTACCACTTTTGTTAAATGCACAATAAAGATGATCAGGTATGTAAAAACAAGCAAAGTGGCAAGAGAGTCTAAAATGAAATGACACTGATCACACTATAATCATGTTATTCACAAAGCCAAAGGATGATGAGAGAGATTCGTGAGGCAAAGAAGGACAAGATGGCAAATGCATGGTCATCTTAAATGTAGGGGAGAGTAATGGGTGGGTTGGGCAGCCCATGGCTAAACCCATAGCCTGCCCATTTAACTTTATACGGGTACGGGTTAACCCATACCCGTACCTTAATCCATTTAACTCGTGTTAAATGGGCTAGCCAATATATGGGCTGGCTAACCAGATTACCCGAAACCCATTTATATTGGACCTGTTTATTTTCTTGGAAGGAAAAAACATACATATTCGTATAAGCATCAATCTCTCAATCCAAATCCATCAAGCAATCAATTTAAATTCTAAAATCCGAATCTTCAAAGTTCAACAATCACAATTCACACAAAAGAACCTAAATTTAAACAAACTCTAACTTTTAAATTAACACATTACCACTACAGAGATTAACAAAATGGCTTTTTTCTATTGAATCTTCATGCTTCAGTTCTCACCATCATCTTCAGATTCACTTGAGGGAGGGTCTATAGCTCCCTAAGCTAAATCTTTCTCTGAAAAACAAATTAAGAGAAAACAGATCTTACTTTGAGTTGGGGAGGGAATGACCAAATGAGAGAGGGACAATCAAGGTAAGGCTAATAAAAAAAAAAGGCAGGTATAGGCAGCCCGAAGGTGTGCCCGTTGCCTGCTCATTTAACTTTTAAATGGGCGGGTTTCCCGTCATGGGTTCATTTTGGGTGGGCTAAAATTGGCCCAATTAGATTGGGTTATGGGTGGGCTCGCAGGTTCTAGTTTCCTTGCTCAACCCTACTTAAAAGAATATCCAAGAAAGTGAGAAAGCATGCCATGGAGTTAGTAGCTATATTCATAATAGAATAAATAAAAGAGATCACGATGTACCTCAAAAATTTCCTCAAATTCTTGTGTCTTTGCTCTCCTCCTCCTCCCCCCAAAATTTTTACGTGTCTTGCTTCAATCCTTGCACTCCTATTTATAGTCTTAAGGTAGGGTTTTCTTCATAAATGCTCCTTATTTTTTTGAATTTTCATTTTTGATTTTTTTTTGTATTTTATGTTAAGAACTACCTAATTTGATCCAATCACCATCAATGGAGATTTTTTTTTATATTTTCGTTTTTAATTTTTTTTTGTATTTTCTATTGATAAAACTTTCTAGCTTGGCCTAATCACCATTAGTGGAGATTTTTTCATTTTTAATTTTTTTTTATTATTCTCCTCACAAGTAATTTCCTAATTTAAACCTATCAACATAAATGAGATTTTTTTTCATTTTTTATTTATTAGTTTCCCTTAATGAATGACAATGCCAATCATCATCAATGAGGGGATTTATTTTAATTTTTGTTTTTAAATTTTTTTTTATCTTTTCCCCACAAGTAATTTTCTAATTTAAACCTAGCAATATAAATGATATTTTTTTTGTTTATTTATTTATTTATTATTTTTCCTTAATGAATGACAATGTCAATCATCATCAATAAGGGGATTTATTTTAATTTTTATTTTTTATTTTTTTCCCCTTTTAATGATGATCGCCAATTTGGACACCGATCAACATCAATAGGAGGATTTTCTTATTTTTCTTATTTTCATTTTTTATTTCTTTTTTTCTTTCAATGATGATTGCCAATTTGGATACCAATTATCATCAATTATTTTGGTATATTTGAGTAGGGCCTGGACAAAATAGGGTGTTCACATTCCTTAACATTTGTTTTTTATTTTAATTCCTTATATATTTGACCAAGGTAGTAATAATTAGGTATGATGATTATTCTGGTTCTTTAATTTTTTTGGTAGTAATTCACTGTATTAAACTTAGTTAGATTTTAGTTTTATAATTGAAATAGATTTGAACATTTATAGGTGTTATAAATTGGCATGTGTTATGCAAATTATTGTATCAGTATTGGTGCTGATTTTCTACCAATATAAGCTCTATACTGAGAAATCTATATGTACAATTACTATAAAATTGGTTTTATGCAAAATTAAATTTAAAATATTTTTTTTATAAAAATCCTCACATATATTTGTGAGTCACAAATGCTACATTAGGTATTTAATTTTTTTAAAAAAAAAATTACATGTGGTAGCCTTTTTTGACAAGACATTAAAAAAAATTCATAGCGGTAGCATTTCTTCAAGGAAACGCTATCGTTGGTATAGCTCTTGTAGCATTTGTGAAATGCCACCAAGTAAAAAGTAGAAATGAAATACATAGCATTTCCAAAATGCTACTATTAGCAAAATAAAAATGCTACTGTTCCTTTTTTTTTTTGGTAGCAGTGTTAACATTTATCAATTTAATGGCATATATCAATCGTTAGATGTATTTCTCAAAACATGGCAGTTTAGGATGACATAGGAGGGGATCTCTATTAATCCCTTTGATCTTAAATGTATGAGTTAGCTGTTAATATATATATATATATATATATATTAAAAAAATAGCTTTTTATTGTAACAAATAACTGTTGGTTTTTTAAAAATACAACTTTAATTATCATCCCCATTGATAAAAACTCTGTTTTAACATATGCAATCAATATGAATAGTTTGAGAAAAAATGCGTTAATATTATTATTGGTCCTTATAGTTTGATTAAATTTTTAGTTTAGTTCCTACAATTTCAAATTGTAACTTTTTTTGTCCCTTTAATTTTTCTTGTCTAAAACATTAGTTCCTATAATTTCATAACAACTTGGTATGAGTTTAATGGCGTTTGTACAGAGATAAAAACCAAAACTTGTTAAATCAACTTCTTAGTAGCCTAAGACAAGGAAAAAAAATCACAATTGAGCAACATTAATTAGTATTCATACAAATAACTGAACTTTTGCACTCAAGATATTTTGAGTCCATATTTAATGTTCTTACTTACTTGGCAAAGCTCCAAGCTTCTTATTTATTATAAAAAAGCTAAAGCGGATATAGTTCAGTAATTGAGGCCTCATTTACTGATTCTTGAATAGAGTTACTTGGCCGTTCACTTGATCTGGTTGTTGCCTCTGAGCTGTACTCTCTCATCTGTATCTCAGATGAACCATTGGTATTCATGAAAAGCAGAGGCTTCGAAGATAAAGGTAGAGAGGAAGAGTAGCTATTGAGCATAAGCACAACTTGAGCCATGGTTGGCCTGTTAGCTACGTTTTCTTGAACACATAATAACCCAATGTGGATGCATCTTATTATTTCATTTCTTGAACCACTGTTTAAAATTGGATCTACTAAGTTGAAGGCCGTCCCTTCCTTCCAATTTTTCCATGCCTGCAAGAAGTTCCTCATCCATGACAAACAATATATTAATCCCAAGCTACTTCTATAACTACATATTATCTAATCATGATAGTGTAATATTATAATGGGTTAAGATTCAAGTTTACTCCAAAAGTTTTTCGCGTATGAATTGTAGGTATCAAGATGTTTTTTTTTTTGGATAAATTTCGCCCCATAAGTGTTAAAGATGGCGCAAATTCTCCCTAACCATTAAAAAAACTAATATTGACCATTAAAAAATTAATCTTGATTGTTAACATTCTTAATGACTAGGAGTGACATTACTCATTTGTTAACACTTCCGGGGTGAAATTGATCCAAAAAATAAAAAAACATAAAAATATTCACAGCTCGTATATGTGAAAATTGCCAAGGTAAAATTGGATTTTAACGCTATTATGATTATATATATTTTTGAAAGAAGACAAATACATGTATGCATGTGTGTAAAAAGAGGCATGGGCTTACACAACATAATAGATCAGGGTTCTCTTCATCGAAGACATTGTTGTTCTTTTTGCCACTTAAGATCTCTAGAACCAATATACCAAAACTAAAAACATCTTATTTGACAGAGAATTGTCCATGCATTGCATATTCTGATGCCATATATTCACTAAATGTCATGATAAATAAGCTTAATTAGATGTGTTAACTATAACCAAGTATTGTGATTATCAATTGATAATAAGTCTAGCAATACTTACTAAGTTCCAACAATTCTGCTTGTATTGCTTTGAGTTTGGTCCACAAGAAATAGTCTTGCCAGGCCAAAGTCAGATATTTTGGGATTTAACTCGTCATCTAAAATAATATTACTTGCTTTAAGATTTTGATGAATAATACGCAATCTTGAATCTTCATGAAGGTAAAGAAGGCCACGAGCAATGCCTCCTATGATTTTGTAGTGCATTACCCAATTCAAATGAACACGTTCACTTGGGTTTGCAATATTGTTGTAACTATTTAAGCCATGCCATGATCCATTGAAACTGTGTCTAGAATTTGCATTATGATTTTCATCTACTATAAATGAAAGAATAGAAGAATCATCCAAATGAAGAAAAACTCACAATAACTTACCAAACAATAAGTAGTCAAGACTTTTGTTAGGAAGAAACTCGTAGACCAACAATCTTTCTTGTTTTTCCACGGAGAAGCCAATCAATCTCACTAAATTGCGATGTTGGAGCTTAGCCACCAAGAGCACTTCATTTTTAAATTCTGAATCTCCTTGCCCAGAATCCATGGACAACCTTTTGACAGCAATGTCCTGACCTTTTGGAAGCCTACCCTGCATTTATTAGAGTTGGGCCATGTAATTATTTAATCAATACCAGACTGCATGCCACTCTAATCCTTATTATTCGAGTCCATTTGTTGGGGAAAAAAAATTCCTAAATATTAGTACACTTACAGGTTATTAATAACTGTTTTCTAATTTTATCCTTATTTAACTCATGTTGACAAAAGAGAAAGATGAAAGAATGATTTGTAAATGTAGAAAGATAAATTTTTTTAATAAGGGTAAACTTGAAAATTTTAAGATATATTTAATTACTTAAATGTCATTTCTTAGCATGTGACATGCGTGGCATATACAAACATTTAATAGTGTTGTCAACATAAGAATAATGTTATTTATCTTGTATACCGATCCAAACCCCCCTTGTCCAAGCTTATTTGCAATAGAGAAGTTATCTGTGGCGAGTTTTATGGTGTTAAAATTGAATTGCAGTGACTCGATTGGTGTAATTTTATCATCATCCTTTGGTTCAGTTTGATCAACTGAAAAAAAAAGTCAAACAAAAGATTACTTCTTCTAATAATGAGATGAAGCATGTCTGCAAATTTTCTAGGCTTTGTTTGTTTTGTTGGGAAATAGTTTTAATTTCTTTCCAAAGTACCTTTATTTATGAGGAGGGAGAACATCAATATATAATCAAATTCCTTCCCTTTTTGTAGAGAGGCTGGAGTACTGTTCATAAACCAGTAAGCCGATGAACAATCTTGGCTCCATCTTGGGCTTGATGTTTGGTATTTGAAATTTGAATTTCAACTTTATTATTTTTCAATGACTCAGAAAGGCCAGGATGAGCCATGTCTCTCCTCTATTTTTTTCATCTTCTTTCTCTTTCTCATTTTCGTTGCTAGGCCAAGGCATCTCTATTTTTTCACTAAAATCTGTCCCCTTTCTCGCAGCTGCCGCCGTCGGTGTAGTTTTTCAGTCCGTTTTCTTCTCAGCTTCTCAATGCTATAAAAGGTTTGTACTCTTCTCCCAGTCTTTCCTTTGTTTCTGTTCTCTCCCCTTCTTCCTTTACCTTTTGTGATCTATTTGTTACGGTATTTTAAGGTTTTCAAGTTCCCTCATGGTGTATCATCCCTGGAGCCTTAGGGGTTTCAGAAATTTCTCCCCACCAAATTTCTTCTTCCGAAAACTCGCCAGAGTTCTAATGCAAAGAGCTCGAAGATGCCACCGACAGATTCCAATCCCCACTCGGCGAAGGAGCCTCTGCTTCAGTCTTTAAAGGTATTTTAAATGACGGCATGTTGGTCGCTGTCAAGAGAATCAATGGCCGAGAAGGAGTTCAAATCGAAATGATTTATTCGTATGACCCTGTGCTATGTCATGTTGTTTTGATGATGCATTTACATTTCGTAGATGCTTTTTATGGGAAGAGGGAGATATTTCTAGAAGGCTTTTGTTAATTTCAAGAGAAGCACAACATTAATTAGTCTTTCGATTGCTAGCTATTCAGTGGTTGTTGGGTTTCAGTAAATTAATTTTTTGTAAAGAAGTTGGTTACTAGGTTTGTCATCTAATTGTGCTTGACCTTTATCCAAATTTATTTGATCCTCGTGCTTTGAAAGCATTGAATCTTGACCTTCTTGCATTCTGCTCAATATGCATTGATATCTTGAGATCAGAAGGCAGTTCACAGAAGGAAGTAGATTCAGTTAATCCAGTACAATCCTGTGAAGATGGTCTTGTCTGTGTATCATCTTTTAAATGTTTACCTCCAGGGAGTACAAAAACTGTTGTCATGTTACCTTGCATAAATTTGTGATAAGCGCGTCATCTCATTCTGATTATGATCCTTATACAACTACATATTTGTTAGACTCCATAATATTTTGTACCTTAGAGGTAATTCTATTGTTGGCTTTGTTTTGCTTGCTGGCCGTGTTACCTTATTCTATTCTTCCAAATTTTATTGCTAGAGATAATTTCTGCACAATTTTGATGCTGTTTTGAAATGAAAATAAAATGGAAAATTGTGAAATAATGACAATTCTTGATATTTGAGACTTGATAGTATTGGGGCTTATTAGTTTTGGCCAAGTTTGGGATACTTTAATTTCACGTTATTTGAACAATTTTGGCTGGATTTAAGGGATCCTACTCTACATATTAGATCTAATGCTTTTCATTCCCCCCCAGTTGTTGTGTTTTTTTTACTTTTTTTTGTTTCAGTTTCTACTCAATAAAAGGGGCCCAAAGGTAAACGTCCTAGCAGTAAAGCAAGATTACTAATACAGAAATGCACTAAGCGATGTAAGGGATTAGCATTTGATATACTTAGAAACCATTATAATAATAGCAATATATAATTCATATGGAAGCATGTCTTGCCAAATATGTTTGCCCATGCATAAACCTTTGACATTGAAGGAAGTAGTGGTAGGATTTTATTAAGCAATTTTTTTAAATGTCTTCATTAATTGCAGTAGTAGGTATAGTTAATCTTTGTAGCTTTGTTCTGTTCTCCAGTGCAGTGTTGCTCTTTGTAACTTGCTAAGAATTATTTAAGATGACAAAAAAAAAACAAAGCGGGATTTGTGTCAATTTAAAATTGTGTTGGTGTGGTAAGTGGCAATAATTCATTTGTTATTCTTTTGAGGAAAGCTTTTACCTTCTTTTGTTTTTTTCAATGAATGAAGGTTTAATCTTTTGATAATTGTTAGGATAAAACTAATGTGTACACTTCAAATACTAAGATGATAATTGCTGAATAGGGTATAGTTAATCTTTGTAGCTTTGTTCTATTCTCTAGTGCAATGTTGCTCTTTGTAACTTGCTAAGGATTATTTAAGATGACAAAAAAACAAAGCGGGATTTGTATGGACTTAAAATTGTGTTGGTGTGGTAAGTGGCAATAATTCAGGTGGTATTCTTTTGAGGAGAGCTTTTATCTTCTTTTGTTTTTTTTAATGAATGAAGGTTTAATCTTTTGATAATTGTTAGGATAAAACTAATGTGTACATTTCAAATACTAAGATGATAATTGTTGAACAGGGTATAGTTAATCTTTATAGCTTTGTTCTGTTCTCCAGTGCAGTGTTGCTCTTTGTAACTTGCTAAGGATTATTTAAGATGACAAAAAAAAAACAAAGCGGGATTTGTATGGATTTAAAATTGTGTTGGTGTGGTAAGTGGCAATAATTTAGGTGGTATTCTTTTGAGGAGAGCTTTTATCTTCTTTTTTTTTAAATGAATTAGGGTTTAATCTTTTGATAATTGTTAGGATAAAACTAATGTGTACATTTCAAATCCCAATGGAGTCTTCATTCAAAGTTTGGATTTTTGTTCTCTTTTTTCTCAAACTCAGCTCGACAATAAATCATGAGAAATAGTGCAAACATTCTTTTCCCCCCTTTTCATGGTAGCTGCTACGCATGGAAAAAAGAGGAGATAGACCATAAACATTTCTTTTAAGCATTTGCTGCTGCCTCATTGTAAGATATAAATCATTACGAAAGACACACTACAAAAAAAAGGTATTTTGTAGCGGTGCACTTGTAACAGTTATATTAAACCGCTACAAATTAAGGTATTTGTAGCAGTTTTTACCTAAACCGCTACAAATTTGTAGCGGCAAGATATTTTGTAGCGGTTTCCCACAAAAAACAGCTACAAATTTGTAGCGGTTAATGCACATAAACCGCTACAAAATACCAAAGGTCAGAATTTTGTAGCGGTTTTGGGCAATAACCGCTACAGAATTTCAAGAGTCTCGACATTTGTAGCGGTTCTGGGCAATAACCGCTACAGAATTTCAAACGTTGTGAAGTTTTGTAGCGGTTATTGTAGAACCGCTACAAATTTAATTATTTGTAGCGGTTAGAGTAGCGGTTATTTTAATAACTGCTACTAATATCTGGCCTATTTAAACCACCATGTCCTTCATTTCTCCTTTTGCTCATTTTGTTTCCTGAGGTTTCTCTGAGTGATTTCTTCGAGATTTGAGCGTTCAGACGTCTCTATAGGAGTTTTTGCTCAGTATTCCGCAGTATTCGCACTTGAGGTACGTATATAACACGTATTTTTATTTATATTTGTATTTTTATTATATTTTTGCAAAATAATATGACTAATTTTTTTTTAATTTTTACAGTTGAGATGGCTTCAGGACAGGATAAGGGGAAGGCCCTTGAGGTCCCTAGACCGACTTTACGGGGTGGCAGCAGCCGGGCAGGGGGCAGAGGGAGGGGGCAGCGCGCAGGCAGGGCTACCGCGGCATCTCAGCCCATCCCCCCACAGGCACCGCAGACGATCCCACAGGCGACGACCGCAGCAGAGGTGCCTGAGGTGGAGAGGCCAGAGATTAGCGTTGAGGACTTCCTCAACGAGGTCGAGTTCGAGATCCCGATTGGGTTCAGGGAGATGGAGCAGTTCCTCGATGAGGAGGACGCTCGGGAGCAGAACAACCCATGAGGGTCGTCTTCGCGGTCCACTGGGTTTGAGGTGCAGGTCGAAGGTAAATTAATTTTTTAATTTAGTAAATTATTTATTTAAATTAGAAATGTTAACTTTGAATTATAATTTATCTAACGTGCGGTCAACTGTGCAGATGAGCAGGGGAACGTGTCGATGAGGAGGCTGGATGTGGCCGGTCTGAATAGCATGGACCAGTCCCTGCGAGTTATAGTGCCGTGGAACGAGGGCACTGACCAGCCGATCCACAATGGGGGTCACCTGATCAACCGCTTCCTGAGCGACCTGGGAGCGAATTGGATGCGGTTCCCCCTTCACTTCCCGACGTGGAGGCACATTCCGAAGGGGCCGAAGGACCAGGCTTGGGAGGAGGTGGTTCAGGTAATTAAAACTATTTAATTAATATTTTTTGTAATTAATTCTATTTAATTATTTTTTTAAATTATGGTTTTTATAATTATTGATATTTAAATGTATTTTTTTCAGCTGCGGTTTGCTGTCCGGGCCAACCAGAAGAGGTACACCCTCGTGAAGATGGGCGATGCCTGGAGGAACAGGAGGAACCGTCTCTTCCACAGGGTGGATGGGGACGGGACGATGCCTCTGGAGCAGCTGATCGAGAGCGTCCCGGACGGTGTGCCGCCAAACGACTGGGCGCGTTTCGTCCAGTTCAGGAGGAGCCCTCAGGCGCAGGTAATGTATTTATTATATTTTTGATATATAATTTTGTAATTGTTAAATATTAAATTATAATTTCAATTTAATTTGTATTTAATTTTAAATTATAATACATTTAATTATTTTTTTTTCCAGGAGCTTTCTCAGAGGAACACCGAGATCCGGGCGCAGCAGACGATCCACCACACAGCAGGATCGAAGACCTTTGCTGTGACCTACAGCGAGCTGGTAACTTTTCAAAACATCACTTACTTTTAGCTGATTATTTCATAATACTAATTTTTTTGTAATTGTTTCAGGAGACGACGGCACAGCAGGAGAACCGTCAGACGGACTATGCGGAGCTGTACGCCATCACACACATACACCGTGACGGGACTGCGACCTCTCAGCAGGCAGAGGCGGCCATTGTAAGTAATTTTATTATTATATTTTTTTATAAAACCAAGTTAATAATGAAAAATGGTAATTATTAATTGTTTCATAAAATGGCAGGAGCGGATACAGCAGTCGCAGGCTGAGCTGCGACAGACCCAGCCTGAGGAGTCACAGGGGTCAATGGACCCGATGGCTCCTTTGAAGGCCGGTCTGGCTCAGGCTGTGCACCCCGGACGCGTTCGGGGTATGGGGATAGGCGCCAGACCCAGCATGGTCTACGGCAGGAGCGCCGCCTCTGAGGCTGGCAGCTCTAGAGGGGTCAGACGTCGGAGGGACGAGTCTATGGACCAGCTGTGGTCAGATTTGGAGCAGATGCAGCAGCAGATGGCGCAGCAGCAGTAGCAGCAGATGCAGCAGATGCAGGTGCAACAGCTGCAGATACACGCAGATATGATGTACGCTCAGCAGACGCAGTGGCGTGAGATCGCGAACACCATGCTCGAGGGAGCATGGAGTCGCCTGTTCCCGAACGAGCAGCATCCAGCGGTTCCCCCTGTCCCTCGCTACGTCGTCCCGAGTACTACTCCTCCTGCTACAGCTCCTCCTCCTGCTGATGACGATGGTGCGGTTCACTCTGCGCAGTGGCCTGATCCAGCGGCATATGAGGGAGCCCCACCTGAGGGAGCACCAGAGGATCAGCCCCCAGCTCCTTAGTTTAGGACATTTTCTTTTGTTTAAACATTTGTAAATATTTATGAGTTTTTATTTCAGAATTTTCTTATTGTGTTTTATATAATTATATTTATATTATTAGATCGCGTTGAAATAATTTATGAATGATTTATATCTAAATTTTAAAAAAAATAAAGTATATATATATTTGTAGCGGTTTTAAGTTACAACCGCTACAAATCTATATGTTTGTAGCGGTTATTAGTGTATAACCGCTACAAACATACATATTTGTAGCGGTTTCTGAAGGTAAACCGCTACAAATATATATATATATATATTTGTAGCGGTTTACCTTCAGAAACCGCTACAAATATGTATGTTTGTAGCGGTTATACACTAAGAACCGCTACAAACACTCAAATCATTTGAATTTTGAAATTTGCCGCCTTTGTGCACATTTGTAGCGGTTATGTTATGTATAACCGCTACAAATTAGAAAATTATTTTTATATTTAATGTCCAACGGCTTTAATATTAGTAGCGGTTTAATATATATAACCGCTACTAATACGTTGAACATTAGTAGCGGTTTTATATATATAACCGCTACAAATACTCAACAAGTATATTTTGAATTTCCCACCAATTAACGGCTTGACTATTAGTAGCGGTTTTATATATATAACCGCTACAAATTTATAAACGTTGGAATTTATTTAGCGGTTGGTGTAGCGGTTTAATAATCGCTACAAAATTATAAACGTTGGATTTTCAGAATATAAGGTTCTAGGCATTCGTCATTATTTTCTCACTCATCTTCTTCTCTATACTTTCTTCTCTCTCACTTGTAGTAATGGATAAATCATGGATAAGGTTGCCGTGCAATTCTCCTGAATATTTGTACGGATTAAACAGTTTCTTGGATTTCGCATTCACTCATGCCAGTTGTAACGGCAAGATCGTCTGTCCGTGTCGGAAATGCAAGTTCAAGAAGTGGTATGCACGAAATGTTGTGAAGGAACATTTGCTTGTGAAGCCTTTCCCTGAGGACTATACGTTCTGGGCAGTTCATGGTGAGAAGGCCGGCATTAGATATGACGATGCTCTTCCTCGAAGTTCTCAAGTAGGTGTTCAAGTAGATGAAGATGATCCTGTGAATGATGCTATGCGTGATGCGTTTGGATTTCAAGGCGACAACTTCAACGAAGAAGTGCACGGCTCTGAGCTGGCTTTTATGGGGAATGAAGCAGCTCGGGATTTTTTCAGCTTGATGGATGAGGCAAATCGTCCTTTATATCAAGGTTGTCGCAAATATTCTAAATTATCTTTCTTGATCAAATTGTATCATATCAAGTGCTTGTGTGGGATCACAGATAAGGGAATGTTGATGTTGCTCGACTTATTACAAGATGCATTCCCCGACGCCGAGATTCCCACAACCTTCTACGAGGCCAAGAAGATTATCAACAGGTTGGGGTTGAATTATCAAAAGATTGATGCGTGCCCAAATGATTGTATGCTGTATTGGGGAGACGATTCCAGCAGGGAGACGTGTAAGAGATGTCACACATCGAAGTACAAGACAATTCGGAAGGGGAAAATCAGAAGAAGAAACCTGCAAAGATTCTCAGGTACTTCCCTTTGAAACCTCGTCTACAAAGATTATTTATGTCGTCCAAAACTGCTGAGCACATGAGGTGGCATGCCGTTGATAAAAACGAAGACGGTAAATTAAGACATCCGCGGGATGCAGCTGCTTGGAAAACGTTTGACAACGACTTTCCAGATTTTGCGACTGACCCCAGAAATGTTCGGCTTGCGTTGGTGACCGACGGTTTCAATCCTTTCGGGAATCTTAGCACAAGTTACAGTATGTGGCCAGTAGTCTTAGTTCCCTACAACTTACCCCCTGGATGTGTATGAAACAAAGCTCTTTCATTATGTCTATGATCATTCCAAGCAAAAAGGCACCGAGCAATGACATCGATGTGTATCTCCAACCGCTTATTGCGGAATTGCTTGACCTGTGGAATGTCGGCTTGGAGACGTACGACGCTTACAGCAAGACTTTGTTCAACATGCGTGCAGCCTTGATGTGGACGATTAGTGACTTTCCTGGCCTTGGCACATTATTTGGTTGGAATGTGCATACTGGGTCGGCGTGTCCAGCTTGCAATTTCGACTTTGACGCATTGCGCCTTCCCCACAGCCGAAAGTGGTGCTTTATGGGGCATCGGAGGTTTCTCGATGGAACGCATAAGTTTAGATTGCAACGGAATCGCTTCAATGGGAAAGCAGAGAAAAGAGGACCACTCCAGACTTTGTCCGGTACAGATTTCTTACAGCAGCTTGAACATGTTGACTTCGAGTTTGGAAAAAGCGACGATTCAGCACAAACTCGCCAAAAGACGCGCAGGACTTCGGCGCCTCAGCAGTGGAAGAAGATAAGTATTTTCTTCACGCTTCCATATTAGAGATCTAATTTACTTCGTCACAGTCTTGATGTAATGCACATTGAAAAGAATGTTTGCGACAATGTGCTGTATACGCTGCTTAATGAACCCGGAAAGATAAAAGATCACCTTCAAGCGAGGAAAGATTTACGCGACATGGGAGTTCGTGAAGATGCTTGGCCAGATGAGCATGACAGATTTACACTGGCAAAGTTTACCCTCACAAAACCGAACAAGGATGTGTTCCTCGCGACGTTGAAGAAATTAAAAGTTCCTGATGGGTATTCAAGCAACATTTCTCGATGTGTCAACTTGCAGGCTCGAAAGGTTGCTGGCCTGAAGAGTCACGACTCACATGTTCTTATGCAGCAGTTACTCCCTCTGGCTATAAAGAATACACTTCCTCCCGATGTTTCCATCGTTTTGGTGGAACTTTGTTCTTTCTTTCGCAAGTTGTGTTTTAAGGTTTTGATCGTTGAGGAGCTCGATCAGCTGCAGTCAAAAATCATTCTTACGCTTTGTCATTTGGAGATGATCTTTCCTCCGTCCTTTTTTACTGTGATGGTTCACCTCACAGTCCTCCTCGTTCATGAAACAAAGCTCGCTGGACCAATACAATATCGTTGGATGTATCCGATTGAGAGGTACTCATTTTAAATATGTGCTTTAATTTATTGTCCGTATTTAATGTTTGCTAGTCATCCTTTTCATCATTTTATATCAATTTTCTCTTCTCTACTTCGTAGGTTCCTTGGGAAATTAAAATCTTACGTGAGGAATAAGGCGTGGCCAGAAGGTTCTATAGCTGAAGGCTATATAGGGGATGAGATGCTATATTTTTTCTCAAGGTACTTTGATGATCTTGAGACGGCTTTCAACTGCCCGCCTCGTGTTGACGATTGTCCGGAACCTGCGCCGACATCAAGAGAATTTATCCCTCGTGTTGGTAAACCAGTTGGAGCAACTGAGAACTTCAAACTAACGGCAACTGAGAAGTTCCAAGCACATAGACATGTCTTGATGAATTGCACTCAAGTTGAACCTTTCATACGGTAAGAATTGTACACTCACATGTTATTCGATCTATATCTTTCGTAACATTTCTCACTTTCATTTCACTAACGCCTTTCCATTATTAATTGCAGGGAATTCAGAAGTCATGTCAAGCGTCAACTCAGGATCCGTACACAGACATCCTTGGAATTTGATAGGAGGGTCCACAGAGAATTCCCGAGCTGGTTTGCACGCAGAATACTAAATGACCACAACCCACACTCACCAGATTTCAGAGCTCTCGCAATCGGCCCTCTTGATCATGCAAAACGGTTTACAGCATACAATGTCAATGGTTTTAAGTTTTGCACGGCTTCACGGGATCAAGGATTGCAAACACAGAATTCGGGTGTTTATGGCACATTTGGGACAAGGAGTTATGCGAGCAGCAGTGACGCCAACATGCAGTTCGGAGGCGTCCCTTACTATGGCAAGCTTCTTGATGTGGTCGAGCTTAATTATCAAGGCCGTTTCACCGTGACGCTGTTCAAGTGTTTGTGGGCAAATACCACTACTTCTTGCGGACTGACAACTGACGACCTAGGGATCACATCAGTCAATTTCTCACGGCCGATTCATACTGGTATTTCTCAAGATGATGAGCCGTATATTCTAGCTTCAGAGGCACATCAGGTTTATTATGTCGAGGACGAGAGGCATAGGGATTGGCACATGGTCGTTCATTTAAAGCCAAGAGACCTTTACGACATGGGTGAAGGCGATAACATCGCCTACGAGAGTGAGCCATTTCAGCCAGCCGATTTTGAAAACTACTTCCCTGAAGGCGATGACAATTTACCTCTACTGCGGTGAGTTTTTTTAAGTCCACGTCATTTCAATTAAATTTTTTAAATTTAATAATACATCAATAACAATAATTTTTCTACAAAATTTCTGTAGGGATGGCGACGATGAGTGATCAAATTCAAGTATAAAAAATTTGTCTTTACAAAAAATGCAAAAAATTTGTTAAAATAAAATGTAAAAAAAATTTTAAAAAAAAATTAAAATAATATTTGTAGCGGTTATCAAACCGCTACAAAAATACAAAATAACCGCTACTAATTAATAACCGCTACATTAACCGCTACAAATAGCACTACGAATATTAAACCGCTACAAAATTATAAATAACCGCTACTAATTAATAACCGCTACATTAGCCGCTACAAATAGTACGTGGATCCCTATAAATACCCTTACCACAACTCATTTCAATCACTCCCCAATTTCTTTTCACCTTACCTTTCTTTCATTTCCTCTCATTTTCAACTTCTTTCGTATGAGTAGAGGAGCTGAATAATTCGATCAAATATGGTAACAAGATTTTCAATTTTTTTTAAATACTTCTTTCCTTTCTATAAAATTTATTCTAACCATTTTTTTTCTAAATATATCATAATATCTCTATCTCATTTTCATCTATTTTTCATTCATAATTACATTATATTAGAAAACATAATAATTCCTTATTACCTAGTTATCCTTAATAATATTATTAATATAAATTTTATACTAATCCTATTCAATTACATTTTTTCATTTTATTTATTAATAAGTTAAACTATTGAATAATAAACTAATTGAAATAGATAAAATAATAACAAAATAAACTATTTAATATAATATTGAAAAAACAGAAATAAATCATCGTATATTTTTAAAAAAAAATTTAAATATTTGTAGTGGTTATTAAACCGCTGCTAAATAACGCGCCTTTTTACGACTCAATTTAAATTTTTTGGCGCCAATTTTGAATTTCATGAAATTAGTAGCGGTTTTTAAAACCGCTACTAATTTCATGAAATTCAAAATTAGTAGCGGTTCCTTAACCGCTACAAATAAAAAATGTCATTTTTTTTTCGCCAACAAATTTTCAATTTTTTATATTTGTAGCGGTTAATTAACCGCTACAAAAAAAAAATCTTTTTTAAGCTCTCAATATAATTTTTTTAATATTTGTAGCGGTTATATAACCGCTACAAATATCTCTGGGTGTTGTAGCGGTTAATATGAACCGCTACAAACTATGTAGCGGTTATTTTTGATTGAGTAGCGGTTTTATAAAACCACTACAAAACCGCTTGCAACGTACGATTTAGTAGCGGTTTTATTAACCGCTACTAACCTAGTTTGTAGTGGTTAGAACTGCTACGAATTCCCATTTTTAACCGCTACTAAATCACGTTTTTTTTGTAGTGACATGCTCCAATTGCTGTTTATCTTTTTTCTTTGTTATAAGACATGAACCAAAGGCTCTTTATTACTAATTACTAAATTATCTTATTAATCCCTACTGAAGAATGAGAACTGATGACAGGTATTTGGAAAATAAGTAAGATCTATAATTCAGTTTCAGACACCATATGACTGCTGAAGCTTGAGAACTGATAACAGGTATTAATTACTCTTGCAGTCTTTTTTGACTCATGTCTTATCATGTGGCCAAAGTTTGAGATCTATGATTAATATTACGATAGATTTGGAATTGAAACTTATGTTTTTATCCTTCGTTATCCTGTATGAACATTTTAACATGGAGAGTTTATTACAGTACTTCGAGACTTTTTTGCACCTTGCTGTGTAGTACATTTAATATCCTATTAAATTAAATTAAATAAGAAAGTTTAAGGTTTTTTTACTTTCTGAAAGCAAGTTAGAGTTTATTGCTTTAGGTTTGTTGGAGTTATTGCTCATTTTTTAATTTTTGGATCAATTTGGCCATCTAATTTCTGGCCTTTCCCCCTTCAGCTTGATATTTTCTAGGGTCAAGGATGTAACTAAAAAGGTAGAAAAAGTGGCTACTGGTCTTCTCTTTGGGGTCGTTAAAGTCTCTGGGCTATTTGCTAAACAGGTGTGATGAACAGAAGTAAGGACATGAGGGTAATGAGTTTGTAAATGTTTTGGCATGTAATGAAATGACCTTTCTTTTGCATTATCATGTGCCTTCAAAGTTTTACTTTTGACACCTATGATTTCGATCTAGAGCTATAGAGGGTGGGCGTCTAAAGATCATGGAGTGTGAGTGAAGATTTAGTGCACAGAATCCTTTCTTTTTTTGAACAATCGTCAGTCTTCTCAACTGCTTCTACTCTTTCCCAAGAAAAGCCTGGGAAAGAGGGCAAAGGGTGATGAGCAATTCCGGGACAAAGGGTGAATGAAGATTTAGGAAAGATTTGTTATCATTTTCTGGTGTCATTTCAGCCTGCTACATGTTTTTAAGATGCTTCTCTTATCTTTTCAAACAGGCTTTTTAGCTGCTTCTCTCATCTTTTCCAACAAGTGCAAATCTTACAATTATGTTGTTTTAAATCTTTGTTCAGCTCTGATTTATTCACACCTCTATCAATCACTGTGGAACTATTGGAATTTGAAATGATAATGGCTATTATTTTTTACTAAATGAACAACTATATGATTTTTTACAATGTCCATAGGATTACAGCTTTCATAGGCTCACATGGATACTTTCATAGGTATAGCAGCCATCTGTGTTGGCCTACGTTAAGGGAGGAGATGCTGAAAAAGTTCTGCAATGTCTTTTATCCTTCATTTAGGTATATGAGATTGTTGTGCAGGGGAGTAGTTTTTTATAATACATTTTCGCTGACATATGACATCATTAAATTTAATTGTAAATGCTGCTTATTTTTATCAGTATTTAATTATCAAACATGTTATAGTCATAGTGGGGGTTTTTCCCCTCAATAATACATATATGCATGTATTCAAGAATATTTAGAATTGGCCAATAAGAATAAGAAACTAATATAATATTTATGGGTATTTGTTTCTATCTGATTTTTTGACAGCAAATCATGTTTATCAAAGTCATATTAAAGGTCTACTTGACTGACTTATGAATGAGTGAATTGGATGGTGATGGAACATTTTTAAGTACTTTTGTCTGAGTTACAGTGGAACTAACATGTTCTTAACTTTATCCATTTCAAATGGTAAAAAAATGTACGAGAATTCAATAGCTTTAGGCTATAAGTCTTCCATCATTTCATTACCTACTCCACTGTTCAACATTTTTTATCAAAGTACTCTTTATTCATTTCCAGCTGTCATTGCTAGGTGATGAAGTGAATAGTATAAATCCTTGAGCAGTGTGCTGATGTAAATCCTCTGCAATTTCATTCACACCAAAGCTTTGGCTGAAGCCTTTTCAGTGTATCAAGCCAAAAAGTTCTAGGTGGTGCAACCTATTTATTAAATATCCTAGCTTACTTGCAAGCAGGAATTTGATTTTATATGGCCAATTTCATGATGTAGTGAGAACTTTGTGGTATAAACACTTATTTTCCTCTATTTCAAGTGTTTTAACTATCAGGTTAAGTAAATCTCAAATTTCAATATTAGACGTCATCCAAATCCTTGCATAATAGAGTTACATTTTAGCAAGGTTTAGTGAAGATTTCCTGCAGATTTCTGTCACTTTTTTTGTGTGAATTTGGCCTTAGACTTACTTTCTCATCAAAATGCATCCTCATACCCAAGACCCTGCAAATCTTATAGCTTTGTACTCATATGGTTGTTCAGCTCTAAGGACTTCCTTATCCTCTCTCTCTTTTTTTTGTCCATATAGTAGAAATGTTAGCTTTTTGAAAATTTCAATACATAGATTCCTAATTAATGAATTACATATTCTTAAAGTTGTGGTGTCACAAATGTTATGATGACTAAAGATTTAGTCTAGATCTTCCCCATTGTTGGTGTCAATTTGGCCTTCTATAAAGTATTGGCTAATATTTCTCCTCTTTAATTGGAATTGCTCATGGCCTAATTTTACACTGTGATGGAGCTTGTATGAATGTTGAAAATGAATAATTTGATAACATACTATGAAGTTAATTCATAAAGGGGAGTAAATGCTAATGGATTGTTATAATGAACAATATTATTCAATGCTTTTAGTGAAGGCATCCCATGCAACTCAAGACAGCAGTAACTTGAGGAATGTTATTCGTGGGCAGTTAGATATATCCGTTCATATATTCAATTCTCTCACACCTATTTGATCAAATCTCTTGAGGTATTTTTAGCTAGATCATTTCATATATTCAATTACTTATTGTGATAGTAATTGAATAAATGTCAAAAATGAATTATTTGATAACATACAATAAAGTTAATTCATTGGAGGGAGTAAATGCTAATATGAGTTGTTGTAATTAATATTATTTAGTACATTTTAGTGAAGGCATAAAATGCACAAACAATAAACATTTCTGTAAATTATTTATTTAGGAATTATACCCTTAGAGTTGTTTGGGGTAGTAAATGAAAGTTTTTGTTAGACCGACTAATGGAAGACCAACAAACACTGCAAAGAATGTTATGTAAAAGGAAGTTTTTAGAAATGCAGATGCTTACTTATGATCTTACAAGGTGACAAGCAAAATATAGTGCATTTCTGTTCATGAATGCAAGGTTTTATGTGTTGTGCACAAAAACATAGTGTGAAGTACATTGTTTTTATTGCATATAGTGTTAGATCAAGTGTTTCACCCAAGAGGGGGGTGAATTGGGTGATACTGGAATTTCTTTCGAAAATATAAAAACTTTGACAAAAGAATTAAAACAGTAATAAGTAAGGAGAAATATCACCGAAGTGTACACCGGGAGTTATACTGGTTCGGTCACAACCACTTTGACCTACGTCCAGTCCTCAGAGCTTCTCTGAGAGTTTCACTATAACTTCCAAGATTCAGTGGGTTCTTGGCACCTCAGTACAAGCAAGTTCCTTACACCTGGACACTCGCTCCCCCTTACAGGTTGTAATCCAATCCCAACTCAAGGTTCCACAACCTTAAGTTATCTCAATAACAAATATTGAGTTTGAATGAAATATCTCTCTTACTGAGTAAATGATAATCACTGAAGCATATGAATACAATTTCAACGTGAAAATAGAGCAATGAACTTAATGATACGTTCGTATGTGTGTTCTTGTGTTTTCTTGTATCTTTCTCTGTTCAGATGTTCACATATATATAGATAAGTTGGTAATGATTTCTGGAACATATTTCTTCATGTCCGTTGGAGCGTGCGCAGCCATAATTGACTTTTCTAGTTTTTTTAAAAAAACATACGTTGCGGTAGGTGACGGTCAGTGACATTTGAGCATTGCTTTTGACTTTCCTTATTTGGTAAGATCTCTTCACTTTTTTCCTGTTGAAAGACTAAGTATACTAATATAATAAAAGGTTAATCAAATAGGAAACAGAATAATGACCGTTGGAATGATTTCAAACTTTCTGGATTAGCTTACTCGAGTAGCTCCTCGAGTAACACTTGAAGTTTACTCGAGTAGCTCCTCGAGTAACGTCGTGAAATCAATGTTCATTTGAAAGTCAATGAAGAAAAACAAGATTACTCGGGTAGTGCATGGAGTAAACCAAATTTCAAACCTTTGGGAATAGTTATTTACTCGGGTAGCTCCTCCAGTAATGCTTCTGCAACTTCATATATTACTGGGATAACACCTCGAGTAACTCTTCAGGAAACTTTTGATTACTCGATGCTCTACTCCAGTAATGTTGGCAGGATTTCAAGGCCGAGAGCAATTACCTCATTACTCGAGTAGGGACTCGAGTAATGCAAATATTTTTGCATAGGTTACTCGGGTAGCTCCTCGAGTAACTGAAGCTTTTCAAAGTGTTTTACTCTGGTAATGCCTTGAAGTTTATCTTGAAAACATTTGCATATACTGGGGTACAAACTCGAGGAATCCACTTAAAATAAACCATAACATCTTGAGGAAAATGAAATAAAGATAATTCACGTTAATCGGGTACTAACCTCAAGTTTTCATTCACCTTAGTCTGTTACTCGAGTAGCTCCTCGAGTAACATTGGCAGTGGTACAAAGTGCCGAGAGCTTCACATTTTCAAATACACGGTTACTCGAGTAGCACCTCGAGTATCATGGAAAACTTGAAGGAAACTGGAAGTTTCTGACCTGGTTACTCGAGTAGCTCCTCGAGTAACATTAGCAGTGGTACAAAATGCCGAGAGGTCCATATTTTAGGAAACAAAGATACTCGAGTAGCTCCTCGAGTATCATGGGGAAAACTTGATGGCAACTGGAAGTTTTCATATGGTTACTCGAGTAGCTCCTCGAGTAACATTAGCAGGCCGAGAGCAACCTTAAAGTTTTACCTGGTTACTCGAGTAATGGTGGCAGGTAACTGGAAGTTTTGCCTGGTTACTTCAAGTTTTGGCTCATTACTCGAGTAGCACCTCGAGTAATGCCTTAGAAAATGCACTTCTGATCAAGTTCCTCAGCATTTTCTCTTGGCCAATCTTCACTACTTCCATGCTTATCTCAAGTAAAGCTTATTCCTGTCATTACTTAGTTCAAGCTTGATTATTAGACATTTCCTTTTCAAACCATTCTTTTGTTATCATCAAAACATGGGATCTAACATTCTCCCCCTTTTTGATGATGACAAAACTTGGTGATTTTGAACATGGTTTTTCAAATTGGATTCTTAATTAATTATTTCTTATTAAGTTGATTAAACCTTGCATACATAACAACTTCATTAGTCCAAACAAGTATCACAAATCACAAACTTAAATGAAATCAAATGAAGTCATAATTTAAACATACTTGCATTGAAATTTAAGAAATTCAAATTACAAGTTAAGTTCAAGAAGGATTAATAACAAAATGCACCCTAAAGCCCATATACAACCAAATCCCCAAAATAAGCAAGGACACATCCACAAAATCACTCTCAAGCTCTTCTCCCCCTTTTTGGCTTCATCATTCAAGTTGAGGGTTAGAAGGCTTCACCATAGAGATAGGTTTTACTGGAAGGACCAACCCACCACCATCTGAACTGGATGAATCAAAGGAGCTAGATGACTCTGGTTCAGGAAGATTTAGAGGTGGAATTTGGATATCATCTCTAGGCAGGAGAGGAGAAGGTTGAAAGACAACCATAGTGGTCTGAGCTTCTGGAGTTGTGTCAAATGCTGGAGTGAGATGCTCAGAAGAAGAAGATGATACTACCTCTGTTTGGGTAGGAGAGGGAAAAGGTTTAGGAGTGGTCTCAAGCTGTGGCTTTTGAGGTGAATCATCAATGATAATGTGAGTGGTTTCGTGGGTATCAGGATCATCCACTGTGAATAAAACATCTTTCTCTTGAAGCTCAAATGGATCAGAAACCAGAGGAATAGATGGTTCAGCCTCAGAAGTAGGAATAGGATTGGGAATGTCTGAAGGAGGGTTTTCTGGAGGTGGTGGTGCAGAAGAAGAAGGACCGGCAGAAGGTCCAGGACCCAGAGAATCCAACCGTGCCAGAATCAGTCTCAAAGTCTCTCCTTGGGCACGTTGCTCTGCTAGTAGCTCCTCGTGCCTTCGATCCATTCTTTCAACCAACTCTCCCATTTTGGTGTTCATGTGGGTAATGAGTTATGCATTGGTGTTGGCAATGTCCACATGAAAGCCTCTGAGCATATTCTCCATGAAGTGCTGGAGAGTGGCATTCAGGAAAGATGGTGAAGATGTGGTAGCAGCTGGAGCCGATGACTGAGTGTCATCCATTCTACTGGTTTCTGCCTCAGTAGCCTTTCTCTTCTTCTTGGACCCAGACTCCAGTGGGCCTTTAAGAGGGATGTCGATGTTCAGTTTACCAATCTGATTCCTCCCCACTGGGGTCACCCTCTCAATTGGCTCCTTACTATCCAAGTACCATATTTTGTTCTCTTTCAGTATAAGAGACACAATTTGGGGATATGGCATTGGAGTAGTCCCTTTTCCATCCACCTTATACCTCTTCATCTCTGAGAATATATACTCTCCCAGATCCTTTTCTTCTTTCAAGAGGAGTGAAGTAAACCATCTATAGTCCCTATCCGAGAAGTGGGTATAGTTGTTGGCTTTGTTCACTAGGGACCTAGAGTAGATGTACCATAGGACCCTGTGATGATCACACATATCACTCGGTTTAAAATTGAGGGGGCCAACTAACTCACCGGGCTTAAGGATAGTGAAAATTTGGTTTGGCTCAAGCTCAGAATAGATATCATCCGGGGGATTCTCAATTCCTAACCATAAATTGATCCTAGAGGGAGATATAAGTATTTTTTGCCCTCTCACTGTGGTAGTCATTTCTTCCTGAACTGAGGTTCGGTCAGGCTCATCAGTGATTTCTAGGTTACAGTAAAAATGGGTGATTACCTTTATGCAAAAAGGCAATCTGACAGACAACCAAGGCATAAATGGATTAAGATAAGGACTAAGGTCAAACTTCACTACCTCTTGAAGTAGCTTCAAATCAACGTAGTGTGTTTTACACACTTTCCTTCTGGAGAACTGTGTCAGGTACTTGGGAGACTCCACCAATTTCCCCACATTGAATCCTTTGGGAGGAGTAGTGATCTCTGCCTCTGGAATCTTGGAGTTCTTGGATGATTGACCCTTCTCCAATTGGTCAATGATCCCAGCCATTGCCTTAGCCACATTTTTATCATATTTTGGCTTCTTGGGAGGTTTTGGAATAAAAGAGGGTGTGGATGAATCTGAGTGAGAAGGTGAGGGAGTTTTGACACCTTTACTCCTTCCTGTAGATGTGCTCTTTTTAGATTGAGCCCTAGTCACAACAGGCTCTTTGATCACCACACCTTTGGCTTTAGGTTGTGGTTGAGGTTTAAGAGGGGTTTTGGCTTTTGGTCTAGGAATCAACTTTCTTCTCTTTGTTGGAGGAGGAGAAAGAAGATCAGGATTTTGCTGAGAATCAGAGGAGTCTGTGAAGTTAAGATTCTTGGTTCTAACCATCTTGAAACACAGAAGATCAGAAATCTCAGAAAAACAGAGCTACAGTCGCGAGAATAGGGCAGACAGATTTTGAACAAGATAGGAAGTTTTTGGACTTGAAACCAGTTGGGTTTTGACGGTAATGAGGCAAGGAATCGATTGGGAAAAGTTTTTGAAAAGGTGTATAGTGATTTACTCGAGGAGATTTTGTGGAAATGACCAAGTTTTCGCAAGATAAAGACCTAAATCCCGACTTTACTCGAGGCCTTACTCGAGTAACATTCAACGTTACTCGAGGCCTTCCTCGGGTGTTCATACAGAAAAAATTCAAAAATAATTCATTTAAATTGCGTACCTGGCATGAATAATATAGTAATTATCCATGGATGTTCCCTCGATCATTCATAGTCCATTTGATTCAGATTTGAGTCATTATTTAACCTTTTGAGAATCTGAGCTCCGTCATTACTCGAGGCCTCCCTCGAGTAAGCTTCAAGTTTACTCGAGGCCTTACTCGAGTAAATAGCTTTACTACTTCTGACTCTTCATTTCTTTGAGATCTGAACCGTTACATTTGAAAATCAAATAACCTGATCCGTTACTTCCAGTTTTGGAGACCATTACTCGAGTACATACTCGAGTAAAGTACTTCTTTACTTCAAGTTGCTCCTCGGGTATTGCTTTTCTGTCACACATTACTTCAAGTTGGTACTCCAGTAAATGTGTCCTCTGATCACCTCTGTTTTTATTTCTCAAAACAGAATTTTTACCTTCCTGCAAAACACATTTCTATACACTCCGAAGCTTAAGTTAGTGATCATCAAAACATTATCAAATGACTTCATCTAATATTATAAAATGCTGAAAATACTTATAACTCATTGGGATTTACCATTCCCAATTCTCTTCTAATGAATAGAAATTGATCTTTTGCAAGGGGTTTTGTGAAGATATCAGCTAGTTGAAGATGAGTAGGGATGAATATTACTTCCTTCTTTTGAACATGATCTCTGATGAAGTGATGTCTGACATCGATATGCTTGGTTCTAGAGTGCTGAACTGGATTCTTTGCCAAGCTTATCGTACTTGTATTATCACAATAAATTGGTATTTCTTTGAGGTAAATACCAAGATCTTGTAGTTGTTGTTTTAACCATATCACTTGTGCACAACAACTTGAGACTGCAACATATTCGGCTTCCGTTGACGAAAGAGACACTGTGTTTTGTTTCTTGCTGAACCATGAGACAAGTGATCCTCCAAGAAATTGTCCTTGTCCACTGGTGCTCTTTCTGTCCGTTTTGTATCCACCATGATCAGAGTCCGAATATGCAACTAGATACTCACTTCTTCCTTTAGGATACCACAGACCCAATTCTGGTGTGTCAGCAAGATATCTAAAGATTCGTTTGACCGTTTTAGCATGTGATTCCTTTGGTGCTGATTGATATCTTGCACATATGCCTACACTAAATTGGATGTCTGGTCTGCTTGCCGTGAGATAGAGTAATGATCCAATCATTCCTCTATATTTTGTGATATTGTAGTCTTTCCCTTTGACATCAGCATCAAGCAATGTTGTTGAGCTCATAGGTGTGTCTGAGCCGTTTGCTTCATCCATTCCATATTTCTTCAATAGCTCTTTTAAATACTTTGTTTGAGATATGAAGATTCCATTCTTTCTTTGTTTGATTTGCAAACCAAGAAAGAAATTCAATTCTCCCATCATTGACATCTCAAACTCTCCCTGCATTATCTCAGAAAATTCCTTACATAGAGATTCATTAGTAGCACCGAAAACAATATCATCAACATATATTTGAACAATTAAAATATCATCACGTTTTCGATTTATAAATAATGTTGTATCAACTTTTCCCCGTACAAAACCTTGATCGATGAGAAACTTACTAAGCCTTTCATACCAGGCTCTAGGAGCTTGTTTTAAACCATACAAAGCCTTTTTAAGTTTGAAAACATGGTCTGGTTTAGTGACATCCTCAAATCCTGGAGGTTGTTCTACATACACTTCTTCCATGATGTAACCATTTAGAAAAGCACTCTTAACATCCATTTGATAGAGTTTGAATCCTTTGATGCATGCAAAGGCTAAGAGTACACGTATAGCTTCCAATCTAGCCACTGGAGCATACGTTTCCTCATAATCAATTCCTTCTTCCTGATTATAGCCTTTGGCCACCAATCTTGCCTTGTTTCTGACAATAATTGCAGATTCATCGAGTTTGTTTTTGAATACCCATTTAGTACCAATGATCGTATGATCTTTGGGTCGGGGTACCAAATCCCAAACTTGATTTCTTTCAAATTGATTTAGTTCTTCTTGCATTGCTATGACCCAATCATTGTCTGATAGGGCTTCATCAATGTTAGAAGGTTCAATCTCAGAAATAAATGCAGAAAAACTTACTTCATTGAAAACTCTATTTCTGGTTTTGATCCCTTCATTCACATCTCCTATGATTTGATCTAAGGGATGACTTCTATTGTATTTCCAGGCTTTAGGTTGACCTAGGGATTGCTCTTCATCCTTAGTTTCATCAACCTCTGGAATAAGAGACTTAGAGATAGATTGACCATTTTCTTGATTTAAAACAACTTCCTGTTCTTCATCAATGGTTTTGTCAGAGGATTCAAATTCATCAAATACAACATGAATTGATTCTTCAACAACACAAGTTCTTTTATTAAAAATTCTATATGCTTTACTTCGATTAGAATATCCTAAGAAAATTCCTTCATCAGTTTTAGAATCAAATTTTCCTAAGTTATCTTTACCATTATTATGAATGAAACACTTACAACCGAAGATGTTTGGCTTCCTTCCTTTGTATAGCTCGTATGGTGTCTTTCCAAGTTTCGTTCTGATATAGGCTCTATTTGAAATATAGCATGCTGTACTCATAGCATCAGCCCAGAAAACTTGAGACATGTTCTTTTCATTTAACATTGTTCTAGCCATTTCAGTAAGCACTCTATTCTTGCGTTCCACAACTCCATTCTGTTGAGGCGTCCTTGGAGTAGAGAAATTGTGATCAATGCCATTAGTATCACAATATTCTTCAAAGGCTTGATTTTCAAATTCTCCACCATGATCGGTCCTAATACCTGCAATTGACATACCTTTCTCATTTTGCACTTTCTTGGCAAAAACAATAAATTCTTCAAAGGTTTCATCCTTTGACGATAGAAAGATAACCCATGTAAATCTAGAGAAATCATCAACAATAACCAATGAATATAAGTTACCACCAAGACTTTTTACTCTTGCTGGACCAACTAAATCCATATGTAATAATTGAAGTGGTCTATTTGTTGAAATCTCATTTTTCAATTTAAAAGATGATTTAGTTTGTTTACCCTTTTGACATGCGTCACAAATCAAATCGTTTTTGAAATTTACTTTAGGTAATCCAAGCACTAAATCCTTTTTGAGTAGTTTACCTAGTTGATGCATATTGACATGAGCCAATCTCTTATGCCATAACCAACTTTCATCGGTATTACTCAGAAAACAATTTTCAGATTCATTTCTACTAATATCTAGAGTATAGCAGTTACCTTCCCTTTTTGCTCTGAGTTTTGCCTTGATATTTTCCTTATCAAGTAGTAAGTCATTCTTGTTGACAATCAGACATTCCTCTGAATCAAATATTATCCAGTTGTCTTTATCTGCACTTTGACTTACACTCAGCAAATTATGACACAAGCCTTCAACGTAATATACATCTTTGACTTGTATTCCTTTGTCATTTTTGATTTCACCAATTCCTGCTATCTTTCCGGATTGATTTCCTCCAAATTTTACCTTTCCACCTTCTTTAGGTTGTAATGTGGTAAAACTTTCGAAATCCCCGGTCATATGTCTAGAGCATCCACTATCTATGTACCACTTGCTATTTTTGGATGCTTTAAGACATACCTGCAATCAATTGACTAAGTCTTAGGTACCCACATCTTTTTGGGTCCTTTTGGGTTAGTACAAATGATTTTCTGTATATATGAACCTTTAGGTACCCATTTGTAGGTTCCTATGGTTCCTTTCTTCTTATGAATGCATGAAGATGTATGATGTCCTTTTCTATTACAGTAACTACAAAATGCAAAAGGATTTGATGTATGCACAGAATGTTGAAAATAATTCAAATATGTCTTACCTCCTGCTTTCTTTCTTCCTTTTCTTTTATCTAATTTTGGATCATATCCAATTCCAGATCGATCATTTACAAATCGTTGGGCTTTTAAAATAACATTTAGCATCTCACTTCCTTGTGTGAATTTTTCAAGAGTTTTTGTGAGATCAATGTTTTTCTTTTTCAAAGATAAACAATTTTCACAAATCGTTTCCTTAAGTTCAGTTTCAAGAACTTTGTTTTTCTTTTTAACAACAATCAATTCTTTAACTACTTTGATGAATTCAGAATGTAACGCATTATATTCGGAAAGTAATTCATCATAGGTAGGTTCAGAATCATTTACCTCTTCTTCTGTTTCTTCTTGAGCAACAAGACATATATTAGCTACCTCTTCCTCATCGCTTTCTTCATCTGAGGAGCTGTCACCCGATATAGCAGATACAAAGGCTTTCTTTTTGTTGAAGAATTTACCTTTTCTCTTTTCCTTGCTCTTTTGATTCAAATCTGAACATTCTGACTTGATATGTCCTGGTTTTCCACATTCATAGCAAATGATATGATCTTTGCTACTATTTCCTCCTTTCTGAAAGTGTTTGAATCCTTGACCTTTCTTGTAGAACTTTCTGAATCGTTTTATGATTAGACCCATTTCGTCATCATCGAACTCTTCATCCTCAACCTGATTTTCCTCTTTCGCTTTTAGAGCTAGACCTTTCTTTTTCTTATCGCCAATGTCATCTAGTTCTCTTTTGAACTTTAGTTTGCTTTCATATTCAGAAAGACTTCCAAATAGAGAAGCGACTGATCTCATTGATTCTCCTTTTGCCTCTTCTATCGCAGTGACTTTGGCCTCCCACTCTTTAGAAAGAATATTCAAAATCTTTCGTACTTGGGTATGTTGATCATAGACTTTCCCAAGAGCTGCAAGTTGATTAACAAGATGAGTATATCTAAGTTCAAATTCAGAAATTGACTCACCTGATTTCATTCGAAGTAAATTGAATTCGGTGACCAAGGTGTTGATTCGATTCTCCTTTATTCCCGAAGTTCCCTCATGAGCTATTTCTAGAGCTTCCCACATTTGCTTTGCTGTTGGAAGTGTGCAAATTCTGAAATATTCACTTTGACTCAAAGCACTTTGCAACATCAGAATTGCTTTGCTATTGAGAGTGATAAGTTTCTTGTCATTCTCATCATATTCCGCTGGCGTTTTTGGAATTTTCTGAGAATCTACAACTTTTGTAGGTTGATAATTTCCACTCTCAATTACATCCCATAGCCCATATTCAGTGGCCATCACGAACACTCTGAACTTAGCTTTCCAGAAAGAAAAGTGTTCTCCATTGAAACCAGGGGGTCTAGTGATAGATGCTTCGTCGGGAAGAATTCCTTCACCCATGCTTGCCATTGGATCCTTCTTAGGCTGTTAAACCTTAACAAGAAGACCTACGCTCTGATACCAAATGTTAGATCAAGTGTTTCACCCAAGAGAAGGGGTGAATTGGGTGATACTGGAATTTCTTTCGAAAATATAAAAACTTTGACAAAAGAATTAAAACAGTAATAAGTAAGGAGAAATATCACCGAAGTGTACACCGGGAGTTATACTGGTTCGGTCACAACCACTTTGACCTACGTCCAGTCCTCAGAGCTTCTCTGAGAGTTTCACTATAACTTCCAAGATTCAGTGGGTTCTTGGCACCTCAGTACAAGCAAGTTCCTTACACCTGGACACTCGCTCCCCCTTACAGGTTGTAATCCAATCCCAACTCAAGGTTCCACAACCTTAAGTTATCTCAATAACAAATATTGAGTTTGAATGAAATATCTCTCTTACTGAGTAAATGATAATCACTGAAGCATATGAATACAATTTCAACGTGAAAACAGAGCAATGAACTTAATGATACGTTCGTATGTGTGTTCTTGTGTTTTCTTGTATCTTTCTCTGTTCAGATGTTCACATATATATAGATAAGTTGGTAATGATTTCTGGAACATATTTCTTCATGTCCGTTGGAGCGTGCGCAGCCATAATTGACTTTTCTAGTTTTTTTAAAAAAACATACGTTGCGGTAGGTGACGGTCAGTGACATTTGAGCATTGCTTTTGACTTTCCTTATTTGGTAAGATCTCTTCACTGTTTTCCTGTTGAAAGACTAAGTATACTAATATAATAAAAGGTTAATCAAATAGGAAACAGAATAATGACCGTTGGAATGATTTCAAACTTTCTGGATTAGCTTACTCGAGTAGCTCCTCGAGTAACACTTGAAGTTTACTCGAGTAGCTCCTCGAGTAACGTCGTGAAATCAATGTTCATTTGAAAGTCAATGAAGAAAAACAAGATTACTCGGGTAGTGCATGGAGTAAACCAAATTTCAAACCTTTGGGAATAGTTATTTACTCGGGTAGCTCCTCCAGTAATGCTTCTGCAACTTCATATATTACTGGGATAACACCTCGAGTAACTCTTCAGGAAACTTTTGATTACTCGATGCTCTACTCCAGTAATGTTGGCAGGATTTCAAGGCCGAGAGCAATTACCTCATTACTCGAGTAGGGACTCGAGTAATGCAAATATTTTTGCATAGGTTACTCGGGTAGCTCCTCGAGTAACTGAAGCTTTTTAAAGTGTTTTACTCTGGTAATGCCTTGAAGTTTATCTTGAAAACATTTGCATATACTGGGGTACAAACTCGAGGAATCCACTTAAAATAAACCATAACATCTTGAGGAAAATGAAATAAAGATAATTCACGTTAATCGGGTACTAACCTCAAGTTTTCATTCACCTTAGTCTGTTACTCGAGTAGCTCCTCGAGTAACATTGGCAGTGGTACAAAGTGTCGAGAGCTTCACATTTTCAAATACACGGTTACTCGAGTAGCGCCTCGAGTATCATGGAAAACTTGAAGGAAACTGGAAGTTTCTGACCTGGTTACTCGAGTAGCTCCTCGAGTAACATTAGCAGTGGTACAAAATGCCGAGAGGTCCATATTTTAGGAAACAAAGATACTCGAGTAGCTCCTCGAGTATCATGGGGAAAACTTGATGGCAACTGGAAGTTTTCATATGGTTACTCGAGTAGCTCCTCGAGTAACATTAGCAGGCCGAGAGCAACCTTAAAGTTTTACCTGGTTACTCGAGTAGTGCCTCGAGTAATGGTGGCAGGTAACTGGAAGTTTTGCCTGGTTACTTCAAGTTTTGGCTCATTACTCGAGTAGCACCTCGAGTAATGCCTTAGAAAATGCACTTCTGATCAAGTTCCTCAGCATTTTCTCTTGGCCAATCTTCACTACTTCCATGCTTATCTCAAGTAAAGCTTATTCCTGTCATTACTTAGTTCAAGCTTGATTATTAAACATTTCCTTTTCAAACCATTCTTTTGTTATCATCAAAACATGGGATCTAACATATAGAATGTAACTAATTGATGTGATTAAAAGAAAGACAGATATGTTTACTAAATAAATAGATGTCTATAAATGATTGTTACAGTATAGTCTTTCCATGCAACGCACGGGTAGGACCTACTCGGTTATGTATTCATCATATGCTAAAAACAGGCAACAATAAACATGTAATGTGTATGCAACCATAGGAACATTTTGTCTCTGTTCACACTTCCCATGCAACACACAATGACAACATGCTACACTTATATAACCGTTGTCATCTTATGTGTACTTTAATGGTTTAAATGAACTATTGTAATAAGGAAAATTAGTCAAATTTATGTAATTGTTCTTATTAATACACATGAAAAATTAGTGAAACTGAAAACGCACAAAATGGGCAGAGAATTTAATTGTATGTAAAAACTCTTCGTGCAACGCACGGGTAGCTAGAGAACATTAGATAGAGAAGAAGAAAAGGGAGTAGAAAAAAAGGAGAGATGTGTGGAAGATAGATTGTGTGGGGTTGGTAGATACTGTGAGTGAATGCAATAAATCCAATGATATCACTATGAGTAATTAAATAAGGGGCAAAATAAGAACTTAAAAACAAAAATTTGAGACAACATTTAAGTGCCTCTTGTAAACAACATAATATATTCAAAAAGTGTCTCTTATACTCCTCTACTTCTTTTTATAGAAGCCTGAAATTTGAATTGTCTGGATCTTTTTTATAAAAACTCATTTGGGGTTGTTTGAGCATTTAATGTGTTTTAATCATTTTTTACCCTAATTAATTTTATTCTCTCTCCTCATATTTTTTTCATGCCACATTCTCATTTACACGTACTCTCATTATTATTATATTTCTCTCTCTTACTCACCCTCTTATAGATAATGGCATATTTGAAAAAAAAGTAGTTTATTTTTTACATATCTATTACTTTTAGCTAATTTTAATTGATTTTTTATTGTTTGATTGGCGGAGAGAGAAGGTGAGGGGTTTTTAATGATCCCTTGGTTGGTCTAAGAAGGGAGGGGAAGGGAGAAATGATTATAATTTACTATTCTACCTAATATAATTAGTTATATTTTGTATTTGTATGTTATATAAACTAATTTACATCTTCTCTAATTAACATAATAATATATTTTATTTATAATTATTATGATAATATTATTTATTTTTAATAATATATTTTTATTTTAAATTTATTTTATAATAAAATATTTTACTAATAATAATATTTTTATTTATCATAATGTTTTTCATCATGGACATTATTGAAATATCACATAAATTATAAAGATAAAATGATCTAAAATTTTGGCTCCCCTTCAAAACCACCAATTTGGAGGGGAGCCAAAATAGGTGTTTTGAAGGGGATATCCGGGGAGGGATGGTTTGGGTCCCTTCCCCTCCAAAAGTTTAAACTAAATGAGGGGGGGCATATATATACCATCCCCTTCCATCTTCTTCCCTCCAACCAAACACACATTTAAACTACTTAGCTCAGTTATAATGCTCTTATAAAAAAGATCAAAGTGTGTATATAGCAACGAAGGAAATAATTAAACCAAGCTTGTTGGGTAAAATTTAAAATCATTGATTTATTTTGTTTAATTCCACAGCTATGAGCTGAGTCATTCATCACGGACCATTATATTATCACTTTCAATTCCCAGTGTGTCATCTTTAATTGGTGTTCAAATAAAATTTCAAAACAATATATATAACTAAGTTAGAGATTTTTCTACCAAGAAGTTAAAATTACAAGCTGTCTAACACGTTTTAAAACTGAAAGTTTAAATCATACCAAAAAATGTTTAAAATATCTAATTTAATCGAAGTGTGTGTTAGAACAATGTTTAAAGATTGGCAATATGTACTAGAACAATGTTTAAAGAATATGGTTTAGTTCTGGCAAAAAAAGAAAGAAACAAAGAAAATAAAACGTTATTTTGACTTACTTTCAATGGTTCTCTTCGATTTCCAAACCAGAAAATAGATGCAGACCAAAATAAGAATTGCTATAAAAGCTCCAATGGACGCAGCCACGATAATGACTGTTCTTGATGTGTTGTGATTATTCCCTACAAAAAGATCATAAGCTTATTAACTTTCTTTGGCCAGAAATGATAATTCTTTAATTAATTTAGAAAGAGGAGTAAGTACCTTCTGGAGGAGACATAGCTTTTGGTGAATCAGCAGTTCATGCCATCCCATGAAAAAAAGTAGAAATTATTTGCGACTTAATAACTTGCTACTCTCTCCATTTATAAGACAAAATTAACCCAATTGTGTTGTTTAAAAAGTTAGTTGAAATTATTAGTTAGGTGCATAAGACATGTAAAAAATGAATTTTATTTTTCTAAAAAAAGCCCTCGTTTATGTGGAAGAAAGGGAATATATTATGTTGAGTGCTTTAATCAAACATGATAATTAATTGCAATAGTAATATGAATAATTTTTGTAATTAAGGAAAGGCAAATTAGAGAGTATAGATGCAAACAACTTTTGAAAAATACTCAAAAACTATATTATGAAAAGGAACATGTCATACTCAAAAATTCTATTTTATAAAAAAGAACGGAGGGAGAAATAACTTGTGTGGATTCAAGTTCTCGGAATTTGTACATATGGTAATTACACTACGAGCGTGATCTAGTATTAAAAACAGGAGGCAGTGTTATTTTTTTACGATAACTTGTACATATCTTTCTTTCTTTTTTTCGGCTAGAGTACATATCTATTATATCTTACTGAGGATTCAAAATCACAACCTTACTTTAAGAAATAAATCACATTGTTGATGACGCATGTTAAATTTCTAGCTAAAGTAGCTAACAATTGATTTCTACGTAGTTTTCAATTATACAGCGTTACATTAATCTAATTATTTTAATGAACACAACTTCAACTGGTAGGTTAACAAGCATAAATATCTATAACAAATCAATAAAAGTATGGGTTTAGAAGTGATTTGCCCCTTTTGATAAGGAGAGAAGATTTACTTAACTCATTTATGAATGATTACATGTGGATCGGAAAACCAAATAGAGGTGGGAAAATAGGTGGATCTGGCCCTATATGACAATGCTTCAAATTTTTTTTCAAAAAAATTTATGCGGGTTTAAATGAGCCGGCTTTATAAAGCTAGCCTTTGACGGCTCAGATTTAAAAGGACTAGTCTTAGAAGCCCGGTTACTTTTTTAGGAAGTTTAGTCCTTGATTTAAAAGGACTTAAAAATTGGCTCAGCCCGTTTTATTCAACTTGAAACCTAAATCCAATTAATGGGAATGATGGAGGGGGAAAGGGCGCTGCTTCCTAATGACTAGTATCTATTTGGATTAATATTAGAAGTTGTTTTTTCAATTCAATTTATGGTGTATGATGTAAGTACATTAGAAGAGTTTTGTCTCGACATGAGTGAATATCATTACAAAAAAACACCTAATTCCAACGGAACCTTTTTTGTGGCAAATTTAGCCACGGAATTTTTTCCGTGGCAATTTCCGACGGAAATTTCCGTCGCAAAGTTTTCCAACGGAAATTTCCGTCGGAATTTGTCTTCGGAAATTTTTCCATGGTAAATTCCGACGGAACTTCCGACAGAAATTTCCATCGCAATTTGTCACGGAAAATTTTGTTGGGAATTCGGTCTGAAAAATTAAAAATTATTAATTTTTAAAAAAATAATATTTATAAAATTAAAATATTAATTATTAAATAATTATATTTAAATT
Organism: Inga oerstediana; assembly: GCA_963210345.1. Classification (NCBI taxonomy): domain Eukaryota; kingdom Viridiplantae; phylum Streptophyta; class Magnoliopsida; order Fabales; family Fabaceae; genus Inga; species Inga oerstediana. The sequence continues at coordinate 27,427,003 of OY723408.1, forward strand.
TAATTATTAAAATTATATTATTATTTATTAATATATATGTTATTAATATTATATTTATAATTTTATATTAAAAATAATATTTATAATATTTATTATTTATTAAGTAATTTTAATTAAAAAATTATTTAATTTAAATATATAAATATTTTTTTCGTTTTTATTAAATTTTTCATTATTTTTAATAATATTATATTTAATTAATAATTAATTATATGTATATAATTAATTAATTATATGTATGTATGTATATATATATATGATAATATTATATATATAATATGTAATAATATAACACAGGTTCATTCCGGCGCAACTGGCAAAGACTCAGACGCGAAGGCGTCTGCACCCTGAGGTTGCGGGTTCGAACTAAAGGAGAGGTATTTGGAGGAATTATGAGGAGGCGACACGTGGCAACCAAGGGAGGGGACATGTAGCAGCCAAGGGAGCACTACAAAAAAAATGTGATTTAGTAAAAATGGGTATTAGTAGCGGTTTAACCGCTACATACTTTGTAGCGGTTACAAAAAACAGCTACAACATCCCCATGAACGAAATTTTTTTTCAGAGATATTTGTAGCGGTTATAAAACCGCTACAAATATAAAAAATTGAAATCTTGAAGGTGGGAAAAGAAAAATGACATTTTTTCAATTTCGTAGCGGTTAAGAAACCGCTACTAATTTTGAATTTTTATGAAATTTATAGCGGTTATAAAACCGCTACTAATTTCATGAAATTCAAATTTAGCGCCAAAAAATTTAATTTGAGTTTAAAAAGGCGCGTTTGTTAGTAACGGTTTAATAACCGCTACAAATGTTTAAAAAATTTTTAAAAAATATACAATCATTTGTTTCTGTTCTTTTAATATTAAATTAATTAGTTTCTTTTTTTATTAGTTTATCTAATGTAATTAGCTTATTAATAAATTAAAAGAATAAATTTAATTTAATTGGATTAGTATAAAAAGTATATTAATAATATTATTAAGGATACGTAAGTAATAAGGAATTATTATGTTATCTAATATAATGTAATTGTGTATGAAAAATAGATGAAAATGAGATACAGTTCTAATATATTTGAAAATAAAGATGGTGAGAATAAATTTTATATAAAGGAAAGAAGTATTGTAAAAAAAAATAAAAAAAACTTGTTACCATATGTGATTGTATTATTCAGCTCCTCTACTCATACAAAAGAAGTTATAAATGAGAGAAAATGAAAGAAAGGTAAGGTGAAAAGAAATTGGAGAGTGTTTGAAATGAGTTGTGGTAAGGGTATTTATAGGGATCAACGTACTATTTGTAGCGGTTAATGTGTCGATTTTGTAGCGGTTTTTATTTAGTAGCAGTTATTGTTATTTTATTTTTTTAAAATTTTTTTTTAAAATTTTTTTTAAAATTTTTTTCCAGTTTTTTTTAAAGAGAAAAGCATAATTTGAATTTGATCACTCATCATCGCCATCCCTACAGAAATTATGTAGAAAAATTATTGTTATGGATGTTTTATTAAATTTAAAAAATTTAATTTAAATTACGTGGACTTAAAAAAACTCACTGCAGTAGAGGGTAATTGTCATCGCCTTCAGGGAAGTAGTTTTCAAAATCGGCTGGCTGAAATGGCTCACTCTCGTAGGCGATGTTATTGCCTTCACCCATGTCGTAAAGGTCTCATGGCTTTAGATGAACGACCACGTGCCAATCCCTGTGCCTCTCGTCCTCGACATAATAAACCTGATGTGCCTCTGAAGCTAGAATCACTACTACAAAAAAGTAAAGCTGTGGCGCTTATAATTGCATTAACTGTGGCGCTAGAGAAGTGCCACATATCTAGATGCCACTAAAAAAAGCTGTGGCGCTTGGAAGCGCCACAATATTTTAAAATTTTTTTTTTAAAAAAAGACCCTATTGTGGCGCTTGCTCAAGCAAGTGCCACAGGAGGGGGACCTCCTGTGGCGCTTGCTCAAGCAAGCGCCACAGTAGGGGGGCCCTACTGTGGCGCTTGCTTGAGCAAGCGCCACAGGAGGTCCCCCTCCTGTGGCACTTGCTTGAGCAAGCGCCACAATAGGGTCTTTTTTTTTTTTTTCCTTTTTTCTTCTTCTTCTTCTTTTTTTTCCTATGGCTCTTTTTTATGCTTCCTGATTGTGAAATTTTATATAAAATGAGTGGATTTCGTGTTTATCATCTCCACAAATTGTCAATCTTTCTATTTTATATTTCATCCTATTATATATATATATATATATATAATTTTCATATTTAAAATTCAAGTTCCCCAACAATAATGTTCTTACATTAATACTCTCCAAAGCTAACATAAAAAATATCACAATACAAGAACTTGATATGTGAACACAGTATATCAACAACTAATTAAGTAAATTAAAAGATTACTAAAAAACGCAAGCTTGTCGGCAAAAAAATTTAAACAAAGCAAAAAGGCAAACGAAACAAGCTAGGTTTTCATTCTTTCCTATTAAATTAGGAACATAAAGGCAAACGTTATATTACGGTTTATCTTGACTAAAAAAAAAAATTTAAACAAAGCAAGTTAGAATGAAATAGTCTTCTTCTTACAAATCTATTAATTGACCAGCGCAGGGAGTGGGAGACCACGTTGGTGATGCTAGCTTGAGTGACGAGTGAGCGTGTGGGTGTGTTTTTTAGTGTGAAGATGATAGGAAATGGAGGGAGGGGGTCGACGGATCCACTAAGAAGATGAGAAAGGGAAAGTAGTTTAATGGAGGAGAGAGTAGTTAAATAATTAAAGTGGAGTAGTAGTCAAAAAGAGAAGGAATGGGGGGCGGACACAAAACCACTACGCGGGAAATGAAATAATTGTGGTCAAAAAGAGAAGTTGAATTTTTTTTTTTTTTTTTTAAATGTGGGCAATTGTGGTGCCTAAATAATTAGGCGCCACAATTGCCTCTTTGTTCAGCTGTGGCGCCTAAGCATTAGGCGCCACAGCTGAACAATACATTAGCATGTGTGGCGCCTATTTAATTAGGCGCCACACATGCCCACATTAAAAAAAAAAAAAAAATTTCAATGCTGCAGCTGTGGCGCTTGGTGGGTTAGGCGCCACAGCTGCTTTTATGGCCCCAACTGTGGCGCCTGTGTAGGCAGGCGCCACACTAGGCCTCCTCAATTGTGGCACTTAATCTATTAGGCGCCACAGCTGGTACCGAAAATTTAAAAAAAAAAATTATAGAGGTAAAAAAAAAAAAAAAAGAGAAGCTGTGGCACTTGTTTAAAGAAGTGCCACAAAATGTGCGCTACCTTTTACCCTTTTTGTAGTAGTGAATATAAGGCTCATCATCTTGAGAAATACCAGTATGAATCGGTCGTGAGAAATTGACTGATGTGATCCCTAACTCGTCAGTTGTCAGTCCCCGAGAAGTAGTGGTATTTTCCCACAAACACTTGAACAGCGTCACGGTAAAACGGCCTTGATAATTAAGTTCGACCACATCTGTAATATCCCAAAAAGTGATTAAGGGCTAATGACTTCAAAAGTGGATGTAATTATTGTTGAATAAACACTTTTGAAGAATGTGTGATGGGAATTTGGATATTTTAATGATTCCAATGGATTCCTTGTGAAAATTTATGTGGGAATGATGTTTGGTATGAAAATGGAACCAATGGAAGCAAAGATGCAAAATCTAAAATTCTGTCCAGTGAAATTCTATTCTGGGCAGTCCGTTTGTGTGAACGTTTTTAATGATCAAATGGTATCTAAAAATTCTGAAATTTTCCAGTCTTATAGTTCACATCTCAAGCTTCAGAATGGACATATAATTTGTTCCATTTCGTTTTGTGAACTAGGAGATATAACTGTCTAAAGTTTGGGATGGAAACTGAACTCTGTTTTGGGGCAGTGATGAGGTTTATGTAATTCTGGAATTGTGTGGTGATTTTTAGTAATGGCCAATATTTTTCCTATGAATAGGACTTAAATATCTTTCATTTGGCTTTGGAATCACCTCATTTTGAGTTTTCTAGAATTAGTTATGATTTTTCAAAGTTTGGGCAGAAAATCTGCCAGAAAATCCGAAAATGGGAATTATGACATCATCTCATTAAAAGATGATGTCAGCATGGATTATTAATCAAATTGCTCATCTTCTTCAGCCATTTCACACCATTTTCATCTGAAGCAAGAGGAAAAAAACGTGAGAGAGAGCTTGGAGAAAAATAGAGAGAAGGAAGGAGAAATCTCACAAGGTAGGTCGATTTCTTCAGTGAATTCGTACCTAATGTGTATAATCCTCCTCCTAAGCTATTCCTCTATGTGAATTAAGGTTTTGAAGCAAGGAATTCATTGTTCAAATAGGCTAGGGTTCAGCCATATTTGGGAAAAGCTTGTGGGAGCTTGAGGTAACTTCCAAACTTTCGTATATTGCTTATTCTGGCTGCTGTGGGCAATTTAATCGGTGAAATTTCGCCGGATTGCCATTGGTTTTAAATTTTGGAAATTGAGTTTCCTAAGGGTTATGCTGCCCAATTTTGGTTCAAATGGTAGTTATAACCTAATGTAATAGTGAATAAAGTGGTTAGGAGTAGAAAGGAACGCGTTTACGGAGCCGAAATCGTAAAACCCCAATTTTTCCCGGAGAACATGTATATTTCGGCCAAGGCTGTAAATGGGTCTTAGAGTTGGATTTTCAATGATTTGATGATTCCATTGGATTCAGTGGGCGAAAATAGGTGGGGTTACAGTTGGGCACTTTTTCAAAAAAGGCCGAGAAAGCATAATTACGGAAACGCCCCTAAAACCCTAAAAGTAGGGCTGCCAAGGGCAATTTCGTAATTTAACATTGAATTTGATAATTCCGAGTCCGGAAATGGATTCCTTGGGCGAAAATATGTCAGGATAGCCCATGTCAAAATTTCAAGAAAAGTATAGCCGGACCGGGTACGGCGGGCCCAGGCCGGGTCCCCAGGGGTATCTTTGTAAATTTTCATTATAGACTCATATAACCCCAAGTAACACTATGGAAGTGTCTAAATGGTGCATTTGGAATTGTAGGATTCGATATTTGCCACCCTCGGGAGCCAACTGCGCCGAAGGACGTCAGGAAAGGACAAGGTAGTGACTCTCTCTCTTATACTATGTATAATGCTATGTATGTGTGTGTTATCATGTTATGTGATGATTCTTCGATGCTGCTGCGATTACAGCTGGTGATAGCTGTCGTTTACAGCGCAAGCTGTCGTTTACAGCGTAAGCTGTCGTTATTGAGATTACAGCGTAAGCTGTCGTTATTGTGATTACAGCGTAAGCTGTCGTGATTATTATTATTACAGCGAGAGCTGTCGTATTATGCATACAGCCGTGAGTGCTGTCGTTTGTGGTGAAAACCATGTATCTTTGAGATTGCTGCTGCTGTTGCTGGTTGTGATTTATATACATGCTTTGTGTTATGCATTGTGTGAGTGGTTTGTTACTACTGGGATTCGCTCGAATCTCATTCTTTCCTATGACTAACATTTCAGACAGGGCATGTGGCTCAAAGGAGAAGTGGCCAACCCGGAGCAATTAGGACCCTTAGGGGTATATAGTTGAATTGGAAACGTTGGTTATGTATTTTGAACTCGGGATTACTGTATATTCTGAATCAGGAACACTACATTTGATTTTGGTTGCGTAATCCCCTAGTGTATACTTATAAACCTTCAGGTTTTATGCATAGAACCCAGGAGTTTCCGGGGATGCGGTTATACACTCTGATATGATTGAATGTATATTAACTGCACAGGTAATTATATTCGAATATTGAAATTGAGACCTGGATGGGAAAAAGAGTTTTGAAAGTTTTGTAAAAAAATTTACTGTGAGACAGAAAGTTTAAAACGAGGTTAAAGCATCCAATGGTCTCTAATTCGATTTAAATATGTGTTATCGAATTATAATTACGTGTTTAAAGTCAGGGGGTTACAACATCAAGAAGCTTGCCATAGTAAGGGATGGCTCCGAACTACATGTTGGCGTCACTGCTGCTCGCATAACTTCTTATCCCAAATGTGCCATAAACACCTGAATTCTGAGTTTGCAATCCTTGATCCCGTGAAACCGTGCAAAACTTAAAATCATTGACATTGTATGCTGTAAACCTTTTTGCATGATCAAGAGGGCCGATTGCGAGAGCTCTGAAATCTGGTGAGTGTGGGTTATGGTCATTTTGTATTCTGCGCGCAAACCAGCTCGGGAATTCTCTGTAGACCCTCCTATCAACTTCCGAGGATGTCTGTGTACGGATCCTGAGTTGACGCTTCACATGACTTCTGAATTCCTTGCAATTAATAATGGAAAGACGATAATGAAATGAAAGTAAGAAATGTTATGAAAGATATAGATCGAATAACATGTGAGTGTACAATTCTTGCCGTATGAAAGGTTCAACTTGAGTGTAATTAATCAAGACATGTCTATGTGCTTGCAACTTCTCAGTTGCCGTTAGTTTGAAGTTCTCAGTTGCTCCAACTGGTTTACCAACACGAGGGATAAATTCTCTTGATGTCGGTGCAAGATCAGGACAATCGTCAACACGAGGTGGGCGGTTCAAAGCCGTCTTAAGATCATCAAAGTACCTTGAGCAAAAATATATCACCTCATCTCTTATATAGCCTTCAGCTATAGAACCTTCTGGCCACGCCTTATTCCTTACGTAAGACTTTAATTTCCCAAGGAACCTATGAAGTACAGATGAGAAAATTGATATAAAATGCTGAAAAGGATGACTAGCAAACATTAAATATGGAGAATAAAGAACATATTTAAAATGAATACCTCTAAATCGGATACATCCAAGGATATTGTACTGGTCCAACGAGCTTTGTTTCATGAACGAGGAGGACTGTAAGGTGAACCATCATAGTAAAAAAGGAAGGAGGAAAGATCATCTCCAAATGACAAAGTGTAAGAATAATTTTGGACTGTAGCTGATCGAGCTTCTCAAAGATCAAAACCTTAGAACACAACTTCCGAAAGAAAGAACAAAGTTCCACCAAAATGATGGAAACATCGGGAGGAAGTGTATTCTTTATAGCCAGAGGGAGTAACTGTTGCATAAGAACATGTGAGTCATGACTCTTCAGGCCAGCAACCTTTCGAGCCTGCAAGTCAACACATCGAGAAATGTTGCTTGAATACCCATCAGGAACTTTTAATTTCTTCAACGTCGCGAGGAAGACTTCCTTGTTCGGTTTTGTGAGGGTAAACTTTGCCGATTGAAATCTGTCATGCTCATCTGACCAAGCATCTTCACGAACTCCTATGTAGCCTAAATCTTTCCTTGCTTGAAGGTGATCTTTTATCTTGCCGGGTTCGTTAAGCAGCGTATACAGCACATTGTCGCAAACATTCTTTTCAATGTGCATTACATCAAGACTGTGGCGAAGTAAATTAGATCTCCAATATGGAAGAGTGAATAAAATACTTATCTTCTTCCACTGTTGAGGTGCCAAAGTCCTGCGCGTCTTTTGGCAAATTTGTGCTGAATCGTCATTTTTTCCAAACTCGAAGTCAACATGCTCAAGCTGCTGTAAGATATCTGTACTGGACAAAGTCTGAGGAGGTCCTCTTTTTTCTGGTTTCCTATTGAAGCGATTCCGTTGCAATCTGAACTTATGTATTCCATCGAGAAACCTCCGATGCCCTATAAAGCACCACTTTCGGCTGTGGGGAAGGCGCACTGCGTTAGAGTCAAAATTGCGAGCTGGACACGCCGATCTAGTATGCACATTCCAACTAGATAATGTGCCAAGGCCAAGAAAGTCACTAATCGTCCACATCAAGGCTGCACGCAAGTTGAACAAAGTCTTGCCGTAAGCGTCATACGTCTCCAAGCCGACATTCCACAGGTCAAGCAATTCCGCAATAAGCAGTTGGAGATACACATCGATGTCATTGCCCGGTGCCTTTTTGCCTGGAATGATCATAGACATAATGAAATAACTTTGTTTCATACACATCCAGGGGGTAAGTTGTAGGGAACTAAGACTACCGGCCAAATACTGTAACTTGTGCTAAGATTCCTGAAAGGATTGAAACCGTCGGTCGCCAACGCAAGCCGAACATTTCTAGGGTCAGTCGCAAAATCTGGAAAGTCGTTGTCAAACGTTTTCCAAGTAGCTGCATCCCGGGGATGTCTTAATTTACCGTCTCGTTGTTATCAACGGCATGCCACCTCATGTGCTCCTCATTTTTAGACAACATAAATAATCTTTGTAGATGAGGTTTCAATGGGAAGTACCTGAGAATCTTTGCAGGTTTCTTCTTCTGCTTTTTCCCCTTCCGAATTGTCTTGTACCTCGATGTGTGACATCTCTTACAAGTCTCCCTGCTGGAATTGTCTCCCCAATACAGCATACAATCATTTAGGCATGCATCAATCTTTTGATAATTCAACCCCAACCTGTTGATAATCTTCTTGGCCTCGTAGAACATTGTGGGAATCTCAGCGTCGGGGAATACATCTTGTAATAAGTCGAGCAACATCGACATTCCCTTATCTGTGATCTCACAAAAGCACTTGATATGATACAATTTGATCAAGAAAGATAATTTAGAATATTTGTAGCAACCTTGATATAAAGGACGATCTGCTTCATCCATCAAGCTGAAAAAATCCCGAGCTGCTTTATTCCTCATAAAAACCAGCTAAGAACCGTGCACTTCTTCGTTGAAGTTGTTGCCTTGAAATCCAAACGCATCACGCACAACATCATTCACAGGATCATCTTCATCTACTTGAACGCCTACTTGAGATCTTCGAAGAAGAGCATCGTCATATCTAATGCCGGCCTTCTCACCATGAACTGCCCAGAACGTATAGTCCTCAGGGAAAGGCTTCACAGTAAATGTTCCTTCACAACATTTCATGCATGCCACTTCTTGAACTTGTATCTCCGACACGGACAGACGATCTTGCTATTACAGTTGGCGTGAGTGAATGTGAAATCCAAGAAACTGTTTAATCCGTACAAATATTCAGGACAATTGATCGGCAACCTGATCCATAATTTATCCATAGCTACTAGTGAGAAAGAAGAAAGTATAGAGAAGAAGATGAGTGAGAAGAGAATGACGAATGCAAAGAACCTTATATTCTGAAATTCCAACGTTTACAATTTTGTAGCAGTTCTTAAACCGCTACACTAACTGCTACAGTTCTAAAATATTAGTAGCGATTATATATATATAATCGCTACTAATTTTCAAGCCGTTACACATTGGTGGGAAATTCAAAATATACACGTTAAGTATTTGTAGCGGTTGTATGTATACAACCGCTACTAATATTAAAGCCGTTAGACAGCAAATTTAAAAATTATTTTTAATTTGTAGCGGTTATACATAACATAACCGCTACAAATGTGCACAAAAGCGGCAAATTTCAAAATTTAAATGATGAGTATTTGTAGCGTTTTTTATTGTAAAACTGCTACAACCATATATATATATATATTTGTAGCGGTTTCTATTGTAGAACCACTACAAAAATATATACTTTTGTAGCGGTTTCTATTGTAGAACCGCTACAAAAATATATATTATTGTAGCGGTTTTTCTTGTATAACCGCTACAACTATATATATTTGTAGCGGTTTTTATTTAAAACCACTACAAATATATATATATATATGCTTTATTTTTTTTAATTTAGAAATATAAATAATATTGTTGCAATTAATTCATAAATTCAACAACGTGGTCTAATAATATAAATATAATTATATTAAACAAAATAAGAATTTAAGTTTTGAAATACAAACTCATATATATATATATACATATATTTACAAATGTTTCAACAACAAATAAAAAAAAGATGTCCTAAACTAAGTAGCTGGGGGCTGATCATCTGGTGCTCCCTCAGGTGGGGCTCCCTCAGGTGCTGCTGGATCGGGCCGTTGCGCAGAGTGAACCACACCATCATCATCAGGAGGAGGAGGAGGAGGAGGAGGAGGAGTAGTAGTAGTCGCGATGACGTACCGAGGAAAAGGGGGAACCTGTGGATGCGGCTCATCCGGGAACAGGCGACTCCATGACTACTCGAGCATGTTGTTTGCGATATCACGCCACTGGGTCTGCTGAGCGTAGATCATATCAGCTTGCAGCTGCATCTGCTGTAGATGCAGCTGGTGCATCTGCTGCTGCAGTTGCTGCTGCTACTGCTGCTGTGCTATCTACTGCTCCAAATCTGACCGCAGCTGGTCAATAGACTCGTCCCTCGGACGTCTAACCCCTCTAGAGCTGCCAACCACAGAGGCGGCGCTCCTGCCGTAGGCCATGCTAGGTCTGGCGCCAATCCCCATCCCCCGTATGCGTCCGGGGTGCTCAGCCTGAGCCAGACCCGCCTTCAAAGGAGCCGTCGGGTCCACTGACCCCTGTGACTCCTCGGCCTGGGTTTGTTGCAGCTCAGCCTGCGACTGCTGCATCCGCTCCTGCCATTTTATGAAACAATTACTAATTAGCATTTTTCATTATTAAGTTGGTTTTATAAAAATTATAATAATAAAATTACTTACAATGGCCGCCTCTGCCTGCTGAGAGGTCGCAGTCCCGTCACGGTGTCTGTGTGTGATGGCGTACAACTCCCCATTGTCCGTTTGACGGTTCTCCTGCTGTGCCTTCTTCTCCTAAAACAATTACAAAATTCAATTAATTAGTATTATGAAATAACCAACTAAAAGTCAGTGATATTTTGAAAAGTTACCAGCTCGCTGTAGGTGACAGCAAAGCTCTTCGATCCTGCTGTGTGGTGGATTGTCTGCTGCGCACGGATCCAGGTATTCCTTTAAGAAAGCTCCTGGAAAAAAAACAATATTAAATACATTAAAACAATAAAAAAATTTAAAACTAATAAAGTTCAAATTAAAAATAATTAAATTGAAATTATAATTTAATAATTAACAATTAAAAAAAGTATATAAATAATTTAATAAATACATTACTTGCCCTTCAGCGCTCCTCCTGAACTGGACGAAACCCGCCCAGTCGTTCGGCGGCACGCCGTCCGGGACGCTCTCAATCAGCTGCTCCAGAGGCATCGTCTCATCCTTATCCACCCTGCGGAAGAGACAGTTCCTCCTGTTCCTCTAGCCGTCACCCATCTTCACTAGGTTGTACCTCTTCCGGTTGACCCGGACAGCAAACCGCAGCTGCAAAAAAATCATTTAAATATCATTAATTACAAAAATCCTATTAAAAAATATTAATTAAATACTATTAATTACTTGAACCACCTTCTCCTAAGCCTGGTCCTTCGGCCCCTTCGGAACGTGCCTCCACGTCCTGAAGTGAAGGGGGAACCGCATCCAATTCGCACCCAGGTCGTTCAGGAAGCAGTTGAATAGGTGACCCCCATTGTCGATGGGCTGGTCAGTGCCCTCATTCCACGGCACTATAACTCGCAGGGTCTGATTCATGCTGTTCACACCGGCCACTCTAGCCTCTTCGTTGAAACGTTCCCCTGCTCATCTGCACAGTTTACCGCACATTAGATAAATTGTAATTCAAAGTTAACATTTCGAATTTAAATAATTAATTTATTAAATTAAAAAATTTATTTACCTTGGACCTGCACCTTAAACTCAGTGGACCGTAAAGACGACCCTCGTGGGTTGTTCTGCTCCCAAGCTTCCTCCTCATCGAAGAACTGCTCCATTTCCCTTATCCCAATCGGGATCTCGAAGTCCTCCTCGTCGTAGTCCTCGACGCTGATATTTGCCCCCCCAAACTCAGGCACCTCTGGTGCGGTCGTCTTCTGTGGGATCGTCTGTGGTGCCTGTGGTAGGGTCGACTCCTGTGGGGGATGGGCTGTAATGCCGCGGTCGCCCTGCCTCCGCGCTGCCCCTTCCCTCTGCCCCCTGCTCGGCTGCTGCCACCCCACAAAATCGGTCTGGGGACCTCAGGGGCCTTCCCCTTATCCTCTCTTGAAGCCGTATCAACTGTAAAAATCCAAGAAAAAAAAATTTAGTCACATTATTATGCAAAAATCTAATACAAATACAAATACAAATAAAATACGTGTTATATACGTACCTCAAGTGCAAATACTGAGAAATACTATAGTAAAAACTCCTACAAAGATGTCTGAATGCTCAAATCTTGAAGAAACCACTCAGAGAAACCCCAGAAAACAAAATGAGCAAACGGAAAAATGAGGAAGGCACCTCCTTAAATAGGCCAGACATTTGTAGCGGGTATTCGAATAACCGCTACCATAACCGCTACAAAGCACCCAGGGCGCCTGAAATTTGTAGTGGTTTTATAATAACCGCTACAAATTACAAGAACCTTTGAAATTCTGTAGCGGTTATGGCCCAGAACCGCTACAAACTTAGAGACTTCTGAAATTCTGTAGCGGTTATATCCCTATAACCGCTACAAATACCTGATGTTTGGTATTTTTTAGCGGTTTTGTTGCTATAACCACTACAAATAACCGCTACACTGTTGGCGGGTCTTGGTCGCACCAAGTGGCAGGAATATTGTAGCGGTTTTTTTTTTAATTAACCGCTACAACTAAACCGCTATAAGTTTTGGCGGGATTTTCACACCAAATTTTTAGCGGTTTTGTCTACCTAACTGCTACAAAAAACGCTGCTAATCTGTCACGCCACTTGGCGCGTAGCTTGCCGCTACAATTTTGTAGTGGTTTAGGTTAAAACCGCTACAAATACTATAATTTGTAGCGGTTTAATATAATCGCTACAATACCACTGCTACATAATACCATTTTCTTTGTAGTGGGAGAAGGACATGCGGCGTTCTAAGGAGCAAACATGAGGCATTTGTAAATTAAAAAAAAATTTGAATCTTTCTTAAAAATAATTTTTGATTTTTTTATAAAATTGCGACGGAAACGAATTCTCTTGGAAATTTGCGACGGAATTGGATTTCGTCAGAATTTTTGACAGAACAGATTCCATCTGAAATTCCGAAGGAAATTTCTGACAGAATTGGTTTCTGTTGGAATTGCCGATGGAAAATTCCGTAGGAAATTCCTTCGAAATTTGCGACGGAATAGATTCCGTCGGAAATTTCCAACGGAATTTCAATTTTTTGTGACACTATTATTACCGACAGAATCCATTCCGCCAGAAACGCGTTCCATCGGAAACGTTGATTCCGTCTCAAAGTCCGTCAGAAATCGGGTGTTTTTTTGTAGTGTATGCTTTTTAGACGTTAACTCAAACAAGCCCGAAAAAAAGAAATTCAAAAGAATAAATAAAATGGAAATTGTATCCAAATGAAATAAGGTATTAATTATATTTATTATTGCATACTTTGAAAAGTTATATATTTAATAATTTAAATATTCAATTATTTCAAAGTAAAAATGAAATTGAAAAATAATATACTAATATTTTGATTTTTTTTTTCTTTTTCTTTTAAATAACTGCCTCCACCAATAAATATGGAATGAGCACTATTTAATATGTGAGTGCAGTTGGTTAGATACAAATTTAACATAAATAATAATTGCTTGATGGCAAGCGTTAAGATACGGGATGAGTACTATTTAGCATGTGATGTTTAGATAAAAATTTATATAAATTATTGAGCCTTCGCTCAAAAGCGGAGGCTCCATATATTGACTACGAATCTGTGAGAAGTGAGTACTATTTTAGCATGCGATTGACTCCTACAATTTCATAATGTTTGTAAAGTAGGTTATGTTTTACTTTGAATAAAAATTCAAGCTTGTTTGAGCCCCACGCATTTTGCCCAATTCTTTCCGTCCAACCACATGCATTCAGACGTAACTAGACATTGTTTTAGGGTCAGCAAAGCAACGAAGAAAAAAAACTCCTCTTCTCCTTAACGTAAGATTTAAATAATTAAGTAGATGAAAGGTGTTAGTTAAATTAGTTCATATGATATATTTTTGTTAAAACATTTTAATCATTTTCTTTAATTTTCTCTCTCCATCTCCTATTTGATTATTATTGAGGAAATATCAATAAGATTAATTTGAGAAAAAAATTAATAATTATGTGAAACAACAAGTTCTATATTTAAGACCAACATCAATTCTCTAATTAAATCATATATTGAGGAATAAGGACCGGAGGAGCTTATAATCTAATTAGGTTGACTCATCCAAAACTCTTGACAATATAAACGCGTCTTGGAATAAGGGATACTATTATGAGATATATATTAAAGGCCAGGTTCTCTAACCCGGACCGAACCGGCCCGGAAACCGGCGACCCAAGCACTAAATTGGTCCGGTCCGGGTCAACTTTTTTATTTTTTTTAAAAAATTTTATTTTTTGAAAAAAAATTTTTCTTTAGAATTTTATACTATAAGCCTAAAATATTTTATTTCTCACCAGTTTGGTCCCGGTTTGACTCCGGTCTGACCCACTGACGCTTGACCCAATACCCCGACCGGTTCACTTACCGATCCGGGTTTAATTACCTTGATTAAAGGACGTATGTGGTGAATGGTGATAATGGAGATGAGTTACGTGGCCAACACGCCTATCGTAGAAAGTTCAACAAAATTTCTTATATATTTTATTTAATTTTTTCTGCGAGTCTTTTATAGTGTAAGAAAAAATTGCTTAATTAACCAATTATTTATGGACTAATTGTAAACAATTACAAAGATAAAATTGCAGTAATTCTTAACAGGCTATATAGTAATTATTCGAAGTTGTGAATGCCATGCATTGACACTCTTGCTTTTTTAATATATTAAGTCAGAAGTTGGAAAAATGGAGCGAAAAAGAAATAACTTTTATCAATACATTTTGTAACTTTTCCTGGCCTGACTACATATAAAGTTGTACATGCAAAAACCTTCTTTCTCTTCTTTTTTTTTTTTTTTTGATAAATGTAAGAATTTCGGGCGTACTTGAAATTTGATTGCCTCACTGAAGTAGCCACATAAAATCAAAATATTGATACGGACTTCGATTACGTTACATATCAAATACACCAAAGAGAGGAAGAAAAGAAAACACTCTTATGAGAGAACTTTCTAAGAGAGACAACATTATTTTGTGCGTGGTATATATAGACTGATGACCCTCGTAATCTCACATTATATATATAGTGTACATACAGTCACATGAGAATAGATATACCTCTTAACCGCACAATTACGTTGCAATAAACATAACCTTTAAACCATAAAGGCATCTTTCTCTTTGATTATGAACTCATATCTCTCAATGATAGCCTCTCTTGAATCAAGCCTGGGTCCTAATGTCACGCCCTTATTTTAATTTAACCTTTATCAGAGTATTCACGGAAATCGATATGCGGTTCGGTGGGTAACATAGGAATAGCATAATTATACTGATAATATGTGCATGGTTACAAAAAAATACCTATAAGGGTTTATACATGATATTTACGATTAAGGTAGCAACACAAGGTTACTAGGGTGTCTAAACTCATCCCAATGAAATGAAGACTTCTTCTCGTCTTCACTCCACCACTGCAACCCTCTTTTGTGTAGTTCTCTTCTCTGATTTCCGAGTACCTTCTATATTCATCTGTCTAAATTGTTGGTAGGGGAGGGTGAGATTCGAGAGAATCTCAGTAGGAAACAATACCAATATGCATGTAGAATAAGTGCTTAATACATAACATGCTTGCATTACATAAACTTATGTTCACACAATGACATATCTGCGTGCTCAATATTTCGCGCAACAAAACTATGGCCACAACAAATCAATAACATGCATCAATACACCAGCACAAATATCAAATACACGCAGGAAAGGTAAATTCCCTACCTTAGACCTTTTTTCACCTCAAACTGTGTGCTTCAATTCGCGTGCAAATCCCTTGGGCTTTCAACTTGGTACCAATTTAGACACTTCCATAGTGTTTTTGGAGGTTATACAAGTCTATCGTAAAACTTTACCAAAATGCCCTCGGGGACCCGACCTGACCCCGCCACAGACAGTCGACTGTACTTTTCTTGAAATTTTGACATGGGCTATTCGGACATATTTTTGCCCAAGGAATCTATTTTCGGATTCAAAATTATCAAATTCAATGTCAAATTACAAAATTACCCTTGGCAGCCCCACTTTAAGGGTTTCAAGGGCGTTTTCATAATTATGTTTTTTTTGGGCTTTTCTAAAAAAGTGACCAACTGTAACCCCACCTAATTTTCGTTCTTGAACACAACGGAACCATCAAATAATTGAAAATCCAACTCTAAGGCCCTCTAACAGCCTTGGCCGAAATCCTCAGGTACTTCGAGGAAAATTGGGGCTTTACGATTCCGGCTCCGTAAACGCGTTCCTTTCTACTCCTAACCACTTTATTAACTATTCCATTAGGTTACAGCTACCATTAAGACCCAATTTGGGCAGCATAACCCCTAGGCCATGTTATTTCCAAAAATTCAAACCAAAGACAATCTGGCGGAATTTCACCTATTAAATTGTCCACAACAACCAAAACAAGCAATATACGAAGGTTTGGAAGTTACCTTAAGCTCCCTTTAGCTTTTTCTCAAGGTGGCTGAAACCCTAGCTTTGACAACAAGAGAAATTGTGCTTCCAATACCTTAAATACATGGAAGAGTAGTTTAGAGTCGGAGATATACGAATTAGGAAAAAATCTACTAAACTGAGGCTTAGTACCCCAAGGAAAATTCACCATTTTATTTTCTTTAATACCCCAAGGATATAAGAGACATTAGGGAATAGATGTGGGACATATACTAAATCGGGGCTTAGTAGTTCATTTACTTCAGGCTTATTCCCAAGCCTCCAGTCCCAAAATTCGGGATATTACACCTAATCCACCAAGGGTGGATTAATATATTTCAACATTAAGGATATATAACTTCCTATTGAAGACAATCATATTCAAGATACTATTGGGTACTAAATAAGGACACCCTTCCTAATAGGGATGCAAATTTTTGTTCTCTAAGTTGTTAAAGGACTAACCCCATGACACTCAACCCCATTGGTTGTGCATGGAAAACTTGTTTCCATTAGAATATATAGGGTTAAGGTGCTACCAACTGCCTCAAATATTGTTCCAATATCCTAAAGTACTTTTTGTGGTGCACCCAACACCCTAAATTATTTTTTAAAGTGCGTCCATCGCTCTAAAGTATTTTTTGTGCAATTTCACATTTAACAATTTAGATAATTTAGGTTGTTGGATACACCAAAATAAATACTTCATGGTGTTAGGTGCACCTAAACAATAGTTTATGGTGTTAGACGCACTTGAAAAAATAATTTAGAGTGGTGAGTGCATAAAAAATTAATATTTTAAGATGTTGGATGCACTATAATATTTTAGGATACTGGATGCACATGAAAAATACTTCAAAATGTTGATTGCATCCTTACCCCTAAGATATACACTACTACAGAATTATGATATAACCACCCCAATGGACGTCCCAATTTTAAAATTGGGTGATTAAAAAGGAAGGCGGTGGCATTTTCGTAATTATGTGTACGTAGAGAAACCTTTAGGCCCGAGCCTGTGAAGGGCCGGCCCTGTAGGGCCGGGCCGGCCCGTTTTCCCAGCTCTACCTTTAGACGTCCCAAATTTTATTTGGGACGCCTAAAGATTTCCACTGGCGCCAAAAACAAAAAAATAAATTAAAAAAATTTGACTTACTTTAAACGTCCCAAATGGGATTTGGGACGCCTAAAGTATTGACTTTAGGCATCCCAAATGGTTTTGGGACGTCAAGACTTTAGGAGTCCCAAATGACATTTGGGATGCCTAAAGTCTTACTTTAAAAGTCCCAAAAAAATTTGGGACTCCTAGGAGTCCCAAATTTTTTTGGGACTCCTAAAGTCATGTCAGAAATTCTCACCCATGACTTCTCTTCCCTTTTTTCTGCATTTCCTTTTTTCTTTCATTCCCGTGACTTCGTCTTCTCTATCTACACCATGGGTATGCTTTTTCATTATTTTCTTTTCTTCATTACACTTCGTCTTCCTCTCTTCCTTTTCTTCATTCCCTTTTTCTCCACCTCCTTCCATTCTCATAGCACCTTCTTTGCTCTCACCCTCCGGCGTACGCCCCCTCCACCCTCCGGCGTAGACCTCCCACTTTCATCGTTGCTTTCAGCCTCCGGCGTACCTCTCCTCTCCACTGTGCATACACAACTCCTCCAACGTCTTCTCTCCACCTTAGAAGCACATAGACACCGTTGGCTGCTCTCTCCCCTCCTTTCATCAGGTTTGTTTTTTTTTTAAAATATAAATTTACATGAAGAATTAAGTTAAACTTGCAATGTGAAATTATTATAATGCTTTCAATTTATTTACATGATTCTAGTTATTGGAGTGTTTTTCCCTTGATTGTTCTTTTTTTGCCAGAATCATAAACTAGTTGTTAGTAGTTATGCAATACTAATAATGTTTTTGTTTTATATGTTTGGAGCTTGGAAATAGAGGGAAATACATATGTATATTTATTTTGATGAAATGAACAATAATTAGTTTGTAGTTGTGGGATGACAAACATTTTGACACTTTCTGGTTGTTGTTATACATATATAATATTATGTTGTATGAGTTGTTGTTATTATACATATATATATATATATAGTAAAAAGATTGCAGTGCTAGATGTCTTTACCATTTTGTAAGGGACATTCACTAGTAGAAAAATGACTTTTTAGACCGGTTAAAAATGACTTTTTAGACCGGTTCTGTATTAGGTCTTGATACAGCAGGTCTAAAAAGTCTGTTATTTTTTAGACCGGTTGTTATAACCGGTCTTAAAAGTCACACTTTTAAGACCGGTTGTACCCACAACCGGTCTTAAATGTCTAACATTTAAGACCGGTTGTACCCACAACCGGTCTTAAAAGTCACTTAATAAAAGTTAAAAAAAAAAAGAAGTTTTAAGACCGGTTGTGGTCACAACCGGTCTTAAAAAGTACTTTAAGACCGGTTGTTCCCACAACCGGTCTTAAAGTACTTTTTAAGACCGGTTGTGACCACAACCGGTCTTAAAACTTCTTCTTTTTTTTTAAAAAAAAAACACCTCTTTTATTATATGTACACGCACAGAATGCTCCAATTTTAAACAGCAGTACATAATAACAATCACTTTTGAATTTCAAAATTCAAAAGCACCAGTCTATAGCAACAACAAATTAATGTTCATACAAGCAGCCAGTAAAGTCAGTTATTGATGATTCATTTGCAATTAGACAGTAAGGATGACCAAATGACAGGAGTAAAACAAAAGCAATGAACATATATGCAAAAGTTGCTTCATCTGCCAAGCCCTTCTTCTTTCCCTTTGACGAATATGAAGAATCCATAATCCCTGCATATATCACCAATTCACTCACTTCATTCATTACGCATCAAAATTAGAACATGTTAATTAACTTTACTTATTTCTTAAATGTGGATCTGCGTGCTCATTATATTCCCTAATCCATCTCTTTCTCCCCCACTTTTACATGATATTTAAGCCAAAACAATGCATTATATTTAGGACAATTAAAAGAAAACACTAATCAATAATATATATTGATGGATATATTGTGATTGAGATCATCATCATACGCATATGTGGACTCCTAATTTACTATTCTATCCCATTAAGCAAAGATCAAAAGTTGAAACAACTTGGCTTCCCTATAAACTGCATCTCAGCGTACAAACTAACGATTACACTATTATGATTATTGGAATCAATTATATTTATATGTATTTATTGAGTTCTCATAATTTGGGTTTGAAGCTACATATCATATAAGCCATGAAATTGAGAATGAAATCTCTAGGGATCATTATTATGTATCTGCTATCATTCACATTTTTACAAGCCGAAGCCAAAGCGCAGCATGAAAAGGTAGAAGTTGATTTGATCAACATTCAAGGAATTTTATGTTATATCGTATGTATTTTTACATCTTAATCTTAACTTTTATTATGTTTTTATCAAAACATTTGATCTTATACATTGGATATGTCTCTTTCTTTATGTTGCAAAGTAAAGAAACTGATTGGCGGATTGACATGACACAGTTGAGATG
Source organism: Inga oerstediana (assembly GCA_963210345.1). Classification (NCBI taxonomy): domain Eukaryota; kingdom Viridiplantae; phylum Streptophyta; class Magnoliopsida; order Fabales; family Fabaceae; genus Inga; species Inga oerstediana. Next base: position 27,447,022 of record OY723408.1, read on the forward strand.
TTAAAGAAGACGACTAATCACACAGTTGAGATGTTAGAAATAGGAGACATGAGCCTAAACAGAGGAGATGAATACTAATTGAACTCATTTTGGCAACTAGTCATCCCATTTGTGTTCAGCTTGCTCAAATTACTCAGAAGGATAAAAAACTCCTTAATTTAACTATGACAGGATGAAAATTGTTCATGCTGTAAGTAATCTGAATTGTGGTGATATTCCTAAATCCTCACATACTATTCCATTTCCCCAACTACTCATGGGATAAAACTCACCTGAAGTTGGCCCCATAACATATTTCTTAGTTCAGCTACAGTGTAAATAATGTACAATGTAACATTGGATTCAAAAACTCACTATTTTTGTAATAGCTCATGGATGAATTCACCATAACATGTGCGAATGAAATCAATATCTTCTTCAGGAAAGGGATCGGCAAGATCAAACATCTGTAACACCAAAACCAGACGAAACATTGACTTAGTAACTTAAAAACAATAAAGTAAAACAAAAGTTCTGAAATATAAATTTACCTCTTGAGTAAAGTCAGTCATGCCTAGAGTGATAATATTGTAAATGTGTCTTAAAACATAAAAACCACATAAGTTGGACCCCTTTGGTTGCCGACGGCTCTGAGAAAAAACATGATATCATTAAAACAAATATAAAGGCATGTCTTATTACATTCTTTAAACAAATGTTAATCCATATGTACTAACCTTTGGCATGATCCATGTAGGGTCCTTTAAATCACGAACATGCTTACCACAAGCACTGTGTAGGAATGTCCGCATAGACCTATGATCATCACAATAACAAAGGTTATTGGTTTTACACAAATTCCATAAACTTTGCATACAAAAGGTAAGAATGCAAGAAAACTAATGAATTAATGGTCTTTTTCAAATCATTCCCTGGTTTGAAGTGGAGGGAACATAAGAGGATGACAGTGTAACTACTCTTGCATAGAAGAAGCAACTGCCAATGATCACTGAAAAAAACAGAAGAATATTAATAAGCAAACATAAAATATTATATAAATTATAAAATATCAATTTGTTTCTTACCTATGCACATATGGAGCCAAGAAACACTCGGTTCCAGTTTCACTAAGCCTCTGTGACAAGTATGTATGTCTAGTAGCAGCAGTGGTCCCTTTCTCTTGGATGTGATGGGGGCATAAGAATCCAAATTTTTCGCTTTTCCCAGAGGAGACCAACCTTCGATGCATGTACCTATAATAACGCAAGCACATAAATAAAAGGTAAACGGTGAAACCTTTAAAAAAATTTACTTTGAATTGCAGAAGCTACTTACATTAAGAACAGTTGGACAATCCCAATCGTAAGATTTTGTCCAGGAGCTACCAGGGACATCAAATCATCCCTCTCAAGATAGCATGTCACTCCTGACTGTCCAACAACTGAATCCGTAGGCCACTCTCTTGTTTTGAAGGATGTATCATATGCTATCAGAATCACTTGCTACATGATATTCAATGGAGGCTGTGAAACTTCTTGCTAGTGAAGGGAGCTGGACTTGGTGGGGCTTTGATCGGACTTGGTGGTGGGCCTTTGATCGGACTATCCTCGGCTCGACCAGAAACAAGGTTCGTTGGCCACAAGATGAATGTGCCCAAGACATCGCTAACGACCTTGAATTCATCAGAAGGGATAGGGACAGGTGCATCCGTAATAATCACCTCGTCAACTGACACCCGGACTTGATCACCTTCCATTTGTCGGTGGTGGACAGTTGATCCCAGGTTATGCACACTACCCCGTGCAACTAACCGTCTCAGAGGATCCTCGACAAAAAGATCACAAAGCCCAGTAATTTGCGGGTTAGGACCCTCTGATGACTGCCCGATGTTGCAACAACTACCTTTAGTGCTCTGCTTATTAGGATCAATCGATTGTGGCTGGGGAGCACTGGTATCTTGTCTTGAGCTCATAAACACTATCATTTCCTCTTTTATCTTGCTCAACCGGGTCTCTAAAAGTGCATCAAAAGATGCTTCAGCCTCGGCCTTTGCTTCTACTCTTGTAATGGACAACATAGTCTCCAATTCCTCCCTAGTCACGATGTTTGAGGAATGGTGTACGGGGGCTCCAAAGTAATCCCGTATCCCTACCCCTCCTCCAACTCCCCTGACACGGCCTGGATGCTCGTGTTTGCCAGTAGCAACTGTGAGGATGTCATTCCTGCCCTCCGACTTAAAAGAGCCCTCAGCTTGTTGTTTTCTAAGTTCATCCTGTAACATAATACAAAATAACAAACATAAGTAATAATGTACGTTTCTTATGTAATTAATTACAATAACGATATATACTTACAATTCTTTCACCAACTATACGAGATTGTTCACTCGTATAAGTCCCACTCCTCTTTTGGTGGGCAAATTGCCATTTTTCTTCTCGACGAATCGGAGATGGCGGAGAAAGAAGAACAGAAGGATCGGATTGAGATGCTTCTTCCAATCTCTTCCGTTTGGCCGCTAACAAGTCTCTTTCAGCCTTTGCATAACCCCCACGAGACATTGTATGAGGGCAATCATTCTTTCTACCACTCTCTTGTGCTTTTTGCCTTTTTGCCTGCGAATAAGAAATGATACAAAAGGAAAGTGTTATAATCAATTAAGATAATTGCTAAGTAAATAAAATAAAAAATAAGTCAACTAACCAAAGATTCAGGAGTAGTCCGAAGCCTAACAAATTCTTGCCAAGTCGCTTGATCAAGAAATGTATACGTGCTGCACGGATTAGGACGAGGCTGACCTTCTTGCACCTCAATATGAATGTAATTGTTGGTCAGACTTGTCTTAAACTTGCTCCAGCGCTCATAACAATACGTCATCGTCTTGTTGTACAAGATCTCACTCTGAGGAACATCGTAGGTGAGCTGAAATGTATGCATTGAAGGAGTAAGTGACAAATGAAGTGACATTTGATAATAATTAATTACAAACAGAAGAGAATTGTATACCTGAATAGTGTCCCAAATATGCTGCTTCACCTTTGGATCGACATTTCTCCACTCCTCTATCAAGATGCTCGGCTTGTTACATGCAAGGAGGCCGACGAAACTCCTATATCGTTGTGCATTAGGCCCGATTGGTTTCCAATGTCTATCAAACTCAATCGGTATCTTTTGGCCTGCACTCCGACAGAGGGAAACATCTGTCAACCGTGTGGCACGTCTACCCCTCCGTACAGACTGGCTACTGCGCTCACTACGAGCCTGGCTCGGAGCATTGCTAGGCTCACCCTGGTTAACACTAGCTGGCTGACTCTGCTGAGCACTAGGTGGCTGACTCTCCTGAGCACTAGGTGGCTGACTCAGAGGTGGAGGAGGTGGCTGATCCTCTGCACTAGGACGCTGGGGATCCATCATTTTCCTGTAACGACAATAAAGAAAGATAAATCCTAAGCTATGACATGTGAAGACTATATCGATAAAATAACTAAACATATTCTTCAGATAATAATCATAATCATAATTACTTTAGTTAGTTAAGGTCAAAGTAGTATCATAAAGAGATATCCTCCCATATTCCCTCGTGATGATCATTTCTTGTGCCGTGCGCATTATCTGATTTATCTTCTTCGTTCAGTTCTGGTAGACCCCTGGAAAAAGAAGGAGTCTCAAGAAGATCATAATTTGAGTGACTTTTCTCGTCAATATCAACGACCCTTTTTCCTTGGAGAGCTACAGACCACATTTTATTTGCCTGATCAGTGATATAAAACACTTGTTGCGCCTGATCTGCCATAATGAAAGGTTCATCTCCAAAACTTCTACTATTCAGATCTACTAATGTAAATCCTAACCTATCGATCTTCACACCATTATTGACATCAACCCACTTGCATTTGAAAATGGGAAATCTAATTTTAACATAGTCAACCACCCAAATCTCTTCAATCACCCCATAATAAGGTATGACAGCCAACGTAGGGTTCTTATCTTTCAAACTAGAGAAGTGCATAGATTTAGCCACTAATACAACACCACTGTTCTGGACGGTGCTCTTATCATCTAGGGACTTCGTGTAAAAGGTATAACCATTGATCACAAATGAAGTCCAACTTATGACATCAACTTCAGGACCACGTGCTAACCAATTTATTGTATCAGAAACACATTCTTCTCCGTCAACCTTTTGTTTAAACCAATGTGCGAAAGTTCTGTTATGCTCCCTGATTAACCTTTGTTCGCTCATTCGACTATTTTGTTTCCGTACAATTTCTTTATGGGCATTCATGTAATATTGAACTTCATCAACATTGTTCAAGATGTACAGGTGGACTTGTTGCAATTCATCAGCATCTATGCTCTTTACTGTTGCCCCGCGTCTACCCCCTTCTTGATCATGACGCTTAGGAAGGCCAATATGTCGTACATTTGACAAATACTGTTGACAAAATTCCATAGCTTCTTCAGAAACATATTTTTGAACAATAGATGCTTCAGGCCGATTGGGGTTCTTCACATACCCTTTTAGTATTTTCATAGTTCTTTCGATCGGGTACATCCACTGGAAATAGATAGGGCCACACAACTTTATCTCCCTCACTAGATGAACAACCAAGTGTACCATGATATCAAAAAAGGACGGAAGAAAAAGCTTCTCAAGCTGGCATAAGATAATGTATCCTTCATTTTCCAATTCCTCCAATCTTTCCGTGTCAATGACTTTACAACAAATGGCATTGAAGAAGAAACAAAGTCTAGTCAATATGTGTTGAAGATCAATTCGGCAATGCCTCGAATAGCTACTGGGAGTAGTTGTTGCATTAAGACATGACAATCATGAGACTTTAGCCCTATTAACTTCAAGTCTTTCATCGATACAAGCTTTTTAAAATTTGAACAATACCCTGAGGGAACTTTAGTGCCATGTAAACACTCACAAAAGCTTCTTTTCTCAACCTTAGACAAAGTATGAGCAGCTGGAGGACAAAATGTTCTATTACCGTATGGCCTTGGATGTAAATCTTCTCGTATTCCCATTTCTTGCAAGTCTAATCTTGCCTTCACGCCATCTTTAGAACTTCCCTGTATGTTGAGCAGTGTCCCAACAATACTATCACATACGTTCTTCTCCACATGCATGAAATCAATACAGTGTCTGACGTCAAGATTGCGCCAATATGGAAGATCGAAGAAGACGGACCTTTTTTTCCATATATTTTTCTCATTTCTACTCTTTGATGACTTACCAAACATAGTATTGATATTTTTCACCTTTTCATAAATTTTCTCCCCAGTCAATGCCTCTGGAGCATCTTCAAACTCTTGGCCACCGAAAAAAGCTTTTTTTAATCTACGATAAGGGTGGCTTCGTCTTAGAAATCGCCTATGCCCAAGGTAAACCGTCTTTCTTCCATGTTGAAGTTGATGGTAGCATGTGCCTTCTTCACATATCGGACAAGCTTTTTGGCCTTTAACGCTATATCCTGACAAGTTCCCATATGCAGGGAAGTCATTTATAGTACAAAAGATCATTGCTCGCATATTAAAAGTCTCCTTCTTGTTCGCATCAAAAATATCGACACCTTTATCCCACAACTCTTTCAAGTCTTCGATCAAGGGTTTTAGGTAAACATCTATGTCATTTCCGGGTTGCTTTGGTCCCAAAATCAACATAGACAACATAATGTACTTTCGTTTCATACATAACAAAGGAGATAAGTTGTAAATTACCAACAGAACAGGCCATGAACTATGTATACTGCTTAGGCTACCATAAGGATTCATACCATCTGTGCTAAGCCCAAGCCTCAGATTCCTAGGTTCTTCACCGAAGGTAGGAAATAATTGATCGATTTTTTTCCATTGAGAAGAATCAGCTGGATGTCGCAGCTTTCCATCAGAAATCCGCTCATCTGCATGCCATCTTAAATTTTTGGTATCAATTTCATTAGCAAACAGGCGCTTGAACCTTGGAATGATTGGAAGATACCACAACACTTTTACAGGGCCCTTATTTGATTTATACCTCGGAGTTTCACATATCGGACATTGCTCCTTCTCTTCATGATCTTTTCTATACAATATGCAATCATTAGGGCAAGCATGGATCTTTTTATACTTCATCTCTAGTGGACACAGTATTTTCTTAGCATCATAGTATCGACAAGGTAACACATTATCATCAGGAAGCATATCTTTAAAGGCCTCAAGCGTTTCTGAAAAACTCTTGTCGCTCCATCCATGCCGTGCTTTCAAGCTTACCAATTTCAATACAGCATTCAGCAATTGGTATTTTTTACACCCCGGGTACAACGGCTTCTCAGCATCACTACACATATTACCATATGCATGTGATTGTTGAAAAGCCTCTTCTCCTACATCACGAATAATGTCCTCTATCCGATCATCCATATCCGTGTCATTATCATCACAAGTCACTTCCCCCTGTTGAGATGCACTTGGCATTTCTAATTGTTCACCATGCCATACCCATACTACATACGTCTTACAAAACCCTTCACAAATTAAATGTGTATATATATCTGCAGCACTTAATCGCTTCTCATTCAAACATTTTACACAAGGGCAATAAAACATCCCACTATCATCATCGGCATTTCTTTTTGCAAAGTCTAAAAAACCCTTGACCCCAACATCATATTCAACACTCGTCCGTTTAGCTTGTATCCAACTACGATCCATATATTCTAACACCTTTTTTTTGTTTTGTACTTTTTCCCTGGAAAAGGTAGGAGAATGATGAGAGCATGCAATCATTACACCCAAGTACATAGTGTAACTAGAAGTAAACAAAGAATATCGTGATTTAGAGTAGCGTGTGAGGAAAAAATGGAATGAGGGAAAGTGGAATGGAGAAGGAGTGAGGGAATGAGGATTTGGCGGAGAAGGAATTTGTTCGTATTTGAAAATAAGACCATCTTCAATAGTATGGTTATGTCTAGTGTGCAAGCCATGATTCGCAGTATCTGAGAAGCACATGATAAGCTTGTGGAAGGTGGAATGACCAATGTACTAAGTGGAGGAACTAGGTTTTCATGGGTCCCGCCAGAGCCGGCCTGGGTCAAACTAAATGTAGACGGAGCTTTCTCTCAATACAACCATGTCGTAGCAGCGGGTGGTCTCATCCGTGATGAGTATGGCAACTTCATTCGAGGATTCATATTTAGTTGTGCTGAGGGTGATGCACTCTCTGTCGAGTTATGGGGATGCATTCATGGGTTGAGAATTGCATGGGACATGGGTTTTCGCAAGATCATCCTTGAATTTGATTCGACTGAAGCAATCTCGCTCATTCTAAATGAAAGAGAGGTGGAGATGCATGCAGATTCTCTACTGATTCAAGAAGCCATTGGACTACTTCAGCGACAATGGGAAGTAAGTGTTAATTATGTTAGCCGATGGATTAATGTTGCTGCGGATCTTCTTGCCAAAGAGGGGCAATCGTCAATGTCTGGAGTTCATTTTGTTACTAAGGCGCCTGAAGCGCTTGCACGGATTATTGTGAAGGAGAAGGGTTAGATAATGTTGGGTTTCCTTTTATTTTTATAAAAAAAAATATGGCATGTAAAAGTAAAATAAGAAGCAAAGGTAACGTGTTTAAGGTATTTATTTAGTTACAAATTCTCTTTCAAACATTTTGACAAACACCTACTAGGCAACAAGATTTCTACATCGTTATCCAAATTAAACCACTTAACGCATCAACAGAACCTCACAGCTGACAAGACATTAATTCTTAAAGTCATTAATCAAAATAAAAGCCTTAATTTACTGGCTGAAATTAGCATCAAAAGAGAAGGAAAATCGTACTTGACAAATCAGATTATACTCTTCAAACTTCCTTTAACACAAACCACATAAATTCTGCAGTGCTCACATAGTAATTAAGAGGCTAATCAGAGAAGGGGAGATTACCAATTGCTTCTAAGCTGTGATGACAGTTGCTGGCGGTGCTGGAAATAGAGCCAGATCTGTGATGGTGGCTTCCCAGAACGAGATTGACGGAGGCGTCGGTGATGGCTTAAGGGGGCGTCGGTGATGATGGGAGCTTGAGTTACGGTGGAATGGAAGGGAAAAGACGGTGGAGATGGAGTGGAAGACGGATTTGGGAGGTGAGAGACAGGTTGATGGTGGGGTTAATCTGTGATGGTGACGGTGGGGTTAATCTGTGATTCTATGCAAGAGATTGACGGAGGCGGAGGGATAGAGAAAGAGGGCGTCGGTGATGATGGGAGCTTGGGTTACGGTGGAATGGAAGGGAAAAGACGGTGGAGATGGAGTGGAAGACGGATTTGGTGTCGAGAGTGAGACTTGGAGTCAATTTCAGAAATGGATCCGATGGCGCGCAACGGAGATCGGTTGAAATTTGGGGAAAGTTTTAAGACCGGTTAAGTAGATTAACCGGTCTAAAATGAAGTTTTTAAGACCGGTTGTGAGACAACCGGTCTTAAAACTTAACTTTTAAGACCGGTTGTGTGACAACCGGTCTTAAAAAGCTACTTTTAAGACCGGTTGTCTCACAACCGGTCTTAAAAGTTGAGTTTTAAGACCGGTTGTCACACAACCGATCTTAAAAAGCTTTCAATTTAGACCGGTTCTCTAGCAACCGGTCTTAAAAAGATTAATTTTTAGACCGGTTATTATAATAACCGGTCTAAAAATTAATATTTTAAGACCGGTTTGTGTACAACCGGTCTAAATTGTATTTTTTAGACCGGTTATTATAATAACTGGTCTCCCAAATTCTTTATAATTACGTAAATGCCACCGCGCATTTCTTTTAGACCTCATTTACTACAACCGGTTTAAATGTGCCGGTCTAAATCACCTTTTTTGTACTAGTGATTTTGTGGTTTATGAATCCATCTTCAATTCTGTTTCTGCAATTTTAATTTGCTGGATAATAAAGAATATAAATAATAATTTAAAAAAAAATAAAAATTTTTAATGTCCCAAATTAAGAATTGGGATGTCTAAAGTCCCCCTGTGGAGGATTTTAGACGTCCCAAATTGCGATTTGGTACGTCTAAAGTCCTCCACGGGGGGACTTTAGACGTCCCATTTTTTTGGGACGTCTTTTCTTAAAATATACTACGCCCCCTACATAGACGTCCCCCTGTTTTTGGACGTTAAAAGTGCCAAAATAGGAATGTTAAAACCCTTTTTTATAATAGTGATATTAAGAGTCTACATCCATTAGCTGTCGGTCTTGTTGGAACGAGACGAGCTTGGCACAAGAAAATGCGGGACTGGACCTGGGATGACCATTGGAACATCTCCCATCCTATCTCAATATGTATATTATTAAGTTTTATTTTATATTTTTATTATTTTTTTTACAAATGTTAAATTTTATTTTATTTTTCACCCTAACTTCCCTAATCACTTTTAAGTTTTAATAAGTGGGGGTAGCCGTGTAAAGGTGTGTAGAAAAAGCAACAAGCTAGAAGTTGATTGATCAGCAAATTGTTTAATATTATTTAAAGAAACACCGTAAAAGCCATGTCATGCCGATCTTGATGACTTAGCTGCACAGAGAGTTGCAATCAGTGATGACAACTATTATAGATAAGGGAAAATTAGAGGTGGGAAAAGGCAAATACAAATTTTCCTCTAGCAGCGGACGTTTGGCTTTTGAAATATGAGGAGAAACATTTTGGTGCCTGAAATCCCTTGAAATTTGGTGGGAACATATTTTCATTCCCTGCCGGAAAGGTTCGAAAGGTAGAAATACCCCGTGATATGATATAAAATAATAACACCTTGGACAGAAATGGAGGTGCTCTAGCTAGTGAAGCCCGATAAGGAGGAAGAAAAGAGAAAGGTTGTCTTGCTCCAACGACGAGGAGGCCGTGGACCAACAGGCAACAATAGGTGGGTTTCTTTGATACATGAGTCTTGTTCGGTCAACTTAACGTCGTTCATTTGTTCGTGTTGCCCATAAATGTTATGTACTCATTGTTTATGGTAATCTCTATTGAGGAAAGCGAAGTGTCCATTCCTCACTAGCACTGTATATCTAAGTAGAGGGAGGTGGACGAAACTCCATGACTGAGAGAAAAGTTGCTGAAATATTGGTTAACCATGAAGTACCCATATGATAATCTGTTCAAAGAAGTGATATTATTGTTAAGGCAAGTGGTGTTGGTTAGATGCAATTGATGGGTGTACAGCAGTTGACACTACTGGAAAAAAATCCTTTTTAGACCGGTTTTGGCGGAAAAGGTCTTAAAAATTTGCACGGTAGCAGTTTTGTAATTATATTGAGTTTCTAAGACCGGTTCTTAAAAAAACCAGTCTTAAAAAATTTATTTAGATCGGTCATAAATAAAATCGGTCTTAAAATGTTAAAATATTTATGAATTTAAAATGTTTTAACATTTAAGACCGGTTTACATAAAAACCGGTCTTAAAAGTATAATATTTAAGACCCGTTTTAATATAAAACCGGTCTCAAATCTTTAACATTTAAGACCGGTTTTTATGTAAACCGATCTTAAATGTTAAAACATTTTTATACTTAAAAATTTTAATATATTAAGACCGGTTTGTACAAACGGGTCTTAAATGTGAAATTACCCTCTTTTAAGACAGATTTTTAATAAAAACCGGTCTTAAAGGTAAGATTTTTCGCCCGTCCTTTTACTCCTGGGTCTAGATCGCGCGCTCTATGAACCCTTTCTTCTCTTTTTGCCATTTCTCTGTGAGCTCTGTCCGTGCTTGTTCTGAACTCATCCATAGCATCCCGTCCCTCATTTGCTCAACTCTCCTCCGTCATTACCGCTGCCATTGCTGTGTTTGTCATCATTGTTCTTTGATTATCATCAGTCTTCTCCACCGCCAACTCTATTCTCCGCAGTGACCATTCTCATCTGACTTGACTTCCCTTTGTCGGTGCCGTGAATTTTAGGACTTCATTTTAACCTCAATCGACGCCATTGTGACTTTGGGTTGAAGCTAACTCATTGGTCTTCAATCAGGTTAGTGTTCGATCTGTTATGTAGTTGTACGTTGTTCAATAATTAATAATGTTCTATGAAAAAATGGTTCTTGTTGTTGCTTTGAGCACTTAAACGTAATCTGGAAAAAAATTAAATCTACACATTTTTGTTAGATATATGCTCTGACTTTTAATTACATCCATGTGATATTTGGTTTGGATTAATACCACTCTATGTTCTGTTTTAGTTTAGTGCAATTGTTTGATTATTGTCAGTGTTATTGGTTTGTTAAAATAATACTAGTTTCAAATGGTGCCTGTTAATTTCATTGAAATATCTAAAACTCTATTGTTGTTGTTTTTTTGTCTATCCTTTTGTTGTTGGATATAGGGTGCTAGAAGTGTTGAGATATATATGGATAATAGTTGGATAAACGTTAACCGAACGAGTGTTGAATATGATAATGGGGTGAGGGGTTTTTTAGACTTCGCTAGTAGAAATGCCGATGATTGTAGTGGGAAGTTTTATTGCCATTGTGTAGTATGTTTGAATGAGAAGCGACTAAGTACTGCAGATATATATACACATTTAATTTGTGAAGGATTTTGTAAGAGTTATACAGTGTGGGTATGGCATGGTGAAGAATTAGAAATGCTAAGTTCATCTCAACAGGGGGGAGTGAACTTTGATGATAATGACACGGATACGAATAATCGAATAGAGGATATTATTCGTGATGTAGGAGAAGAGACTTTTGAGCAATCACATGCATATGGTAATATGAGTAGTGATGCTGAGACGCCGTTGTACCCTAGGTGTAAAAAGTACTAATTGTTGAAAGCAGTATTAAAATTGGTAAGCTTGAAAGCATGGTATGAATGGAGCGACAAGAGTTTTTCAGAAATGCTTGAGCCTTTTAAGGACATGCTTCTAGATGATAATGTGTTTCCTTCTCAATACTATAATGCTAAGAAAATATTGTGTCCACTAGGGATGACGTATAAAAAGATCTATGCATGCCCTAATGATTGTATATTGTATAGAAAAGAGCATGAATAGGAACAACAGTGTCCGATATGTGAAACATCGAGGTACAAATCAAATAATGCTTCTGTAAAAGTATTGTGGTACCTTCCAATCATACCAAGGTTCAAGCGCTTGTTTGCTAATGAAAACGATGCAAGAAATTTGAGATGGCATGTGGATTAGAGGACATCTAATGGAAAGCTTCGACATCCGGCTGATTCTTCTCAATGAAAGAAAATCGATCAATTATTTCCTGCCTTCAGTAAAGAGCCTAGGAACCTTAGGCTTGGGCTTAGTACGGATGGCATGAATCTTTTTGGTAATCTGAGCAGTATACATAGTTCATGACCTGTTCTGTTAGTAACTTACAACTTATCTCCTCTGTTATGCATGAAACGAAAGTACATCATGTTATTTTTGTTGATTTCAGGGCCAAAACAACCCGGAAATGACATATATGTTTACCTGGAATCCTTGATCGAAGACTTGAAAGAGTTGTGGGACGAAGGTGTTGATGTTTTTGACGTGAATAAGAAGGAGGTTTTTAAAATGCAAGCCATGATCTTTTGTACTATAACTGACTTCGCTGCATATGGAAACTTGTCAGGCTATAGTGTTAAAGGCCATAAAGCATGTCTGATTTGTGAAGAAGGAACATGCTACCATCAACTTCAATATGGAAGAAAGACAGTTTATCTTGGCCATAGGAGATTTCTTAGACGAGGCCACCCATATCGCAGATTAAAGAAAGCTTTTTTTGATGGATAAGAGTTTGAAGATGCTCCGAAAGCATTGACTGGGGAGCAAGTCTATGAAAAGGTGAAAAATATGAATGTTATCTTTGGTAAGACTACAAAGAATAGTAATGAGAAAAGTAAATAGAAAAAGAAGTATGTCTTCTTCAATCTTCCATATTGGCCGAAGCTTGATGTGAGACACTGTATTGATTTCATGCATGTGGAGAAAAATGTTTGTGATAGTATTGTTGGGACACTACTTAACATACAAGGTAGTTCTAAGAGTGGCGTGAAGGCAAGATTAGATTTGCAATAAATGGGGATACGAGACTTACATCCAAAGCCATATGGTAAGAGAAGTTTTTGTTCTCCAGCTGCTCATACTTTGTCTAAGGATGAGAAAAGAAGCTTTTGTCAGTGTTTACATGGCATCAAAATTCCTTCAAGGTATTCTTCATATGTTAGGAAGCTTGTGTCGATGAAAAACTTGAAGTTAGTGGGGCTAAAGTCTCATGATTGTCATGTCTTAATGCAACAACTGCTCCCAGTAGCTATTCGAGGCATTGCTGAATATGATCTTCAACATATTTTAACTAGATTTTGTTTCTTCTTCAATACTATTTGTAGTAAAGTCATTGAGATAGAAAAATTGGATGAACTGGAAAATGAAGGATATATGATCTTGTGCCAACTTGAGAAGCTTTTTCTTCCTTCTTTTTTTGACATCATGGTACATCTAATTGTTCATCTAGTCAGGGAAATCAAGTTGTGTGGCCCTATCTATTTACAATGGATGTACCCAATTGAAAGAACTATAAAAATCTTAAAAGGGTATGTGAAGAACCCTAACCGGCCTGAAGCATCTATTGTTCAGAAATATGTTTCTGAAGAAGCCATGGAGTTTTGTCAAGATTACTTGTTAAATGTAGGACATAATGGACTTCCTGAACGTCATGATGAAAAAGGCGGTAAACGGGGGGCTTTAGTAAAGAGTATGGATCCTGATGAATTGCAACAAGTCCACTTGTACATCTTGAATAATGTTGATGAAGTTTAAGATTATATTAATGCTCATAAAGAAATTGTATGGAAAGGAAATAGTCGAATGACTAAATAAAGATTAATTAGGGAGCATAACTAAACTTTTGCACATTGGTTCAAACAAAAGGTTGACAGCGAAGAATGTGTTTCTGATACAATTAAATGGTTAGCACGTGATCCTGAGGTTGATGTCATAAGTTGGACTTCATTTGTGATCAATGGTTATACATTTTACACGAAGTCCCTTGATGATAGGAGCACCGTCCAGAACAGTGGGGTTATGTTAGTGGCTGAATCTATACACTTCTCTAGTTCAAAAGATAAGAATCCTAGATTGGCAGCAATACCTTATTATGGAGTGATTGAAGAGATTTGGGTGGTTTATTATGTTAAAGTTAAACTTCCCATTTTCAAATGCAAGTGGGTTAATGTCAACAATGGTGTGATGATTGATCAATTGGGATTTACATAGGTTGATTTGAATAGTAGAAGTTTTAGAGATGAACCTTTTATTATGGCATATCAAGCGAAACAAGTGTTCTATGTTACTGATCAGGCAAATAAAATGTGGTATGTGGCTCTCCAAGGAAAAAGGGTCGTTGATATTAATCAGGAAAGTCATTCAATGAATCATCTGCTTGAGACTCCTTCTTTTTCTAGGGGTTTACCAGAATTGAATGAAGAAGATGAAGCAGACAATGAACACGGCATAAGAAACGATCATCATGAAGGGATATGGGAGGATATCCCTTTATAAAACTACATTGAAGGTTAGTTAGCTAAAATAATTATTATGAACTATATTTGAATTATGTATATTGTTATTGGTGTATATATATAACCACTTTTTTGTTGTCGTCACAGGAAAATGATGGGTATGAGGTGTACGTCTTAGTGTAGATTCTCCGAAGCCAGACTAGCTAGTGATCATCAGCATGAGAAAAGTGTGTATAAAGTATTTTGGCCCTAATGAATAACAGCATTGCCATTAATATAATTTAATCTTTGATGTATGTATGTAAGTGAAAAGATAAGGAACTTGGTCAAAACAGCATTGTCATGGTTGTATGATTTCCTTGCATTATAATTCTATCTATGATTGTGAGTTTATTATTCATGGTTGTTTTCCTTGCTTCTATTTCGGCCAGCACTGTTTAACCACAAGGGAGTTGAGTTTTAATATGTCACTACAAAAAAAAAGGCATTTTGTAGCGGTGCATTTGTAGCGGTTATATTAAACCGCTACAAATTATAGGATTTGTAGCGGTTTTTACCTAAACCGCTACAAATTTGTAGCGGCAAGATATTTTGTAGCGGTTTCCTACAAAAAACCGCTACAAATTTGGCGCGAAATTCCCGCCAAAACTTGCAGCGGTTACTTTGTAGCGGTTAATGCACATAAACCGCTACAAAATACCAAAGGTCAGAATTTTGTAGCGGTTTTTACTGAAAACCGCTACAGAATTTCAAACGTTGTGAATATTTGTAGTGGTTATTGTAGAACCGCTACAAATATCCGTAGCGGTTATTTTAATAACCGCTACTAATTACTGGCCTATTTAAACCCCCCACCTCCTTCATTTCTCCGTTTGCTCATTTTGTTTCCTGAGGTTTCTCTGAGTTATTTCTTCGAGATTTGAGCGTTCAGACGTATCTATAGGAGTTTTTGGTCCGTATTCCGCAGTATTTGCACTTGAGGTACGTATATAACTGTATTTTTATTTATATTTGTATTTTTATTATATTTTTGTATAATAATGGACTAATTTTTTTTTTAAAATTTGTACAGTTGATATGGCTTCAGGACAGGATAAGGGGAAGGCCCCTGTGGTCCCCAGACCGACTTTACGGGGTGGCAGCAGCCGGGCAGGGGGCAGAGGGAGGGGGCAGCGCGCAGGCAGGGCTACTGAGGCATCTCAGCCCATCCCCCCACAGGAACCGCAGACGATCCCACAGGCGACGACCGCAGCAGAGGTGCCTGAGGTGGAGGTGCCAGAGATTAGCGTTGAGGACTTCCTCAACGAGGAGGAGTTCGAGATACCGATGGGGTTCAGGGAGATGGAGCGGTTCCTCGATGAGGAAGACGCTCGGGAGCAGAACAACCCACGAGGGTTGTCTTCGCGGTCCACTGGGTTTGAGGTGCAGGTCGAAGGTAAATTTATTTTTTAATTTAGTTAATTATTTATTTAAATTAGAAATGTTAACTTTGAATTATAATTTATCTAACGTGCGGTCAACTGTGCAGATGAGCAGGGGAACGTGACGACGAGGAGGCTGGATGTGGCCGGTCTGAACAGCATGGACCAGTCCCTGCGAGTTATAGTGCCGTGGAACGAGGGCACTGACCAGCCGATCCACAATGGGGGTCACCTGCTTAACCGCTTCCTGAGCGACTTGGGATCGAATTGGATGCGGTTCCCCCTTCACTTCCCGACGTGGAGGCACATTCCGAAGGGCCCGAAGGACCAGGCTTGGGAGGAGGTGGTTCAGGTAATTAAAACTATTTAATTAATATTTTTTGTAATTAATTCTATTTAATTATTTTTTTTAAATTATGGTTTTTATAATTATTGATATTTAAATGTATTTTTTTCAGCTGCGGTTTGCCGTCCGGGCCAACCGGAAGAGGTACGCCCTCGTGAAGATGGGCGACGCCTGGAGGAACAGGAGGAACCGTCTCTTCCACAGTGTGGATAGGGACGGGACGATGCCTCTGGAGCAGCTGTAGGAGAGCGTCCCGGACGGCGTGCCGCCGAACGACTGGGCGCGTTTTGTCCAGTTCAGGAGGAGCCCTGAGGCACAGGTAATGTATTTATTATATTTTTTATATATAATTTTGTAATTGTTAAATATTAAATTATAATATCAATTTATTTTGTATTTAATTTTAAATTATAATACATTTAATTTTTTTTTCCAGGAGCTTGCTCGGAGGAACGCCGCGATCCAGGCGCAGCAGACGATCCACCACACAGCAGGATCGAAGACCTTTGCTGTGACCTACAGCGAGCTGGTAACTTTTCAAGTGCTTCACTTACTTTTAGTTGATTATTTCATAATACTAATTGTTTTGTAATTGTTTCAGGAGACGAGGGCTCAACAGGAGAACCGTCAGACGGACTATGCGGAGCTGTACGCCATCACACACAGACACCGTGACGGGACTGCGACCTCTCAGCAGGCAGAGGAGGCCATTGTAAGTAATTTTATTATTATATTTTTTATTAAACCAAGTTAATAATGAAAAATAGTAATTATTAATTGTTTCATAAAATGGCAGGAGCGGATGCAGCAGTCGCAGGCTGAGCTGCGACAGACCCAGCCTGAGGAGTCACAGGGGTCAGTGGACCCGACGGCTCCTCTGAAGGTGGGTCTGGCTCAGCCTGAGCACCCCGGACGAGTTCGGGGGATGGGGATAGGCGCCAGACCCAGCATGATCTACGGCAGGAGCGCCGCCTTTGAGGCTGGCAGCTCTAGAGGGGTCAGACGTCGGAGGGACGAGTCGATTGACCAGCTGCGGTCAGATTTGGAGCAGACGCAGCAGTAGATGGTGCAGCAGCAGCAGCAGATGGCACAGTAGCAGCAGCAGATGCAGGTGCAGCAGCAGCAGCTGCTGCAGATCCACGCAGACACTATGTACGCACAGCAGACGCAGTGGCGTGAGATCACGAACAATATGCTCGAGGGAGCATGGAGTCGGCTGTTCCCGGACGAGCAACATCCAGCGGTCCCCCCTGTCCCTCGCTACGTCGTCCCGAGCACTACTCCTCCTCCTACAGCTCCTCCTCCTGCTGATGAGGATGGTGCGGTTCAGTCTGCGCAGCGGCCTGATCCAGCGGCATCTGAGGGAGCCCCACCTGAGGGAGCACCAGAGGATCAGCCCCCAGCTTCTTAGTTTAGGATATTTTCTTTTCTTTTAAACATTTGTAAATATTTATGAGATTTTATTTCAGAATTTTCTTATTGTGTTTTATATAATTATATTTATATTATTATATCGCATTGAAATAATTTATAAATGATTTAAATCTAAATTTAAAAAAAAATTATATATATATTTGTAGCGGTTTTAAGTTAAAACCGCTACAAATGTATCTATTTGTAGCGGTTATTAGTTCATAACCGCTACAAAGATATATATTTGTAGCTCTTTGTAGCGGTTATGAACTAATAACCGCTACAAATTTACTTATATATTTGTAGCGGTTTCCCTTCAGAAACCGCTACAAATATATATCTTTGTAGCGGTTATTAGTAAATAACCGCTACAAACACTCAAATAATTTGAAAATTGAAATTTGCCGCCTTTGTGCACATTTGTAGTGGTTATCTTATGTGTAACCGCTACAAATTAGAAAATTATTTTTATATTTAATGTCCAACGGCTTTAATATTAGTAGCGGTTTCATATATACAACCGCTACTAATTTGTTGAACATTAGTAGCGGTTATATATATAAAACCGCTACTAATACTCAACAAGTACATTTTGAATTTCCCACCAATTAACGGCTTGAATATTAGTAGCGGTTTCATATATGTAACCGCTACAAAATTATAAATGTTGGAATTTCTGTAGCGGTTGGTGTAGCGGTTTAATAACCGCTACAAAGTTATAAACGTTGGATTTTCAGAATATAAGGTTCTAGGCATTCTTCATTATCTTCTCACTCATCTTCTTCTCTATACTTTCTTCTCTCTCACTTGTAGCTATGGATAAATCTTGGATAAGGTTGCCGCGCAATTCTCCTGAATATTTGTACGGATTAAACAGTTTCTTAGATTTCGCATTCACTCACGCCAGCTGTAACGGCAAGATCGTCTGTCCGTGTCGGAAATGCAAGTTCAAGAAGTGGCATCCACGAAATGTTGTGAAGGAACATTTGCTTGTGAAGCCTTTCCCTGAGGACTATACGTTCTGGGCAGTTCATGGTGAGAAGGCCGGCATTAGATATGACGAGGCTCTTCCTCGAAGTTCTCAAGTAGGCGTTCAAGTAGATGAAGATGATCCTGTGAATGATGCTGTGCGTGATGCGTTTGGATTTCAAGGCGACAACTTCAACGAAAAAGTGCACGGCTCTGAGCCGGCTTTTATGGGGAATGAAGCAGCTCGGGATTTTTTCAGCTTGATGGATGAGGCAGATCGTCCTTTATATCAAGGTTGTCGCAAATATTCTAAATTATATTTCTTGATCAAATTGTATCATATCAAGTGCTTGTGTGGGATCACGGATAAGGGAATGTCGATGTTGCTCGACTTATTACAAGATGCATTCCCCGACGCCGAGATTCCCACAACCTTCTACGAGGCCAAGAAGATCATCAACAGGTTGGGGTTGAATTATCAAAAGATTGATGCGTGCCCAAATGATTGTATGCTGTATTAGGGAGAGGATTCCAGCAGGGAGACGTGCAAGAGATGTCACACATCGAGGTACAAGACAATTCGGAAGGGGAAAAAGCAGAAGAAGAAACCCGCAAAGATTCTCAGGTATTTCCCTTTGAAACCTCGTCTACAAAGATTATTTATGTCGTCTAAAACTGCTGAGCACATGAGGTGGCATGCCGTTGATAAAAACGAAGACGGTAAATTAAGACATCCGCGGGATGCAGCTGCTTGGAAAACGTTTGACAACGACTTTCCAGATTTTGCGACTGACCCCAGAAATGTCCGGCTTGCGTTGGCGACCGACGGTTTCAATCCTTTCGGGAATCTTAGCACAAGTTACAGCATTTGGCCGGTAGTCTTAGTTCCCTACAACTTACCCCCCTGGATGTGTATGAAACAAAGCTCTTTCATTATGTCTATGATCATTCCAGGCAAAAAGGCATCGGGCAATGACATCGATGTGTATCTCCAACCGCTTATTGCAGAATTGCTTGACCTGTGGAATGTCGGCTTGGAGACGTACGACGCTCACAGCAAGACTTTGTTCAACATGCGTGCAGCCTTGATGTGGACGATCAGTGACTTTCCTGGCCTTGGCACATTATCTGGTTGGAATGTGCACACTGGGTCGGCGTGTCCGGCTTGCAATTTCGACTCTGACGCACTGCGCCTTCCCCACAGCCGAAAGTGGTGCTTTATAGGGCATCGGAGGTTTCTCGATGGAACGCATAAGTTCAGATTGCAACGGAATTGCTTCAATGGGAAAGCAGAGAACAGAGGACCACCTCAGACTTTGTCCGATACAGATATCTTACAGCAGCTTGAGCATGTTGACGTCGAGTTTGGAAAAAGCGACGATT
This sequence comes from Inga oerstediana, assembly GCA_963210345.1. Classification (NCBI taxonomy): domain Eukaryota; kingdom Viridiplantae; phylum Streptophyta; class Magnoliopsida; order Fabales; family Fabaceae; genus Inga; species Inga oerstediana. The sequence continues at coordinate 27,467,009 of OY723408.1, forward strand.
CAGCACAAACTCGCCAAAAGACGCGCAGGACTTCGGCGCCTCAGCAGTGGAAAAAGATAAGTATCTTCTTCACGCTTCCGTATTGGAGATCTAATTTACTTCGCCACAGTCTTGATGTAATGCACATTGAAAAGAATGTTTGCGACAATGTGCTGTATACGCTGCTTAACGAACCCGGAAAGACAAAAGATCACCTTCAAGCTAGGAAAGATTTACGCGACATGGGAGTTCGTGAAGAAGCTTGGCCAGATGAGCATGACAGATTTACAACGGCAAAGTTTACCCTCACAAAATCGAACAAGGATGTCTTCCTCGCGACGTTGAAGAAAATAAAAGTTCCTGATGGGTATTCAAGCAACATTTCTCGATGTGTCGACTTGCAGGCTCGGAAGGTTGCTGGCCTGAAGAGTCACGACTCACATGTTCTTATGCAGCAGTTACTCCCTCTGGCTATAAAGAATACACTTCCTCCCGATGTTTCCATCGTTTTGGTGGAACTTTGTTCTTTCTTTCGGAAGTTGTGTTCTAAGGTTTTGATCGTTGAGGAGCTCGATCAGCTGCAGTCGAAAATCATTCTTACGCTTTGTCACTTGGAGATGATCTTTCCTCCGTCCTTTTTTACTGTGATGGTTCACCTCACGGTCCACCTCGTTCATGAAACAAAGCTCGCTGGACCAGTACAATATCGTTGGATGTATCCGATTGAGAGGTACTCATTTTAAATATGTGCTTTCATTTATTGTCCGTATTTAATGTTTCCTAGTCGTCCTTTTCATCATTTTATATCAATTTTCTCTTATGTACTTCGTAGGTTCCTTGGGAAATTAAAATCTTACGTGAGGAATAAGGCGTGGCCAGAAGGTTCTATAGCTGAAGGCTATATAGGGGATGAGGTGCTTTATTTTTGCTCAAGGTACTTTGATGATCTTGAGACGGCTTTCAACCGCCCCCCTCGTGTTGACGATTGTCCTGAACCTGCGCCGACATCAGGAGAATTTATCCCTCGTGTTGGTAAACCAGTTGGAGCAACTGAGAACTTCAAACTAACGGCAACTGAGAAGTTCCAAGCACATAGACATGTCTTGATTAATTGCACTCAAGTTGAGCCTTTCATACGGTAAGAATTGTACACTCACATGTATGTTAATCGATCTATATCTTTCGTAACATTTCTCACTTTCATTTCACTAACGCCTTTCCATTATTAATTGCAGGGAATTCAGAAGTCATGTCAAGCGTCAGCTCAGGATCCGTACACAGACATCCTCGGAAGTTTATAGGAGGGTCCACAGAGAATTCCCGGGCTGGTTTGCACGCAGAATACTAAATGACCACAACCCACACTCACCAGATTTCAGAGCTCTCGCAATCGGCCCTCTTGATCATGCAAAACGGTTTACAGCATACAATGTCAATGGTTTTAAGTTTTGCACGGGTTCACGGGATCAAGGATTGCAAACACAGAATTCGGGTGTTTATGGCACATTTGGGACAAGGAGTTATGCGAGCAGCAGTGACGCCAACATGCAGTTCGGAGGCGTCCCTTACTATGGCAAGCTTCTTGATGTGGTCGAGCTTAATTATCAAGGCCGTTTCACCGTGACGCTGTTCAAGTGTTTGTGGGCAAATATCACTACTTCTCGGGGACTGACAACTGACGACCTAGGGATCACATCAGTCAATTTCTCACACACGATTCATACTGGTATTTCTCAAGATGATGAGCCGTATATTCTAGCTTCAGAGGCACATCAGGTTTATTATGTCGAGGACGAGCGGCATAGGGATTGGCACATGGTCGTTCATTTAAAGCCAAGAGACCTTTACGACATGGGTGAAGGCGATAACATCGCCTACGAGAGTGAGCCATTTCAGCCAGCTGATTTTGAAAACTACTTCCCTGAAGGCGATAACAATTTACCTCTACTGCGGTGAGTTTTTTTAAGTCCACGTCATTTCAATTAAATTTTTTAAATTTAATAATACATCAATAACAATAATTTTTCTACAAAATTTCTGTAGGGATGGCGACGATGAGTGATCAAATTCAAGTGTAAAAAATTTGTCTTTACAAAAAATGCAAAAAATTTGTGTTAAAATAAAATGTAAAAAAAAATTTTTAAAAAAAAATTAAAATAATATTTGTAGAATTCAAGTGTAAAAAATTTTTCTTTACAAAAAATGCAAAAAATTTGTGTTAAAATAAAATGTAAAAAAAAATTTAAAAAAAAAATTAATATAATATTTGTAGCGGTTATTAAACCGCTACAAAAATATAAATAACCGCTACATTAACCGCTACAACAATATAAATAACCGCTACTAATTATTAACCGCTACATTAACTGCTACAAATTATACGTGAATCCCTATAAATACCCTTATCACAACTCATTTCAAACACCCCCCAATTTCTTTTCACCTTACCCTTCTTTCATTTCCTCTCATTTACAACTTCTTTCGTATGAGTAGAGGAGCTGAATAATACGATCAAATATGGTAACAAGATTTTCAATATCTTTTAGAATACTTCTTTTCTTTCTATAAAATTTATTCTAACCATTTTTTTTAGATATATCATAACTCTATCTCATTTTCATCTATTTTCATATACAATTACATTATATTATAAAACATAATAATTCCTTATTACCTAACTATCCTTAATAATATTATTAATATAAATTTTATACTAATCATATTCAATTACAATTTTTCTTTTTAATTTATTAATAAATTAAACTATTAAATAATAAACTAATTGAAATAGATAAAATAATAACAAATTAAACTATTTAATATAATATTGAAAAAAAAGAAAAAAATCAACGTATATTTTTAAAAAAATTTTTAAATATTTGTAGCGGTTATTAAACCGCTACTAAATAACGCGCCTTTATTTAAATTTTTTGGCGCTAAATTTGAATTTCATGAAATTAGTAGCGGTTTTTAAAACCGCTACTAATTTCATGAAATTCAAAATTAGTAGCGGTTTCTTAACCGCTACAAATAAAAAATGTCATTTTTAACAAATTTTCATTTTTATATATTTGTAGCGGTTATTAAATCGCTAAAAAAAAATTTCTTTTTAATAAAATTTTTTATATTTGTAGCGGTTATATAACCGCTACAAATATCTCTTGGTGTTGTAGCGGTTACTATGAACCGCTACAAAGGTTGTAGCGGTTATTTTTTATTGAGTAGCGGTTTTATAGAACCGCTACAAAACCGCTTGCAACGTACGATTTAGTAGCGGTTTTCCTAACCGCTACTAACCTAGTTTGTAGCGGTTAGAACCGCTACGAATACCCATTTTTAACCGCTACTAAATCACGTTTTTTTTGTAGTGTGTTCCAATGAGTTTTGAGTTTCTCACATGTTATTAAGATGTTAGTTATATAATCTGTAAGAAAAGATTTATTTGAATGTCGTTGAACTGGTTGCTGCTTGCTGAGTGAAATGTTTTAACAGGAGAAATAGCTTGCTGGGTATATCTTCAAATGAAAATTTAAAAAAAAAATCAACTTTTAAAACCGGTTCTCTCCAAAACCGGTCTGAAAAGTACATTTAAGACCGGTTTTGGAGAGAACTGATTTTAAAAGTTGAAGTTTTAAGACCGGTTTTCCACAAAACCGGTCTTAAAGTAACTTTTAAGACCGGTTTTTTGGAAAACCGGTCATAATATTTCAACTTTTTAGACCGGTTTTTTAGAAAATCGATCTAAAATTTGAACATTTTAGACCGGTTCCTTTGATAACCAGTCTAAAAATATTTATTTTTAAATCGGTTTTATAATAACCGGTCTTAAAACTTTTTTTTAAGACTGGTTCCATAACCGGTCTCAAAAGTAGCAGACTTTTTAGACCGGTTGTATCAAGACCGGATCCATAATCGGTCTAAAATGCCTTTTTTAACCGGTCTTAAAAGTGATTTTTTCACTAGTGTGAGAGTAAAATTATTAGATAATTCTTCAGTAACCATGAGATACCCATGACGTGTATTTGAAGTAAAATGTGATATTATTGCTAGATAATTCTTCAGCAACCATGAGGTACCCATGACGTGTATTTGAAGTAAAATGTGATATTATTTTGAGTGGCTATGACCACATGAGGTGATGGGTATGTAACGGTTAAAAGTAAAGTTGTTTTGATCACGCTTTACCTTGAGCTATTTATTACACACATGTGGTTAAAATTGTTCATTCATATATGTATGACTGACTACATGCCACTGGTGGGTATATCTCATGGATAAAAATAAATTATTGCTCTGTTATGTTAGGAGGAATCAGGGATAAATAGATCGAGTTCTCTTTTCCACAATTTGACCATGATGTGCTCATCATCTACTTTTGGTTAAATCTATTTTTGCTATCTATACTTTCGGTTTTCCTCTTTTAAATAATATTTTTGTTTTTCTAGTAAATAACACTTTTTTAAACAAAGGTAAAATTGTCATTAAGCTCATTTTCCTACCTTATTTTCCCCATTCCAAATACAAATTTTCATATCAACTCATTTTTTTCTAGTGCATACCAAACATCATTGTAGCAAATATTTTCATTTCTCTTCCTTTCCTTTCCTTTCCATTCCACAAAATTCAGTGATCCAAACGGCCCTATTGCATTAAACTCAAACGTATCTCACATGACTCCCAGTCTTTCACATACCTGTTTCATTATGAACAAGTCAGCTATTAGGACCGTTTGGTCGCTTGAAAATATACGGATCGAAAAGGAAAATGGGATATTTTCCCTTACAATGTTTGGTTGCACTGTTTTTCAAGAGGGTAAATTATTGGCTGCCGGAGTTTTTCCCGTGTTAAATGAAAAATCTGTCCCAACGGATATAAGTGAAATCTGATTTTCCTGCATAGAAAATTCCCATATAGCCCCTCATCTTCTTCCTTCATTTTGCTTTGTTCTTACATATTTTCACTAGCTTCTTGCAGCTTTGTTAAACCATCTTCACCATCTTCCTTAAGTTCACTGTCTCTCTTCACCATATCTCTCTCTCTCTCTCTCTTCGTTCCCTTTCTCCACCATTTCGTTTCGATTTATCTCAAGAATAATGTTCATTGCCTTTTGTCTTTCTTTCTTTCTAATAAAAACAATCTCAACACAGAATGTAATATTTCCCCCCCTCAAATTATGGATTTCATCTGGAGATTTTTTGGGGCCACGGATATGATTTGTATTCTCATAGGGATGATTTCTTGTTTTTCTTGGATTTATGATTATTTTTGGGTTAAGGGGCCATTTTGCCTTGAAAGTGTTTTTGAAAGGGCAATTTTACCTTAAAAGTTTATTGGAAGGGGCAATTTTGCCCTAGAAGTTTATTGGAGGGCAATTTTGCCCCGGAAGTGTCAAAAAGAGGGAATTTTGCCTTGCCATTATCTCAGTTATTTTTTATCATTAGTTGTCTAAATATACTGAGCTAGTAGTTTACATGTTATTCCCTATTTTTGTTAAGGTGCAAATTTGTCCTAGAAGTTTTAAATTTAACTTTGAAAAAAGGGTTAAAGGCCATTTTTGCATTAAAAGTATTCCCTAAATGTCAATTTTGCCTCAAAAGTGTTAAATTTGGAGCAAATTTGCCTTGACCATTATCTTAGTGAAGTTTGATCATTTATTGACTAAATTTTGGGCAAATTTGCTCCTAAGTTAAAACTTCCAGGACACGTCGTCCATGTCATTTTTGTTAAGGTGCAAATTTGCTTTAGAAGTTTTCACTTAGAAGCAAATTTGCCCCGAAGTTTGGTTAACTAACGATTAAACTTAATTGAGATAATAGTCAAGGCAAAATTGCTTCAAATTTGACACTTCTGGAGTAAAAGTGGCCTTTAATCTTTTAAAAAAATAATAAATAAGATGACACATGGACTTTTGGGGCAAATTTTCATCTTAACAAAAATGATATGAATGATATATGGACTGTTAGCTTAGAATATTTGATCAACTAATGGTCAAAATAATTTAAATAACGGCTTGGGCAAAATTGCTCTTCTTTTGACACTTCTAGAGCAAAATTGGCTCCAAAAACCTTTCAGGACAGAATTACCCCTCGGAGAAAACTTCCAGCATAAAATTACCCTAAACTCATTATTTTTACTGATTTGGAATGTTTTGTGCATTGGAATGACGATACACAGGTCATTTCACTTTTTTATTTTATTTCTCTTTAGTTTTATCTTATCATTTTCCTTTGCATGCCAATCGTGTCAGTTGTAAGAATTAGTTAGTGTGGAATCCACTATAAAAAAATTGGTGGTGAATATAGAATCTATTGTTAAAAACCTACGTATACGACCTAGAATGAAATTACAATTTACAAATTTGACTTCTACTTCTTCTGATTATAAATGTGAAGAAGCGAGTTTGGGAATTTTTTTATTAGTTAAGGGATTTATTTTAATCCTAAATTTAATAAATCAATCTCTTTTTTCCCAAATTTATTTTATTAATTTTATACATTAATAGAGGAACTTTTTGAAGTAAATAATTAAAAAGGATGGTACCTACTTTAAAGAAACCACCACATATTTTTTTTTTCAAAGAATTAACTTAAATAATTTTTTAATATTTATAAATTAATTATTTTATTGCTAATGGAAAGGAAGATGTGAAAAATTTTAGGGTATAAAATCTGGAAAAGAAATTGGAAAAAAGATCCACAATCTACATTTTATCTTTCATGATGCATGATTCTGCACTCCTTCCATGCCATACCATAAGACACTACTTTCCCAATTAACTTGCTTACTAGGTGCTTTCCACCATTTTTTCCTAAAATCTAATTTATAGTACAAGAAGCTAAAATCTCCATGTGCCAATGTCAATGGTCAAGTTGACCGTAGAATATTAATATGGTTCTTTTATAATTTGTCTTCCACAACCATAGGAAAAAAAACCAGATCGGACCAGCCGGTCGGACAGGAAAACCGGCCGACCGGTCCCAGGCCCAGTCCGGTTACCTATATGTGAGGGGAGGGGGGTCGACTCGGTTACCAATCGGCGGTGGCTGCTTGACTGACGAGGAGCAAGCGGCGACGGCGAGCTACGGCGACGGCGAGCGACGAAGATCATCGAAGGTATTTCACTCTTTTGACTATTTTCGTTTTCAGATTTTCTGATTACTTGAGATTTGGCCATTTGGTTTATGTTGGTTAATTGATTTACTGCCTAGCTTTCTGAAATGGCTTGATTCACTGTTGTTGCATTACCTCTCGCTCTCGCTCTCGGTGAATCATCCAAGTTGGTGGTCCTGATTAGTGATTAGGGACATTGATGCCCATATCTTCTTTCATTGTCCTTGTAGTGTTCAAAAGTTGGGGGTCTTGATTACTTTTAAACTAATCACTTATTAGCTGTGTTTTAAGTCTATTATATAAAACCAATCTCTCTCTCTCTCTCTCTCTCGTTTATTTTAATGCTGTAAGTTATGGAATCTTAGTCATAAGCTTGAAACTTACGTCCTTGGCTGCCTTTCTTGAACCCCTTTATGACGCTGCAGAAGGGGGAAAAAGAAACTAACTTTTTGCACCATGTTCTGTTTTGCACCATAATTTTAAGAAACTTGTGTTTCAATACTGTTCTGTCTTCTCCAAAAACTGTCAGACGCATGTCTTTATATTCTGCTGATTTAGACCTCTATTATGCAGCTTTTGTTTATTCAATAACAGAAGCTCGATCAAACCTATAATAGCTTTATATTCAGTTCCATTATTATTGTCTTGTGGGGTTAGGCTCACCAAAATTCTGCTTCTTGTTCCTTGCGTGCAATAATTTCTGGACTCAAAACACTTTTTGATAGACCCAAGTTTAACGTAAGAAATTGATTAGTGATTAGGGACATTGATAATCACTGTTGTTGCATTTCTTCTTTCATTGTCCTTGTAGTGTTCGAAGGTATTAAAGACTTGGAATCTAATGTGATATTATTTCTCTATACTTTTTAACATGGGTAGTGTTCGAAAAATATTTAATTTTGAGATAGAGTAAATAAGTCAATTAATTTTGGTAGAGGTAGCTCAAAAAATATTTAATGTTCAGATAGAGCAATTTGTTAAGCAACTCTCTTAGACATTGGCAATTCTAGGCAACCTAGGCAATTCTCTTAGACATTGGTTTTGTTTGTCAAATTTCAAATTTAAAAATGTTTATAACCAATGTTTATTTTTGTTTAGAACCAATGTTTATAACTAATAAATTCGTTGCTTTGCTTATAACCTATGTTGTTAATATCTAGTCATGAATTCTATGAATAATAGCATTGTTGCAAGGATGGATATATCAAGTTCAAAAAATGAGAATGTCACTCCTTCTCCTAATACCGAGCCTCACACTTCCAATTCGAACACGAATCCTTCTTCTACTCCCAATACCATAATTCGTGGTAAAACTGATCCAGCATGGGCACATGTTGCCTTCAAAAAAGAGGGGACACAGAATATATACACATGTCTCTTTTGTGGTAATAGCTATAGAGGAGGAGGCATAAACAGGATGAAGCAACATCTTGCTGGTGTGTCTGGACAAATTGCTTCTTGCAAAAAGGTTACTTTTGATGTGCTTTATAGGATTGCAGAGTCTTTGAAAGAAACTTCCAAGAAAAAGTCAATTGAAGTTGAAGATATAATAGAAGAGGAAGTTGAAGTAGAGGAGGTTGATATTGGAAGTGGAGTTAAGAAGAGGAAAGCTGGGACCATAGATAAATATTTCCCTCCTAGGACAACTCCTGGAGCTCAGCCAACCATCAAAAGTGCCTTAGCATCAAAAGAAGCACAACACAGTGTGAAAATGCTTCTTGCTGAATGGGCTATTGTCAACTGCATTCCATTTAAAGCATTAGAGTGCCCTTTATTTCAAAGAGCTGTGGATGGAATGTGCTCTATAGGGCCTGGGTTTAAAGCCCCTAGTGCTTATGATTTTAAAACCAACATGTTGAGAGAATGGAAAAAGGAATGACAGTTACTCATTGACGGTCATAAGGCTAAATGGAAGAATAACGACTGCACACTTATGGCAGATGGATGGACTGATGTGAGACAACGGACTTTGATAAACTTCTTAGTTTATTCTACCCACGGAATGGTGTTTGTTAAGTCTGTTGATGCATCAGACTTAGTCAAAGATGCTAAAACTCTTTTCTCACTGTTTTCTGAAGTGATTGAGTGGGTTAGTTCGAAGAATATTGTCCATGTGGTGACTGACAATGCTGCCAACTATGTGGCATGTGGCAGATTGATCAAGGAGAAATATAAAAATATTTATTGGACTCCTTGTGCTGCTCATTGTTTAAATCTTGTATTGAAAGACATTGCAAGCATGCCTCATATGTCAGACATTGTAGCAAAGGCATCAAAGATAACGGTATTTGCTTACAATCACATGATATTCTTGTCTTGGTTGAGGAAGAGGACGGGTTGGAAAGAAATTGTACGTCTTGGTGCTACAAGGTTTGCCACTACCTTCATTACATTGCACAGCATTTACATGCACAAACATGACTTGCAAGCCCTTGTTGTCGATAAGCACTTTGTGGACCATAGGCTATCTAAGACTACTCCGGGGAAAATTTTTAGTGCAATCATATTAGATAGCCGTTTTTGAAATGAGTGCTACCAAATTGTAAAGATTGTAACTCCTCTGATAAAATTGTTGAGAATTGTTGACTCGGATGAGAAACCCTCACTTCCATATGTTTATGAAGGCATGCAAAGGGCAAAAAGTGGAATTAAGGAGATGTTTAAGAGAAACAAAGATCACTACAAGCCCTACACAAGTATTATTCAAGCGAGATGGGATAAACATTTGAAGGCCAATCTCCATGCAGCTGCCTATTTATTGAACCCGGCATTCGTATATGGTCCAAACTTTGTTCACAAGGGAGGGTTAATGCAAGCTTTGATTGACGTGGTGGAGCTAACTCGGATGAAAATGTTGATTGCTATAAGGTAATGAAGTAAGTGACATTATATCTTGATGGCAACGAATCTTTCAGCAGAGAGACATGCAAAAAGGGGGCTGAAAAACTGGATCCTTGTAAGTAACTAAGTATTCATCTTTATTGTTTAATATTTAATTAACAACATATTAAATGATTGCAACTAATATTATGTATATGTTTTATTTTGTAGATGAATGGTGGATGTACTATGGCTATTCAGTTCTAGAATTACAACATGTTGCAACACGTATTCTTAGGCAAACGTCTGCTTCTTCTGGTTGCGAGAGAAACTGGAGCTTATTTGAGCGCATCCATACAAAAAGGAGAAATAGATTGTAGCATCAAAGGCTGAATGATTTGGTTTACACTAACTATAACTTGCGATTAAAACATAGGTAATTTTAGATATTATGAAAAATGCTTTTAATTAATATGGATTAAGTTTTAAGTTTTAACTGAAATCATTTGTCATTAGAAAATTGAAGGAGTGTATTGAATAAAAAGAAGCCAAGTTATGATCCCATTGATTATGAGTCCATTGATGAGGTGGATTTTTGGGTGACGGAAGAAGATCTCATTCCAGAATTCAATGATGAAGATGCAAAAAATCTTGAAAGTGTTCTTAATAATGAAGGCGTTGTACTTTCATCAACTCTGGATAGGATTAATGAAGGTTTATATAATTATATGTCCTATTAATATCCTGTTACTAATTTATTATCCATCCATATAATTATTTGTTATATATAATCATTGATATTAATTATTGTTGTGCATTTCGATAGGTGACAAAGATAGGGACATTCCCGATCCCCCGGCTTTGAATGATGATGTCACTACTACTTACCCTTTCCCAAATCCAGCACCTATTGACACATCTCTAATAGATCAGCTTGATGAGTTGTAGAGTTTGTTGAGTGATGAATGATGATTTACTCATTTGGTTGTGGTTGATGGATGATGTTATTGGCTATTTTTGTGACTATTTTGATGCTATTGGCTTGTTTGATGAATGATGATTGATATTGTTATGTTTTGATTATATTTTAATGTTAGTTATGGGTTTGCTTTGAAGAACTAACTAGGTATTTTAACTATTTTGATGTTGGTGATGACTTATGAGTTATGAATGTTGATTATTTTGTTATTGTCAATTAAATTATAATATTTTAATATGGCTGGTTCGACCACCGGTCCGATCCCGGTTGACCCATTAACCCTTGAACCTGTGCCGTGACTGGTTCATTGACCGGTCCGATTTTTCGTTCCTTGTCCACAACTTCATTTTCATTGTACCTTCGTTAATGTTGACTATTGTTAGTGTCCCCAGAACGTAAGTGCGTGACGCGCAAGTCGTCGGTATTCCGTATTGACTTGGATAAATCCTTAAAACTTAAATTAGGGCTCGTTTGTTACCTGGAAAATCAGGCGACGAAAATGGAAAATCAAAATTTCCCAACAGGTGTGCGCATTGGTTGGCCAATTTTCCGTTAACTAATTTTCCGGCGGCGATAAATTTTCACTTATACATGGGAAAGTTAGTTCCCACCCTTTATGGGAACCTATTTTCTAACAGGGTGGGAAAATCTGAAGGACATATTTACCCTCAACGATTTTGTCTAAGCCAACGATCTATTCTCCATCATCATTAACTCAGGCTAACCTCCTCCTCCACCGGGGTCCCAGTCGTTGTCAAACCCCCCTATGACGATTTGTGCCTCTCACTCCCTCCGTGCCACTTTTGCCATGTTTAACGCTTGAAAAATAAAGGAGGTGATTTTCTAGAATTTTTTTTATTGCAGTAATGCTTGCATAAGATTAGTTCGAAATTTTAGCATCATGTCACACTCTTAATTTTAAGAAGCCTTTAATTGAATAAATCAACTCAAATAATAAATAAAATAAAAAATTCAATTTATCCCTCATTTTAAGCTATCAAAATCACGTTCCTAATTTTGAAGTTAGCCATCTTCTCCATGGAAAAGTTAGTTACAGTCCATTTCAAAGAAGTCTGACTTTTGGGTAAACTCAAGAAAAATGAATGAATTCGTTGCCCGGAAAAAAAATTTGAAGTCTAAATTCGAATGTTGCTAAATGAATTCAAATTTTATTGTGTAACATCCTAGATATTGGAGACCTTAGATAAGGGTTAAATAATTATTAGAAAGGTGTGATCTACATAAAAGATTGTGGTTCAATTGATGGAGGATCAAAGAGGGAGCAATTACGCCAATAAGATGTCAAAAAAGGCCCCAAACGATCCTAAAAGTGGTCGGGCCCATATGTGAACCTATGTTTTTAGGTATATTGGGCCCAATTTCTCCTCATTTACCATTAGGCCTTAGCTTTCTAAACCCTGATTGTAAACCTACATTATGTGGCAAGGGGCCTCACCCCCTTAAGAAAGAGAACACAAGTTTGAATCCTGAGAAGCCGCTGACAACGAAGGATGGTCATCGAGATAACGGAGGACGACAGCCACGCGTGGCCGATGACAACGGTCTAAAGCTGAAAGTGGAAACCACTTTTGGCCGTTTTGCCTTTTGCGTTATATTGTCTTTGGTTGTTTTTTTTTTCAATTTTTTCCCAATTTCCAACATCAATTTTTTTAAAAAAATTTTGGGCTTTTATTTTTTATTTTTTTTTTGTAACGCAGGTTATTTGGCCAGCTAGTTATTAAAAATCCGTTCTGGGCTCCAACCCAACAACGGCTAACAAACGGTCCAAAGCAGTTTCCCCACGAAAGCAGCCCAACGAGGGAGATCAGCCCACCCTCTTGATAGTTCGGTTCTTAAACCCTTGATAGGAACCGCTAGGGTTTGTTTGGTCTGAGGGATTTGGAGGGAAAGGGAGGGGAGGGAAAATTTTTATGAGTTAGATTTAAGAAAATTGGAGAAGTGGGGTTATAAAATTTTAATATAGAGAATATGTAAGATAAAAGAGTAAGAAAAACAAATTTAAAACTTTTAACTCTATTTTTCTTATTTTTTTAAATCCAACTTAAAAGAATTTTCCCTCCACCCACTTTCCCTTCCCTCTCCTCACACCAAACAAGCCCGAAGTGTTTGGTAATAAAAAGAAGGAAGAAAGAAAGGAAATGAAAGAATACTTGTGTAGAATCCAAATAATCAGAGTCTAATGTTGTCAATTCAAAGGGAATCCAGCTGGTCTAACACGAAGTTGCATTGAATATACACCGTAAGTGTCCCTGTATATAGGTGCAGAATTAATCAACATGTCGGGTCTTGCGGGACTGTCCTATAATTTTCTACGCGATGACTTGGTAAGATGCTTTAATAATTGTTTCAATTTTCCTAATTCTACAGACATTTACACACATGAAATGTGTCTTGATGATTAGATAACGCGTAGCAAAAGTGAGTGAAGTACAAAAAAGTTTTTTTTTCCCCTCAGAAATAATTGTGATTGAGATGTAGATATCCAGAAGTTATTTTTTTTAGCTCAATATGCCCGTGAAAGTGCTAGGTTTATTGAAAAATTAACTTCCCACTAGTTAAGAAAAACATTTTGACTATTAGATTAATTAACATGGCCTACCCATTACAACTACCTCATCATCAATATCACTTCCTCTCTCACTTTCTTTTCTTGGTGCTCAAATCTATGACTCTAAGGGTGTGTTCGGATTAGTTTTTAGAGAATAGATTTTGAGCATAATAGTTTATAACAAAAAAGTGATTTTGATAAAATGAGAGTATTTGGGTATTGTGGTCAGAATAACTTTTTTCATGGTGTGGAGCCCACATAATAAGAAAGGATAATGAGAGAGAGAGAGGGTGGAGCCCACATAAAGAAAAAGAACTAATGAGAGAGAGAAAGAGGGTGGGGCCCACACAAGAGAAAAAATAGAAAAAAATTAGCTTTTCTCAAAACCTGAATTTGAAAAAATTTTAAATGTTCGTCAACCAAACCTAAGTTTTGATTTAATTGCCGAACACACACGCACTAAGCATGTTCAGCTCCATCTTCTTCACAGGCGGCCTTCTTTTCCTTTTGTGACATCCTAAATTTATTTTGATCACAATATATGCTTAGTGTTAATTAAGTAATGATTTGCATGGACATTAAGTAATTAGGTGATTAATTATTAATTAAGTATTGTAGAGCAGTTTAATGATTGTAATTAAGGTTATAGATATTTGAAAGTGAGAATTATTAGAATAAGATATGAAACAGGTAGAAAAATACAAAAGAGAATTCCCGCACCCACGCGTTCAGATGAGGGCCTAGAGCTTCATATCTGATACTTTCTTTTTTTTTATTTTGATAGTATCATATCTGATTCTGACACCTCATCAAGCCTCTCTGCCTCTATATATATACCCTCCTCCTTCCCAACATCTCATATCCTTACTATGAATACCCAATATGTTCTGTCCCTTACTTTGGCCTTCTTCTTCCTCTCTGGTATGTTCACATTTATATACCTCTTTTGTCTTACTTTAATTTCTCCCACATCCTTACTTTTCTTCTCATCTCTTCTTATGTGTATATACTACCTGACCTATCTTAATTAATATTAATTCTCGAATACTAATTAAATGCATATACACGCGTCTTAAATACATGAAGGAGCTCAAGCAGCTACGATCACTTTTAGCAACAACTGCTCATACACAGTATGGCCGGGAACTCTAACCGTTGACCAACAGCCTCAGCTATCCACAACCGGGTTCGAGTTGGCAAGCGGAGCGTCCAACATGGTGGACGTTCCATCTCCATGGAATGGACGTTTTTGGGCTCGAACCGGATGCTCTATTACTGACTCTGGAAATTTCACTTGCACCACCGCAGACTGTGGCTCCGGCCAAGTGGCATGCAACGGTGCTGGTCACCTCCCACCCGCAACCCTTATCGAACTCAGTGTGGCGGCAAACAGCGGACATGACTTCTACGATGTGAGCAACGTTGACGGGTTCAATGTCCCCGTGTCCATAGCACCGCAAGGCGTCAGAGATGGCGTGTCGTCGTGCAAGCCATCTAGCTGTCCGTCGAACATCAACGCGGCCTGCCTGGCGGAACTGCGAGTGGTGGACCCAACCGGCAACGTGGTCTCGTGCAAGAGCGCTTGTTTGGCTTTCAATCAGCCTCAATATTGTTGTAGTGGCAGCTTTGCCTCGCCGGAAACTTGCCACCCCACTGATTACTCAAAGATTTTCAAGCAGCAATGTCCTGATGCTTACAGCTACGCTTATGATGATAAAACCAGCACTTTCACTTGTTCTGGAGGTCCTAACTATGTTGTAACGTTCTGTCCTATACAACCTCCTTTTCTTATGTGCGTTTTTCACAGTTCTAGCTAATTCCAAAACATTGCATACAAATACTATAAAATTGTGAGTTTTTATTTTTATTTTTTTTGAAAAAAGTACAACTTATTCAGAACTTCAAAATGTCACTCATTTTTTTGTCGAATCTAATGAAAAATAGAAAAATTGAAAAAAAAAGAGTTTGAGAGGTTAGGATATTAAAAATGACATAAGAGAGGGCGCCGCATTAGAAGCCCCTTGCCCAATGTTTATGCTTCTCCTCTTCTGAATCTGCCCATGTGTTCTAATATTTTCATATGCCCTAAATTTTATGAATATTACCGTCCTTAAATTTACTTAACTAATAATTTTGGTAGATTAAATGAAATTAATTAGTTAATTATAACCAATGCAACATGACCTGGTTAAAATAACTCTCTCTATATATAATATTAAATTATATATTGGTTTATAAGTTAGTTAAATTAATTTTAGATAGGGAAACTTGTAAATGTACTAAATAAAAAAGATTACAATTTTATATTTTGAATGAAATCCGCTGGCTCAAATCACACTCTTCTCACTCAATCTTTCACTCTCTCATTTCATATCACACTCTCCGACGTCTTACTCTTTGGCCTCTCATCCTCTGGTCTCTCGCTCTCACTATCACAGTCTCTCAACACTCGGCCTTGGTAACACTCCTTTTCCTTTTTCTCCTTATTTACCTTCCCATGGGCTTCAATTATTGTCAGATTTTGTGCCCTGATGATCACTACTAATTTCACTTCAGTGCCTTCTTTCCACACTAACTTAGCGCGTCGCGCTTTGCTTTTTTTTACCAACCCGGCCTGTTATGATTTTATATTTTCGCACACTGATATTATATGTTGTAGCAATATAGTATACATTTTATAGGACTATACGCACTCTGGAAGAGAGAACTCGGTTATGTTGCCAAGTAGCCAATAGGATTTACGTAGTCGGGGAGGGAGTATATTTTATAATGGTGTGTATATATATATATATAGAAGCATTGATAATTAGTTTGTAAAATTAGTTGCATTTTTTTCCCCCATTTTAGGGAATAGAGGCTGCAAACCAGCTTGAATATGGGGTGTAATGGCTCAATAGAAACAATAAGAAATGAGATAAAACTCAATATATTGGATTAATAAATCTGTGAATACAGAATCCAATTCAACAGGAAACCAAAGCAAAAAATTCAGTAATAGAAAGGAGAGAGAATGGTAGAGAGAAAAACTCAGAGAGATGAGATTCTCGAGTACGTGAGTGTTTGGTATCACTTATCCAGCTAAATAAGCCCGTTTTTTGGGCAATAAGCCCAAAAAAAGCGCAACCCGTTTTGATAGTGTTTGGCAGAGTGTTTTCCCAAAAATGATAAGCCTGAAATACACATTTATTCAATAAGCCCCAACTGGCAACTTATTTTTGAAAAAAGGCTGCAGTGTTTTTTTTTCAGTCCAAAAGTTCCCATCCGATTTATTACCATTATTATGGGCATTAAATGTGTCTGCCAACCATTTCATTTTCTCTCCCTCCTCTCTTCCCCTTTTCTGGTCAAGCGTTCCTGTCCGAGGTCTCCCACAGTCTCCCGATCTCCAAACCTCCTCCCTCTCTCGGTCGGCGTCCGAAACTTGGTGAAGCGGTGGGGTTGGTGCAGTTGAAGCTGTCTCTAGTGTTGGTGGTGGTGTGGTTGGTAGTTGGAGTTAGCGGTGTGCTTTGGCTTCACAGTCTAAGGCCGACTGTTGGTAGAGGTGAACTATAACGGTGTGTTGCGGAGTTCGGTCGGCGGATTTGTTCACAAACAGTGGTGGATTTGTTCTTTCTAGGCATTTTCGGCCAGTGTAGACTGTGGTCTTAGCTCGTTCTCCTTCGGTCATCCGTCGGTGTGTCTGGTCAACGCCCTGTTGTCGGTTTCTGCCTGTATTTGCAAGGTAAGCTTCAAAACTTGCTCTGAACAAAATACACAAGCCAATCTGTATTTTTTGGTGGTGGATAGGTGTCTTCTCCGGTAGTTGTTCGTTTTGTGTGGTAATGCCATTGGTTCCTCTGCTTGCCAATTCAAGTCTCTGTTTCTTTTCCCTATTACGTTCAATCGCTAGTGTAATGCCATTGCTTGTTCTACTTGCCTAGTTGTAGTGCCATTGCTTGATCTGCTTGCCGAGTTGTTGTTGTTGTTGTGTGTGTGTGTGTGTGTGTGTGTCTTTTTTATCTTTTTCAATAACATTATAGCTAAATTTTTCAATTCAAGAAAAAAAGGAGTTTCGAACTTGGCAAATTCCCCATTAAATTTGCAAAGTAAGTTCAGCTTCAGCAATGGAATATAATATATTAGTAACTTGATTAATGTTTGGTAAAGGATACTGGTTTCATCTAGATTGCATATATAGATCCGTAAAAAAAATGTGTTACTCCATGTATTGAAATGAGGTGTTACTGATATAGTGATGATGATGATGATGATAGTAATAATAATGACCTTTTAATTGATCCAAAATTTGCAGGAATTCAGATTTTATCATTCTCTATCACATGCTTCCTGTGTGCCCTCAGCTCCCATGTTTATGCCACATTGCTCTAAATTGTAGGCACTCTGGATGTCAAAATCATTATCATGAGACATGAGTAACGTCTTTGCACTAATGGGATATACCTATTGTTGGACCCATCTATTCAGAATTTATGCTAATCTTGTAAATTTCATGATAAACAGAAGGGAAATGACATTTAAAAAAAGAGTTTCCATAGTTTTGTCTTGATTGAATGAATTGAAGTAGATAGTTTTATTTAAAAATATTCTTTAGACAGTCATCCCTACCAATTACATACATAATAATTTGCATATATACATGGGGATTTGTTGAAGAATCAGAAAAACTTTCATTTTTTAAAGATGAATTAAAAAGTTACATTACTTATAATTTGATTTGATATTCATAATGATTAAGAGTAATTGAGTAGTGATGGCTTATTAAAAGGTATTATTGTGAATCATGCAACGCAAGCCTGACCGTAGAATCAAGTTTGTTTGGTAGATGAATTTGCATTACACATGTTCTCTGATTCAATCCTCTGTTTCTTTTCCCTGTTACATTCGATTTGCTAAAAACATGTGGAGTTGTAGTGTGTGTGTGTGTGTCTGTGTCTGTGTTGTTCTTTTTTCAATAACAGCATATATTATAGAAAGTCTGTGAGGCATTATAGCATTTAGAACGCATGACTTGTATTGCTTCTCTTGCATGGTTGCTTCATGAAAATGCAATCAGTAACATATATTCATAGTCCACACTGTAAAGTGAAACTTTTCCATAGAAAGATGAGTTATAGAGCACTATGGGATGAGGAGTCAACTGAAGTATTTGTCCACGATATGGTTGACCAAATTTTAAAAAAAGAACGTCGAGGCTTGTCTTTTTTGAAGAATGGTTGCGACGCTATTGTCTCTACGTTCAATGAGAAGACTGGGAAAGCATACGAGAAGAAACAGTTAAAGAATAAGTTTGATATGTTACGAAAGGATTTAAGGACTTGGGATGCGTTAACAAAAGAGACTGGTGTGGGCCGAGACCCTGGAACCGGAAATGTCCTTGCTTTGCCCAAGTGGTGGCGGCACAAATGTCAGGTTAGTAATGCCTACAATTACTTATAACGTGGCATAATAGTAATGCAGTTGCCGCAATCATCCTTTTTTGTAATATAGCTAATGATTTAGTTACTTGTCTGTATGCAGGAGAATTCAGCTTATAGAAAGTTTTGTTGTTCAAGCCTCAAGAATGAAAGAGAACTGAGGCTTATATTCAAGGATGTCATGGCAACAGGCGAGGATTTTTTTGCACCATCTTTCGTAGATACACAGACACAGGATACGGAGCAAGAAGATGTCTACCGACCTACTATGGACAAAGAGGAAGGTTTAGGGGACAGCAAAGATGATCTTTTTGGAGTTAACCCAGCAGTTAGCATAGGAGTGACAAATGAGCTAGCGAGTATTGGGTTATCAACCCAAACCCCACCCTCTGTTCCAACTAATTTCAGAAGTCAAGGAAAGAGGAAACAAGTTGATCGCTCATGGAACAAAAAGAAGCAGAAGATGCCAGTGGCAAAGCAAATTGCAGATGCGGTTAGTGTCATAGCAGAAGCATCGAAGAATAGAGTTGTAACCATCAATGAAATTCAAGAAAGGAGTATTGATGCTACTATTACAGACCTACTTGAGCTGGAAGAAGTGTAACAGGATGAGGAATTTCAAGTCCGTTGTATCATGCTGATAATGGACAAGACTAATCGGGACATGTTTTTCTCACTTGTTAAACGGAACAAGGATTCCTTGATTGTGTGGCTGCGTTATATGGTTACATTAAGTGGCTACGGTTTATGGTTAATCCACTATCGATATGGTTTTCTATGGACGACACCATCCTGATATGAACTTTATGCCAAATTAGTTTAGTGTTTATATAGTATTGTATGCATGATGGTTTTTATGTTATTACTAGACCAACAATGCAACTTCGACTAAAATACTTTTATGTTATGTATGTTTTAATCCAACGTTTCTTTTATGACATATATTACAACTTTGACTAAATTCCTTTATGTTATATATGTTTTAATCCAACGCAAAGGTTGCACCAGCAATGGCAAATTGGATGGATGAAGAAGACAATGACTCTCTGATACTAGCTCTTATAGATGAAGAGTTAACAGAGTATGAATAATTAACTATGTTGGTATGTCAATATTGGGTTCCTTTTATATGCAAAGAACCTCGTAAAACAAGTAAATGCACTGATTATTTATGGGTCCAAGAAATATTGGCAGAGCATGAAACACATTGTCATGACATGTTTAGAGTTGAAAAACATGTGTTCTACTAGTTGTGCAGTAAATTAGTTGAACATGGGTTATGAAATTCTAAGAATGTCGGAGTCAAAGAAAAGGTTGTGATGTTTTTGCTTACAGTTGGCCACGGCGTCGGCAATAGGGTGGTCTAAGAGCTGTTTCAGCATTTAGGGGAAACTGTCAGTCAGCTATTGTACATGGTACTACAGGCTTGTATTAGCCTAGCGCGAGAAAATATCAAACCCCCCAATCCCGAATTCACTGGATGCCACCCAAAAATACTCAACAATCCTCAATATTATCCCTACTTTAAGAATGTCATTAGAGCAATAGATGTAACTCACATCAAATGTGTGATCACTGTTCCAACCAGGAAAAATATATCGGAAGAAAGGGATATACAACATAGAATGTAATGGATGTATGTGATTGGGATATGTGCTTTACGTTCGTGTTGGCAGGTTGGGAAGGTTCTGCACATGACGCTCGTGTGTTTCAAGCTGCTGTCTCAAATCTAGCTATCAATTTCCCTCATCCACCTATAGGTATATTTTTGTCCCATTCAGTTGAATTACTTTCAGTGCATACTTTGCTTAATCTCACACCTTTAAATTTATTTGAGCATTTATTAAGCAAATATTATTTGGTCGACGTTGGCTATCCCACACCAGTTGGGTATCTTGGTCCTTACAGATGTGAGCGTTATCATCTGCCAGAATTTCAGCGTCAACCTGGTTTGGCAAATGCTAAATAGACCTTCAATTACTATCATTCCAATTTGAGGTCAACTATTGAAAGAACTTTTGGAGTGTGGAAGAATAGATTCGAATTATTGCAAAAAAAATGTGCAAATACAACTATGAAATGCAAGTTCACTTAGTTTGCGCAACTATGATCATTCATAACTTTATTAGGAGAAATTCTCAGAATGATGTTAATTTCCATGCAGCAGAAATTGCCAATGTAGCTCATAAAGATAATAATACTGTAGACAATACGGCTTCCTCGTCCAATGATGTTGGAACATCTTCAACCCGTATGAATCACATTCGTGACATGATTAGAGATCAACTTGTACGGGACATATGATCCAATTAGTTATGTAATATTTTTATGTTAAATTATGTATTTTGACATCACATTTTCTAACTTCAATTTTTCCACTAATTTTTAAATTTAAAGATCTTGTTTTGTTATAATTAACACAAAAGCACTAATGTTTACTTTTGAAAAAGCACTTATACAATCACCAATTTAAACAAGTTTTGACTTATGGAAAATCACTTATTCAATCGCTCATCCAAACATAAATCACATTACAAAAAATGAATTTTCTATTAAGTCATTTTTAATAAGTCAGAATCATAATAAGTCATTTTTCTTACCGCTATCCCAAACATACACTACATCCCACACCTACTACTTTACTCTTACTTCCCTTATATTCACTCTGGCCTCTCTAATTCTCATAACTTCCAGGTCTTTCTTCTAGACATGAGGCTTCGTCTTATTTGGTTCTGATATGTTTCATCATTTGGGCCTGCTTCCACATTATTTTCAGAGCCCATATTATTCTGACTCATTACAATACCCCCTCTATTGAGAGCAACCTTGTCCGCAAGGTTGATATCAGGATGTAAACGTAGCAAATCATCCTTGAACTCCCAAGTATGTGGATTAGAGCCATCCCATCAAATAAAAAATTATGGAGCCCATTCTTGATTGCATTGAAGTTGGCGAGAGTCTAGTACTTCAAACGGTTTGCAAATTGGTCCTTTAGGAACAGAATGAAGAGGCATAGGCAGATAAGATTGCAATGGAGTGTTACCATGAAATGGCTTTAACTAAGAAACATGGAAGATGGGATGAATCTTGGCATATTCAGGCAACAGTACGCAGTAATCCACCTACCCAATGCGTTCAAGAATTTTGAAAGGACGAAAATATTGAAGAGAAAGTTTGTGAAACTTCCTTAATTTCACCGGCTGGTGATATGGGTGAAGGCAAACTAGAACCCAATCATCAACTGCAAAAGTAACCTCAGATCGTTTCTTATATGCAAAATATTTAATCGTGAGCCTTCTCTATGTTCTATTTTAAAACCACCAATAATTCATTACGAGCCTGTAATTGCTGATGCACATCAAAGGGTGTATCCTCTAAAGAAGAGTGCTTCAAAAGAGGAGGAGGATCACGACCATACATGGAAAGCAAAATTATACCAAAACTCCGCCCATGGAAGGTGTGCCAACTATTGTCGTGGATACTCATGTACGAAGCATCGGAGATACATCTCTAAACATTTATTTAAGGTGTCAGATTGGCCATCTGATTGTGAATGGTAAGCTATGCTAAAACACAATTTGGTATCCTGTAGTGTCATCAAATGCTTCCAAAAATTGCTAGTAAAAGTTATATCATGATCTGAAACTATAGTGCGGGGAAGGCCATGTAGTTTGACAATATGTTCAACAAAAGCCTCAGCCACAGTTTGACTCGAAAAATGGGATGGTAAAGGAATGAAATGGCCATACTTAGACAGACAGTCCACAACAACTAAAATAATCAATAAACCTTACACCACTAGAAGTCCAAGAATGAAATCTATAGCAATATCTTCCCATATATGAGAAGGTATTGGTATTAGCTATAAGATGTTGACATGTAGTAAAGTGACGTATAAAAAAAATGAATGTCACTTCTCATATGATGCCAAAAAAAACAGGGATGCAATACGATGGAAAGTTTGGAGAAACCCAGCAAACCCCTAACCTGAGAGGAATGGAGTTCAACTAATATGCTCTAGATCAAGTCTTTGTCATCCGAAGGTATGACTAACTTCAAATATAAATCACCGTGGCATAGTGTATATTGAGTATGGAAAAATTATTCAAGATAAAGGACTTTGAATTTTGAATAAATGAAGAAACACGAACATGTGCATACACTTAGTCCATGGAAGTACCTTCAAGTAAAGATAGTTCCATATAATAAACACAGGATAAAGCATCAACGACCCTATTCTGACGTCCAGGCTGATATTCAATATTGAAACGATAGCCCAAAAGTTTGGGAAGACATTGCTCTTGCTCTAGTGTTTGTATCGCTTGACCACACAGATGTCAAAGGCTAGCATGATAGGTTTTGATGGTAAAATTGTTGCCCAATAGATAATGTCAAAATTTGGCCACGACCTCAGTGATTGTGTAGAGCTCCCTTACATAGACAGATTGAGCTTGATTCGAGGTGATAATTTCTTTAAAAAATATGTGATAGGATAGGAATCCTGACTCAAAACTACTCCTACACTTGTACTAGAAGCATATGTTTCTTAGATAAATGGTTTCTTGAAGTCTAGTAGAGCTAACACCGAAGCTTTTGTCAACTCTAGTTTAAGATTGATGAAAGCTATATGTGTTGAAGGTGACCAGATGAAAGCAACTTTTTTAAGAAAATCAATTAAAGGCACCACGAGTTAGGAGAAGTGCTTGATGAAGCTGCAATAATACCTACTAAGCCCAAGGAAACCCTTAAGTTGCAATACTGTCATTGGGATAGACCAGTCTTGGACCACCTAAATCTTTTCTTTATCCATCTCTCAACATCGTAGGTTGAAATGACATGGCCTAGTTTATTAACTGTAGGCATTGGGAAAGCATCTCGAACTGTGACCTCATTTAATGCCCTATAATCCACGCTAAACCTCCACGTGCCATTATTCTTTTTAACTAAAAGTACGAGAGCAAAAAAGGGACTCAAACTTGGCTGAATTAAGCCATCAGTCAGTAACCCAGAAACAATGTTCTCAATTTCAATCTTTTGAGAAGTTAGGTAACGATAAGGATAAACTTTGACAGGTCTTGTTGCTAGGGTAAGTTCTATCTGGTGCTTAAATGCTCTAATCAGAGGTAATTCATATGGTTCTGCAAATACATGTTTGAATTTTTCAAGAATGTGCTGAAGCTTTGTAGGCAACGTTGTTCCTAGTCTTATTGGGAAATAAAGGATTTGATTCTAGCATAAACATTTCAACAATAGTATTTGTATATGCTAAGAGAATCAAGTGATGACATTAGGCCATGTTAACTAACTAGCCTCGATAGCCTTTCAAAATGATAAATTCCCTATTTAATAGGAATTTGATTGTAGATGCACCATAATTTGCCATATGGGGTCCCAAAGTTTCCAACCAATATGTGCCAATTACAGCATCCAACCCTGCCACTGGTAACACAAACATATTAAATAAAATGGTGTGGTCGGAGATCTGAATCGGCACGTCCACCACTCGTTCGTTGCTACTTAAGATTGACCCTATGCCTCCTAACACTCTAACTATTTAAGTGCACGCCACAGGTATACCAAGATTTTTAACTACTCGTGGATGAATAAAATTGTTCAAGTTTCTATCATCTTATAGTATTTGGACTTTGGACCCAAAAATCAATCCAGTGAATCGAATAGTAGCCGCTCCTTAAGTACCACATAAAGCATGTAAAGAGAGGTGGTGGAGAGTGGCATCAACCTTTAAATTATGTGGTTTAATAGGATCGGTAATCTCCTTATCATCATATATCATCATCATCATCATGTATTTTTAGGACAACAATGCGATGGAGAGAATTTGGCATCACATGTATATCATAAGCCTTTTTCTCATCTAACTTGCAATTCGGCTGACGTCATTCGTTTGATCTGTGGGGTGGTCAGAGTTGGTAACAGTGGAGGCAGGTTTGCCTTCCCTCTGTTAGATCTCATGTTTTGATGATAACAAAAGAATGGTTTGAAAAGGAAATGTTTAATAATCAAGCTTGAACTAAGTAATGACAGGAATAAGCTTACTTGAAGTAAGCATGGAAGTAATGAAGATTGGACAAGAGAAAATGCTGAGGAACTTGATCAGTAGCAAATCTTCTAAGGCATTACTCGAGGCGCTACTCGAGTAAGGAGACAAAACTTGAAGTAATAGAGGAGAACTTCCAGTAACCTGCCACCATTACTCGATGACCTACTCGAGTAACAAGGTAAAATTTCAAGATTGCTCTCGGCCTGCTAATGTTACTCGAGGAGCTACTCGAGTAACCAGGTAAAACTTCCAGTTGCCATCAAGTTTTCTACATGCTACTCGAGGAGCTACTCGAGTACCTTTGTTTCCTAAAAAATGGACCTCTCGGCATTTTGTACCACTGCTAATGTTACTCGAGGAGCCACTCGAGTAACCAGGACAGAAACTTCCAGTTTGCCTTCAAGTTTTCCATGATACTCGAGGCGCTACTCGAGTAACCCTGTATTTGAAAATGTGTAACTCTCGGCACTTTGTACCACTGCCAATGTTACTCGAGGAGCTACTCGAGTAACAGCCTGAGGTAAGTTAAAACTTGAGGTTGGTATCCGATTAACTTGATTTGTTTATTTCATCTTCCTCGAGTCCTTACTCGAGTATATAAGTTTCTAATGTTTTATCTTAAGTGGATTCCTCGAGTATGTATCCCAGTATGCTCAAATATTTTTAAAGGAAACTTCAAGTCATTACCCGGGTAAGTGATGTTCATATGTCTCAGTTACTCGAGGTGCTACCCGAGTAACCTATGCAAAAATGTGTGCATTACTCGAGGAGCTACTCGAGTAATGAGGTAAGTGCTCTCGGCATTTTAATCCTGCCAACATTATTGGAGTAGAGCATCGAGTAATCAAAAGTTTTTTAAAGGATTACTCGAGGAGTTACCCGAGTAACTCATAAAGTTGTGAGTGTATTACTCGAGTAGCTACCCGAGTAAATAACTATTCCAAAGGTTTGAAATTTAGTTTACTCCATGCACTACCCGAGTAATCTTGTTTCTCTTCATTGACTTTCAAATACATAATGATTTCACGATGTTACTCGAGGAGCTACTCGAGTAAACTTCAAGTATTACTCGAGGAGCTACTCGAGTAAGTTTACCCAGAAAGTTAGAAATCATTCAAACGTTCATTGATTTGTTTCCTATATGATTAACCTTTCATTGTATTAGTATTCTTAGTCTATTTACAGATAAACAATGAAGGAATCACTTCAAGAGATGAAAGTCAAATCAAACGTTCAAATGCCAACCACCGCCAACGGATATTTTTCAAAAACTTGAAAAGTCAACAGTGGCTGCGCACTCTCCAACGGACGAAAGAAAAACGTTCCAACGGTCATCACCAACATATCTATATATATGGGAACCTTCAAACAGAGAAGAACAACCAAGCATCCACACAAACGATTCATTGAGTTCATTGCTCTGTTTTCACGTTGAAATTGTATTCATATGCTTCAGTGATTATCATTTACTCTTTGAGAGAGATATTTCATTCAAACTCAATATTTGTTATTGAGATAACTTAAGGTTGTGGAACCTTGAGTTGGGATTGGATTACAACCTGTAAGGGGGAGCGAGTGTCCAGGTGTAAGGAACTTGCTTGTACTGAGGTGCCAAGAACCCACTGAATCTTGGAAGTTGTAGTGAAACTCTCAGAGAAGCTCTGAGGACTAGACGTAGGTCAAAGTGGTTGTGACCGAACCAGTATAACTCCCGGTGTACACTTCGGTGATATTTCTCCTTACTCATTACTGTTTTTATTCTTTTGTCAAAGTTTTATATTTTCGAAAGAAATTTCAGTATCACCCAATTCACCCCCCCTCTTGGGTGAAACGCTTGATCTTACACCCTCCCCTTATTAATGTTAAAGCAATAGAAGGTGATGAAACTGGTGTATATGGTGGGATAAATTTGGAAAAAGAGGACCCAGTAGAAGAATATCTATTTTTCAGAGTATCGATTTTAGGAACAAAGTCACGAGACATTGAGATTTCGGCAAATAACTGAGCGAGTGCCATAACACTAACCAATGTGGTAGGTCGTTGAACCATCACATCCCGTTTCAGAGTTGGAAGAAGACCCCCAAGACAATAATCAAGCAGAGTTGATTTCGGTAATTCCTTCATTCGATTGGCCAGAGATAAAAACTGAGAATTATAAGTTTCTAAAGAACTGTCCCTCGAGGCCTGCATAAGTTTAAATAGTTGGGAACAAGCACAATCAAATTGGGATGGTCCATACTATATTTCGATTGCTTTAGCTAACGTAAACCAATTGGGAATGCGACCAGCACAATCAAGCATTTGAAACCATAGTAAGACTGTACCCTCAAAATGCACTGAAGTGATGACAAGTTTCTGAGAATCTAGAATGTCATAATATCAGAAATATTATTCAGCCTTAAATATCCAATCCAGAGCATTGTTTCCATTGAAACGAGGCAAATCGAGTTTCACCAGTTTGTGAGTAGATCCAACGATGGCTGAACTTGAACCGGTGGTGCTAGAAAGATGGGAACCATCCTGAGAAGGCGATGATTGTTGTGAAACCCGAAGTTGTAACGAATCAATGGATTTAACCAAAGATTAACACCGATTTGGTCAAGTTGAGCCAAACGGTTCTCAGTGTAGTCAACGAATTTAGAGTTCTTCTTGATTTCAGCTTGCATCTCTTTCATGTGAGTGTTGTCTGCCATTACTTAAGCATAAAGAAAATGTTCAATGAAAGCACCAAAATGTAATGGCTCAATAGAAACAATAAGAAATGAGATAAAACTTAATATATTGGATTAATAAATCTGTGAATACAAAATCCAATTCAGCAGAAAACCAAAGCAGAAAATTCAGTAACAGAAAGGAGAGAGAACGGTAAAGAGAAAAACCCAAAGAGAGAAGAGATTCCCGAGTACATCTCACACCTACTACTCTACTCTCACTCCCCTTATATCAACTCTGGCCTTTCTAATTCCCGTAACTTTCAGGAATTTCTTCTGGAGCTGAGGTTTCATCTTATTTGGTTTTGATCTGTTTCATCATTTAGGCCTACTTCTATATCATTTTCAGAGCCCATGCTTTTCCGACTCATTACAGAGGGCATACAAGCACATTTGACTTTAGTTTACAGGTGTTTACAAGAGGGTTATAGAAAGCTCTTGAGGATAATAAATGATATATTGTATTCACATTCTGTTGTTAACATAAGACTGATTTAGAGTGTGTTTGGATTAGCTTTTAGAAAAAAAGTGGAAAATAACTTTTGAAGAATAGATTCTGAGCAGAATAGATAATGAGAAAAAAGTGATTTTGATAAAATGAGAGTGTTTGGGTATTGTGCTCAAAATAGCTCTTTTTCATAGTGTGGAACCCACATAATGAGAAAGGACCAATGAGAGAGAGAGGATGTGGCTCACATAAGGAAAAAAGACTAATGAGAGAGAGAGGGTAGGGCCCACACAAGAGAAAAAGAAAACAAAAAATATCTTTTCCCAAAACCTAAGTTTTGAAATCAAAAGCCCCAAATCACAGTTTCAAAAGTCCTTTTTCGCAAATCGAAAAAAAAACTTCTCTCACATACTTACTTCGTAAATCGTAAAAGCTATTCTCCAAAAGCTAATCCAAACACACACGTGTTCTTGCACCAAACCAAAGTTTTGATTCAAAACCTAAGTTTTGAACAAGAAGCCAAACACACTGTTAGAGAGATCTGATGTCCTTGTTTTCAAAAGCAATGATTATTCTGGACTAATTTTCAATTGGTTGAAGGTTCTTCTAGGTGACATCCAAAGCAACACAAAATAATATTTATGAATTAAAAAAAATGGTCCCTATAGAATAAAATCTAGATGATGTAAATTGAAACAAAGCATTAACAAAATTGTTTCACAACATCAAACTATGCCATCTTTCCATGTTATGTCATGTGTTAAGCCAACAACTGGTTGCTTTTTCTTCTCCCAGGATTTGTTGTTAAGGTAAAATGCCTTGGTAGAGCATAAGCTAATTTGAAATGGTTGCATTGTATATTAGTGCAATGATTTCTTTTGTTTGGATTAGATTCTAATAATGGTTCAACCTTATAGGACGGAATCATGCTCTTTAACTTGAAATTTTATGATCTTTTTTTTGGTTTTAGAATGTATGAGAAGCACTTTGCTAAAAATCATAGGTTGAGTATTGATATATGAATTTTCCTCTGCCTCTTTTCCAAACCTACCAGTTACTAGCTTTCGTCTAGCATTTTTTTCAAGTTAACATAGATATTGGTAGTCATTTGATACCACAATACTAGGCACCGTCACAGAATCATTCAGGAGACCATTAAAATTGTAATGTTGTTGTTGTACTTGGTTTTATCTTGTTGATTGATTAGATTGATGTATTTTGGATAATTTGAAATGATTTATGTACTTTTGTATTATTTTCAGCCTATGTTTAAGGTAAGGCTTGTGGCATGTTAGCCTGTCTACGAAGTTTTAAAAAATGTAAGCTTTTCTAATAGACTTCATGGTAGGCAACACTTTTGTACATGCTAAGCTTAGGTTGAAAAAAAGACCTATGAGAGATCACAAGCCATACTCAGACCAACCTATTACAATATAAGTCAGACATATTAAGGGTGAAGCCAGCCAGGTTAGGTTAGAGTGAACCAAGCATTTACATATGTAAAACTCAAGAACGTACTTATCATATTTACATAAAAGATGGGCTGAGAATTTCAAAATTTAAACTCAATCTACCCGCCTAAAAGAAAAACACAAGCCGGAAAAAGTCAGAAGTCAGAGCCACAAAAATAGAACAAAGACACGAATGTGAGAAGTTACTGTTCATATGAACAGTAAAATAAGAAAGGACAATGATACAGATTTATTATATTAAAGGGATCCTCCCGGCTTAGCTACAGTGTTTTTGTGAGTAAAGCCGTTGCTAAGCCATTATACACTACAAAAAAACACTGAATTTGCGACGGAATTTGAGACGGAATTTGCGACGGAATTTGAGTTTGCGACGGAATTTGAGACGGAATTTGCGACGGAATTGATTTCCGACGGAATTTGCGACGGAATTGATTCCGTAGGTAATAACAGCGTCACAAAAAATTTTTCGACGGAATTCAAATTCCGTCGGAAATTTGCGACGGAATTTGCGACGGAATTTATTTCCGTCGCAATTTCCGACGGAATTTGCGACGGAATTTGAGACGGAAATTTGAGACGGAATTTATTCCGTCGCAAATTCCCTCTCAATTTCCGACGGAATATTCCGTCGGAACTTCCGACGGAATTCATTTCCGTCGGAAATTCCGTCGCAAATTTTTTTTTTTTTTTAAATTTTAAAAATCCACTTGGCAACTCCGGCCACCGCCCCCTCATCGCCGGCGACAGCGCGTGGCATCTCCGGCGGCATCCACCTTGTCGTCGACCCCCAGATCCGCCACGTGTCGCAACCTCCCTCCGCCACGTGTCGCAACCTCCCTCCGCCACGTGTCGCAACCTCCCTCCGCCACGTGTCGCAACCTCATATTTCCTGGAAATGCAACTCAACTTGCCCATCCTTTGGTTCGAACCCACGACCTCGCCCGTACGCGCGCGATGCCTTACCGGATGAGCTCGACTGCTTTGGTGTTCTATTATTACACACAATTATATATATAATCTTATGTGCATATTTTTTTTAATTTCTAAAATTAAATTTTTATTAACATTAATTAATAACTAATAAGTAATTATTACCTAATATTTTATTTACTAATATTAATTAATAACTAATAAATTTTATTTTTTATATGACTATTTTGCCCCTATAAGGACCAAAACCTACGATTGAAAATTAAAAATATTTTAGAAATTAGAAAATAATAATAAAAATTAAATTAAAAATAATAAATTTTATAAAAATAATTTTTTTAAATTAAATTAAATAAATTTTAAAATATTAAATAATTAAAAAATAATTTTTAAATTTGCCACGGAATTCAATTCCGTCTGAAATTCCGTCGGAAATTGCGAGGGAATTTCCGACGGAATTTAATTCCGTCGGAATTTGCGACGGAATCTAATTCCGTCGCAAATTCCCTCTCAATTTCCGACGGAACCAAATTCCGTCGCAAAATTCCGTCGGAAATTCCGTCTGAAATTCCGTCGGAAATTTCCGACGGAATTTTCCGTCGGAAATTCCGTGGCAAAGGTCAAAATTTCCGACGGAATAATTTCCGTGGCAAATTCCGTGGCAAATTTTGCGACGGAAAAAATTCCGTCGGAAATTCCGTCGGAAAATTTTCCGACGGAATTTCCGACGGATTTCCGACGGAATTTGCGACGGAATTTGATTCCGTCGCAAATTCCGTCGCAAATGGGATGTTTTTTTGTAGTGATATTCCTCGGCTTGGAAGATGCGATGTTTTAAATATATTGATATTGATGTTGATGATAGGGCACACCCCTTTTATAGTGATTGGCAGTCGGCAAACTAGCTTCTGAGTAATGTGTGGTCATGTCGATCAGCGTCACTTTTTCACGAGAGACCATACACAAATCCTGATCTTTTTCACGAGAGACCTGACGCAGTCAGTCCTCTTCTTTGAAGGCTTGTGGTTTTGAGCATTTGCTCCTTTCACTATTTTTTTTTACTTGCATTTATTCACCAGACAGAGGCAGCGGAGTTGTTTCTTCCAAGCCATTCAAAGGACGTTCTTCTTCCTTCCTCTACTTCAAAAGTAAGTATATTTAATTTCATATGTTTTTTAAAATAGATGAAATAAATGAATACCTTCTTGTAGTAGAATACTGCCATACATATTGTAAATTATGTTTAGGTTATTGTAAATAATTTTCTTGTTTATATATAAATGGCAGTTTTTTATTCTGTTGCTTCATCATCCTTTCCTTCGTCCAACTTTTTTACCCAAAATGAACCATTTCAAGGAACCTCCTTATTCTTCCATTATACTGATATAGATTTTGAAAAGTGAGCCCCCTTAATTTTTTTCCATCTTTCAAAACTAGTTGCAAAGAGATGGACATAGAAAATATTTTTGTACACCACTTTCAATGGACGAACTACTTATGTCAATAACTTCAACCAATTGCCATATGGGACCGAGAAAGGAAGATCATCTTTCAAAAATTTGATATGACTAATATATCTATATGAAACAAATTTAGATGAACATATTTGTATATAAAAAACAAAATTGATTCTTGAAGAAAGGATACTTTTGTCAAAAGAGTTAACTTTGATTTAATCGCTAGTTTGAAATTACAAAACATAAGCATATAATGGGTGTGTTTGTTTTGACGATTGGATAAGTAACTTATTTTTACTTAAATTATGGAATCTTAAGATTGGAAAACAGTTAAATTGGGTAAAATGATGAGTGTTTGGATTAGCGATTGGATAAGTAACTTATGTAAAAGTTAGGATGTTTGGTTTGACTTTTGCATAAGTAAATTTTGTATTAATTAAGAGAAAAAAAATTGAAAAAATTATGAAAAATGAAAATATGAAAGGATAATTGTGAAAAAAGTCATCATTGGCAACTTAATTGTCAATGGGACCTAGGAAGATATCTATACACGGAGGGATTTTTTCACAATTTTCTAAAAAATTAAATTTGAAAATTTGGTAATGGTACAATTTTAATAAAATTATATCAAACTCTAATTTAAATTGGTACAACCTCAAGCTTAAATCTTATAAATTATATCAAACTCTAATTTAAATATTAAATCCTAACTTATATTTTCACATAGCTCAAAATCTAACAAAATAAACCGATTAAAATCTCAATAATACCTCCAATAATCCAAATAAATTATTTAAACTAAATTTAATGGGTAAAAATACTATATAGAAAGTAATTTATGACATGTTTATAAAAAAAATTGATTATAAAATCATAAAATAACTAAATAATAAATCTAAACCGATTAAAATTAATTATTAATTATTCTCTACATTTCTACCGTCATATATTAATAAAACTCAAAACTTGCTTAAACTCTTATCCCAAAGTATTCTCTAATTAGCAGAAGATTACTATCTAAAGAAAGAGAAAATTATTTAGAACATTTTTTCATAAAAGAAGTTTTGTGATTAGAAGTGATTTTAAGTATCTCATTAATCCCTAAAAATATGAAAATACTCCTATCAATATTTTTTTATACATATACAGGCACATAAGCTCCAATAAGCTTCATTTTGAGGCTTATGACTTTTTTCAACTTATGACTTTTTTCACCTTAAATTCAATCACTGAAACAAACACTCACTTCTGATCAAAACACTGTTAAGTCCAATTGAACACTGTTGAAGTCCGATTTTCCCCTCCAAACGCGGAAACAAACACGCTGAATCTTATTTGGACTTGTTAGATATCACCCTGATCTATTTATAAATTTTTTTATTAAAAAATTTGATCCTATTTATAAGTTCAGTTTTAAGGTTATAAATACATTTTATACTTTTTTATCTCTATTAATTACAATAAATAAAAGGAATTTATTTATATTGATTTTCAAAATCAGTCATAGATAAAGGCGAAATTGAAAATTTAGCTCATTATTAATGAATTAACTAACTTTCTTTAAAATATGAGAATTAATAAAAAAAAAATTTATAAATAGGACCGATGAATCTTGACAGGCTAACCAAAGTTCTTAAGCCCATTAGGATTTGGACATTTATACAATCAATTATCTAATTAATTTTGAAATTATCAGCTGTTTGACTCACAATTGGGATATTAATGTTTTTAAGAGCGTTTATATGAAAGTTATTCCATGAAAATAGGATATACCGACCCATGGGCTGCATTTGCTCCAGACTACCAGGCAATAAATGTTTGGTTGTGTGATTTGTTGGCTGACCTTATTACTCAATCGCACGATTTCACTGAAGTCAGATATCCAAGCTTTTAGCTTGTGAGAAAAGCTCAATCTGACCGTTATTTTGGCACTAAGAGTGTATTTAGAACAGCGATAAGAAAAATGGAGTTTCTCAATTTAGCGTTTGATAATTTTATTTTTGGTAAAAATCCGATTGTGTAATGTGATTTATGTTTGGAACAGCGATTATATAAATGATTTTTGTAAAAGTAAAACTTGTTTGGATTGACTTAAGCACAAATGACTTTTGTGATAATAGTAAGAGAGAGTGGGTGAAAAAATATTTTAAAGGGTTAAAAACACCAAAAAATAGTTTAAAATAATTTTTGGAACTGAAAAAGTATATTAAAGATAAAATTGCAATCAGTCTGATAACACATTAGGTACAGTTGAAAAAATATTTTAAGGGTTAAAAGCACCAAATAATAGTTGAAATTAATTTTTATAGCAAAAAAAAACATTATGGTAAAATTGTAATAAGTCTGATAGTACATTGGATATAACTGAAAAAATATTTTAACTATTTTCACTCTCCCCAAAAACTAAATCAGTAAAAGCTGAGAAATAAAACTTATGATAAAAACTATTAAGATAGAATTAAGCTCGATTGCTCCCCTTAGAAAACAAAAACTCAATTTTTTTTCAAATGGGCAATTTGGCGTTTACTGATTAATTTGGGGGTCCAATCGCCGCCCCCTGACACACACTAAATGAGGTTCAAAAACACATCTACCCCCAGCTCTCTCCCTCCCTCCCTCCCTCCCTCCTGCCTCTATATTTGTCTTCTCTTGTCGACGAATAGAGAGCCAGAAATTCCATCTCGCAGCCGCGACACCACCTAGTTTCGGCAGTGAAGTTTGGTTTCCGGCGTGCTTTTTAGGTGTGTCTTCTGACTGTCGTCCGGCGATCTGTGTTCTATTCTTCTCCGTATCCGTCAGCGTTGAAGTCGGACGATCTGTGTTGAGGTCCGGCAGGTACTATTGAAGTCGGACGATGTGTTGAGGTGCGGTTTCCGAAGGTGTTGAGTCAGAGGATGGCCAATCTGTGCATTCAAGCCTGATTTAGCTTGCATGGCTTTGAAGTTTGTCTCTTCAGTTGAAGTTCCTGTGGTCGTCGTTCTCCTCTGTGCCGCTGATCTGTTTTGGCAGGTAAGGTTTACAACTTCATTTAAACAAGATCTCCTATGTTCCTTCAATGTTTGGATGGATTAGAATGAAACCATGTTTGATCTGCTATTGTCTCGGATCTATCGTTTTTCTTCACTTCTGCTGTTCTGAAAGAAAGTAATCCACGGTTAGCCTCATGGCAAGAAATGGAAAAATGCAGATGATGAGATGTGAGACTTGTGTGGGTGGGTTGGAGTGGGCTCAGGTAGCGTGTAAGAGCAGTGAGAAGAGAGAGAGAAGAAAAACAGAGGAAGACAGAGAGAACGTGGTTGTTCTGTGGTTTTTTTTTTCCAGATGGATGTGCAGGACATGGTTTAATAATTAATGATGATCATTATGTGGGGATGAGGCACGCTATAACCTAATCTTCCCTGTTGGTATGTTTTTATATACATTTGGTCAACATCTAAATCATGTTTTATATAATTTAAGATAAAACTCCTCTCACATATTTACCTCGTAAGTCATAAAAACTATTAAAAAAAACTAATCTTAACACACACATAATCGACTCATGTTTTTACTTTTTCTTTTTTGCCAAGCGACTGATGTTTTTTCTAAATGATTATTATATACAAGGTTGGTTTTCATTAATTGTAATTATTAAATCCAAAGCACAACTTTTTGCCCACAATTACGAAATTAATTTCTTCAGTGCACACCTGTTCCCATTGTTAGTTTATGGAATTTGAATTCAAGTCAGTGTCTTGGTTAACTTGAGTATGATTATGGACCATGTATTAGAGAATAAATTGTACGGGACATGTGATCTAATTAGTTATGTAATATTATTTCATCAAATTGTATATTTTTTAATTGTCAAATTTCCCAACTTTACTTTTTTAAATTTTTTATAATTTTAAATTTAATTTCTCTCTTATTATTATTACAAAAGCTACTTATATTTAAATCAATCCAAATAATTTTACTTTTATAAAAGTCACTTATACAACCGTAACATAAATTACATTATAAAATCTAACTTTTATCTAATAATAAGATTACAAAAAATCAGATTAAAAAAAACCACTTTTATTATCATTACTCCAAACACACAAAGTGCAAGCCCTTCATAAGACCTTCAGCTACCAATAATGCACGAAAGAAGCCTCAGGAACCACGTCGTCTTCAACCAGGTAAAGGCAAAGCACGTAAACCCCACAGGCCCCGTAGGGAAAACAGTGACGATGAGCTTTAAATGTGGGGAATGAGGGGTGGTGATGGTTTTGCGTGATCTCCTAAAATGAAATTGGTTGATTTAAGGGTTAATGCTTTTGATCGAATTTTGATCTTGGCTTATAAAAAATTTATTTGATTTAATATTGTTAGTTACAGTACTTAAAACTAAAACTCCTTAAAAATATAGGCGCTGTATCTATTTTTTGGGTTTAATATATTGTAAATAGACTAAATGTCCTATTTGTTCTTAATAAAGCATGCTTAGTAATAGTTCTCATTATCAAGTCAAAATCAATGTACTTTTAACCGGTTTTAATTTTTGTTTAGTACTTTTAATGAATTTTAATTTTGATTCCTATATTTAACTTAGTGTTGTTAATAAAAAGTTAACAGTACTATTAAACTCATACTAAGTTCTTCTGAAACTATAGGATCAAAAAATATGTTTTAAAATTATAAAGACTAAAGCTAAAGTTTAATCATATTGTAAGTATTAACAATAATATTAACCTTTAATTTATTTTAGTTCTATTGATTAATATGACATGTATTTTCTGAAATCATCTCCTCATTGATTATTCTTAAGGCACACAATAGGAATAAATTAAGAAAAGATTGAAAAACATAAAAAAGATATTTCATATTTAAAATATATATCAACTCTCTAATTATGTCTTATATTAAGAACAAAAAGGAGTATTGCATAAGCATTGAAAGACCCATATATTTCTTCCTACGAATTAGCCTTGTTGAAGTTTACTGTGAACTCTTTGCAATGTTACAAATATACGCTAGTGCACATACATATATATAAAGTGCTCCCTTCAATCCTATATATAAAAGTTAGAAGAAGAGTTAACTTACTCTAAATACTAAATATAACATTATAATAAACTTTATCTTCTTAATTTATAATTTTTTTTCTAAAATATTTCATATTAATTAAGGAGGAGAAGTTTCCAATATAAATTATTAAAATATATATTTTAAAAAACCAACACATTTTTTTTAAAAAAAAAAAACTTACTTCAAAAAATAGGCCTCTTAAAAAGATTTGTATACTAGGAAATGAACGTTTCCACTAACTCCTCTCTCCACTTAAATTCTTTATCATTGGATAAACTTTAATGGTCAAGATTTTACTAAGGCACAAAAAATCGGACCAGGCAGTTAAACTGAGATCAACTAAGGGTTAAACTAGTCATACTAAAATAGTATAATTTACATAAAATATAAAAATTAATATTTTATATAAACTAATAAAAACAAAAATTATAATATAAAATAAATTTTAAATGATAACAAGAAACTAAGTGGCAAGAAAAAAGTGTTTAAAATCTGTTAGTATAAGTTATTATGCATATAATTATACTATGGTTATCTAAACCATTAATTATCATTACTACATAAGCAAATCAGCGCATAGATTATGGGATTAGATTTTAAATTTCAAATATTATTATCGATGTTATGATATCTAATCTATTAATAATCATTATCACCCAAGGCAAATAAGCCCATGGATCATGAGATTGGATTTTAAATTTTAAATTTCAAATACAATTCCGGATCATGTTCTCATCTTTCACGTTTTTTCGTCCACTACGTTGTTTTCAATCTTCTTCTTTCGCCTTTCAAATTCCTCTAGTCAAGAATTAAGGATTCTCGTCTCCTATAACTTCTACATCGCCTTCTAGGTAATTTCTTTCATCTTCTTGTTTCTTTTTTTTAAGATTTGGTTTTTTTTTTACCTACTTTTTTTTTTCATCTTGATCTTCTTGAAATTTTCTCTTTTCCCCCTAAAATGGCGCAAGATTGCAATTGAAAGAAAAAAAAAATATAGACCGTTCAACCCATCAAAACCAATGATTTTCTTAGTTATAACTAATTTTGTCCTGGTTCTTATCGGTTTGCTTTTCTTCCATTTTAGGGGCTAAACTAAATTGGACAATTGACCGGTTTCCAATCGAACTGCCCAGTCCAATCCAATTTTTTATTCCTTGGATTTTACACTCTATTAAAAATATTATTGTAATATTAAATATTAAATATTAAATTATAATAATATTTTTATAAAATAAATCTCAACTATTAAAAAACAAATCTAATGAAAAAAAAAATTAAGTGGAGAAAGCAGTTGGTAGAAATACTATTGGCCCTTTTAAGTAAGGATTTCATTTAAAAGCTTTAAATAAGCTTCAAGTCTTTATGGGCAAAGCCGTCTCATATATACACACTCATTTATGTAATTATATTCATTTGCATATATTTAAATGATAAGTACAAACAGATGAATAGACTTGCCTATCAACTTCGTGGGTTTGACAATATAGTCTTGCAAAAATGAGCCTATTTTATTTGATCATGAGTTTGAACCTAACCTAAGCTATTGACTTAAATAGGTCAGGTTATGCCTAAAATATGTTAAGAGCTAGGGGCCTGTTTGGTATAAAGAACATTTTAGGAGGGAACAGAAAGGAAGGGAAGTGAA
Organism: Inga oerstediana; assembly: GCA_963210345.1. Taxonomy (NCBI): domain Eukaryota; kingdom Viridiplantae; phylum Streptophyta; class Magnoliopsida; order Fabales; family Fabaceae; genus Inga; species Inga oerstediana. Next base: position 27,505,656 of record OY723408.1, read on the forward strand.
TGGAAAGGAAGGGAAGATTAAGAGGGAACTTAAAAGAGTGAGCTGTTTGGTAGACATGGGAACGGAACATAGGTTAAGGGAAGATAGATATTTGGTTTGAAGAAAAGAGAGTGGTTTAAGTGGGAAGATTGTGTGAAAAACCTAAAATACCCCTAACTTCACCAAAGGTTCCAATTCGAACTTAATATTCCAGTTCGAACTTAACAACCTAATTCGAACTTGACCTCGTCTTCACTGTTCATCGTCTTCCTCACCAGAAGTTCAAGTTCAAATTTAACATTCCAGTTCGAACTTAACAATCCAGTTCAAACTCGATCTCGTCTTCACTGTTCATTGTTTTCCTCATGGTACTGTTCATCGTTTTAGCTTTCGAATCTATTTTTCTTTCACATATGTCCATCCAATACAACCCTCATCATAAACATACCAATTTATAAGCTCATACTAAATTAACCCACACATTGATTCAGAGTTGTATTTTGCACGCAGTTCGCCTCTTCCCTTTTCCAGACAAGCTTTCGACACTATACCAAGCTAGTTCATCAAATCCTTGCACATTCTGCTTCCGTCTTTAATCTTTATGATATGTTTTAGGGGTATTTTGGTCCACATTATATCACAACCGGGAATATTTTGAAGTTCATCCCATTTTTTGTGGGAATTCAAATTCTCATATTTAAAGGAACATTCACCTTGGCGGGAATATAGGTTGCTGGCACTTTGGGCAGCCAAACACATTTCAAGTTGAGAAACATTACAGTCTACCTTTTCCCTCCTCTATATTCCACATAACAAACAGGCTCTAGGTCTTTAATAGGCTTCTAGGCTTTTTTCTACCCTTAGCTATACTTATAACACACAATTTAAAAACATAATAAATATATGAAAATATGTCATGTTTTTCTCAAAGTTAAAGTACAGATATAATAATAATGTGTTACTCAAGGTGTATCTAATATAATTAAGTTTTGTTGGGGTAAAATTACACACAAACACTTTAAAATACGGCAAAAATAACAATAACATCAAATCAGATAAAACATGCTTTTGTGGGACCCACAAAATAAGAGGGAATGTTCTCCCTCTTGTACACATCATTCTTTCACCGTCCCCTCCCCCATCTCACCCTTCTCCTCCCTACACGTGTCCCACAACTTTACCCCAGAACGAGAATGATTTTTCATGGCTTTGCCTGGCTCATGTGAAGTTTTGTTACTAATGGCTTTGCCCATTTTGGAACGGAATGCTAAGTTGGTGACACTTGTGATCATATTATTCCTTTTCTGTCCTGTTAGATCCATTCCCCTCTAAATATATAACCTGTTAATATTGCGTATAATACTAACTAATTAGAACGTTCTACGTTGACCCCATACTTATTTTTGGAGCAAAAGTCGAATTATTTTCTTTAATTCCAGTGTCATTCTCTCCACTGTAATATTATTAGTCTTATAAAAGAGTTACAAGTCAAAACAAGGGCCCGTCTGAATTTAGATTTCATACTTTGGATATGAATATTGGTTTTGTCCAATTAAAACCTCTCAAAAGTACCATAAATTCATCTAATGAAGTTTCATGAGTTTTGCAGGATTGCAGTATTATGTATGCTTATGTAGCTATATTACTCTTCCATTACTTGCTCTTGTAACCCAAGTAAAACTACATTCACTCACTCATTTATTTCCTGATTGTCTACTATTTGATACGAGATCTCCTGCAAGATTTGATTTTTTGTGCTATTTATGTTATGTTTATAAATTATTTTTATACACTAGTAAGTATTTTAATTTAAACCAATTGCCAGGTTTATATATGTCCGTATCATTATGACTTTATAAATTTTGTTTTACATGTTTAATTGCACGATATCTTAAATTGTATTATGATAGTTGGTAGGAAGTATTGACCATTCAACACCAAAGACTTAGAGCTATTGAAATTTTTGGTCAGCTGGTTTTAGGTAGGAAGAAAATAACAACTATTTGGAGTATGTATCCAATTGAAGTTTTAGGGTTCTAGTGGGTTTCTGAATGATTTCTTATAGGGTTATTGGAACATTAGTCACAAGGATATTATGAAGTTTTTCCTGAACTTATTTTTTCTTTTCTCGAAGAAAGACTGTAGATGGCATAAATTATGTCTTCATTTGTATAGTTGTACATATGGCTGTATATTTCTTACAAAGCTGAGAAATTCTTATTTTCTAGTTTTTTGTTGTTCCGTTTGTTCTATTTTTGGGAATAAGGTGGTTGTTATAACTCAACCAAAATTTATGTAATGATAAAAATTATAAAGTATTTGTTTTTGTATTGGAGCTTATTTTAAAAAATAATCTTTATCTCTTCAAATCAGCCCTCCCAACACCAAACCCACCGCTTCAAATTGGAGAGCTTTGGACTCCTCTCACTCCTCATTGCCCAAATCAAAACCTTGCCAAAATATTCTTATTCATAATCACTCCTTCGACCTCTCCCTTTCCTCCTCCAATATTCATAATATTACTTCCTTCTTAACATCTCCTCCTTCTTCTTACTCTTCACCCTGCAACAACTCTAACCTCACTAGTAACCACCATCACCACCACCGTGATTACTCCAAAACAGCATCAATAATGCCAATCCTCTGCTGTATTCTTCGTTGTTTCACCACAGGATTTCTTAGACCTATCAGAGGAATCCCTCTTTACCAAAACCTATATTATTTTTCAATTGAGTGAAACTGTTACGAGTGTAAATGGTTCATTAAAAGTGCAAGTGTACACTGGTGTAATCAAGTAATACAAAAGTGAGTAGAGTATCGTTCCCACGAGGATTAATCTCTAAGTATCAAAATGGGTAATTTTAATTCTATTTAGTCGAACGAATAGTTGGTGGTTGAGAGAATAAAATAAAATGACTAAATATAAGTGCAAATAATATGAAAGCAAATATGAGAAAAAGCCTTAGGGGTCAGATTTCACTTAACAAATTCTGGATTGAATCACTTATATATTTTAACCCAATTTATTCTACATGATTGACAGTTGAGTTTTCCTAAGTTAATTACTAGCCTCTTCCAAGGTCAAGCAATTATATAATTAATTGTTAATCCAATATATTCCTATATGAATTTAAGTAATTAATTATGCATTAAGATTTATGAAACTCAGTAAGACTACACAATTCATATGAATATATTCCTATTTCATATGCAAGTCATGGTTTTAATTATAGGATTTTTATACATGTATCTCCTTCCGGTCTCAACATGCATTTTGAAATCATTTAAAAAATGGCCAGTCAATTGAAAACATTAAGAATAATAATTAAAACTCAATCATGAAGAAGAAATTCAAACTAGATTTAATAAGTTAAGATTCAATCCGTTATTAATAAGCTACATCATCACCCTAGGAAAATGAAAATTTAGCTCATAATAAAATTAAACACAAAACCAAAATAAATTGACATTATATAAAACTAGAATAAAATCTTCATAAATACTGCATAAAACTTGAATATTAAATTCTCAAACATAAAATATACAACAAAAAGATGCATGAAAAATGGAAAAATTTAGCCATCCCTTTAAGAGGTAAAACCTTCCATGTAGATGGCATGCAAAAAGTAATACAATCCTAAGCCGTCTAAGATGGAGGCATGCAAAAAGTAATACAATACATAAAATTAATTCTAAGATGGTGTATGTGGATAGGAGAGGAAAGTAATGGATATGAAATGGTTGTAAGTGAAGAAGAAAGGAGAGTAATGGATATGAATTGGTGTGTAAAATGTAAAAGAGAGGGTGGCTATATATAGGGAAGAATGAAGTACGGTAGATAAAGTGGTAGATGAAGTAGTAGATAGAATGTGGTAGATGAAGTAGTATGTGAAAAGGAAGATGAAGTGGTAGATGAAGTGGTAGATGAAATGGTTGGTGGAGTGGTAGATGATTCCCAGTCTCAAATTCCAAGAAAAATTCAAAACCCTTGGAGATAGAACTGGATTTTGGTATCAATATAAAAGTTTTAGAGCTCTTTCTTAACTTTTTATCCATATAAAGAACGTCCCAATCCGACAGCTAGAACTCCAGATATTTCCTGAAAATAGAAAAATGGTCTAATTTAGTATTTTTCAAGAAATTCTATTTTATGCCAAAATCATTATTTATTTATTAATTAAACTCAAATTTATTAAATTGAGCTCAAATATCATCCTCAAAATCATCATAAAAGGGAAAATTAATATGTAAATATTATACTTATAAGAAACTTTAAAGTATGTGTTGTTTTTCAATTGGTCAAGGGTGAAATGAGTTGGCATATATGTATCAAAAAAAAAAAAATGAGTTGGCATATAATGGACACCTTGACACTATAGGTGAGACCCACAAAAAGAAAAATAACGGCTTTTGAAATATTTAACAAAGATGACATTTTTGCTCTATTTGAAAAAGTTTGTGGGTATTTTTGAATTCAAAAATTGCTTATGGTGTCACATGCTCTTTTGGAAAAAGATCATATGCATTTGGGCACTTTCACCCTTTAAGATATCAAGTAAATAAAGAAAAGGTTAAGGGGCAATTTTACTCAGAAAGTTTTTTTGGGGGCAATTTTGCCTTAGCCGTTATTTTAATTGATTTTGACCGTTGTTAACCAAATATGCTGAGCTAGCAGTCCACATGTCATTCACATCATTTTTATTAAAGTGTAAATTTATCTCAGAAGTTTTAGATCTAATTATGAAAAAAAAAGTAGATGATACATGGACTTCTATAGGCAAATTTGCTTCTTAACAAAAATAACGTATATGACATGTAGACAGCCACCTCAGTATCTTTAATCAACAAATGGTTAAAAGTAACTGAGATAACAGCTAAGGTAAACTTGTTCCCTTTTTGACACTTTTGAGGCAAAATTACCTCTGAAAAAACTTCCAAGACAAAATTGTTTCTTGCCAACAACTTTCAGAACAAAATTGCCCCTTAACCCATAAAGAAAAATAATGCGAAACAAGCAATTCATGGGGGAGCATGCTCGTTAGTATGAGTAAAAATAGGTCAGGCCATACTTGACTCTTAATAGGCAGGCCTGTTCTGCAACAATAGGCCTGAGCTTGACTTGTGGCCTATTATAGGGCTTTTTACTAGCCTGAGTTTGGCCTATACAAAGGCATGACCTAGCTTGAGCCTATTAAAAAAGCTTGCAATTTTTTTAAAAAATTAATCCTTTTATTTTATATTATTTTTTATTTATTTTATATATTTTCATTACATTTTATTTTTTTCCCAATGTCTTTTCCTTTCTATTGTTCAGCCATTTTTTTTTATATTTTCCTTTTTTTATCATAATTTTTTCATTTTATTATGTACAAGGTGACCACTATCTAGAATAGTTTTTTAAAATTTTTCTTTTTTATTTTATTATGTACAAGGTGACATTCCTGTCCAAAACCTTTCGCTAAATAAATATTTTTTTCACTACCATTCTACTATTTTTCAACAAAATAAATATATAATTTAAACACTTTTATGATTATATTAATTTATATTTATTTTCATAATTTTGTAACAGGCCTAGATTGTTTGACATGCTTAATAGGCTTTTCAGTGAGCCTTGTACCTGCCTTTTAAGCTAAACATGCCTTTTAAAAAGGCATGAACTTATTCCTATTATCAATGATCAAATAGGCTAAAAATAGGCTAGACCATAGGCCCTGACAAGCTACTTGCAGTTTCCACCCCTTCCTTTTAAGGTTCTAATAGCACGGAATTTTGTCGTTTTGTAATGGAGATAGTGGGGCTTATTTCACAATTAGGCTTTACTTTTCCCCATAGCGCAGAGCACTATTACAGGTTGAAGATATTACTACCCTTATAGACATCCCTTTTTCACAAAAGGATGTAAAAAGATAGAGGCGGTGACATTTTTGTAAATAAAACAGGAAAATTGAAACATTAGGCACCCCAACTTTCAATTGGGACGCCTAAAGTAGAGTTTAGATGTCCCAAATTTTAATTCGGATGTCTAAAGTTCTCCCCAGTGCCAAAATTGAAAAGTAAAACAATTTGACTTACTTTAGGGGTATCATTTGGGACACTTAAACCCAAGACTTTAAGCGTAGTAAATGGTTTTGGGATGTCTAAAGTCTTGGGTTTAAGTATCCCAAATGAATTTTGGGACATTTAAGCCCACCTTTAGGCCTCCCAAATAGGATTTGGAACACCTAAAGACGTCCCCTACCATCTTACGCATGTCAGACAAGTGTCTGACATGCGTCCTCCCCCTTCCTTCTTTACTCTTTTGACTAACTTCCGTCACTTCATTTATTTCGTCTTTTTCATTATTCCCATTTCACTTTACTCTTCCTCCTCCCTTCCATTATAGTCGGCACACACCCCCTCCTCCACACCTTTTTACTTTTTCCTCCACCTCCATCAATTAACGACGCACACACCCCTCCTTTACAGTGTCTTGCTTTTTCCTCCACTTCCTTCCTTCCATTATTGACGCACACACCGTTTTCTTGCTTAATTTCCTCCACCCTCCGACGTATGTCCTCTACCTTCTGGCTTTCTCCACCCTTCGGCGTTCCTCCTGTACCGCGCATACACCTCTCCAACGTCTTCTCTCCACTTGGTTGGGCACATAGACACCGTCGGCTGGCCCTCTCCCTCCCCTTTCATCAGGTTTGTTTTTTTTTTGAAATATAAATTTACATGAAGAATTTAATTTAAACTTGCAATGTGAAATTATTATAATACTTTTAATTTATTTTATATGATTCTAGTTACTGGAGTGATTTTCCCTTTTGATTGGTTTTTTTTTTTGCTAGAATCATAAACTTATTGTTAGTAGTTATGCAATACTAATGTTTTTGTTTTATATGTTTGGAACTTGGAAATCGAGGGAAAATACATGTGTATATTATTATAAATAAATGGAGCTATTGATTGATTTTGATGAAATGAACAACAATTAAACAAAATAATTTTTCTTCTTCTATGTGTGGAGCTCAATTTGGTTTAAATTAATGAGAATTAATAATATCAATGAAAGTAAAAGGAACTCAATCTGTCAAGACTGGCTCATTGTAAAAGCTTAAGCCTTTAATTAACACGCTTTAACTTTCACTAATTGGTATGTGTTTGTTGGATAACTAACATATAAGTTTGCACAAATACAAAATAAAAAAAGCAGTATAATGAAATTTATTTATTATCAATATAAATATAAAAATTTTTATAATTATATCATTACATCCACAATCCATATATAATATGCAATATGGTTGGTTTTATTTTTTGTAGATTATATTAGTATGATTATTAGTGTAGTTTCCTCAATATATAAAAAAAAATAGTACGATTATTAGTGTAGTGGAGATAGGGTTGCTTGAAATTTTGGGATGTCTTACTTTTAAGGGAAAATGCTGCCAAATTTTTTGTTGAAAAAAGTGAAAAAAGGCAATCCCTTCATATCATTTACAATTGTTCTAAAAGTGAGTGTTATTGGGAATGGCTTAGGTGATAACAAAATGGATCACAGTTGGATGAATTCTTTGAGAACTAGTGAATAATATAAGAAAAGGGCGGAAGAGTTTATTGAATTCTCTAGAAAGAATGCTCCAGCAAAAAATAGGAAGTATTTTTGTCCAAGTGTCAATTGTTTAAATAAGAGTCGATAGGATGTTGATATCATAAAGGATCACCTACTTTGTGATGGATTAAATATGTGATACACAAGGTGGATATGGCATAGTGAGAAAGTAACGGATTGTTCGTCGCACAAGAAGGAAGATGTAGATGTCATAGATGAAGATAGAATGGAAAAAATGATTCACGATGTTGAGGTAGAATCCTTTGCGCAATCTGTAACCCCCTTCAGGATCTAGGCCGAGATTTACGTTCAAAAACACGTAATTATGTGGAATTAGAGACCGTACGATAATTTGGGACTTATTCAAGATTAAACTTCCTAAAATCAAGGTTTACAAAAAATTTTAGAAAACCTGTTCACAGCGGTCTTATTTCACATTTCAATGCATAATTGGCCTGTACAGGTTGATTTTATTTATATATATCAGAGTACAACATAAATTACCGACACACTCGGATTTTACTGATTAATAAAGGGTCTACAAGGTACAATTATCTATAGAGTTTCCCTTAACAATGTGATTACACAATTACTATCCAATATGTACATATAATTCCCAACAAAATATATCCAAATGATTTAAAAATGATAACGAACTTTTTTCCAAAAAATAAAAATCTTAGTCAGGAGCTCTATCCACTCTTCATCGCCCGTTTTCCTTTGGATCCTTCAGCCCTGTCTAAGATTTATGTTTTTGGGAGAGTGAGATTCTAAAGAATCCCCGTAGTAACAAATCACTTATAGTATGCACAATAATAAGGCATGAAAGCAAATCATCACACACACATTGCAACTACAACGACAGTTACAGCGGCAAGGGTATGTATGACTCATATCGCCCTTACGTTTGCTCATGCTGTATTGCACCACAATAGTTCACACAATATATTTCACCACAGCTGGGATTCATATAAAGCATTTCATACACAAGTCATACAGGCAAGATATATAACACACATCCCACGGCTGGATTCATAATACGCCGCCCCACAGATCGAATTCACAAAGATCCATGTCGATTACAATGGCAGTTCAACGGCCGAGCTAAAAGTGACCAACGTCAATCCATAAACGGCTCATACTGAAGTGCTCATGCTATAATGGACCATGGCACATACAATTCATAAAGCTCAATGACAAGTCATGCATACCAAAACATCATACACAACATAAGAGAAGAGTCACTACCTTGATCCTTCCGAGCGTGTCCTGGCGCCAGTCTCTCTCAAGTAGAGCAAATATTGTATCCTACGAATCACAATTAGGGACGAAGAGTCAATTCTCTATTCCAACTCTCAATGACTTCTTAACACTTAGTTTGGTTATCATTATTACTCTTTTAGTACCTATAAATAACTCTATCAATAGCTCTAAGGGTTGAAAGACTATCCTTAAAGATCCCTTTTTTGAAATTATAAGATTGGTATTTTTCACTAAGACACTCGAGTGATATTGTACAGATACTCGAGTGAAGGAGACCTCACTCGAGTGATGGTACGGTTTACACTTGGGTACTAGAGAATGCACAACAGTGAGGGAATACCCGAGAGCACAAGAAACTTTTCAAAGACAAGAACACTCGAGGACAAAAGCAATACTTAAGTAATAGCCAAATGCTCACTCGAGCGCTAGGAAGTGAAGCACAAAAAGTGAAGACCCAAGAGCACAAAAATTCTCAAGGATCAGGAGGACTCAAGCACAGCCCATTGCACTCAAGTGAATACCACATACCCGCAAGTGAGAAGACACACTCTTGCACCATAACCGCGAGTGACAACTCAAAAGGCAAGTCCTTGGTGTCAAATACACCTGCACTCGAGTGATAGGAAGCTTACTCGAGTGATGTCCCACCACACTCGTAAGTGAGGCAACACTTGCCTTTAACTAGGGATGAGCAAAAACCCAGTGGTCCGGTCCAGTCTGGTCTGACTCGAGCTGGTCCGGTCTGGTCCAGTCTAGTCCAAATAAGCAATATAATGAAATCTAATTAGACTGGACCAGACTGACTGGTCGGGTTGGATCAGGTTCCAGACAAAGGGACCAAACCACCTAGACTGGTCCGATCTGGTCCAGGTCAATTTCTTAAAAAATATTTTTATAATTTAGATGTTATTTCTTATTTGATTTAATTTTGTTAGAGTTTTTTTAAGGATTTATAATCAAGTTTTATTTCTTATGATGATTTTTATATGATTATAAGTATTTTTATTATCTTAATTATATTTATCATGTTTAAATATTTTTTCTCAACATATTTTTTTATTGTTGTTAAATGTTGTTGGATATTCTTATAGATTTATGATGTTTTAAGTTTTGGTGACATATGTTATATTATTATAGGTATTTTTGTGGTCCTAATTATGTTTAATAGGTTCAAATGTTGCCTTCCAAAGATGAAAAAATAAAAATAAAAAAAATATTAAATTTAGGTCATAGACTACCTGAACTAGTCCAGGTAGTCCACTAGACCCGATCTGGTCCAGCCCGACCTCGAGTTGGTGCTGGACCAGACTAGACCACGGACTGCTTTGTACAACCCGAGATCTTCTCAAGACTAGACCTCGGGTTGATGTCAAACCCGGTCCGATCAGTCCAGTCTATGCTCATCCCTACCTTTGACCACGGAAGTGCAACAAGAACACAGAGAGCAAAAAGGAAGTTTGAACTACCGCACTCGAGTGGAACTCATCACCACTTGAGTGATGTTCAACCCTCACTCGAGTGATTTTATCAGAAACCAGAAAACGCAGCAAAACTGACCACATTTCCTAACACTTGCCCAATTAATCCAAATGGACCCAAAACTCCTACCAAAGCTACTCCCACACAAAAACATCCAATGAATTCAATGGAATCATTAGAATTATCCAAATCTTACTCCATTATCATGCTTTGGTTTTAGGCAATATAATAATCCAAATTCCAAAAACATAAAACATACCATTCCTATCCCAAATCAATCTATCTATCCAAAACTCATACCAAAACACCCATTTCTATACCAATAACATGCCAAACTACCAATGACCCTATTCCAATGAAAATGGGCCCAAAATTTTAGAAATTCAAATCTTAATCGTATAGCATAAAACTTAGATAGATAGATTAGTCTCATTTACTTCTTTCACTTTGCCAAAGAGATTTCTTGATTCACCAACCCCCAAAATTTCGTGTAGGCACAAATCAACACCAATATGCACTCTATAAACATCAAAATGAAGCTCTCACTCTAAGGATCAATATTAATGAAGTGAGTTTGAGCAATAGAGGTCATTTGCTTACCTTAATCACAAGCTTTTTCTTTCTCTCACTTGGCCACAATGGAGGACGAAATAGAGAGATAAGAGAGAGAGATGAAGAGTGTTGGAGAGGATGAAATGATGATGATACTCCTTCCCTTTGCTGCAGCCAAAAAAGAGAGGAAAGAAGGAGAGATAAAACATTAAACAATGCATTTGACTTTTCCTCCCATCACCTACAATCTTGTCAAGTGTCACCATCCCTTTGGCTCTCCTCAAATAAGTGACTAATTAGTTACTCTAATCCCTCCATTAGCCATTTAATCATACATCTCATTTTTCTCTTAGCTAGTAATTAATTTCTCCCTTAATTACTAACTTATGGCCAATAATTTCATTCTTTCAATTTTTCCACCACTTATGGCATATTAATTAAAAATTGCCACAAAATACATAATAATTCCAATTAATTCACAAATATCCACAATAATCATGATTAGCCCTTAATTAAAAATTGGGGGCATTACACAATCGAAGAAGTATGACAGCCTATGGAGTGATGCAGAGACACCGTTGTACCTTGGGAGTAAGTACACACGGTTGACAGGAACATTGCATTTGGTTAACTTAAAGGCAACTTGTTAGTGGACTGATAGTAGTTCCACATTGCTGCTTGAATTATTGTGTGATATGTTTCCAGACGATAATGTACTTCCAAATCGTATGTATAAGGCCAAGAAAATCCTGTGTATGATGGGTATGGAGTATAAAAAGATACATGTTTGCCCTAATGACCGCGTATTGTACAGAAATGAGTATGAAGGTCTTAGTGAGTGTCCTAAGTGTAAAAATGCACGATACAAAGTGAAGAAAGATGGTGGTTGTGGCAATAGGACAATTAAAAGGTAACCTTTAAAGGCTTTGTGGTATCTTTCAATAATACCACGTTTTAAACATTTGCTTGTAACTGCAATAATAGTGAAGAAGTTGAGATGACACTCTGATAAGAGAATATTTGATGGAAAATATCTTCGGCACCCAACTGACTCTTCATAATGGCAGAAAATAGATAAAATGTTCCCTCAATTTGGCAGCGAGCTGAGAAACCTTCGGCTTGGGCTTTGTACAGACGATATCAATCCGTATGGAACTCTTACTAGTACATATAGTGTGTGGTGGGTTCTCCTTATAATATACAACTTGCCTCTTTGGCTATATATGAAACGCAAGTATATGATGCTTTCTATGATGATTTCTGGACCAAAACAGCTAGGGAACGATATTGATGTCAACTTGGTGGCTTTGATTGAGGACTTGAAAAAGTTATGGAAGGAAGATGTAGATGTGTTTGATGCTTATAAGAAGGAGTCCTTCAAGCTATATGCAATGATTTTCACAATGATAAGTAACTTCTCTACGTACAAAAAATTATCAGGGTACAGTGTGAATGGGCATAAAGCATGCCTGATATGTGAAGCAGACACATAGTTCCATCAACTTAAGCATGGAAGAAAAACTGTCTACCTTGGCCACAAGAGATTATAAGTTCCACCCGTATCGTAGGTTAAGAAAGCGTTTTAATGGCTAATCAGAACATGGAATGGCTCCAAAGGTATTAACTGGAGAGGAAGTTTACAGTTAGGTGGAACGTATCAATGTCACCTTTGGTAACAATCAGAGGATTGCGGGTAAGAAGAACATATGGAAGAAGAGATCAATTTTCTTTGATCTTCCATATTGGCGTAGTCTTGAAGTGAGACACATTATTGATGTGATGCATGTGGAAAAAAAACATTTGTGATAGTCTTGTTAGTATACTTTTGCACATACTAGGGAAGACTAAGGATATAATTAGTGTGAGACTAGACCTTATTGATATGGGAATAAGAGAACGGTTACATCCTCAATTAGGAGATGATGGTAGGACGGCATACATGGATCCAGCAGCTCATACACTATCAAAAGTGGAGAAACAAAGTTTGTATGGGTGTTTGCATGAAATTAAGGTGCCATAAGGGTATTCCTCTAATATGAGAAGATGTGTCTCGATGGACGAGTTAAAGTTAGTGGGAATGAAGTCCCATGATTATCATGTGTTGATGCAACAACTATTACCAGTGGTTATTATAGGCATCATGAAAGATGAATTGCAAACTACTGTAACAAGATTGTGCATTTTCTTTAATGCAATTTGTAACAAATTCATTGACACTGAAAAGTTGGATGAACTGGAAACTGAGGGTTATATTATTTTGTCCTAACTAGAGATGTATTTTCCTCCTTCATTTTTTGATATAATGATGCATTTAATAGTTCATTTGGTAAGGGAGGCAAGGCTATGCGGTCCAATTTACCTGAGGTGGATGTGTCCTTTCGAGCGATACATGAAGATCTTAAAAGGGTATTCTAAAAATCCTTATCGACTAGAAGCCTCAATATTGAAAGATATGTAGTTGAAGAGGCTATGGAGTTTTGCAAAGATTATCTGTCAGAGAAGAAGGAACAATCTTGGTATGAAGAGGGGAGAAGCAAGGGAACACGATAACTGAAAGTGAAGAATGTTCCTCGTGAAGAGGTGTTACAAGCACACTTTTATATCCTGAATAATATGGAAGAAGTTCAACCTTACATAGATGAACACAGAAGAAGGACTTTAAAGAACAAGAATTCAAGGAAGAATGACATGGAAATTGTTATTGGGCAAAACAAGACATTTATAGAGTGGTTTGTGTAAAAGGTTTTGCACGAGACCGATGTGTCTGAGACAATCGAGTAGCTAGCTTGGGGGCCTTCGTTTCAGGTCATTACTTGGACCGGTTATGATATAAATGGCTGTTCTTTCTATACAAAAGAGCAAAATGACAGAAGTACCATGCAAAATAGTAGGGTGATGGTAGAAGTTGCAGCTATGCACTTTTCCAATTCAAAAGACAAAAACCCCATATTAGTGTCCATAGCCTATTATGAAGTAATAGGAGAAATATAGGAGATTGCATACAATAAGTTCAAAGTTACTTTATTTAAATGTAAGTGGGTTAGCAATAATGTTGTGGTAATAGATCAACAATTTGGATTTGTCTCAGTTGATCTTTGAAGAGTTGGCTATAGAGATGAGCCTTTTGTTTTAACAAGTCAGGCGAAATAAGTGTTTTATGTCAAAGATCCTACGAATAAAAAAATGTCCATTGTACTTCAAAGTAAAAAACAGAAGTATGGTGATCCAACCTTTAATCTTAACGACACACCACCTTTCACAACAAATCCACCTAGAACAAATGAAATAGAATTGGCAGATGATGAAGAATATGCTGCAAGAAATAATCATGGTGAAGGAATATGGGAAACAATATAGAGTAAAACCTTAACTTAGAAAATAGAACCGTGTGCTTTTTGTTTTACTCCTACTTAGTTTATTTTATTTCTATTGCAATTTATTTACCTATCTAACGATGCTTTTTGTGTTAACTGGAATATGGACAACTATAATGACTCATCATAAAGTGTTGGGGATGATGAAACGCCTAGAGATGAACCAGTTCAAAATAGGGTTAGAGGCTGCACAAAGATGGGAGCATTGGTTGCAAGTCATAAACATCAACAAGAGAGGTTGCATGTGGATTTTGATGCCAATATGAATCCAGTTGGCTTGAGGAAGACCATTTCATTAGCTACTTAGGGTATTTGGGTCGAAGCAAAGTGCGCATTACCTATGATAATTAGAGATTGGTTCCCCTAAAAATAAAAGACATGATTTAGCAACAACGTTTGGTATATAAGTTTCAATATATCCATTATAATTGTAGCTTTATTCCTATTGCTTTAAATATAATTATCTTATGTTTTACCTTGCAGCAAACATACGATGTCCCAGACACTAAGGAGATATACAAGCACTGGATGGCGGAGGTTCATCTATGATGGAAAGGTTTTAAGAACAAGCTTACAATAATGTGCATTTGAGGGGAACTGAGAGGTTAGGATCCATGTAAATAGTATTCGTATTTGTCTCCAGAGGACTGGAGGTTGTTTGTATCATCACGGCAAGATCCTCATTTTTTGATAAGATTTATGTCATCATGATATAGAGCTTTTGATTTTAATATACTTGATATCATGGATTTGCTTTTCATTGCTTTTCATTCATAGGAATTAAGTGCAGCAAATACACAGAGGCAAGTAGAAAATACGTATCAGCATTACATGTCTCGTGGTGGTTATCGGAAGCTTGAGCAGCAGATGATCAAAGAAGAGTTGGAGAAAATGAAGGAAGTAGCAGAATCAGATCCTAGCGCTGTTATCCAGGCCCCGCCTCCTCCTCCACGTCACAAAAAATGGAAAGCAAGGAGGATTAAGGGTGGGAAGTACATAAATCCAGTTATTGCTAAGGTTGCTGCGAGGATTGTAAGTAGTTAAAGCATAAGTACGTAATTGTTTTTCATATCGAGAGTGCTTACTTTTCATTTACGATAAATTGTATGCTACTGGATGAACTAGAAGATCATAGTAGCTAAGGTTCGTTCAATCCAAGCAGACGGATGGATATCTTGTCAACGACTATTGGGAAGGCAGATGACCCTGGTCGTGTTTAAGGAAAGACAATGGGAGTTAGTGCCACGAAGTATTTTAGACAAGACTCACTTTATTTGTCACAATATGAACCTAGTAGGGAGCTTATGGCCAAGACTCGAGAGGAAGTCGAATGAAAGCTCGAGGCCAAACTTTACGACAAGCTCTGATAATAGTTGTTGCCAGAGCTTCAACTTGAAATGACAAAGATATTTAAATCGCATAGGGCAAGTGACGAGTGTAGAACTTAGGAGTCCCCGACCTTACCTAGCACCAAAGGAAGTTACAACCCTCTGGAGGAACCACTTGGCAACACTTCTCCCACTCCAGTGCCGGGGAACCTTCCATTCTCTATTTGGATGCGTCACTGTTGCGTGTTACTGATGATGCTCTCGTTCACACATGTGCTACCACCCACCATCATCAGAAAATTCCATAGCATTTATATAAGGTGACTATGACATGTGTTAGAGAAGGGAAAGAAGGTACAACCGTCCCTGTTTCTGATGCAGAGGTTGGCACGATAGGTCAGGCGATAGGATCATTCATCCTTTAGCCTCAAAATCTTATTGGTTCAGGGGTAACACCTCCATTGGTAGGCATTACCTTTCTATTACTTGAGATCTGTTGGCATTCTACTAACAATTTGGTTTTTTATGTTCTAAAAGGATGACGAAATTGTGAGAAAATGGCCCTTCTTAATATGACTACAACAGATCTATAAAGGCATTCACCAAATTGACTTGCACATGCCTCAAGGGATTGTGTTACATTGGAGTATCCCTACACGATTGATATAAAAGATCTTAAGGAGTTTATCAAGTTAGAGGAGATAGATGCAAGATGGGTGAAATTTGCCATCTGGTAAGTTTTTTTTCAATTTTTTCCGTCAATTCATGTAGTGGTTTTTTGGTTTGATACATTCAATAATTCATTCCTTATTTTAATTCTATTATAGTTGCTTCCACTGCATCTGCATAGACATGCAAAGACGTGATTTATATGGATTATTATGTCTTGAAAATATGACAAGGGATACCAATACTTTGGAGGCAAGGACTCACTATGTGGTCTACACAGTGGGATAGATCAAACTTTATTGTTATTTAGCACCCATTGTTCAAGGGTACGTATTTTAATTTTGTCTATTTAAGATGTTTAATAAATAATTGCCTTGTCATCTAACATTATTTTAATCTGTGCATGTTGTTATAGTTACTATTGGAGTTTGTGTGTTATTTGTCCTCACCGTAATGTAGTCTATTGGTTTGATTCCTTGCATAAAAGGCTAGACAAATAAACAAAATTCTTCTTCAACACATAATTTATGTTGTTTGTATTTTATTGATTCTTTAAAAAAATGAATTGTTCTAATTTATGTTGATTTTGAGTTTCATAATAGTGTGACTAAGACATATAGACTCCTAGGCGAATCACGCGAGGGTAAAGTTGTTAGAGACCCAAAGTGGTATTTTCCGAAAGTAAGTTGTTTCAATTCTAATTCTTTCAATGACGGTTGTTTTAGATATACCTTTATTGATTTTAACAACCAATTGACTTTGATTTAAAGTGTCATCGACAACCTGGTAACACTGAATGCGGATATTATGTTATACTTTATATGTATAATATCATTCAAAGTGGAATTATTAGCGATTTTGAATAGGTAATCGCTTCTTCATTCTCAAATGATAATATTTTTTGTGTTGTAATTGAAATGCTAATTAATTCATTTACTTGATTCATTTAATCAAAACTTATTTTCTAATTTGTAGATTTTTGATAATTAAGATACCTATCTACATGAAGACATTAATTTGATTAGAAATCTTTTGGATGAACATCTTCTTCAACATATAAATCAACAAACTTTTTATTTATATTAGTTAATAGTTGTGTGATGACAACATTTTGACACTTTCTGGTTGTTATTGTATATATATAGTATTAGGTTGTATGAGTTGTTATTGTACATATATATATATAGTAAAGATTGCAGTGCTGGATGTCCTTACCATTTTGTAAAAGACATTGTGGTTTATGAATTCATCTTTGATTCTGTTTCTGCAGTTTTAATTTGCTGGGTAATGAAGAATATAAATAATCATTTTAAAAAAATATTTTAACGTCTCTAATGGGAAAAAGGGACGTCTAAAGTCACTATGGAAGGATTTTAGACGTCCATAATAAAAAAAAGGGACATATAAAGTCCTCTTCTCAATATGGACGTCTAAAGTCCTCACTTTAGATGTCTCTTTCAAATTAAGCACGTCTAAAGTCCTCTACATGAGGACTTTAGACGTCCCTTTTCTCCATTTGGGAGATGTCCTTTTTTTAAATTGGGACGTCTAAAGTCACACTTCAAACGTCCCTTTTTAGGGACATTATTTCTAAAATAAACTAAATCACTCACATAAACGTCCCCCTATTTTTGGACATTAAAAGTGCAAAAAAAGGGACATTAAAAGCCCTGTTTATAGTAGTGTAGAGTCAAAGAAGAAAGGAGTAGTAGAAGTAGAGAGCAATGTTTTAAAAACCGGACAAAACGTTAAGCCAGAAAGGCCAATGATCATGGTTCATTCAATCCATCTGGTCAGATTGGTGGTCGAGTCGGTACTGTAATTATTAAATAAAAATAATTTTATATAAAAATATATCAAATAATTTAAAAATAAATTTAAATAATTTAATCACATAATAAATTAACAAACTTACATAACAATATATCTCACAGTTCACAAATTATTGGTCTTAAAATATAGTACAAACACAAATAAATATTAAAATCAAAACCGAGAAAATAAGGGTGATGTTGCTTCTATCGCTAAAGTAATCAATTAACAACAAGGAAAACCTACTAATATAATATAGTGGAAACCTAGGTCATTCTCCTAATGAGCAATCTATGGGTTTTTCTTTAGGTTGAATTTAGGTGATGAAAAATGCAATGGAATAAACCTAAGCTAAAATGCAACACACTACCACCTAAATGCAAAATGTAAATAACTCTAAAACCAATATGAGAACGAAACTAACCTTAAATGAATGCAAACACAATTTTTAGGGGTTTTGTATGAGAAGGAAATTGAAATCCTAAGCAAAGAGATTAAGAAAAAGCTTTTCAATGAATTTCAATGAATTGATGGTTCCATTGAGTTCATGAGGGAAAATTAGGTGGGGTTACAGTTGGTCACTTTTTCAGAAAAGCCCGAAAAAGCATAATTACGAAATCGCCCCTGAAACCCTTAAAATAGGGCTGCCAAGGGCAATTTCATTTTTTGGCAGTAAATTTGGTAATTCCAAATCTGGAAATGGATTCCTTGGGCAAAAATGGTTCAGAATAGCCTATGTCAAAATTTTGGGAAAAGTACAGTCGGACAGGTACGGTAATGCCGGGTCAGGTCCCGGGGGCATTTTAGTAAATTTGCATAATGGGATTATATAACCACTAGAAACACTATGGAAAGTTTCTAAATGGTACATTGAAATTGTAGGACTGAGTGGAGAGCCGAGTTGCGACACGTTTTACGAGACACATAATTCGAGGCTGAAAAGGCTTAACGTAGGGTACTTACCTTATTTGCATGTATTTGATATCTCTGCTTGTTTAGTGATGTATGTGATTGCTTTACTTGATTGTGTAGAGCATATTTGAATAAATGAAGCTCTGTTTCTGTTTTAGCTGTGGCCATAGTTTTGTTACATGAAACATTAAGCAGACAGAAATGTCATTATGGGGCATATATCTAGTTTAAGGTAACATATAATACACATAGCTTCTATCATGCGTGCATTATGGTATATGTTTCCTACCGAGATTCTCCTGAATCTTACCCTCCCCTACCAACAATTTAGACAAGAGGAGACAGAAAATATGCTGAGAACAAGTAAGAAAACTGTATGAGGGGATTGCAGTGGTGGAACGAAGATGAGAGTTTAGATTCCCTAGAGCCTTGTGCGGATACAAGGTTTGTAAATATTTTGTGCGAACCCCTATGAAGAATTTCTGTAATCATGCTCATATAATCAGTATATTATGCTATTCGTGTGTTGCCCACCGAACCGCACATCGTTTTCTGTAAATACTCTTGTAAAGGTGAAATTAAAATAAGGGCATGACATTTTAGTATCAGAGCTTCAAGCGGTTTTGGAGGAGTTGAAAGCGGTTCTGGAGGAGTCTAAAGTGGTTCTGGCAGAGTGCTAGTTCTGGCAACAAGATAGTAGACCGATAAGGTCCTGATCACATAGTAAAAGGAGATACACACAAAATGGGGTACTAGAAAAGTGAACTACCCCTTTCTTGTGAATCAGCCCTGAAAGGTTATAGAATACTTGAAGGAAGTAAGTGGTGCAATTCCACACTGAGGATGGTCTAAGGATATTGTGAAACCAAAAGAAGCAGGTAAGGCCAAGGCCAAGGTACATACACAGTATTTAGTCAACCGGAGGTAGCTGGCATGACGTTTGAGACAATGGTAGTCTCAAGGTACTGATGGTCAAGAGCAGATAGAGCCTGTATCTGTGTTTTGACATGGGTACATGAATGTTAAGCATGCTTAACCTAGGGAAATCTATGATGGGTGACCCCCTGGGAAGTTGCTGCACATGTTATGTTATATTATTGAAAAAGAGTAAGAACATATTGTACAGTAGTTTAGAGGTTGTATATTGTTACAGGCCTTCCCTGACTACTGTAAACACTTGTGATATGTTGTTTTTTAGGGTACCTGTGTACCTAAAACTTTGTGAAATGACAGATAGGCCCTTATGTTTATGTGGAATTTACCTCTTTCTTGTTTCATATAGTGAAATACAAAGATGGTAAGGCTAAGAGGTATAGATGCTGGACTGGGTCAAGAAGCTAGAATCTGACCCAATATAGTAAATCTTTGGCATGTTAGGAGAGTATCAAACACAGATCAATGATCAAGGATCATAATAATGAGCTACGAAAGAGGCAGCAGAACACAGGCCAGGGAAAGAATAGAAATCCAATATTATCCAGGAAAGGCCAATGTAGTAACTTTATTCTTCATACACTATGTGAATGTTTATATGCTTTGAATATGCCATCTTCTGTAATATGTATGATACTCAGTGCCTTTAGGTACACTGATGAACAATGCCTACGAGCAGTGCCTTCGGGTACATTGATGAACCATGCCTATGAGCAGTGCCTGTAGGTACACTAATGAATATTGCCTATGGGCAATGCCTCCGGGTACACTGATGAATAATGCCTTCAGATAGTGCCTACAGGTATATTGACATACCCAGTTGAGGACTGTGGTACGGAATGTGTAGGGGTTGCAACAGTGGTTAGCTCTGAACACATTTCTGACTGAACTGAGTAATGTGTTAGTATAATATTGCATTATATAGTGCAAGGCATATACATTATCACATTCTCTATGAATGATTGTGTGTTACTACGAAGGTCAAGTGGAATTCAATTGAGGCACGAAATGAGTAGGAGTTGCAATAGTGGTTGGCTCTAAACATTTCCAACTGAACTGTACTGAACACACTAGAATCTAAGCAAATGTGGGATTTGGCTTTTAGAAGTTAAGTTTTTGTGCCATGTAGTCTCATAACAAGGAGTCTTGGTAGATCTTTGCAGGGTGAAATAAGTATTAAATTGAAAAAGGGTAGAGACTGTTTCTGAAATACGCAATTTTTTTAGGTCTTACTAAATATTACTGAAAATTTATACCAAATTTCTCCAGAATAGTTTTAAAAACTCAACATTATCTGTGGGACTATAATTGGGAGAAGAGCTTCACTGAGCTGACACAACAATTAACGTCAGCACTGATATTGATAATCCCAAATCCACTATGGATCTTTGTTGTCCTTGTTGATGCCAGTAGGCAGGATTGGGAAGCGTTTTAATGAGGCATGGCCATATATTGACTTCTAAATTTAGAGAATGGAAGCCTCATAAATTTTTTTTAATTATTATCCCACATATGATCTTGAGTTAACAGCAGTTGTGTTGCACTGAAAATTTGGAGACATACCATTATGGTGCGGCTGTAGCGCTGTACTGTGACCACCAGGATTTGAAGTATTGGTATAATCACAAAGAACTAAATATCAAAAAGCGTTCCCCAGAATTTATGGCTATGTATGTCAGCAAATTTTGAGGATGAAATTTATTGAACTGGTAGAGAAATGTAATACCCCGAATTTTGGTATTTGAGGTTAGAGAATAAACCTGAAATAAGTGGACTGCTAAGCTCCTATTTAGCAGGAGCCCTAAATTTATTCTCTAATGATTCTTATATCTTTGGGGTATTAAAGAAATTAAAATGATAAATTTTGGAGAAAGTGATTATGCTTCCGGTGAAATTTTCCACGAGGCAGTGAGATTTTCATGTGATTTTGGATGATCAAATAATATCTATAAATTATGAAATTTTACAGGGTAAAAATAGACATCCAAAGCTTAATTTGATAGGTCATATGAATCAATTAGAGCTATATACAAAAATTTATGAATTTAACCCAGAAAAACTGGAAAGTTTCTAGAAAAGTAGGCAAAGATTAAAATTTTGGGAATTTTGTGCTTTCAACTAGCAAAAGTAATTATTTTTCCTTGAAAGTAGACTCAATAAGGGTTTCATAGCCTTTAGAATCATTTCAATTTTATTTTTCTAGAATTAGTTATGATGTTTCAAAATTTGGGCAGAAAATCTTCCAGAATTTTATAAAAATCCGAAATTTGGAAATTAATTAAAGGAAAAGAGAAAATATTATTAAATATCATCCTCTTCCTTCCATTAGCCCAGAATTGACGTATTTTAACTGAAAATAGAGAGAGAAAGCTTGAGAGTTTTTAGAGAGAGAAGAAGAAGAGAACTCACAAGGTATGTCAATTTCTTCGGTGAATTCGTACCTAACGCGTATAACTCTTCTCCTAAGCTCCTCTTCTATGTTATTTAAGGTGTTGGAAGCTTGAATTTCAGTGTGGAGAAGGCTAGGGTTCAGCCATATCAAGGGAGAGCCAGAGGGAGCTTAAGGTAACCTCCGAAACTTCAATCTTTCACTACTACGAAAGGCACTTTTAACGACCGTTTTTATGTCCTTTAGATGATCGTTTTCAATGGGACGTATATGTGAGTGTCGTTGAAAGTTTTAAAATAGACGACTGTTTTAAATCTGTCGTTGTAAGAGACTTACAACGACTGTTTTTATAAAAACAGTCGTTGTATCTCAGAACATACAACGACTGGTTTTCAAAAAACAGTCGTTGTAAACCTGTAGTTTTAATTTTTTTTTTATTTTTTTTACTTTGATTTTACTTGTCCACTACCTACCCTTGTTCCCTTGTTGTTATTTAAGTTACACAAGAATGACATTCAAGTGTAAATTTACTGTTATTGAGAGTTGATGCCATAACTAATTAGAAGAAGATAATAAAAGAGGCAAAGATTTGAAAATAGGAAAAATAAACGAGAATCAATTAGTTATAGAGTATTTAATAAGAGAGGAATGGAGACAAGGTTCTGATATATATATATATATATGCGCAGTTTGCAGAGTTTATAGCTACATGTAAATTTACACAGTTTGCAGCTTCATCTTCTTCGTGGAGATGCCAACGGGATCGAACGGAGGTGGGGATGACGAGTTCTATGGGCTTGAGTGTAGAAGGAGTAGAGGCGCATGGGTTCTATTCAGTTTTCATCTTCTTCTGCAAAGAACCAGCAGTGAAGAAACAGAAGAGGCGTCGAACAGGAGACCAGTATCAGCATTCATTTTGCATATGGATTGTCGATGCTTTTCTCATTGGATGGTGGAGATTATGTGAAGCAAGGAAAATGGGATTGTAATCCATAGCGTGAGACAAGGGACCAATAAGATTTGATCTCGGACAACTCAAAATAATAATAAAAAAAAGAGTTACAACGACTGGTTTGTCTAAACCAGTCATTGTAACTAAAAAAAAAAAGATACGAGGTCAGGGAGGCTCGAACACATGACCTCAGGAAAACTCACAAAAGGCTCTAGCCAATTGCGCTACCACTACAGTTGTTAAGAGATACAACGACTGTTTTTATTAAAAACAGTCGTTGTAACTCTCAATAAAAAAAATCAAAGGAGTGAGGGAGGCTCGAACACTCAACCTCAAGGAAAATAACCAAAGGCCCTAGCCAACTACGCCAAGATACCAAGCCTGTTGAGAGATTCAACGACTGTTTTATATAAAACAGTCGTTGTAACGCAAAATAAAAAAAAAAGAGATTCAACGACTATTTTTGACAACGGTCGTTGAATCTCACAAATATTAATTTTTTATTTTTATTTTTGGGCTTAACTTTCAACGACTGTTTTTCATAACAGTCGTTGAAAGTGGCTTTTAACGACTGTTTTTCTTGAAACAGTCGTTAATTGTTAAGACAAAATTTCAAAAATGCCACCGCCTCCTTTTTAACTACTGTTTTTAAAAAATGGACGTTAATTGGTGTCGTTAAATATATTTTTTGTAGTAGTGTTTGATTGTTCAGACTGCTGTGAGTAGTTTAATTGGTGAAATACCGATTGATTTGCTTTGATTTCAAATTTGTTCTAATCAATTAATTTGGTAAAAGCATGTGTACATATGTAAATTTTAGATGAAGAAAAGTTGTACTCGCTTAGGAATCTGAGTTCTTAAGTATATTTGAGCAATAAATTTTAGAATGGAGAATTTTTCAACAATTTTTCTTAAAAACTAATAATTTAATTGATTAATATATTAATGTTGCAGTTACTCCTCTATTTTATATATTTGTCTTTAAATATTATTGTTAATGATGGAAACATGTTACATTTAGTTTTGACTGAATAGGCTGGAGCAGCATGATACGTTAGTGGACAGATGTCTAAACTAGATGTGGTAATTCGGGGCAGGCGGGTTCGGGCCACCGAAATTGGTGGCCCGTTTAAATTCGGGCTAAACGGGCGCGGGCTGGCCCGCATTAATTTTTTTTTTTTTGGATTTTTCTCAAATGCTCTTAGTCTCCCTTATCTGAATCTCCTATCCTTTGATGATGTGTTTAATTAACTCCCCATACTTTCTATTTGACATTTATTTTCATATTATATTGATTTATTCTACTATTATTAAATTTAAAAGAGATGTGTTTATATAGTTTTGTGATGTGAATAGATAAAAAAGAAAAGAAAAGTAAGAATGAAATTGATTTCATAACACAAATGTATAAAAGAAAAGAAGTATGATATGAGCGGGTGAAAAAAAAAAAAGAGTAAAAATTTTTAAAAAAGGGTGAAATTATAAAATAAAATAAAGTTGCCAGCCCGCCTAAACGGGTTGCTAGCTCGCGAAGGGGACGGGTTGTGCCAGCCCGCCCTGCCACACTCGCCAGCCCGCGCGGGCTGACCCGCAACCCGCAGGCCAGCCCGCATTACCACCTCTAGTCTAAACACTATATGAAGTTTTTTTTCACCGCTTAGGCTTGAGGTATGAGGATACCAAGAGTAGGGGTGGAAATAGGCCAGGCGACCTGTCAGGGGCCTGTAGCCTGACCTGTGATTGGCCTGTCAGGCTAAAAGGCCAGGCAAAGGCCAAAACAAAAGCCTGTTTTGCTTAATAGGCCAGGCCAAGGGCTATTGACAGGCCTGTTAGGCCTGTCAGGCCGGCCTGAGCCTGTAAAAATATTTTTTTAAAAAAACAATCAGATAAGGGTTAAAAGATAATTTCGCCTGAGCCTGTAAGTTTTAGCCTGTTTTCGGCCTGTTTAAGGAGGCCTGTGGCCTGTTAGCCTGTTTTTAGCCTGTGGCCTGTTAGCTTGTTTTGCAGTGTGGCCTGTAGGCTTGTCGATTTGCTTAAAAAATTTTAAAAATTCAGGCCTCCTTAACAGGCTTCAGGCTAGGCCCAGGCCTAAAAATTGGTCTTTAACAGGCCACAGGCTAGGCTCAGGCCAGTTTGTGTCTTAACAGGCCAGGCCTGTTAAGGCAAAAGCCAGGCCTGACCTGGCCTGTTTCCACCCCTAACCAAGAGCATGATTGGCATATTTTATTATGTTGAAATATGTCAAGTTGCCATATTTCTTTCCTTAATTGTTATGCACAAATTAATTGAAAAGGTAATAAATTTGTTTAAATATGTCATTTTTTTTATCAAAATTACCCATCATCTAACATTCTAATAATAACTACTAATAATCACTTCAAAATAAAATAAGAAAAGTTTGATTAAATATTGCTTTTAAATTATGAGAAGACATTATAATATGAAACATAACGATAAGAAAGAGGGAATATTACCAAGACACGTAAAATTTGACCAGTTTTAAACTTATTAAGGTAATGATTAAGGTTTAGTGATCCAACTATGGTTGAACCCGAGTTATCATCTAATCATGATTCAAATAATATAATATAATTTAATTATACAAATATATTCACATATAATCTTGAAAGTAATATTTAAAAAATATTAATTCATGTTAGCAAAAAAATATATTAAATCACTAGTGTACGGAATATTATTTTTCTCACAAATTATACATAATTATGGAAATGCAACGAATTGCAACCTTTATTTTAAAATTGGGTTTTACGGTTTTACCTCAGCGACCGAAAGACAAAGAGGAAGGGAGTCGGAGAGGCAGACAGAAAAGAACGAATCAGTTAAGAAAATCGAAGCTCCTCCTCAGGTAATGTCGTCGATTTCCATTCTATTACTTCTTTTGATACTTCATAGTAGTACATGGAACAGCGATTGTAATACTTAAAACCAGCTTGCTTTTTAATCGTGATTTATGACATAAGAAGTATGTGAGAAGAGTTTTGTCTCGATTTACGTAAAAAAACAGCTTATAAGCAATTTCAATGCGGAAACAAACATGTGCGAGTGCTCAGTTTATTTGTCCTGTGCCAGCCCTATGCTTGTACTAGGGTCAAATTTGTCTACATTTTGGAGTTGTTTACGATTTGCCTGAGTCTCTACGAGTCATTTAAGGTTCGTGAGGCATACAATTTCTTTATTGCTTCTACGATGCTTTCTTCAAATATGTTATGTGACTTTAGTCGCTCTACATTACTAATCACTAAACGAATGCTTGTCTCTGTATGGGAAATGATTATGTGTACGTATACACTTGAAAATTTTTCATTACACCGTTTGTTTTGTCTGAGTACTAAAGCTTATGTTACTGAATTTTCACTAACATTAGAAAATCATATGCATAAGTAGGGGGAACTCTCCATTGTTTCATCCGTTACAACTTTTTATTTGTTAAGAAAGTCAGCCAAACTTTTTTTAAATGATATGATACATATGTTAATATCATAAGCAATAGAAAGTTATTTGTATGTGGTACAACATAAAGTAGGGACTTAGCTGCTGAGAATGAAAAGCTTGATGTGTACATAAAGGGCATAAAGAAAGATATAAATAAAGCTTAGGAATGCGATGATTGCGTCTTGAGTTTGTGCTTACTGTTTCATTCTAACTCAGATAAACAAAATGCTTAAATCACTACTCTTAACTGTTGAATGAACAGCTTTCTCTAATCTTCAGGCATTTTTATCATTTTCCATAGCGTGCAATGAAGAGCTGTTCTGCATATTGTTTTCCCAAAAGCTTCAAGTATAAAGTAAAACTTATTACTCGGTGTTTGATATTTTCTCAGCAGGATCAAGTTAAACTACACTTGTTTTCATCGTCACTCCCTTGGAGATAATGTGTGACAAACTCAGTAGCTTGCCAGACTCGTTGCTTCTTCATATTCTGTCTTTTCTTCCAACCAAGCAGGCTGTTGCCACAAGCTTCTTGTCCAAGAGATGGAGGCCACTGCGGCACTCTCTTCCCACTCTTGTCATTCATGATGCAAATTTTCTTGGTTGTGAAGCTTTCATCCAATTTGTGGATGATGTCCTCATTTCAGGAGATTTGAAATTTGTCAAAAACTTTGGTCTCAATTGTTGGACTTTTAACGTGACAAATGATAAGATTAACATTTGGATTGATGCGTTAATCAATGGTAAAGTTGAGCATCTTGAGATATGGTTTCCATATAGATTTAACACCAAGTTGCCCTCTGGTGTTTTCAACTCTAGTACCATTAAGTTTTTAAAACTCAATGGGGTAACCTTTAGCACCCTTTCTAGTGTGAATTTGCCTTCCCTTGAAGTTCTACATCTGAACAGAGTTGGACTTCCAGATATAAACTGCTTGGCAATGCTGCTTTCTGGATGTGCACTTCTTGAAATTTTAGTGCTGACTGATTTGGACGTGAACAATTGTGGTCCAATGCAAGAGATTGGAAAGCTTAACTGTTTGGTTACAGCCATTGTTCCCCACTCTCTAGTGCCTTTGGAAGCTTTGTCTAATGTTACATTTCTAAGCTTAGAGGTATGTACCACATTGTATACGTAAATTGTTTCAATTTTCTTTCAAATATTTCATATGCAGTGATACATGGAAATGGTAGTAAGGAAAAGGGTAATTTGGGAAATATGCTTATTAGGGTTATAAATAGGTGTCTGATGGTTGTAATAAGTGTCCAGTGAATTAGTAATTTCTTGTTTTTTTACTCTCTTCTTCCCTTCTAATGCTAACAAAGGTATCAGAGCCTCTTCTCTGGCCCATGGCATCACCGGAGTCTCGATCTTTAGAACGTCTCGGACATCTGGAGCGACGTCTGGATCTTCAGCAAGGTCATATTGACAGTATCGTTAACCTTTTGGATCGGAATACTCAAGATATTACCGAGCTCAAGAGTACTGCCTCTCGTCTTGAAGGTTATATGCAAGACATCAATGCTAAGCTTTCTTATCCCTTCCCTAACATGGATCCTGAAAGAATTGAGGAAGAAGTTGGTGAGATTTTGAAATTCACCATTGTTGCTTCTAAGACAGAGGAGGCCACTCATCTGAACGTGGCCAATGCTGATTCAAACATTAAAAAAATCCTCTGAAAATGATGCTAACCTAACTGAGACGCAATCCTCTGAAAATGAGGATTTCACTGCGGCCGTAACTGGCCAGAATCATCCAGATGAAGATGAAGTAGCTGAAGGAGAATCCCTTGGAACTGACGAAGGGATGCTGAAACAATCCTCAAAGTCCATTTTGCTCATCATTACTAAACTTGTTAATCTCATTATTGAATTTGTTAAAATCCTTTTATTTATATTAACAAGTTTAGTAATGAGATTGACAAGAATTGTAATGGTTTTCACAATCCCATTATGAGATTCCATTATGAAAACATTCATAATATAAATAAAAGGATTTTAACAAATTTAGTAATGAGATTGACAAGAATTGTAATGGTTTTGACAATCCCATTATGAGATTCCATTATGAAAACATTCATAATATAAATAAAATGATTTTAACAAATTTAGTAATGAGATTGACAAGTTTAATAATGATTTTTACAAGAATTGTAATGGTTTTGACAAAAACGTTTTGTGCAAAAATGCTGATGAAAACATGCAAGTCAAGGTTCATCAGCAAACGGTTTTGTCAATACCATTACGAATCTTGTTATTTCCATTATTGAATTTGTCAATGTCATTATTTACTTTGTCAAAACTACTACACGTTTAATTATATTATACATATTTAATAATGCATATATATATATATCAAAGAAGCTTTGGTAGCCCAATGGCCACCATGCTTATTTTCTAAAGGGGTGGGATGGGTTCGATCCCACCCCTTGCCATTTCTATACAACTTTTTTTCAAAAAAGAAAAACCCCTCCCCACCAAAAAAGCTTCCGCCGGCCGGAGCTCCGGCCGTCGGGGGTCCTGGTTGGCCAGCCACCGGGGTGGCGGCGGCTGGTTGGCGGTGGCGCTCCGGCGGGGGCACCACTATTATTTTTTTAAAAAAAATTTCAGAGGTAAAATGGTAAATGTATCAAAACTTAAAAAACCCAATTTGGTACTTGGTACCTCTAAATCTTTTTAAAGTGTTAATAGACTTTTTAGGGTTATACATTTTCAAATGGTATTTATTTAAAATTTTCCCAAAAAGAAATAGATAGAGTATTATTTTTCTATGGCGGTTCAATGACCCGTAGAAAATCTAAAACCTTAACCACCAATTGGAGAACCAAAAATTGCCTTTTTAATCCAGCTGGTAAAAAAACCCTTTTACACTATTGTCATGCATCTCATTTAAACATTTTTCCATTTGAGTGCCAACTGAGATAGCGCCTTTGTGGAAGAACCTTCTTCTTTGAGTGCATTAATGGAAGCATGGCTTAGTTCCTTCATTCTCTTTTGAATCTCTTTACCTTCTTCATCTTCCATTAAAGTTCTCACCACTTTTGCAACCTCTTCCCTCGGCACTATGCCATTTTCGTTAACCTTTGGCCTCAACGCCACCTTCAAATCATCAGTTAACATAACAGCATTCATCTTTTGCTCTGCAAAAAGTGGCCAAGCTATCAATGGCACGCCATTTTGTACACTCTCAAGTGTAGAGTTCCAACCACAATGACTCAAGAACCCACCAGTAGAATTATGACCAAGGATTGGAATCTGAGGTGCCCAAGAAGGAATAACAAAACCTTTCTCTTTGGTTCTCTCCAAAAACCCTTCTGGCAAGAAATCTAAAGGATTATTCTTATTTGATGAACCAAGGTAAGCATCATTAACCGAATCACTTGGTGCTCTTAGGACCCATAAGAATTTCTGGCCACTTAATTCCAAGCCAAAAGCTAGCTCATTGATCTGGTCTTGAGATAGGGTCCCACCACTTCCAAAAGAAACATACAAAACAGAGCTAGGTGGTTGATTGTCCAACCACTTCATAAACTCCGACCCTTTTGCCTCATTGTTTGACCCGGTTTGAGTGATAGGTCCGATCGGGTACACAGGTGGATACCCACTTTCTTTTTGTGCCAAGGTTCTTGTTGCCCTTTCTTCAATCTCCGTGAAGCTATTAACCAATAACCTATAAACAGACAACAATCTCTCGCTTCGTTGGAGAGCCAGTTTATAATATTCGGCTGATCGATTTTGAACCGGGTCAGGTAGATCACTACCATGGAGCGGGACACAACCCGGAATCAGGATAGGCTCAGGTACATCTCTAAATTCACCAGAAATATTTTCATGGAGGGTTGGGAGATAAAGGCTGTAGGAAAGAGTTGAAGCAGATGTGGGAAAGTAAATGAAAGACAAAGCATTTTGATTGAGTTCCTTTGTGAAACTTAGTACCTCGGACGATAAAGGGTCAGCGACTAGAGCTGCCAAAGGAGATTTGGTGTTCAAGGACATCAATTCTTGACGTAAAGAAGGCAAAGATTTGGTGAGTGTGAGTTGAATTTGGATTGATAGGTGAGAATCTTGGGGTAGCTCATGTTTGTTAATAGGAGGAAGAAAAATGGATTCGATGTTTGAAGGAAGAGCTTGAATGTAAGGTATGGAGGAACTTGGGGGAGACTCTAGTGAAGGTATGATGACGTTGACATGAAAGTTGGGGTGAAGATGAACAAGTCGCTTTGAGAACTCAAGAATAGGTTTGAGATGGCTAAAGCCAGGACTGGGTACAACGGCTATGTGAATTTTTTTCTCCATGGAAACTTCGGAACGATGATGAAATTAAACTTTGATCCGCTCTTGTGAATTTGTGTTTCTGGGTTGGAGAATTTGCGTTTCTGGGTCTTGAGGATTTGATGTGCTTTATATAGAGACATGTTCTGCTATTATTAGGGGCTGTGCAAGGGACTCTTGAATCTGTAAGATTTGTCCACTCTTTAATCCCTATAGTAAGGTACCAACCTCTTAAATGTTTTTTTTCCTCTTTTTGTTTAAATTATTATATTCTAAAAAAAATGAGACCCATTTTGATATTTTAATTTCATGAAATGGTGCCGTTTTAATTTTTTTTTTATGATTTTTCAAAAAAAATAAATAAATAAAAGAAGCTAAACAATTTAAGAATTTTTTTAAAAAAAAAATCGCTCTATAAGTTTCGCCCTATAAGTATTCACGAAATCTACCAACGGAAGTTGGTGCAGATGGGTAGGCATCTGCGCCACACCAATCCGTTCCTGGGTTTGATCCCAGGAAACGGAAGGTGTAGAGAATTTTCGTTGGGAGCTCTCTCCCGTGGGGCGCCTCAAAGAGGTGAATTCCTGTCGGGCCTATTAGATTGGGGGCGCCAGGACTAGTCGGTTGTTGGGGGCCCATGTCGGTAAATTCGGCGTTGGCCTTCAGGTTAACGCCGGATACCTGGAAGGTGGGTGCACCGAAGGCAAAAAATGGTCCATTGCATAAACCATAAAAAAAAAAAATTATTCACGAAATCTCAATATTGCCTTAGAAGTTTTTTTTTTTTCTCTCAATGTCGCTCTAAAAGTTTTAAAACGTTAGTTGCCCCTACAAATATTCACGAAATCTCAATGTTGCCTTAAGGTCAACTAACATTTGTTCGTTTTGGGTGTTAATTTAGGGACGACATTGCTATATTTTAAAATTTCTAGGGTGATATTGGGATAAAAAACTTTCAAAGCAACATTGAGATTTCGTGAATACTTCTAGTGTCACGCTCTTACTTTATTTTAACCTTTTTCAGAGTATTCGCGGAAAACGATATGTGGTTCGGTAAGCAACACAAGAATAGCATAACTATACTAATAATATGTGCATGATTACATAAATTCCCCATAAGGGTTTGTATATGATACTTACGATTAAGGTAGCCGCACAAGGCTATTAGGGTGTCTAAACTCATTTTAGTGAAACGGAGACTTCTTCTCGTCTTCGTTCCACTACTATAATCCCCTCATATGGTACTCTGCATTGTTGTTTGCATATCTTCTGTCGTCTCCTGTCTAAATTGTTGGTAGATGAGGGTGAGATTCGAGAGAATCTCAATAGGAAACAGATACCATAATACATGTATGATAGATGTTATGTGTATGATATGTTAGCTTTAACTAGAAGTTTGCCCCATAATGACATTTCTGCATGCTCAATGTTTCATGTAACAAAACTATGGCCACAACAAAACAAAAACAGAGCTTCATTTATTCAAATATGCTCTACACAATCAATTAAAGCAATCACATATATCACTACACAAGCAAAGATATCAAATACATGCAAGTAAGGTAAGTCCTTTACCTCCAATCTTTCTCCTCGATTAACGTGCCAACAACTCGGGGCTCCATATTCGATCATACAATGTTAAATGTACTATTTAGATACTTCCATAGTGTTTCTGAGGATTATACGAGTATATATTGAAAAATTACTAAAATACCCCCGGGACCCGGCCCGGCCCGTCTGTACTCGGTTTGGCTGTACTTTTTCCGAAATTCTAACATGGGCTATCCTAACATATTTTCACCCAAGGAATCCATTTCCGGACTCAGAATTATCAAATTCAATCTCAAATTATAAAAATACCCTTGGCAACCCTACTTTAAGGGTTTTAGGGGCGTTTTCGTAATTATGCTTTTTTGGCTATTTCCGAAAAATTACCTAACTGTAACCCCACCTAATTTTCGCTCCTGAACTCAATGAAACCATCAAATCATTGAAAATCCAACTCCAAGGCCCATTTATAGCCTTGGCCAAAATATACAGGTACTCCGGGGAAAATTGGGGTTTTTCGGTTTCAACTGGGTAAACGCATTCCTTTCTGCTTCTAACCACTTTGTTGACTATTCCATTAGGTTACAACTATCATTTAATACTAATTTTGGCAGCATAACAGCTAGGCCAACCCATTTCCATAAATTAAAACCAACAGCAATCCGGCGAAATTTCACCTATTAAATTGCCCACATCAGCTAGAATAGTCAATATACGAAGGTTTGAAAGTTACCTCAAGCTCCCACTTGATTTTTCTTGACTTGACTGAACCCTAGCTCACTTCAACAAGCAAATTTGAACTTCCAACCCTTGAATCACATAGAAAAATAGCTTAGGAGTGAAGTTATACGCGTTAGGAACCGATTTACTGAAGAAATCATCTACCATTATAAGCTTTTTCCTCCTTTCTCTCTCTAGAGTTTCTCATGTTCTCTCTCTTGTTTCAGCTGAGAATGGCGTCTGAAATGAGGGTTGAATAAGGAGGATGATGATATATTACTATATCATATTTTACTTTAATTTTCCAAATTTTCGGATTCTTACAAAGTTTTGGCAGATTTCTGCCCAAACTTTGAAAAATCATAATTAATTCTAGAAAAATCAAATTGAAATGATTCCAAAGCCTATAAAACCCTTATTGAGTGTAGTTTCATGAAAAAATATAGAATTTTTCTAGATGGAATCACAAAATTCCCAGAATTTCAATCTTTTCATGTTGTTCCAGAAAATTTCCAGTTTTTCTAGGCTAATTTTAAAAATTCATATATTTTTGTATATAGCTCTATTTGAATCATATGACCTATCAAATTAAAGCTTAGGATGTCTACTTTCATCATGTAAATTTTCATAATTTGTGATCATCATTTGATCATTTAAAATCACACGATAAGTTCACTCCCTCATAGGCGATTTCACCGAAAACATAATTATATTATCCAAAGTTCACCATTTTACTTTCTTAATACCCCAAAGATATAGGAATCATTAGGGGACAAATTTGGGTTCTTGCTAAATTGGGGTTTAACAGTCCACTTAATTTAGACTTATTCCCAAGACTCAAATCTCAAATTTCGGGGTATTACATCTAGAGTGGATTTACACCTTAACCCAATAATATATTTCAAAACATATTGTACAATCCAATAACTAAACATAAATGAACCCACCAACCCACCTTTCTTTTTCTTATTGCCACTTGATGTTAGGGGTATTCAAGATTTTCCCATTCTAATCATCTTGTCTCAAACCCAAGCAAAATCCCATCCCGAAAATTTCCAGGATGAGAAAAATTTGGTTTTACGATGGGTCTAGGATTGGGGTCTCTCAATCTAGTCCCGCCCTTGGTATATATGTGTTTTTAATTTTTCCCACAATATTTAACCCTATACACCCTAAGTAAACATTTGCTCCTATGTATTTGTTATGTGCAGGCAAAAAAAAAATTGTTATGTGCTCCTAAAATTGATGATATGTTTTTTTATTCATTTTTTTGGTTCAAAGCTCGTTTCATGTTCATATTGGGCCCAAACTCTTATAGGAAAGACAGAAAGAAAGTTCCAAAAAAAAAAAAATCAGGACAATCCCTTGCCATCCTGACCGGGATGGTCCTAGGGTTGGGACCACGATATTATCATTTCATACTCAAAAATTCCTAAATTGCAATTTAGAGATGTTTTTCAATCATCATTCTTAGGCCTCTAATCCTCCATTAATCTTAATCAACAATATTAACATTTAATTACCACACAAATTCAAAGTTTAATCACCCTAACCCTCATAATTAAAAATTAGGATGTTATATAATACGACACCATTGTACTAACCAAATTTTTAGATATATTAATAACCAAATTTTTAGATATATTATTAAGTAAAATGTCCCTATTTTTTATTGAGTAAATTAATATAGACACAGAGGTTTTCAAAAAGTCTTAAATCAAGACAATTAGATTCACAAAATATGAGTTATGAAGGCTTAAGACGCAATCCAAAAAATATAGCAAGTTTAGAGAAGTGATAAACTGCATTTATTGGCATGGTCTAAGGCCAAAATTATATTTGTCTCGTGCAAAGGACTTCAAGAGCTTTCAAAATTATTTTAGAGAGCACCCTCATATGATATTTTTAGAATTGGTTATTTTTTTAAAAAAAAAAAAAAACTGGATCAAAAGGCTGGTAATTTCAAATGAATTGTATCCCAACTATCAAGGTCCAAATTTTAATTTATGGATAACTGTAGCCCATTTACAAATACTTCTAAGGTTAAAATGATGTTTAACTTTTTTTTTTTTTTTTTTTTACTTTAACTCCACTCACTTTTGCTAGATGTCACCTAATCACTAAAACGCGTTTCATGGGTTTGGACCACAAACAAATCTCTGTAGAATTAGGAAAATTGAAACAATTATTAAAGCATGTCACCAATAGTCAATGCGTAGAAAATTATAGGACAATCGTGCAAAACACGACATATTAACGACAAAAATTCTCGACCTATATGTGCATCAATTATATAGAGGGATACTTGTGGTGTGTGATCAATGCAACTTCGTCTTGGACCAGTTGGTTTTCCTTTG
Source organism: Inga oerstediana (assembly GCA_963210345.1). Taxonomy (NCBI): domain Eukaryota; kingdom Viridiplantae; phylum Streptophyta; class Magnoliopsida; order Fabales; family Fabaceae; genus Inga; species Inga oerstediana. The sequence goes on from OY723408.1 coordinate 27,541,243, forward strand.
AATAGACAACAATAGACTTTGATTATTTGAATTCTACAGAAGTATTATTTCATTTCCTTTTATTCTATTTTCTTCTTAGATTAAAATACTAAAATAATCTTCAACTTTTAATAAAAAGTGCAACAGTAAATATGAGTTCTTAAGTGCCTTTGAGCAATAAGTTTTAGAACGGAGAATTTTCAACAATTTGCTTAAAAATTATTAATTTACTTGATTAATATATTAATGTTGCAGTTACTCCTCTATTTCATATATTTGTCTTTAAATATTATTGTTACTGATAGAAATATGTTACATTTAGTTTTGAATGCATAGGCTTGAGCAGCATGCATTAGTGACTAGCTAGATGTCTAAACAGTCTGAAGTTTTTTTCACCGCTTAGGCATGAGGATACCGAAAGCATGATTGGCATATTTTAATATGTTAAAATATGTCAAGTCGCCATATTTCTTTCCTTAATTGTTTTGCACAAATTAATTGAAAAGTAACAAGTTTGTTAAAATATGACCATTTTTTTTTTATCAAAATTACCCATCATTTAACATTATAATAATAAGTTAATAACTACTAAATCACTCCAAAAATAAAATAAGAAAAGTTTGATTAAATATTTCTTTTTAATTATGAGAAGACATACATATAACATGAAACATAATGATGAGGGAATATTACCAAGATGCTTAAAATCTGACCAATTTTAAACTTATTAAAGTAATGATTAAGGTTTAGTGATCCAATAGTTGAACTCGAGTTATAACCCAATCATGATTCAAATAATATAATATAATTAAATTATACAAATATATTCACATATAATATTAAAAGTAATATTTAAAAAAATATTAATTCATGTTGGCAAAAAAGTATTAAAATCACTATTGTTCAGAATATTCATTTTTCTTACAAATTGTACATAATTATAAAAATGCAATGAATTGCTTTTTTTTTTTTAAAGGGTTAAGGGGCAAAAATACCCCGGAAGTTTTCACTTAGGAGCATTGGATATTTGAAAGCTTTCAAAGGGGCATTTTTACCCTAGAAGTTTAAACTGCACAATTTTAGAATAATTTTTAAAAAAAAAATTGTAAAAAAAAAAAATAAAACCCAATCATTTTAGGTATGCAAGGTATCAAAAATGTCATTCGTTTTGTATATAATCTAATGATCTAAGGAATGAAGAAAAATATGTAAGTGTTGTGGGGCCCGGGAAAAGAGGCCCCTTGCCCCATATTATTACTTGTTCATAAAGCTTTGTTTTGTGCTCCACTGTGTGGTTTGGTTTACTCTTTTGTTTGCCTTTAATTATGATAAAGCAATACAGAAGAGTATGTGTATATATATATATATTACTCGAAAAAGACAAAAGGAAAAGAAGTTATGTGAGTGATCACGTAAATACGTAATGACAATTCTTTTTCGTGGGAGTATAAATTTGGTCATGTATCTGAGACAAGCTATGAAATATAGTAGTAGTATGAAAATGTTAATTGAATCTTCGGTTCACAATGAGTGTAAAAGAGAAAAATATCAATGAGAAATGGTGAATTTGTGTTGAACTTCCAAAAAAAAAATGGACCGTAGAGTTTTCGAAGCATCCAATAATTTCAACCAAACTATTATTGCCTCTTCATAAATTAAAGCTTTCTTTTTAGCTTTGTTTAGTGCTCCATCGTGTGGTTTGATTCTCTTTTTAATTAATTGGCCTTTAATAACACGACAGGGCAAGCATATTTTACTGGAAATTTCAGACAAACGAGAAGAGGTGATGTAAGTGATTACGTCCTCTATATAATAATTCTATGAGAATTCTTTCCACCGGACTAACAAATAGTATATGCTGGAAACTGCGGTAATATGCTTAAAATTAATATTGATTGTGCCTTTTCGCAAGAGGAATTAATAGAGCTACCATAGTTTTTGTAGTCCGGGATTCGAATGGTTGGTTGTTGGGTGAGGCGGTATGAATGTTCGATGCTATATCGGCATTTATGGCTGACGTAATTGCTTTTCTTGAAGCCTTAAAATTCGCCCATGGCAACTAACTTTCATATATTTATTTTGAGTCACATAATTATTTGTTGATTAATTGCATTATTAAAGACTTTCCTTTTCATGATTGGAGGTGTACAAATATCCTTGAAAATATTTAAGAGTTAAGAAAACTAATTAGAAACCATTCATGAAATTGAATTTCCAGAAAAACAAATTTAGTAGCTGACTTATTTGCTAAAGCTACACTCAGTGGGTATTGCCCAAATGACTGAGTCTTGCAACCCTAGATCAGTTGAGGAGATTGCTGGAGAAGGAATTAAAGACTATTATAAGAGAACCTGATTAATATATTTTGCTTTGTTTGGGGTTAGGCCCTTTTTTTATGTTGTTTTGATGAATTGGTACTGTTATGTATTGTTACGAACTTTTGTATGAACTTTTGCATGGACTTGTATTGATTGAACGAAAGAAGCAATATTTCTATGGCCGAAAAAAAAGAGAGGCCAAATACTACATGCGCAGTGCCCACTTTTCGTACAATTTATTTTTTAATTTACATGAAGTTTTATTCCGTCCCTTAATTATACAAAGTCCTAGCTCCAGTCCTTAAGGATAATTAATTCAAAAATATTAAGAAAATTAGTTAAATAAATTATTTTAATAATTTAATGTTGTTTTCCTTAAAATGCTTTATTTAATCATGTGTGTAGAAAATACCTTTTGATGGACTGAAAACCCCTTGATATGTGTAATCGACAGGATATTAATTGGGTTAACAATTATAAATATTTAGGAAAAAGAGTAAACTGAGGTTTTATATTTAGTATTAAAGTAAACTCTATCAAAGCGCAAGCTAGTTAAACCAGTTCTTTTTTTGATATTATCATCTGGTATTCAATTTTGGGTTTGTGGTACCCCTTCCAACATGTGTCTCCTATGAGATTCGAACTCAAAACTTAAAAGGATCTAGTAGGACAATTAAACAAGTTCTTTTGTTTTCCGAACAACTTAAATAAGTCAGATAATTTTACCAACTCCACCTACCACTCAATTAATTTGATTTAGTTAACTGGTATCAATGAATCCTACAAATATAAAAGAAAAGTAGGATGATCACGTAAGGCGGCCATAGGATATAGTTCTTTTTAGGGAAATGATAGAAAAAGAACTTTCAAATTGTAAAACTTAAAATAAAGTATTTCTTAAAAAATGAGTTGTGAATTTTTTATCAAGTTTTATCATTCCTTTATCAACTTTTGGTAACAAACTTGATTTAAGATTTTACAATTTCAAATTATTTGTCTGTCTTTTTCCCTATTTTTTTTATTAAAAGAATCATCTAAATTGAGAAAGTAAAAAAGTTGCATAATACTCCTCTAGTTCTATTTATAAGTTACTTTCAGCATGTTTTGCATAGATCAAGAAAAACTTTAAACTTCATTAATTATGCCTTAAAATTTAACAACTATCCAACTTTAGTCATATTTAACATACATTCTATCATAAAATGTTATTAGAGACAATCCGGTTTGAAGTACTGTAAAATTGGATTGTAGGATATACAAGTTAATTTGTAAGGGTGGATTTAATTTGAAGTTATCGATAAAAAAAAAAGATTTAATTTTAAGTTTCAGTAACCACATATTATATTAATTTGTAGGGTATACAAGAATGAAATGTAAATCAGTGAAACAACTCCAAATAATATAATTTCAAATCATACCGTACAATCCAATAACCGAACATAAATGAACCGACCCATCCACCTTTCTCTATCTTATTGCAACTTGATGTCAAGGGTATTCAAGATTTTATTGTCCCAGTCATCCCGTCCTGAACTTGGGCAAATTGGGATGGGATTTTCCATCCCAAAAATTTCCGGAATGAAAAAAATTTGGTTTGGGACGGGACCAATACCGTGGTCTCCCGATTTTGTGCCGTCCTGGGTATATTATTTTATTTTTTAATTTTTCTCAAAAAAGCAAAACCCATTACTCAAGAAAAAATTTGCTCCTATGTGTTTGTTCTATATTGGTAAAATTGATATTATGTATTTTTATTTAATTAAGAGGAAAAAATATCCATAAAATATTTCTTAAAAATATATCATTATTGTAATTTTTTGTGTGTGTAAAAGTAATCATGAATTAAAAAAAAGAATAAAAGTGATACTTTCATTCAAACTAAAAGCCATTTACGCCGATTGAAAACTACCACAATACAGAATAATAGAAGTGAGAAAAACGATGAGCGAACGAGAAAGGAGTCGGAGCAGGAGTCGAGAGCGTGCGGTGGGTGAGAGCTCAAATCCGGCACCAACGCCTGAGGAGAGCGATGAGCTGCAACGTAGCCGGAAGAAGGTTCGACCGGGGGAGTCTACACTCTCTGAGGCTCAGCATCCTGTTCCTCGGGTGGAAGCATGGATGCAGGGTCATGAAGAATCAGTGAAACAAGGGAAAGCTAATGTGAAACAGGGGAAATATGATGTTTTAGAGCAGGCAGAGGATGCGGGAAAGGAGAGTGGCATGAAATGGAAGTCGTTCAAACATGCCGTTTTGAAGCGGAGGGAAGTGGAGGAGGAAGTAGAGGAGGACTGGTGGAGTGGGGAACGCTGGAAGGACAGGGTGGAGGTGAATATGACAAAGCTGCGGCTGAATGATGTATTCTCTCCTATTGAGAAATCTCGCCTGGCCGCTACATGGAAGAATGCAGTGATAGTCAAGTTGTTGGGACGTATGATCAATCCTGAGTACCTGGAGAGCAGAGTGCAGAGGTTATGGGCAAAACAGGGTGAAGTGGAAACGATCAATGTGGGTTTAGGATATTTTGTTGTCCAATTCTCGGAAGTGAGTGACTATGAACTAGCGCTTACTGGCGGACCGTGGCTCTTGTTTGATCATTATTTGTCAGTCCAACTATGGGAAGAAGATGTTGAACTTGATGAGGAAAAAATAACGAAAATGGCAGCATGGATCCGGATAGATAAGCTGGCTCTTGATTACTATGATAGGGGCGCTTTGTATGTATTGGGATTGCAGGTGGGACGTGTCTTGAAAGTTGATATGAATACTCTTAAACGAAAGAAGGGCCGTTTTGTGAGACTCTGCATGGAGCTTGATCTAAATGCTCCACTCTGACCATTGATCCTAGTAAATGGCAAGGCGAAATAGATCCAATACAAAGGGATCCACTTGATATGTTTTGGATGCGGGCGGTATAGGCATGAAACACACAGCTGTCCTTTTAGGAAGAATACATCTATGGATGATGATGCGAACCAAAGTCAGCTTTCAAGGGAACAGGAGTCCATGGATAGTCCGAAGGATGTTGAGGTTGTTAAAAACTACATGGGGGGGTACTCAGGAGGAGGAATCGAATATTAAATTCGAAAGTTGGATGGTGGTGCAACGTCAAAGGAGATCTCATTGGCAAGGTATGTCCGATGGAAGTGCTTTCAGAAACAAGTGTGATTCATGGGCAAACTCCTATAACGGGGGGCATGGATCTCGCTACAGTACTTTAAACGTGGACGAGTCAGAGGCCATTATTGAGCAATCTAAGGCATGAATTCCACTGGGTGATATTTCGAATAAAGTCAGTTTCTTGAATGCCGAGAAGGAGTTAATAGAAGCAGGTAGGTCCCAAGACAAAATCATGGATATGGAGGTAGGGAATTGAAGAGAGAGTTGTAAGACGGAGGTGGAACATGTAGGAATTCAGGAGGAAAATGGTAGTGCAAGTGGGGCAAAATTTACTGGGCCAAAAAGTGGAATTGGGTCAAAAAGTAAAGTTGTTGTGGTAAAGAAAGGGGATAGTGGCTTAGGACCCAGTGTGAAAGAACTGAATATTAGTGATATTCCAAGGGCTAAAGAAAAAGGGGGCTTGAACATGGTGACTAAAAAAGAGGCCAATACGAAGAAACCCACAGTACTACCAAAACAGCAGGATCAGGTGCTGAAGAGTACTATATCTACCAAAGAACGTAATGTGCATGGCCTTGGGGGGCGTGTAATGCCCCAATTTTCAATTAAGGGCTAATGATGATTTTATGGTTATTTTATAAATTTAAAGTGGAATTATTATGTGTTTTATGACAATTTTAATTAATATGCAATAATTGGTGTAAAAATTGAAAGAATGGAATTAATAGTCATAAATTAGTAATTAATGGAGGAAATTAATTACTAACTATGGGAGAAATGAGAAATGTAATTAGAATGACTAATTGAGAGATTAAGGTGATTAATTAGTTGAATTACGTATGAGAACCAATAGAATGCTGACATGTGTCAAGTGAGTAAGAAGAGAAAAGGTATGCAAAGTCAAATAATCAATAAAATAATCAATTTTCTCTCTCTTGCCTCCCTAATTTCAGCTGTTGGAGGTATAGGGAAGGGAGAAACATAAGTTCTCCTTCTTCATCAAGCTCTCATCCCTCTCTTCTCTCTCTAAATTCATCCACCATTTCTGTCCAAGGAGAGAGGAAGAGTTTTTGACAAAAGGTAAGCTTTTGACCCTCAAATGGCTTCTAATGGAAAAACTCTCTTCTATAAACTTGTTTGTTGTATTGAGAGCTTCAATTTCATGGTTTTAGATTTGCATTGGTGGTGTTTTGTGGCCACAAGGAAATCTAGAAGTTGGAGAACCAAGAAACTTCTTTGGGAAAGTTATTGAGGTAAGTGAAAGCTTCATTTTCATATAAGTTTTATGCCCATTGGTTGGGCCTTGAATTTCTAGAAATTTTGCCCTAATTTTCGTGATTTAGGGTCATGGGGAGTATGGTTTGTTGTTGTCATGGAAATGGTGCCTTGTTTGGTGTTTTGAATTAATAGAATTGAATGGAAGCTTAAATGTAAAGCTTGGTAACTTTGTGTTGGTTTTGTGTATTGGGCAAAAATAGGGCATGTCAATGGTTGTGATTTTGGTCATTTTGAGGTTGCCATTATGTTCCTTGTGAGAAATTATATGGGAATAGGTTTGGTTATTGACTTTGGAGTCATTGGACACTTTAGTAGAAAATTGGAAATCTGTCAAGTGTGAACTCTGTTCTGGACAGTCAGTTTTCACGAAAGTTTTGAATGACCAAATGGTGTCTAAAAATTATGAAACTTTCCGGTCTTAAATTTCACATCCAAAACTTCAAAATGGATATATAATTTGTCATTTTGTTTTGTGTTTTGGGAGATATGATTGTCCAAAGTTTGGGATGGAAATTGGACTCTGTTTTGGAGTAGTGTTGTGTTTTGGGCAATTCTTTTTTTGTGTAGTGATTTTTGGTAATGGCCTATATTTTTCTTATAAATAGGACTTAAATACCTTTCATTTGGCTTTAGAATCACCTCATTTCGATTTTTCTATAATTAGTTATGATTTTTTGAAGTTCAGCCAAGAAACAGGATTTTTCTTAGCCACGGCCAGCGAATTCTTGGCCGCGGCCCAAGGGTGGGCTGGTCGCGACCAACCTCTGTGTTCCAGCACTTTAAGTTTTTGAAAAGTAATCTTCAACCTATTGTTTCCCAACCCTTTAGGGCTTTTATTAGAAAAGTAATATTTTTTTGCCAGTGTGGCTTGTGTATGAAATGCTTTATATGAATCCCAGCTGCGGTGAAATATATTGTGTGAATTGTTGTGGTGCAATACAGCGTAAGCACTCGTAAGGGATGACGTGTGTCATACTTACCATTGCCGTTGTAACTGCCGTTGTAGTTGCTTTGTGTGGGTTATGATTTTCTTCCATGCCTTATTGTTGTGCATACTATGAGTGATTTGACACTACCGGAATTCCTTTGAATCCCACTCTCCCATAAACCAAATTTTTAGACAAGGCCGAAGGATCTAAGGGAAAGCGGGCGACGAAGAGTGGATAGAGCTCCAGTGTAGGAAATTATTTTGGATATTGGTTATCATGTAAAATTATTTGAATGTTTTTGGGAAACAATTGTATATATTGGGATTCGTAGTATAGTTTTGTGTAATCCCCAAGTAAAAGGGAAAACATTTATGGGCTTTGTGCCTCTATAGAACCCTTATTTATTGAATGGAACTCGAGTGTGTCGGGAATTTGCATTATACTCTAACATGTATGAATGGAATCAACGCGTACAGGCCATTTATGTTTGAAATGTGAGTATGAGACCATTGTGGAACATGTGTTGTAAATTTTTTTGAAAACCTTGATTTTGGGAAATTTTATTTTGTCTATGTCCCAAATCATACATGGTCTCTAATTCAAACTTAATTACGTTTTTACGTGAAGGGGGTTACAGGGCGTGCATTGCAGACATCTATGAAACCTGCCAATATTTGGTGCGAATGTCTGTACACTACGGCTAGTCTTTCACATGTCGATATACCACCTGATCCTGGTTCAGTTCCAATGACGAAATTCCAATGTCATCACAACCCGTTGTCAGAGAGCTGTACCGACGACATGGTCGGTGAAGTAGAAGAAATCTCCAAAGCCCAGTAAGTGTGTGTGACTAATTCCTTAAAGTTTTTTATGGATATTAATATACTTATTTGGAATTCAAGAGGGGTTGGACAGAAGGCTTTTCCTAGTCTTCTTACAGATTTGCGAAAATGATATTGTTTTGATTTTCTAGCATTACTTGAACCTCGTCAGAATAGGAATAAGGCAATCAAGATTGCTAAACGTGTTGGTTTGAAAAATGTGGAGGTAGTTGAGGCCACGAGGTTTAGTGGAGGTATATGGTGCTTTTGGGATGAGTAAGTAGATTTCTCAGTTAGTTACAAAGCTTCGCAGGTACTTCACAGTACTTTTAACAAATGTACGGCGTTGCCATGGGATTTGTCTGTTGTATATGGGCACCCAAATCCTGTGCAGCGGCGGCTTCTATGGCATCAGTTGCAGGAGGTTCGCCGTTTGGGTGTGGGAAGGTGGTGTATTGGTGGAGATTTTAATGCTATACTAAATGACAATGAGCGTGTCTCATGATCAAGAGCGATTATTCGACCAGATCGCAGCTTCACAAAGTGGGTTAGATAGAATGAAATGGTTGATGTAGCTTCGAATGGACCTAATCTAACATGGTGCAAAGGATCGTCAGCTAGCAAATTAGATCGTATGCTTGCTAATTTTGATTGGATACAGTCATTTCCGGTTATGAAAGTCCTTGTGCTCCCTCGGTATTGTTCAGACCATTGCCCCTTGCTTTTGAAGAGTAAAGTACAGCCAAGAAGGCAGAATTATCACCGAAATTTTCACTTCTTTGCACCTTGGGTTACTCATGAGGACTTTGATATGGTGGTTCGTAATTCATGGAGAGATGGTCGTAGCTAGGAAGAAAATATTAGTAGGTTCCGAGAGGAAGTATTAACATGGAATAAGGAAGTATTTGGTAATGTTAGATATGATTAGTTTTGATGATGTCAAATATAGATATGAAATGATAAGAGCAAAAAGTTTATATAATGTATTTCTTTGACTAACTACTATATTTAATGTTACATATTTTGTAGATTAGTCAAGTAAAGAATGAAGAAGATTGAATTAATGAAAATGAACAAGAGGAAGAAGAAGGAAGAAATTGAAGATAGTCAAGGAGATGCTTACTTTGGTTATGGAGAATTATTATCAAGAGGAAAACCAAGAAGAAAGATATTGAAGAATGAAGAACTTGGAAGATCTATCATGAATATCAAGATTCAAGTTGTTAGATGTGATATTGGAGGTTTCTATAATGATACTGGAGGTTTCTATGATCAAATGATGGTTGGAATAGGTTAATACGAAGCTAAGATGACTTATATATGAGTTTTGGCACTTCCAGAGGTGTTATGCTCGAGCACGAGGTGTTTCACTCGAGCACAGGAAGAACTCACTCGAGCACAGATGAATTCACTCGAGCACGGGGTGAATACTCTGTTCTACTTTGTTTTACGTTCAGTCTGACAGAGGTCCGGTATTTTGATCATATCTCTCAAACCACACGTCGGATTGACTCGAAACTGGTGGCATATGAAAGAGGACTCACAGATGATCTGTAGAAGAAGACAGTGAAATCACCGTCACTTTTCGACACAGGTTCGGTATTTTGAGCATAACTCACAAACTACACATCGGATTGAGACGAGACTAGTGCCAAATGAAACTAGAATCAAAGAGCTTTCCATGGATAGGTAATTTGCCTAATTTGAACGTATATTCTAGGAGCTATGCCTTCTGGAAGTTGATGCTTGTGCAGACTAGTGAAATATACACTCTTTCGATCATAACTTGCAGAATACAAGGAGTTTGGAGCTGATTCTTTTTGCATTGGAATGCATATAGCAAGAGCATTCTTATGATACATCATTAGAATCAAATAAAAAAAAATTTTCTAAAGTGGCCCCACATCACCCGCGAGTGTAAAAACTGACTCTCTGAAAAAGTTGTGCGAGTGATGTCCAGAAGCAACTGAAACATGAAGAAAATTGCATCACTCGAGCACTAGGATCCATGCTCGAGCATTGGATGATTTCTCACTCGAGCACATGCAAGTTTTGACATGGAAGTGATAACCCGAGAAGAAGCTTGTACGTGAAAGCATAAAACGCACTCGAGCATGACTGGTTGTGCTCGAGTGATTCGAGAATTCACTCGAGCAGGTGCGAGTGAAGTGCAGCGAGTGCTTGCCCGAGAGGAAGTCAAAACGTGAAAATATGAACTGCACTCGAGAGAGCCATACTGCACTTGAGTGAGGTCGTGACAGAAACGAAACAAAGCCTCACAGCAATCAATCCAAACGTGGTTAAATGTTATACAATCATTATGTTTTCACTTGTTATTGTTCCTAAACATTAACTAACATATATTTCAAGTGTAAAACAGGAGATTAAATATTTGGGTTGCATCTTCAAGAATGGAGGTCACGTATGGAAAAGTTTTCACTCAACGTGATGAGTCACAGAAGCCAGAAATTCATCTTTTGACCAATGATCCAACATACCCATGACTAATACTTCATCATATTAATGATTAAGTATTTTGCAGTGTGAAACAGGATTTTAAACGTTCGGGTTGCAGATTCAAATAAAAGTCAATTACGGTGAACTCCATCATTACACACCGAATGGCGGCTACCAACCACGACAAGTAACTGACCCACCATGAGAGATTGTCTGGAAACTCAAACATATTCATCCCGCTCCACAACGTTACTACAGCTCAAAATGAATCTTCCTGCTGTTCAACAAAACGCTCCACTCTGCAACGGACAGTAGCTCATTTTTCAAATATGCTCAAACGGTCAAAATGACTCCAACGGACGAATGCTCACAACGGTTATCATCTTCATCAACTATAAATGAGAGAGCATTCAACTTTGATGGAAAACGGAGAAAAACAGAGACAGCGAGCAACTACGAGAAAAATGATAGAAATGTGAATCCTCTGCTTCTACCCAAACACTCTCTGTTTTCCAGTTTCTATATTACTTATCGTTGAGAAAGTGATTATTTGTAGTGAACTTCAGTGAGCATATATATCCACTCTGTGAGAGAGTCTGTAAACAATTTTATCTATATTTCTGAGTTGATCTCAAGGTAGAGGGACCTTGAGAGGGATGATTTTCTTACGGAGAAGCTGTAGAGAGAATTGCCAGTAAGACATTCTGCTCGTAAGACTTACAAGGTGCAAGCAGTAGAGAACGTTGCTGCTCATAAGACTTACTGGGGTGTAAGCAGGAGAGAACGTTGCTGCTCGTAAGACTTGCATGAGTAAGCAGGAGAGGAAGATCTTCGGGATTGCTCTGCTCGTAAGACTTGCCGTAAGGGGGAGTATTTCAGTAAGAGATTTGTAAAAGGTTTCACAAGTACCCGGCTAAACTTGTGGGATTGTAAAGGCTTTTCTTGTGCCCGGATTAAACAAGAAGATAGTGGATTTGAAAATCTCAGGAGGAGCCTGGGGACTGGACGTAGGCCATCATAGATTGGACCGAACCAGGATAAATCACAGTTTGCATATTCTCTTCCCTAAACTCTTATATTTCCAGCATATATTATTTAATCTAACTGTTGATTTATAAACCTTCATACTTACCGCTTTCGTTAAGATACGAAAAGATTTCTAAAGTTCTTAAGTTTTTATTATACACCCAATTCACCCCCCCCTCTTGGGTGATAGCCGGTTCTAACAGGTAACATTAATCATTAGAAAGTAAAGCTTCTGGCCCAACTCGAGCAAGCAAACAGGTATGGCGGTTCATCTAAATATTGGGAGGTGAACCAAGCACGGGTATGGGAGGAATTAGAAAGGTGTTTGGTTCAGGAGGAGATTATGTGGGTTCAGCGTTCGAGATGTAATTGGTATCTTCATGGGGATAAAAATACAAAGTACTTTCATACCATAACTAATGCTCATCGTCGCCGTAAGCATATTGAAGCTATCCTAGATGAACACGGGGCTTGGATGTATGATGAGGAGGAGATCAAAAATTTAGCCACTGATGAACAGGACAGTAATGGGAATTTAGTGTATGGTTGTACGTATCCGATAATGGATTCTGGGCTGCTGGAGACGTTGGGGTGTATGGCTATGGAGGGTGAGATCAAGAAGGCTATTTTCAGCATGGGCGCTCTCAAAGGGCCTGGTTCAGATGGCCTCAATACTTTATTTTACTAAAGCCAATGGGATGTGGTGGGAAATTCGGTTGTGGCATTGGTGCAAAATATTTTTGATGCCCTGAGAGTGTGAAGCGAATCAACAGTACGAATATTGTTTTGATCCTGAAAGTGGATGCCCTACAATCCTTTCGAGAATTTAGACCAATTAGTCTATGTAATGTGGTATATAAGGCAGTCACTAAAGTGTTAGCAAATCATTTGAAAAGGTTGATGCCTTTGATTATATCACCTAATCAATGTGGTTTTGTCCCGGGGCGCCAAGGTTCTGACAATATTGTTCTTGCCCAGGAAATTATACACTATATGAGATCATGGAAGAAGAAAAAGAGCTTTATGGCTTTGAAAATTGATCTTGAGAAGGTTTATGATAGAGTCCGATGGGTGTTTGTATCTAAATGCCTACAAGAGCTTGGGGCGCCTACAATTTTCGTCAATCTTATAAAGCACTGTCTATCTTCTACAGAAATGCAAATAGTTTGGGATGGAGTACATGGCCCAGTGTTTACCCCAAAACGTGGCGTTCGTCAAGGAGACCTGATATCACCTTATCCCTTGTCCTAATTATGGAGAAATTTGCTCATCTTATTTAGAGTGAGGTACATGAAGGAAATTGGCTCTCGTTTAGACTTAATAATAATGGTACTCCGGTTTCCCATTTGTTCTTTGCCGATGACCTCTCCCTATTTGCTGAAGCCTCAATGGACCAAGCGGCAATAGTGAAAACCTGTTTAGATGATTTCTGCTCTGTCTCTGGAGAGAACATTAATAATACTAAGTCTAGAATTTTCTTCTCTTCTAACGTGTCTCATAATAGAAGACAAGAGATTAGTTCCTTTTTGGAGTTTACAGTGATGGCGGATTTGGGGAAATATTTAGGGGTACCTCTGCATCATAAACGTGTCACTAAACAGACATACAAGTATATCCTTGATAGGATAGATAGGCACCTAACGGGGTGGAAGATGAATTGTTTGTCTATGGCGGCTAGGCATACACTGGTCTCATCAGTCGTTTCTGTAATCCCAGCTTATTCTATACAATCCTCCTGGTTACCGGCGTACACATGGGAGGAAATTGACAAACGGTGTCATCGGTTCTTGTGGGGTAGTTCCGGAGCATCTAAGAAGGTTCACTTAGTGGCTTAGGAGGATGTATGTCGTCGGAAGGATGAAGGGGGACTTGGATTGAGAAGTGCTAGATCACATAATACTGCATTCATGATGAAGTTAGGTTGGGGATTGGCAAAAAACAGAGACTCTTTGTGGGTCAAATTTATGAGGGAAAAATACAAATGTGGGAATGATAGCATTCCTTCTGTCATAAATAGAAGGGATACGTCTCTGGTATGGAAAGGAATATATAAGTCTTGGGATAAGACTGAAAAAAAGATGGGCTGGACTTTGGGAGATGGTCGCAAAATTAGATTTTGGCTAGATGCTTGGCTTACCAACCATGACAGGTTGCTTGATTATAGTGTAAGGAGTGTACTAGAAGAGATATGGGAAACTAAAATACGTGAGTTCTTGACAGTGTTTGACAGATGGAATTTGTCTATGATAAACATGTTTCTTCCAACAAGCGTGGCTATCACTATCATCCGATCCTATCCATTTGTACATGCTGGGACGGAGGATTCGCCTAGATGGCTTCTTACACATAGCGGTGCATTGTCAGTTAGATTTGCCTATGGTAGCATTTGTCACAGGGCTCCATCGACGTCCAGAACCACTTGAAGGAAATTTGGAAATTGTCGGTGCCCCAGCACTGCAAAACTTTTCTTTGGCTTACAATGAGAGGGAGGCTATTGACAAATATGGCAAGAGTAGCGAGAGGGTTGCAAGTTAATGGTGGTTGTGGAGGAAGTGATTCAGGTAACATCCAGAGATGGTGTGTGCCTCAACTGAATTGGATAAAATTCAACATGGATGGGGCAAGTGGCGGCGGTGGTGCGGTTGCTGGCTGTGGAGGTATTGCATGGGATTCAACTGGGGGAGTCCCGGAGGTTTCTTGGTAAATGTCGGACAGGGAAGCTGTCTTCACACTGAAATCTGGGCGGTATTATGGGGTATAAAACGTTATTGGGACTGTCATTGGAGGAAAGTCATTATTGAGATCGATTGTTTGGAACTGGTGGAGTTAGTGTCTGGGGGATGGGAAGAAGATCACGGGGAGAGCACCCTACTGCATTAGATCCCCTCATGGATAGGAATGGATTGGGAGATGCATGTTGATTGGTGCCCGAGGGAAGTAAACACTATCGCTGACATTTTATCAAAAGAAGCTTTGAAGGCTGGTTGCGGGATTCATACGTTCACAGTGGCTCCTGACTTTATATCAGAAGACATTAGCTACGAGTCTACTCTATAGCCTCTGTATTTCTTTATCAAAAAAGAAAAAAAGAAAACTACCATAATACTCCTAACTTAGACAAAAAAAAAAAGTCTCCCGGAGAGATCAGGGTACCTACACTAATGACAATGCCTCGCAGTGTTGAGCTCTGCGTGTAGTACTCCGCTATCTCGGGTTGCGAAATCCAATTCAAAGCTTTGCATCTTGTCATCAGTGCCAGCACCACCCTGCCAAATCCCACCAACACCATTGCCAATTTCGTCACAGGAAAATTAATTGATCCCCTATTCCTGATAAATGAAATTTGGAGAAACCTTGAAAAACTTGGGAGAGAAAGAAGGTTAGACCTATGGGAGAGATTGAATTTTCCCATCTTATAAGAAGAGAAGAGGGTGGCTCTTCCTTGCGTAATAGTCTCCCCCATTGCAATCGCTTACGCCTCAGTTCAGTGAGTCAGAGCTCTGATCCTCTGCTGCTAGTGGCAATGGCTTTTCGATGATCCCTTATTGGCTTCTCAACTAGCACCAGCAAATGTTTTGGGCAGAACAATTCTCACTTGAGTGATCTCAGGTACAAGTATTGTAAGTGTCCTTTTCCATATATATATATATATGTATATATTACTTGTACCCGCAGACACAAGGGAAGAGGGATGTTTTGACCATGGCTTGCTCATTTTGTCTACAATAGGGTTAATTTAAATATTTTATATAGTTCTGTAAGAAAAATAAAGAGGGAGAAAGAGAACTGGCATACCGGGGCGAATCCATGTTCGGATTCGGGTCAAAACTCCAATGCTCCATAATTGTGCCCACATAATTATTAGACTACTCGAGCCTAATTGTGATTTGCACAGCAGATCACCAGAACCAGAAAGATGGTAGGAGAGAAGAGAATTGCCATAAAACTCAATGGCGGGGTGAATTGCAATTGAGGAAGCACACCCTATTTATAGTGGTTTATGGAGGCCACTAATTAGGAAACGTCTGCACTCCTTCTTGCCCTCCAAGATAGCAATTAAATTAATTTATTCTCAATTAATTTCCTAATTATGGTGATTTGTTCCTCAATTAACAAATCCATAATTATTGCTGAATTATTCCCCAATCTGTAATTATTGCTGTTTTATTCTTATTTGATTAGGCTACTTATATCCTAATCAAATAGTCTGGCCCATCAAGGGCGGATTTGGACCCAAAGTCCAACATCTCCCACTCGCACTTGATGGGCCTCCCATTGTGCTTCCTTTAGTTACTCTTTCTTGTTTCATACTTGGCCTCTGCCGTGACCGTGTGGGCAAAAACGTCTTCAAGATTTGGTACTTGTGATACTAGAAATCCCTTATACCAGATCAGCATCCAAGGACACCCTTTATATATGTAAGATATATATTCATTGCCTCATATGCCCCAAATTCTCCCATACACATTACTTATGGCATATCTAATCCCTCTCGAGTTAATACGTTGATTAACTTAGATTTCCTTCTACGCACATAGTATCCACACTTACTAGTTACATACAGAGCTAGTAAGAGGAAAGGTTTTGAACAATCATGGCATTTGTTGTTTCTTGACAATTTCTGCGTAACAAATTTCGTTCTTGTGAGACAATATATGATAATTACTAATTACAACAATTATTTATCTGCATGGTATTCTAATAAGTGACGGATTTTACTTAATAATCGTTTTGTATTTGACCCTTTTTTTAAATTTTGGTGGTTGATAATGCAACCTCATTTTACAAAAAAAAAAAAGATAATGTATGTAAACAAACAAAAAATAAAAAGTTATGGACATGTTTTAAGAATATGATGTATCATTAGATTCTTCCTTCTCCAATAACTTGTCCATCTTCTCATTCAAAGAGAGAACGAGAGTGGTAAGTTCTTTCGAATACTGGTCCATGCATCTCTATTCTCGCAGGTAAACCTAGACCATATAATGGAGTTCATAGGCCGCATGAACAAGCCTTTCAATGCTTGTTGGTGTAACACCCCAAATTTTATTCATAAAAAATATATTGTAAATTATTTTGAATAATTCAATAAAATGGTGAATATTCATAAATTTGGATCTTGTGAATTTTGAAATATTCATATTCATAAGGAAATGGGCAAATTAATTCAAAAATTGAATTAAATTACAAAGGTGATAGCAAAATCATAATTTTGCCAATTTAGCCCAATATTAATTATTTTCCAGTTAATTTGAGTTAATTTCAATTAATCAAGGAAAATAAAGGAAAATGCATAATGGGATTATTCTTGGTGGAATAAATCAAGAATTGGGAAATTAAGGGGGATTATACATAATTCAATTATGTGAATTATGGGATTAATGAAATGCAAATTTTCTTCCTCTGCTTCTCTTTTATTTTCGTCCATGCATGAAAGAAAAAGGGAAAAATATTTAATACATGATCACATGCCACAAGAAGAAGGAAATGATGACTATGGTTGAGTGAGTTGGTAGATTAGATGTTGACTGTAAGAATGGAAGGATGGTGTAATGCATGATGAGATTAAGCTTGAGTGGAGGAATGGAAAAGCATGATTACATAAAAGAGTGTAAGGTTGGACTTAGATAAAGAAGTATGGACTAGTTGGAGAAAAAAGGGGAAGTGGGGACGGAAATTTTGGAGCAAGAAAAGGGAAGACAATGATTCAATTAATGGCCAAGTCAATGAAGAAATTATGAGGAAGAGAAGAGTGTGACA
Source organism: Inga oerstediana (assembly GCA_963210345.1). Taxonomy (NCBI): domain Eukaryota; kingdom Viridiplantae; phylum Streptophyta; class Magnoliopsida; order Fabales; family Fabaceae; genus Inga; species Inga oerstediana. Next base: position 27,558,928 of record OY723408.1, read on the forward strand.
AGTGTCACATTAGAAGCCCTTGATCAAATCAATGGCTAGGAAGATGGAAGACTAAGTTAATAAAACATTTTTCCTTCCTCTTTCCAAGTCACATTCGGCCAACCACAAGAGAAAAGAGAGAGTGAGAGAGTGAGCTTGAGAGTTCTTGAAGGTTAGAGAGAAGGAGGAAGAGGATTAATGTAAGAACTTGTGTTTCAAAGTAATTAAGCTTACTATTTTGTGTAGTTCATCCTCTAATCTCTTATTCTTTATAGAAATCATGGTTTAGCAAGCTAATCTTCAAGGTTGAGGAGAGAGAGAGGAGGTCCTAGAGAGAGAAACACCAAGGATGTAACCCCCTCCGTAATTATATCCGAAATACGTGATTAAGATGAAATAGAGGCTAATAATAATCAAATAACATTTACTAACCCATCACATGATGGGGTTTTCACGAATACTTTTTGAAATAATTTATAAACTTGGTCTCATATTCATATTTCGAATACAATTACTACGCGAAGATAAATTACATTCATATAAATATCAGAGTGCACAACTTAATCATCCCGGCAATCCCGGGTACATACCTTCGCTAAAGATACACTGGGTACAATTGCCCATTACAATTCTTCAAATGGGGATTACACAATCTCATCTCGAAGGAGTCCTAGCCGCTCCCTCCACGAGCCACTTGCCCTGTCTAAATTGTTGGTAGGGGAGAGTGAGATTCAAGAGAATCTCAGTAGGAAACAGATACCATAATGCATGCATGATAGATGCTATGTGTATGACATGTTAGCTTTATCTAGATGCATGCCCCATAATGATATTTCTGCATGCTCAATATTTCATGTAACAAAACTATGGCCACAGTAAAACAGAAATAGAGCTTCATTTATTCAAATATGCTCTACACAATCAAGTAAAGCAATCACATACATCACTACACAAGCAAAGATATCAAATATATGCAAGTAAGGTAAGTCCCCTACCTCCAGTCTTTTCTCCTCAATTTGCGTGCTAGCAACTCGGGGCTTCACATTCGATCCTACAATGTCAAATGTACCATTTAGACACTTCCATAGTGTTTCTGAGGGTTATATGAGGCTATATTGAAAATTTACTAAAATACCCCCGGGGACCCGGTCCGGCCCCACCGTACTCGGTCCGGCTGTACTTTTCTTGAAATTTTGACATGGGCTATTCTGACATATTTTTGCCCAAGGAATCCATTCCTGGACTCGGAATTATCAAATTCAATGTCAATTTACAAATTTACCCTTGGCAGCTTTAAGGGTTTCAGGGGCGTTTTCGTAATTATGCTTTTTCGGCCTTTTCTGAAAAAGTGACCAACTGTAACCCCACCTAATTTTCACTCCTGAACTCAATGGAATCATCAAATCATTGAAAATCCATCTCTAACCCCTCCAAACTAGCCTTGGCCGAAATTCTCAATTCCCCAGGAAAAATTGGGGTTTTTCGGTTTCGGCTCCGTAAGTGCGGTCCTTTCTACTCCTAACCACTTTATTGACTATTCCATTAGGTTACAACTACCATTTAGTACAAATTTTGGCAGCATAACACTACTAACATAACATTTCCAAATTTTACAAACAAAGACAATCCGGCGAAATTTCACCGATTAAATTGTCCACAGCACCCAGAATAGTCAATATACGAAGTTTAGGAAGTTACCTCTTCTTCCTTCTGGCTTTTCCTTCTTGTGGATGAAAACCCTAACTTAAAAACACCAAGATTTGTGCTTCAAATATCTCGTGAGTTTTCTTCCTCTTCTCTCTCTAAAACTCCCTCTCTCTCTTTCTCCATGGTGCTGCACGGTTTTTGGCTGATGGAGGAAGATGATGATGACTTTATAACATTTAGCTTATGTCATCTTTAATTATGATGATGTCATAATTCCAAAATTGGCATTTTCGGATTTTCTGGCAGATTTTCTGCCCAATCTTTGAAAAATCATAACTAATTCTAGAAAAATCAAAATGAGGTGATCCCAAAGCCAAATGAAAAATATTTGAGTCCTCTTTACTAGAAAAATATTTTCCATTACTAGAAATCACCACAAAATTCCATAATTACACAAATTTCATCACTGCCCCAAAACAGAGTCCATTTTCGACCTCAAACTTTGGATAGTCATATCTCCCAGTTCCCAAAACGAAATGGCACAAATTATATGTCCATTTTGAAGCTTGGGATGTGAAATTTAAGACTGGAAAGTTTCAGAATTTTATAACATCATTTGCCTAGTCAAAACATCCACACGAGAAGACTGCCCAGAATAGAGTTTCACTGGACAGAATTTCAGATTTTGCAACCAATGTGTCCAATCCAATTTAAATCAATTCCAATGATTAAATACCACAACATGACACCATTTCCATCACAATACCCCATTCAATTCTTCCCTCTATTCTAAGTCAACCTGGATGTTAATCCACAATTGAACTCAAATACAAGGTTTCGGCACTGCTCACAACACACACGAATCATATTCGAGTGCCAAATTACATCATATTCTCCAAAAGGGTTATTTATCACTAACCACATCCACTTTTGGAGTCATCATCCCTTAATCACAATTTGGGATCTTACTAAACCGGGGCTTAGCAATCCACTTATTTCAGGCTTATTCTCTAGCCTCAAGTCTCAAAAATTCGGGGTATTACAAAGGATCAAGAGGTAATCTCCAAAACCTCAACTTCTTAGTGTATTAAAGTTGTTGTTGGTGATTGTTGTTTGGTTTTGTGATTTTTGGGATGAGATGTAAAATTAGAAGAGCCTTAACCCTAAGGGGTTATGCTGCCCAAAATCCTTTAAATCATGATTAAGAAGTGTTTAAGTGAGTTAATCAAGGATTAGAAGTGGAAAAAATACAAGTTTTGGGAGCTAAAACATAAAACCTCATTTTTCCATTTTCCCCTAAAATTTTCTTGGTTGTGAAGCTTTCATCCAGTTTGTGGATGATGTCCTCATTTCAGGAGATTTGAAATTTGTCAAAAACTTTGGTCTCAATTGTTGGACTTTTAACGTGACAAATGATAAGATTAACATTTGGATTGATGCGTTAATCAATGGTTAAGTTGAGCATCTTGAGATATGGTTTCCATATAGATTTAACAGTAAGTTGCCCTCTGGTGTTTTCAACTGTAGTACCATTAAGTTTTTAAAACTCAATGGGGTAACCTTTAGCACCCTTTCTAGTGTGAATTTGCCTTCCCTTAAAGTTTTACATCTGAACAGAGTTGGACTTCCAGATATAAACTGCTTGGCAATGCTGCTTTCTGGATGTGCACTTCTTGAAATTTTAGTGCTGATTGATTTGGACGTGAACAATTGTGGTCCAATGCAAGAGATTGGAAAGCTTAACTGTTTGGTTACAGCCATTGTTCCCCACTCTCTAGTGCCTTTGGAAGCTTTGTCTAATGTTACATTTCTAAGCTTACAGGTATGTACGACATTGTATACGTAAATTGTTTCAATTTTCTTTCAAATATTTCATACACAGTGATACATGGCAATGGTAGTAAGGAAAAGGGTAATTTGGGAAATATGCTTATTAGGGTTATAAATAGGTGTCTGATGGTTGTAATAAGTATCCAGTGAATTAGTAATTTCTTGTTTTTTTACTCTCTTCTTCCCTTCTAATGCTAACAAAGGTATCAGAGCCTCCTCTCTGACCCATGGCATCACCGGAGTCTCGATCTACAGAACGTCTCGGACATCTGGAACGACGTCTGGATCTTCAGCAAGGTCATATTGACAGTATCGTTAACCTTTTGGATCGGAATACTCAAGATATTACCGAGCTCAAGAGTACTGCCTCTCGTTTTGAAGGTTATATGCAAGACATCAATGCTAAGCTTTCTTATCCCTTCCCTAACATGGATCTTGAAAGAATTGAGGAAGAAGTTGGTGAGATTTTGAAATTCACCATTGTTGCTTCTAAGACAGAGGAGGCCACTCATCTGAACATGGCCAATGCTGATTCAAACATAAAAAAAATCCTCTGAAAATGATGCTAACCTAACTGAGACGCAATCCTCTGAAAATGAGGATTTCACTGCGGCCGTAACTGGCCAGAATCATCCAGATGAAGATGAAGTAGCTGAAGGAGAATCCCTTGGAACTGACGAAGGGATGCTGAAACAATCCTCAAAGTCCATTCTGCTCATCAACTCTGAACGTCAAGAACAATCGATGTTTGCATACTGCTTAACAAAGAATCTCGCCACTATCCAAGCTCTGCACAAGAACGCATTTCCACGCCTCTCTGTACATACGTCTTCGAAGAGGTCTTCATGGCTCATGATTTCAGCGATGTCTTCTCTGTTTCCTGCTAGACAGAGTGATTTTGTTATTTTGAAGTCTTCTTCAGTTCCGAGTCCTACATTTTTCTCCGCCTCGTTTGATGCTTTTGTTGTGACCAAGAAGGCCCAATGCAGCAATCGAATCGGCTCTAACTTTTTGGAGGTTTTCTGCGATGGCGTCGATCATCTAGGGAAAAGTTTATTGACGGTGACAATTCTGGTTTTCAAGTCTGTCACTCACTCGTACATTACATTTTCCTCCTCTCCTTGGGTCTTCGATTTCATTGGTGCAGGACTGGAGTTGTGATGTGAAAAGAGATGTGGCTTCTCCTTCATGGCTGCAAGAATCCTTCATCTCATTCATGCAAACTCTGTCACGTTTGCTTGAGCTGCTTGCGTCATTCATCATCGGAAAGAATTCCGATCATGATGCTAGTACAGGAGTGTCGCTCGAGGAATGCCCAAAACGACTCAGAGAAGACTCAGTTTGGGGCAAGTTTGGGTTTGGGTCGGGTAGGGCAAATGAAGACGACGGATTGGGTGAAAATTCTCATTGGGTCATTGGATTTGGATCTATCTCAGAGCTTTTGGAATTTTATCTGGCCGGAAATGGGTGCAATTATGAAGCTCGAGTATGGATGGATCGGATCTCAACTTGGGATACCCATTCTGGTTTCATGGATTTAGGCTTAGCTACTGCAAATTTGTCTCACGTTTGTTTTGAGTATTTTCCACGTGACAGTAGGCAAATGGCATCTATTAATGTTTGGATGACTAATAGCAATTGCAGTGGGCCTTTCCATCACAATCTAACAATTCAAGGGTTTTTTGAACAGGATGGATATGTGAACTATAGGATATTTATCCAGCAAGCCCGATATGCGTTTTCAACTGGATTCAAAGAAGTGGGCCCTCCTTGGTATATTATGTTGGGCTGGTGGGGTGACAAAGTCATGCAACTTCATATATGCATATCAAATGGACTTGAATGGAGGGTGGAAATGGGCTATTGGACTGAAGGAATTCTGCAGCAGGCTTGTATTTGGATGACTATTAATGTTTTTTTCTATTAATTTTTTTCCTGTACGAGTAGCATTTGGTCTTCAAAAAAAAAAAAAGAGAGAGAGAGAGAGGATCTTATCGTATATATTTTACTTTCTAGCTTTGTACTAATCCTTGAGGGCAAGGATCTTTTTGTTGGGGGAGTATATTGATATATGGGAATAGTAGTAAGGAAAGGGGTAATTTGGGAAATATGTTTATTAGGGTTATAAATAGGTGTCTGATGGTTGTAATAGGTGTCCAGTGAATTATTAATTTCTTGTTTTTTTACTCTCTTCTTCCCTTCTAATGCTAACACACAGTTTATTTTTGGGTCTTTGTTGGTCTTTCCTCATGCAGTCAATGCGGTCACCTGGTGCCACCATGCATGCTATATGGTCACCTGATGCTGATAATATTCCAACATTTGACAATTTGACACACCTGGAATGTTACGCTGATGGGTGGACTAGGATAGTGAACTGTCTTGGAAATTTCCCTAAGCTTCAGAATCTTGCAATTTTTAAGGTTCGAAGAGTTTATCTTGACTTGTGTGTGAAATAATTGTTCTTCAATTTATTAGTTCTCTAACTATATTTGTTTGTGGTCACTGGTCAGCTTTTTTGTAGATTCCCTCATGAACCAATACTTAATGTTCCTCCGTGTCTTTCATCACACCTGAAGGAGTTCACTTTTGATGACTTCCAGTTACACGAAGCTTATGTTGCATTTATGAAATTCATACTGAATAATGCGCTAGTTCTGAGCACTGTCAAGATTACAAGTGGATATACTGAAGTAGAGATTCGTGAAATGATAGAAGTGATATCTTTATACCCCAGGGCCTCTGAGAATTGCATGTTTTTACATGATATATCTCCGGGTTCAAGTAGAAAGGATTGGGATCGCTGGTTCAGTTTTTGATGTAGATTTGTCAATAGAAAGGATTAGTTTTGCATATAAAGAGGAGTTGTTTGTTTATAAGGCAATTGATTTTTCCTGATAAGTTCCACAAGTTTCAATGGAATTGCTTGCTTGGTCATAGCAGTTTGAATGAACAGAGCATAGCCCTGTTTTACACAATATTGGTTAGTGAAGCTGTTATCCTATTTCATGCTTCTAGGTAGGAAGTTATTTTATTCCCTTATTCTTATAGAGAAGCCTAGCAGATGTCCCTTTTTATTTTGTAGCAGCACTATTTTGATGTTCAGGGCAAGGTAGGTCCTGGGTTCTCCCTTGTGTTCAATTTGTGGCTTGCTTCTCTTTTGTGCATGAAGTCGTCCTTGATCTGTCGGCTTAAAAAAAAAGTCGTCCTTGATCATAATATCCTCCATTGAGCTACTTAGTTATTTCCCAATTCTTTTAAGTATTGAACATTGAAACTTAGGTTGTCTAAATGAATTTTTCTTAGAGGTAGAGATGAAAACCTGAGTCCAAGCTGACAGGCATTTATAATTTTTTTTCATAGGCATATGTATTTTTTTACTAGAGGCAATCATGTTTTAAAAACATTGTTGGGCATTAAATATGGGTACATCACCTAATTAATGGGGATTTAAACATTCATTCGTCATGTTATAAGGGACTATCTTGAGTTAAAGTTGATTGATGTTGATAATTTTAATATCTTTGAAACTACCTTCCTTAGAATTATTAATGTGATAGACTCCGAACTAATAAGGGCCCAATTGATTATTAGTTCGGGTTATAGGTATAAGGTATTAATAACTAATTTTAAGGTTAAAACACATTAGTTCAATTGGTAAAGAGTTGACTCATGACCTAAAAGGTCATGAGTTCAATCTATAACTTAGAGGCTTTACTCTTATATATATAATTAAATGCATTTCTTAAAACAAATAGTATCGATCATTTAAAAATTACAAGCCATATAAAAAGTATGAACAAGAATAGATTGCACCCTCTCTGAAGTTTCTCAAATTCATAAAATCACCATGAGATCTTGTGTATTTTAAACTATATTTTTTTGAAATTTAATAATTAAGAATTTGCCATAGATTATAATTGTTTCCTATAAAAAGAAATAGATAGAGTATTATTTTTCTATGGCGGTTCAATAACCCGTAGAAAATCTAAAACCTTAACCACCAATTGGAGAACCAAAAATTGCCTTTTTAATCCAGCTGGTAAAAAAACCCTTTTACACTATTGTCATACATCTCATTTAAACATTTTTCCGTTTGAGTGCCAATTGAGATAGCGCCTTTGTGGAAGAACCATCTTCTTTGAGTGCATTAATGGAAGCATGGCTTAGTTCCTTCATTCTCTTTTGAATCTCTTTACCTTCTTCATCTTCCATTAAAGTTCTCACCACTTTTGCAACCTCTTCCCTCGGCACTATGCCATTTTCGTTAACCTTTGGCCTCAACGCCACCTTCAAATCATCAGTTAACATGACAGCATTCATCTTTTGCTCTGCAAAAAGTGGCCAAGTTATCAATGGCACGCCATTTTGTACACTCTCAAGTGTAGAGTTCCAACCACAATGACTCAAGAACCCACCAGTAGAATTATGACCAAGGATTGGAATCTGAGGTGCCCATGAAGGAATAACAAAACCTTTCTCTTTGGTTCTCTCCAAAAACCCATCTGGCAAGAAATCTAAATGATTATTCTTATTTGATGAACCAAGGTAAGCATCATTAACCAAATCACTTGCTGCTCTGAGGACCCATAAGAATTTCTGGCCACTTAATTCCAAGCCAAAAGCTAGCTCATTGATCTGGTCTTGAGATAGGGTCCCACCACTTCCAAAAGAAACATACAAAACAGAGCTAGGTGGTTGATTGTCCAACCACTTCATACACTCCGACCCTTTTGCCTCATTGTTTGATCCGGGTTGAGTGATAGGTCCGATCGGGTACACAGGTGGATACCCACTTTCTTTTTGTGCCAAGGTTCTTGTTGCCCTTTCTTCAATCTCCGTGAAGCTATTAACCAATAACCCATCAACAGACAACAATCTCTCGCTTCGTTGGAGAGCCAGTTTATAATATTCGGCTGATCGATTGAACCGGGTCAGGTAGATCACTACCATGGAGCGGGACACAACCCGGAATCAGGATAGGCTCAGGTACATCTCTAAATTCACCAGAAATATTTTCATGGAGGGTTGGGAGATAAAGGCTGTAGGAAAGAGTTGAAGCAGATGTGGGAAAGTAAATGAAAGACAAAGCATTTTGATTGAGTTCCTTTGTGAAACTGAGTACCTCGGACGAGAAAGGGTCAGCGACTAGAGCTGCCAAAGGAGATTTGGTGTTCAAGGACATCAATTCTTGACGTAAAGAAGGCAAAGATTTGGTGAGTGTGAGTTGAATTTGGATTGATAGGTGAGAATCTTGGGGTAGCTCATGTTTGTTAATAGGAGGAAGAAAAATGGATTCGATGTTTGAAGGAAGAGCTTGAATGTAAGGTATGGAGGAACTTGGGGGAGACTCTAGTGAAGGTATGATGACGTTGACATGAAAGTTGGGGTGAAGATGAACAAGTCGCTTTGAGAACTCAAGAATAGGTATGAGATGGCTAAAGCCAGGACTGGGTACAACGGCTATGTGAATTTTTTTCTCCATGGAAACTTCGGAACGATGATGAAATTAAACTTTGATCCGCTCTTGTGAATTTGTGTTTCTGGGTTGGAGAATTTGCGTTTCTGGGTCTTGAGGATTTGATGTGCTTTATATAGAGACATGTTCTGCTATTATTAGGGGCTGTGCAAGGGACTCTTGAATCTGTAAGATTTGTCCACTCTTTAATCCCTATAGTAAGGTACCAACCTCTTAAATGTTTTTTTTCCTCTTTTTGTTTAAATTATTATATTCTAAAAAAAATGAGACCCATTTTGATATTTTAATTTCATGAAATGGTGCCGTTTTAATTTTTTTTTTTATGATTTTTCAAAAGGAAAAAAAAAAAAAAAAAGAAGCTAAACAATTTAAGAAATTTTTTTTTTTAAAAAAAATCGCTCTATAAGTATTCATGAAATCTCAATATTGCCTTAGAAGTTTTCTTTTTCTCTCAATGTCGCTCTAGAAGTTTTAAAACGTTAGTTGACCCTACAAATATTCACGAAATCTCAATGTTGCCTTAAGGTCAACTAACATTTGTTCGTTTTGGGTGTTAATTTAGGGACGACATTGCTATATTTTAAAATTTCTAGGGTGATATTGGGATAAAAAAACTTTCAAAGCAACATTGAAATTTTGTGAATACTTCTAGTGTCACGCTCTTACTTTATTTTAACCTCTTTCAGAGTATTCACGGAAAACGATATGTGGTTCGGTAGGCAACACAGGAATAGCATAACTATACTGATAATATGTGCATGATTACATAAATTCCCCATAAGGGTTTGTATATGATACTTACGATTAAGGTAGCCGCACAAAGCTATTAGGGTGTCTAAACTCATCTCAGTGAAACGGAGACTTCTTCTTGTCTTCGTTCCACTACTGTAATCCCCTCGTACGGTACTCTGCATTGTTGTTTGCATATCTTCTGTCATCTCCTGTCTAAATTGTTGGTAGAGGAGGGTGAGATTCGAGAGAATATCAGTAGGAAACAGATACCATAATACATGTATGATAGATGCTATGTGTATGATATGTTAGCTTTAACTAGATGTTTGCCCCATAATGACATTTCTGCATGCTCAATATTTCATGTAACAAAACTATGGCCACAACAAAACAAAAACAGAGCTTCATTTATTCAAATATGCTCTACACAATCAAGTAAAGCAATCACATATATTACTACACAAGCAAAGATATAAAATACATGCAAGTAAGGTAAGTCCCATACCTTCAATCTTTCTCCTCGATTTACGTGCCAACAGCTCGGGGCTCCATATTCAATCCTACAATGTTAAATGTACTATTTAGACACTTCCATAGTGTTTCTGAGAGTTATATGAGTATATATTGAAAAATTACTAAAATACCCCCGGGGCCCGGCCCGGCCCCTCTGTACTCGGTCCGGCTGTACTTTTTCCAAAATTCTAACATGGGCTATCCTGACATATTTTCGCCCAAGGAATCCATTTCCGGACTCAAAATTATCAAATTCAATGTCAAATTACAAAAATACCCTTGCCAACCCTACTTTAAGGGTTTTAGGGGCGTTTTCGTAATTATGCTTTTTCGGCTTTTTCCGAAAAAGTGCCCAACTGTAACCCCACCTAATTTTCGCTCCTGAACTCAATGAAACCATCAAATCATTGAAAATCCAACTCCAAGGCCCATTTATAGCCTTGGCCGAAATATACCGGTACTCCGGGGAAAATTGGGGTTTTTCGGTTTCAACTGCGTAAACGCGTTCCTTTCTGCTTCTAACCACTTTGTTGACTATTCTATTAGGTTACAACTACCATTTAGTACTAATTTTGGCAGCATAACAGCTAGGCCAACCCATTTCCATAAATTAAAACCAACGGCAATCCGGCGAAATTTCACCGATTAAATTGCCCACAGCAGCTAGAATAGTTAATATACGAAGGTTTGGAAGTTACCTCAAGCTCCCACTTGATTTTCCTTGACTTGACTGAACCCTAGCTCACTTCAACAAGCAAATTTGAACTTCTAACCCTTGAATCACATAGAAGAATAGCTTAGGAGCGGAGTTATACGCGTTAGGAACCGATTTACTGAAGAAATCACCTACCATTGTAAGCTTTTTCCTCCTTTCTCTCTCTAGAGTTTCTCACATTCTCTCTCTTGTTTCAGCTGAGAATGGCGTTTGAAATGAGGGCTGAATAAGGAGGATGATGATATATTATTATATCATATTTTACTTTAATTTTCCAAATTTTCGGATTTTTACAAAGTTTTGGCAGATTTCTGCCCAAATTTTGAAAAATCATAACTAATTTTAGAAAAATCGAATTGAAGTGATTCCAAAGCCTATAAAATCCTTATTGAGTGTAGTTTCATGAAAAAATATAGAATTTTTCTAGATGGAATCACAAAATTCCCAGAATTTCAATCTTTGCATGTTGTTCCAGAAAATTTCCAGTTTTTCTAGGCTGATTTCAAAAATTCATATATTTTTGTATATAGCTCTATTTGAATCATATGACCTATCAAATTAAAGCTTAGGATGTCTACTTTCATCATGTAAAATTCATAATTTTTGCTCATCATTTGATCATTCAAAATCACACGACAAGTTCACTCCCTCATAGGCGATTTCACCGAAAACATAATTATATTATCCAAAGTTCACCATTTACTTTCTTAATACCCCAAAGATATAGGAATCATTAGGGGATAAATTTGGCCTCCTGCTAAATTGGGGTTTAACAGTCCACTTAATTTAGACTTATTCCCAAGACTCAAATCTCAAATTTCGGGGTATTACATCTAGAGTGGATTTACACCTTAACCCAATAATATATTTCAAAACATATTGTACAATCCAATAACTAAACATAAATGAACCCACCAACCCACCTTTCTTTTTCTTATTGCCACTTGATGTTAGGGGTATTCAAGATTTTCCCATTCTAATCATCTTGTCTCAAACCCAAGCAAAATCCCATCCCGAAAATTTCTAGGATGAGAAAAATTTGGTTGTGATGGGTCTAGGATTGGGGTCTCTCAATCTAGTCCCGCCCTTGGTATATATGTGTTTTTAATTTTTCCCACAATATTTAACCCCATACACCCTAAGTAAACATTTGCTCCTATGTATTTGTTATGTGCAGGCCAAAAAAATTTGTTATGTGCTGCTAAAATTGATTATATGTTTTTTTATTCACTTTTTTGGTTCAAAGCTCGTTTCTGTTCATATTGGGCCCAAACTCTTATAGGAAAGACAGAAAAAAAGTTCCAAAAAAAAAAAATCAGGACAATCCCGGCCCGTGCCATCCTGACAGGGATGGTCCTAGGGTTGGGACCACGATATTATCATTTCATACTCAAAAATTCCTAAATTGCAATTTAGAGATATTTTTCAATCATCATTCTTAGGCCTCTAATCCTCCATTAATCTTAATCAACAATATTAACATTTAATTACCACACAAATTCAAAGTTTAATCACCCTAACCCTCATAATTAAAAATTAGGATGTTATATAATACGACACCATTGTACTATGTTAATAACCAAATTTTTAGATATATTATTAAGTAAAATGTCCCTAGTTTTTATTGAGTAAATTAATATAGACACAGGTTTTCAAAAAGTCCTAAATCAAGACAATTAGATTCACAAAATATGAGTTATGAAGGCTTAAGACGCAATCCAAAAAATATAGCAAGTTTAGAGAAGTGATAAACTGCATTTATTGGCATGGTCTAAGGCCAAAATTATATTTGTCTCGTGCAAAGGACTTCAAGAGCTTTCAAAATTATTTTAGAGAGCACCCTCATATGATATTTTTAGAATTGATTATTTTTTAAAAAAAAAAAAACTGGATCAAAAGGCTGGTAATTTCAAATGAATTGTATCCCAACTATCAAGGTCCAAATTTTAATTTATGGATAACTGTAGCCCATTTACAAATACTTCTAAGGTTAAAATGATGTTTTACTTTTTTCTTTTTTACTTTAACTCCACTCACTTTTGCTAGATGTCACCTAATCACTAAAACGCGTTTCATGGGTTTGGACCACAAACAAATCTCTGTAGAATTAGGAAAATTGAAACAATTATTAAAGCATGTCACCAATAGTCAATGCGTAGAAAATTATAGGACAATCGTGCAAAACACGACATATTAACGACAAAAATTCTCGACCTATATGTGCATCAATTATATAGAGGGATACTTGTGGTGTGTGATCAATGCAACTTCGTCTTGGACCAGTTGGTTTTCCTTTGAATAGACAACAATAGACTTTGATTATTTGAATTCTACAGAAGTATTATTTCATTTCCTTTTATTCTATTTTCTTCTTAGATTAAAATACTAAAATAATCTTCAACTTTTAATAAAAAGTGCAACAGTAAATATGAGTTCTTAAGTGCCTTTGAGCAATAAGTTTTAGAACGGAGAATTTTCAACAATTTGCTTAAAAATTATTAATTTACTTGATTAATATATTAATGTTGCAGTTACTCCTCTATTTCATATATTTGTCTTTAAATATTATTGTTACTGATAGAAATATGTTACATTTAGTTTTGAATGAATAGGCTTCAGCAGCATGCGTTAGTGACTAGCTAGATGTCTAAACAGTCTGAAGTTTTTTTCACCGCTTAGGCATGAGGATACCGAAAGCATGATTGGCATATTTTAATATGTTAAAATATGTCAAGTCGCCATATTTCTTTCCTTAATTGTTTTGCACAAATTAATTGAAAAGTAACAAGTTTGTTAAAATATGACCATTTTTTTTAATCAAAATTACCCATCATTTAACATTATAATAATAAGTTAATAACTACTAAATCACTCCAAAAATAAAATAAGAAAAGTTTGATTAAATATTTCTTTTTAATTATGAGAAGACATACATATAACATGAAACATAATGATGAGGGAATATTACCAAGATGCTTAAAATCTGACCAATTTTAAACTTATTAAAGTAATGATTAAGGTTTAGTGATCCAATAGTTGAACTCGAGTTATAACCCAATCATGATTCAAATAATATAATATAATTAAATTATACAAATATATTCACATATAATATTAAAAGTAATATTTAAAAAAATATTAATTCATGTTGGCAAAAAAGTATTAAAATCACTATTGTTCAGAATATTCATTTTTCTTACAAATTGTACATAATTATAAAAATGCAATGAATTGCTTTTTTTTTTTAAAGGGTTAAGGGGCAAAAATACCCCGGAAGTTTTCACTTAGGAGCATTGGATATTTGAAAGCTTTCAAAGGGGCATTTTTACCCTAGAAGTTTAAACTGCACAATTTTAGAATAATTTTTAAAAAAAAAATTGTAAAAAAAAAAAATAAAACCCAATCATTTTAGGTATGCAAGGTATCAAAAATGTCATTCGTTTTGTATATAATCTAATGATCTAAGGAATGAAGAAAAATATGTAAGTGTTGTGGGGCCCGGGAAAAGAGGCCCCTTGCCCCATATTATTACTTGTTCATAAAGCTTTGTTTTGTGCTCCACTGTGTGGTTTGGTTTACTCTTTTGTTTGCCTTTAATTATGATAAAGCAATACAGAAGAGTATGTGTATATATATATATATATTACTCGAAAAAGACAAAAGGAAAAGAAGTTATGTGAGTGATCACGTAAATACGTAATGACAATTCTTTTTCGTGGGAGTATAAATTTGGTCATGTATCTGAGACAAGCTATGAAATATAGTAGTAGTATGAAAATGTTAATTGAATCTTCGGTTCACAATGAGTGTAAAAGAGAAAAATATCAATGAGAAATGGTGAATTTGTGTTGAACTTCCAAAAAAAAAATGGACCGTAGAGTTTTCGAAGCATCCAATAATTTCAACCAAACTATTATTGCCTCTTCATAAATTAAAGCTTTCTTTTTAGCTTTGTTTAGTGCTCCATCGTGTGGTTTGATTCTCTTTTTAATTAATTGGCCTTTAATAACACGACAGGGCAAGCATATTTTACTGGAAATTTCAGACAAACGAGAAGAGGTGATGTAAGTGATTACGTCCTCTATATAATAATTCTATGAGAATTCTTTCCACCGGACTAACAAATAGTATATGCTGGAAACTGCGGTAATATGCTTAAAATTAATATTGATTGTGCCTTTTCGCAAGAGGAATTAATAGAGCTACCATAGTTTTTGTAGTCCGGGATTCGAATGGTTGGTTGTTGGGTGAGGCGGTATGAATGTTCGATGCTATATCGGCATTTATGGCTGACGTAATTGCTTTTCTTGAAGTCTTAAAATTCGCCCATGGCAACTAACTTTCATATATTTATTTTGAGTCACATAATTATTTGTTGATTAATTGCATTATTAAAGACTTTCCTTTTCATGATTGGAGGTGTACAAATATCCTTGAAAATATTTAAGAGTTAAGAAAACTAATTAGAAACCATTCATGAAATTGAATTTCCAGAAAAACAAATTTAGTAGCTGACTTATTTGCTAAAGGTACACTCAGTGGGTATTGCCCAAATGACTGAGTCTTGCAACCCTAGATCAGTTGAGGAGATTGCTGGAGAAGGAATTAAAGACTATTATAAGAGAACCTGATTAATATATTTTGCTTTGTTTGGGGTTAGGCCCTTTTTTTATGTTGTTTTGATGAATTGGTACTGTTATGTATTGTTACGAACTTTTGTATGAACTTTTGCATGGACTTGTATTGATTGAACGAAAGAAGCAATATTTCTATGGCCGAAAAAAAAGAGAGGCCAAATACTACATGCGCAGTGCCCACTTTTCGTACAATTTATTTTTTAATTTACATGAAGTTTTATTCCGTCCCTTAATTATACAAAGTCCTAGCTCCAGTCCTTAAGGATAATTAATTCAAAAATATTAAGAAAATTAGTTAAATAAATTATTTTAATAATTTAATGTTGTTTTCCTTAAAATGCTTTATTTAATCATGTGTGTAGAAAATACCTTTTGATGGACTGAAAACCCCTTGATATGTGTAATCGACAGGATATTAATTGGGTTAACAATTATAAATATTTAGGAAAAAGAGTAAACTGAGGTTTTATATTTAGTATTAAAGTAAACTCTATCAAAGCGCAAGCTAGTTAAACCAGTTCTTTTTTTGATATTATCATCTGGTATTCAATTTTGGGTTTGTGGTACCCCTTCCAACATGTGTCTCCTATGAGATTCGAACTCAAAACTTAAAAGGATCTAGTAGGACAATTAAACAAGTTCTTTTGTTTTCCGAACAACTTAAATAAGTCAGATAATTTTACCAACTCCACCTACCACTCAATTAATTTGATTTAGTTAACTGGTATCAATGAATCCTACAAATATAAAAGAAAAGTAGGATGATCACGTAAGGCGGCCATAGGATATAGTTCTTTTTAGGGAAATGATAGAAAAAGAACTTTCAAATTGTAAAACTTAAAATAAAGTATTTCTTAAAAAATGAGTTGTGAATTTTTTATCAAGTTTTATCATTCCTTTATCAACTTTTGGTAACAAACTTGATTTAAGATTTTACAATTTCAAATTATTTGTCTGTCTTTTTCCCTATTTTTTTTATTAAAAGAATCATCTAAATTGAGAAAGTAAAAAAGTTGCATAATACTCCTCTAGTTCTATTTATAAGTTACTTTCAGCATGTTTTGCATAGATCAAGAAAAACTTTAAACTTCATTAATTATGCCTTAAAATTTAACAACTATCCAACTTTAGTCATATTTAACATACATTCTATCATAAAATGTTATTAGAGACAATCCGGTTTGAAGTACTGTAAAATTGGATTGTAGGATATACAAGTTAATTTGTAAGGGTGGATTTAATTTGAAGTTATCGATAAAAAAAAAAAGATTTAATTTTAAGTTTCAGTAACCACATATTATATTAATTTGTAGGGTATACAAGAATGAAATGTAAATCAGTGAAACAACTCCAAATAATATAATTTCAAATCATACCGTACAATCCAATAACCGAACATAAATGAACCGACCCATCCACCTTTCTCTATCTTATTGCAACTTGATGTCAAGGGTATTCAAGATTTTATTGTCCCAGTCATCCCGTCCTGAACTTGGGCAAATTGGGATGGGATTTTCCATCCCAAAAATTTCCGGAATGAAAAAAATTTGGTTTGGGACGGGACCAATACCGTGGTCTCCCGATTTTGTGCCGTCCTGGGTATATTATTTTATTTTTTAATTTTTCTCAAAAAAGCAAAACCCATTACTCAAGAAAAAATTTGCTCCTATGTGTTTGTTCTATATTGGTAAAATTGATATTATGTATTTTTATTTAATTAAGAGGAAAAAATATCCATAAAATATTTCTTAAAAATATATCATTATTGTAATTTTTTGTGTGTGTAAAAGTAATCATGAATTAAAAAAAAGAATAAAAGTGATACTTTCATTCAAACTAAAAGCCATTTACGCCGATTGAAAACTACCACAATACAGAATAATAGAAGTGAGAAAAACGATGAGCGAACGAGAAAGGAGTCGGAGCAGGAGTCGAGAGCGTGCGGTGGGTGAGAGCTCAAATCCGGCACCAACGCCTGAGGAGAGCGATGAGCTGCAACGTAGCCGGAAGAAGGTTCGACCGGGGGAGTCTACACTCTCTGAGGCTCAGCATCCTGTTCCTCGGGTGGAAGCATGGATGCAGGGTCATGAAGAATCAGTGAAACAAGGGAAAGCTAATGTGAAACAGGGGAAATATGATGTTTTAGAGCAGGCAGAGGATGCGGGAAAGGAGAGTGGCATGAAATGGAAGTCGTTCAAACATGCCGTTTTGAAGCGGAGGGAAGTGGAGGAGGAAGTAGAGGAGGACTGGTGGAGTGGGGAACGCTGGAAGGACAGGGTGGAGGTGAATATGACAAAGCTGCGGCTGAATGATGTATTCTCTCCTATTGAGAAATCTCGCCTGGCCGCTACATGGAAGAATGCAGTGATAGTCAAGTTGTTGGGACGTATGATCAATCCTGAGTACCTGGAGAGCAGAGTGCAGAGGTTATGGGCAAAACAGGGTGAAGTGGAAACGATCAATGTGGGTTTAGGATATTTTGTTGTCCAATTCTCGGAAGTAAGTGACTATGAACTAGCGCTTACTGGCGGACCGTGGCTCTTGTTTGATCATTATTTGTCAGTCCAACTATGGGAAGAAGATGTTGAACTTGATGAGGAAAAAATAATGAAAATGGCAGCATGGATCCGGATAGATAAGCTGGCTCTTGATTACTATGATAGGGGCGCTTTGTATGTATTGGGATTGCAGGTGGGACGTGTCTTGAAAGTTGATATGAATACTCTTAAACGAAAGAAGGGCCGTTTTGTGAGACTTTGCATGGAGCTTGATCTAAATGCTCCACTCTGACCATTGATCCTAGTAAATGGCAAGGCGAAATAGATCCAATACAAAGGGATCCACTTGATATGTTTTGGATGCGGGCGGTATAGGCATGAAACACACAGCTGTCCTTTTAGGAAGAATACATCTATGGATGATGATGCGAACCAAAGTCAGCTTTCAAGGGAACAGGAGTCCATGGATAGTCCGAAGGATGTTGAGGTTGTTAAAAACTACATGGGGGGGTACTCAGGAGGAGGAATCGAATATTAAATTCGAAAGTTGGATGGTGGTGCAACGTCAAAGGAGATCTCATTGGCAAGGTATGTCCGATGGAAGTGCTTTCAGAAACAAGTGTGATTCATGGGCAAACTCCTATAACGGGGGGCATGGATCTCGCTACAGTACTTTAAACGTGGACGAGTCAGAGGCCATTATTGAGCAATCTAAGGCATGAATTCCACTGGGTGATATTTCGAATAAAGTCAGTTTCTTGAATGCCGAGAAGGAGTTAATAGAAGCAGGTAGGTCCCAAGACAAAATCATGGATATGGAGGTAGGGAATTGAAGAGAGAGTTGTAAGACGGAGGTGGAACATGTAGGAA
The DNA here is from genome assembly GCA_963210345.1 of Inga oerstediana. Taxonomy (NCBI): domain Eukaryota; kingdom Viridiplantae; phylum Streptophyta; class Magnoliopsida; order Fabales; family Fabaceae; genus Inga; species Inga oerstediana. Next base: position 27,577,828 of record OY723408.1, read on the forward strand.
TTCAGGAGGAAAATGGTAGTGCAAGTGGGGCAAAATTTACTGGGCCAAAAAGTGGAATTGGGTCAAAAAGTAAAGTTGTTGTGGTAAAGAAAGGGGATAGTGGCTTAGGACCCAGTGTGAAAGAACTGAATATTAGTGATATTCCAAGGGCTAAAGAAAAAGGGGGCTTGAACATGGTGACTAAAAAAGAGGCCAATACGAAGAAACCCACAGTACTACCAAAACAGCAGGATCAGGTGCTGAAGAGTACTATATCTACCAAAGAACGTAATGTGCATGGCCTTGGGGGGCGTGTAATGCCCCAATTTTCAATTAAGGGCTAATGATGATTTTATGGTTATTTTATAAATTTAAAGTGGAATTATTATGTGTTTTATGACAATTTTAATTAATATGCCATAATTGGTGTAAAAATTGAAAGAATGGAATTAATAGTCATAAATTAGTAATTAATGGAGGAAATTAATTACTAACTATGGGAGAAATGAGAAATGTAATTAGAATGACTAATTGAGAGATTAAGGTGATTAATTAGTTGAATTACGTATGAGAACCAATAGAATGCTGACATGTGTCAAGTGAGTAAGAAGAGAAAAGGTATGCAAAGTCAAATAATCAATAAAATAATCAATTTTCTCTCTCTTGCCTCCCTAATTTCAGCTGTTGGAGGTATAGGGAAGGGAGAAACATAAGTTCTCCTTCTTCATCAAGCTCTCATCCCTCTCTTCTCTCTCTAAATTCATCCACCATTTCTGTCCAAGGAGAGAGGAAGAGTTTTTGACAAAAGGTAAGCTTTTGACCCTCAAATGGCTTCTAATGGAAAAACTCTCTTCTATAAACTTGTTTGTTGTATTGAGAGCTTCAATTTCATGGTTTTAGATTTGCATTGGTGGTGTTTTGTGGCCACAAGGAAATCTAGAAGTTGGAGAACCAAGAAACTTCTTTGGGAAAGTTATTGAGGTAAGTGAAAGCTTCATTTTCATATAAGTTTTATGCCCATTGGTTGGGCCTTGAATTTCTAGAAATTTTGCCCTAATTTTCGTGATTTAGGGTCATGGGGAGTATGGTTTGTTGTTGTCATGGAAATGGTGCCTTGTTTGGTGTTTTGAATTAATAGAATTGAATGGAAGCTTAAATGTAAAGCTTGGTAACTTTGTGTTGGTTTTGTGTATTGGGCAAAAATAGGGCATGTCAATAGTTGTGATTTTGGTCATTTTGAGGTTGCCATTATGTTCCTTGTGAGAAATTATATGGGAATAGGTTTGGTTATTGACTTTGGAGTCATTGGACACTTTAGTAGAAAATTGGAAATCTGTCAAGTGTGAACTCTGTTCTGGACAGTCAGTTTTCACGAAAGTTTTGAATGACCAAATGGTGTCTAAAAATTATGAAACTTTCCGGTCTTAAATTTCACATCCAAAACTTCAAAATGGATATATAATTTGTCATTTTGTTTTGTGTTTTGGGAGATATGATTGTCCAAAGTTTGGGATGGAAATTGGACTCTGTTTTGGAGTAGTGTTGTGTTTTGGGCAATTCTTTTTTTGTGTAGTGATTTTTGGTAATGGCCTATATTTTTCTTATAAATAGGACTTAAATACCTTTCATTTGGCTTTAGAATCACCTCATTTCGATTTTTCTATAATTAGTTATGATTTTTTGAAGTTCAGCCAAGAAACAGGATTTTTCTTAGCCGCGGCCAGCGAATTCTTGGCCGCGGCCCAAGGGTGGGCTGGTCGCGACCAACCTCTGTGTTCCAGCACTTTAAGTTTTTGAAAAGTAATCTTCAACCTATTGTTTCCCAACCCTTTAGGGCTTTTATTAGAAAAGTAATCTTTTTTTGCCAGTGTGGCTTGTGTATGAAATGCTTTATATGAATCCCAGCTGCGGTGAAATATATTGTGTGAATTGTTGTGGTGCAATACAGCGTAAGCACTCGTAAGGGATGACGTGTGTCATACTTACCATTGCCGTTGTAACTGCCGTTGTAGTTGCTTTGTGTGGGTTATGATTTTCTTCCATGCCTTATTGTTGTGCATACTATGAGTGATTTGACACTACCGGAATTCCTTTGAATCCCACTCTCCCATAAACCAAATTTTTAGACAAGGCCGAAGGATCTAAGGGAAAGCGGGCGACGAAGAGTGGATAGAGCTCCAGTGTAGGAAATTATTTTGGATATTGGTTATCATGTAAAATTATTTGAATGTTTTTGGGAAACAATTGTATATATTGGGATTCGTAGTATAGTTTTGTGTAATCCCCAAGTAAAAGGGAAAACATTTATGGGCTTTGTGCCTCTATAGAACCCTTATTTATTGAATGGAACTCGAGTGTGTCGGGAATTTGCATTATACTCTAACATGTATGAATGGAATCAACGCGTACAGGCCATTTATGTTTGAAATGTGAGTATGAGACCATTGTGGAACATGTGTTGTAAATTTTTTTGAAAACCTTGATTTTGGGAAATTTTATTTTGTCTATGTCCCAAATCATACATGGTCTCTAATTCAAACTTAATTACGTTTTTACGTGAAGGGGGTTACAGGGCGTGCATTGCAGACATCTATGAAACCTGCCAATATTTGGTGTGAATGTCTGTACACTACGGCTAGTCTTTCACATGTCGATATACCACCTGATCCTGGTTCAGTTCCAATGACGAAATTCCAATGTCATCACAACCCGTTGTCAGAGAGCTGTACCGACGACATGGTCGGTGAAGTAGAAGAAATCTCCAAAGCCCAGTAAGTGTGTGTGACTAATTCCTTAAAGTTTTTTATGGATATTAATATACTTATTTGGAATTCAAGAGGGGTTGGACAGAAGGCTTTTCCTAGTCTTCTTACAGATTTGCGAAAATGATATTGTTTTGATTTTCTAGCATTACTTGAACCTCGTCAGAATAGGAATAAGGCAATCAAGATTGCTAAACGTGTTGGTTTGAAAAATGTGGAGGTAGTTGAGGCCACGAGGTTTAGTGGAGGTATATGGTGCTTTTGGGATGAGTAAGTAGATTTCTCAGTTAGTTACAAAGCTTCGCAGGTACTTCACAGTACTTTTAACAAATGTACGGCGTTGCCATGGGATTTGTCTGTTGTATATGGGCACCCAAATCCTGTGCAGCGGCGGCTTCTATGGCATCAGTTGCAGGAGGTTCGCCGTTTGGGTGTGGGAAGGTGGTGTATTGGTGGAGATTTTAATGCTATACTAAATGACAATGAGCGTGTCTCATGATCAAGAGCGATTATTCGACCAGATCGCAGCTTCACAAAGTGGGTTAGATAGAATGAAATGGTTGATGTAGCTTCGAATGGACCTAATCTAACATGGTGCAAAGGATCGTCAGCTAGCAAATTAGATCGTATGCTTGCTAATTTTGATTGGATACAGTCATTTCCGGTTATGAAAGTCCTTGTGCTCCCTCGGTATTGTTCAGACCATTGCCCCTTGCTTTTGAAGAGTAAAGTACAGCCAAGAAGGCAGAATTATCACCGAAATTTTCACTTCTTTGCACCTTGGGTTACTCATGAGGACTTTGATATGGTGGTTCGTAATTCATGGAGAGATGGTCGTAGCTAGGAAGAAAATATTAGTAGGTTCCGAGAGGAAGTATTAACATGGAATAAGGAAGTATTTGGTAATGTTAGATATGATTAGTTTTGATGATGTCAAATATAGATATGAAATGATAAGAGCAAAAAGTTTATATAATGTATTTCTTTGACTAACTACTATATTTAATGTTACATATTTTGTAGATTAGTCAAGTAAAGAATGAAGAAGATTGAATTAATGAAAATGAACAAGAGGAAGAAGAAGGAAGAAATTGAAGATAGTCAAGGAGATGCTTACTTTGGTTATGGAGAATTATTATCAAGAGGAAAACCAAGAAGAAAGATATTGAAGAATGAAGAACTTGGAAGATCTATCATGAATATCAAGATTCAAGTTGTTAGATGTGATATTGGAGGTTTCTATAATGATACTGGAGGTTTCTATGATCAAATGATGGTTGGAATAGGTTAATACGAAGCTAAGATGACTTATATATGAGTTTTGGCACTTCCAGAGGTGTTATGCTCGAGCACGAGGTGTTTCACTCGAGCACAGGAAGAACTCACTCGAGCACAGATGAATTCACTCGAGCACGGGGTGAATACTCTGTTCTACTTTGTTTTACGTTCAGTCTGACAGAGGTCCGGTATTTTGATCATATCTCTCAAACCACACGTCGGATTGACTCGAAACTGGTGGCATATGAAAGAGGACTCACAGATGATCTGTAGAAGAAGACAGTGAAATCACCGTCACTTTTCGACACAGGTTCGGTATTTTGAGCATAACTCACAAACTACACATCAGATTGAGACGAGACCAGTGCCAAATGAAACTAGAATCAAAGAGCTTTCCATGGATAGGTAATTTGCCTAATTTGAACGTATATTCTAGGAGCTATGCCTTCTGGAAGTTGATGCTTGTGCAGACTAGTGAAATATACACTCTTTCGATCATAACTTGCAGAATACAAGGAGTTTGGAGCTGATTCTTTTTGCATTGGAATGCATATAGCAAGAGCATTCTTATGATACATCATTAGAATCAAATAAAAAAAAAAATTTCTAAAGTGGCCCCACATCACCCGCGAGTGTAAAAACTGACTCTCTGAAAAAGTTGTGCGAGTGATGTCCAGAAGCAACTGAAACGTGAAGAAAATTGCATCACTCGAGCACTAGGATCCATGCTCGAGCATTGGATGATTTCTCACTCGAGCACATGCAAGTTTTGACATGGAAGTGATAACCCGAGAAGAAGCTTGTACGTGAAAGCATAAAACGCACTCGATCATGACTGGTTGTGCTCGAGTGATTCGAGAATTCACTCGAGCAGGTGCGAGTGAAGTGCAGCGAGTGCTTGCCCGAGAGGAAGTCAAAACGTGAAAATATGAACTGCACTCGAGAGAGCCATACTGCACTTGAGTGAGGTCGTGACAGAAACGAAACAAAGCCTCACAGCAATCAATCCAAACGTGGTTAAATGTTATACAATCATTATGTTTTCACTTGTTATTGTTCCTAAACATTAACTAACATATATTTCAAGTGTAAAACAGGAGATTAAATATTTGGGTTGCATCTTCAAGAATGGAGGTCACGTATGGAAAAGTTTTCACTCAACGTGATGAGTCACAGAAGCCAGAAATTCATCTTTTGACCAATGATCCAACATACCCATGACTAATACTTCATCATATTAATGATTAAGTATTTTGCAGTGTGAAACAGGATTTTAAACGTTCGGGTTGCAGATTCAAATAAAAGTCAATTACGGTGAACTCCATCATTACACACCGAATGGCGGCTACCAACCACGACAAGCAACTGACCCACCATGAGAGATTGTCTGGAAACTCAAACATATTCATCCCGCTCCACAACGTTACTACAGCTCAAAATGAATCTTCCTGCTGTTCAACAAAACGCTCCACTCTGCAACGGACAGTAGCTCATTTTTCAAATATGCTCAAACGGTCAAAATGACTCCAACGGACGAATGCTCACAACGGTTATCATCTTCATCAACTATAAATGAGAGAGCATTCAACTTTGATGGAAAACGGAGAAAAACAGAGACAGCGAGCAACTACGAGAAAAATGATAGAAATGTGAATCCTCTGCTTCTACCCAAACACTCTCTGTTTTCCAGTTTCTATATTACTTATCGTTGAGAAAGTGATTATTTGTAGTGAACTTCAGTGAGCATATATATCCACTCTGTGAGAGAGTCTGTAAACAATTTTATCTATATTTCTGAGTTGATCTCAAGGTAGAGGGACCTTGAGAGGGATGATTTTCTTACGGAGAAGCTGTAGAGAGAATTGCCAGTAAGACATTCTGCTCGTAAGACTTACAAGGTGCAAGCAGTAGAGAACATTGCTGCTCATAAGACTTACTGGGGTGTAAGCAGGAGAGAACGTTGCTGCTCGTAAGACTTGCATGAGTAAGCAGGAGAGGAAGATCTTCGGGATTGCTCTGCTCGTAAGACTTGCCGTAAGGGGGAGTATTTCAGTAAGAGATTTGTAAAAGGTTTCACAAGTACCCGGCTAAACTTGTGGGATTGTAAAGGCTTTTCTTGTGCCCGGATTAAACAAGAAGATAGTGGATTTGAAAATCTCAGGAGGAGCCTGGGGACTGGACGTAGGCCATCATAGATTGGACCGAACCAGGATAAATCACAGTTTGCATATTCTCTTCCCTAAACTCTTATATTTCCAGCATATATTATTTAATCTAACTGTTGATTTATAAACCTTCATACTTACCGCTTTCGTTAAGATACGAAAAGATTTCTAAAGTTCTTAAGTTTTTATTATACACCCAATTCACCCCCCTCTTGGGTGATAGCCGGTTCTAACAGGTAACATTAATCATTAGAAAGTAAAGCTTCTGGCCCAACTCGAGCAAGCAAACATGTATGGCGGTTCATCTAAATATTGGGAGGTGAACCAAGCACGGGTATAGGAGGAATTAGAAAGGTGTTTGGTTCAGGAGGAGATTATGTGGGTTCAGCGTTCGAGATGTAATTGGTATCTTCATGGGGATAAAAATACAAAGTACTTTCATACCATAACTAATGCTCATCGTCGCCGTAAGCATATTGAAGCTATCCTAGATGAACACGGGGCTTGGATGTATGATGAGGAGGAGATCAAAAATTTAGCCACTGATGAACAGGACAGTAATGGGAATTTAGTGTATGGTTGTACGTATCCGATAATGGATTCTGGGCTGCTGGAGACGTTGGGGTGTATAGCTATGGAGGGTGAGATCAAGAAGGCTATTTTCAGCATGGGCGCTCTCAAAGGGCCTGGTTCAGATGGCCTCAATACTTTATTTTACTAAAGCCAATGGGATGTGGTGGGAAATTTGGTTGTGGCATTGGTGCAAAATATTTTTGATGCCCTGAGAGTGTGAAGCGAATCAACAGTACGAATATTGTTTTGATCCTGAAAGTGGATGCCCTACAATCCTTTCGAGAATTTAGACCAATTAGTCTATGTAATGTGGTATATAAGGCAGTCACTAAAGTGTTAGCAAATCATTTGAAAAGGTTGATGCCTTTGATTATATCACCTAATCAATGTGGTTTTGTCCCGGGGCGCCAAGGTTCTGACAATATTGTTCTTGCCCAGGAAATTATACACTATATGAGATCATGGAAGAAGAAAAAGAGCTTTATGGCTTTGAAAATTGATCTTGAGAAGGTTTATGATAGAGTCCGATGGGTGTTTGTATCTAAATGCCTACAAGAGCTTGGGGCGCCTACAATTTTCGTCAATCTTATAAAGCACTGTCTATCTTCTACAGAAATGCAAATAGTTTGGGATGGAGTACATGGCCCAGTGTTTACCCCAAAACGTGGCGTTCGTCAAGGAGACCTGATATCACCTTATCCCTTGTCCTAATTATGGAGAAATTTGCTCATCTTATTTAGAGTGAGGTACATGAAGGAAATTGGCTCTCGTTTAGACTTAATAATAATGGTACTCCGGTTTCCCATTTGTTCTTTGCCTATGACCTCTCCCTATTTGCTGAAGCCTCAATGGACCAAGCGGCAATAGTGAAAACCTGTTTAGATGATTTCTGCTCTGTCTCTGGAGAGAACATTAATAATACTAAGTCTAGAATTTTCTTCTCTTCTAACGTGTCTCATAATAGAAGACAAGAGATTAGTTCCTTTTTGGAGTTTACAGTGATGGCGGATTTGGGGAAATATTTAGGGGTACCTCTGCATCATAAACGTGTCACTAAACAGACATACAAGTATATCCTTGATAGGATAGATAGGCACCTAACGGGGTGGAAGATGAATTGTTTGTCTATGGCGGCTAGGCATACACTGGTCTCATCAGTCGTTTCTGTAATCCCAGCTTATTCTATACAATCCTCCTGGTTACCGGCGTACACATGGGAGGAAATTGACAAACGGTGTCATCGGTTCTTGTGGGGTAGTTCCGGAGCATCTAAGAAGGTTCACTTAGTGGCTTAGGAGGATGTATGTCGTCGGAAGGATGAAGGGGGACTTGGATTGAGAAGTGCTAGATCACATAATACTGCATTCATGATGAAGTTAGGTTGGGGATTGGCAAAAAACAGAGACTCTTTGTGGGTCAAATTTATGAGGGAAAAATACAAATGTGGGAATGATAGCATTCCTTCCGTCATAAATAGAAGGGATACGTCTCTGGTATGGAAAGGAATATATAAGTCTTGGGATAAGACTGAAAAAAAGATGGGCTGGACTTTGGGAGATGGTCGCAAAATTAGATTTTGGCTAGATGCTTGGCTTCCCAACCATGACAGGTTGCTTGATTATAGTGTAAGGAGTGTACTAGAAGAGATATGGGAAACTAAAATACGTGAGTTTTTGACAGTGTTTGACAGATGGAATTTGTCTATGATAAACATGTTTCTTCCAACAAGCGTGGCTATCACTATCATCCGATCCTATCCATTTGTACATGCTGGGACGGAGGATTCGCCTAGATGGCTTCTTACACATAGCGGTGCATTGTCAGTTAGATTTGCCTATGGTAGCATTTGTCACAGGGCTCCATCGACGTCCAGAACCACTTGAAGGAAATTTGGAAATTGCCGGTGCCCCAGCACTGCAAAACTTTTCTTTGGCTTACAATGAGAGGGAGGCTATTGACAAATATGGCAAGAGTAGCCAGAGGGTTGCAAGTTAATGGTGGTTGTGGAGGAAGTGATTCAGGTAACATCCAGAGATGGTGTGTGCCTCAACTGAATTGGATAAAATTCAACATGGATGGGGCAAGTGGCGGCGGTGGTGCGGTTGCTGGCTGTGGAGGTATTGCATGGGATTCAACTGGGGGAGTCCCGGAGGTTTCTTGGTAAATGTTGGACAGGGAAGCTGTCTTCACACTGAAATCTGGGCGGTATTATGGGGTATAAAACGTTATTGGGACTGTCATTGGAGGAAAGTCATTATTGAGATCGATTGTTTGGAACTGGTGGAGTTAGTGTCTGGGGGATGGGAAGAAGATCACGGGGAGAGCACCCTACTGCATTAGATCCCCTCATGGATAGGAATGGATTGGGAGATGCATGTTGATTGGTGCCCGAGGGAAGTAAACACTATCGCTGACATTTTATCAAAAGAAGCTTTGAAGGCTGGTTGCGGGATTCATACGTTCACAGTGGCTCCTGACTTTATATCAGAAGACATTAGCTACGAGTCTACTCTATAGCCTCTGTATTTCTTTATCAAAAAAGAAAAAAAGAAAACTACCATAATACTCCTAACTTAGACAAAAAAAAAAAGTCTCCCGGAGAGATCAGGGTACCTACACTAATGACAATGCCTCGCAGTGTTGAGCTCTGCGTGTAGTACTCCGCTATCTCGGGTTGCGAAATCCAATTCAAAGCTTTGCATCTTGTCATCAGTGCCAGCACCACCCTGCCAAATCCCACCAACACCATTGCCAATTTCGTCACAGGAAAATTAATTGATCCCCTATTCCTGATAAATGAAATTTGGAGAAACCTTGAAAAACTTGGGAGAGAAAGAAGGTTAGACCTATGGGAGAGATTGAATTTTCCCATCTTATAAGAAGAGAAGAGGGTGGCTCTTCCTTGCGTAATAGTCTCCCCCATTGCAATCGCTTACGCCTCAGTTCAGTGAGTCAGAGCTCTGATCCTCTGCTGCTAGTGGCAATGGCTTTTCGATGATCCCTTATTGGCTTCTCAACTAGCACCAGCAAATGTTTTGGGCAGAACAATTCTCACTTGAGTGATCTCAGGTACAAGTATTGTAAGTGTCCTTTTCCATATATATATATATATATATGTATATATTACTTGTACCCGCAGACACAAGGGAAGAGGGATGTTTTGACCATGGCTTGCTCATTTTGTCTACAATAGGGTTAATTTAAATATTTTATATAGTTCTGTAAGAAAAATAAAGAGGGAGAAAGAGAACTGGCATACCGGGGCGAATCCATGTTCGGATTCGGGTCAAAACTCCAATGCTCCATAATTGTGCCCACATAATTATTAGACTACTCGAGCCTAATTGTGATTTGCACAGCAGATCACCAGAACCAGAAAGATGGTAGGAGGGAAGAGAATTGCCATAAAACTCAATGGCGGGGTGAATTGCAATTGAGGAAGCACACCCTATTTATAGTGGTTTATGGAGGCCACTAATTAGGAAACGCCAGCACTCCTTCTTGCCCTCCAAGATAGCAATTAAATTAATTTATTCTCAATTAATTTCCTAATTATAGTGATTTGTTCCTCAATTAACAAATCCATAATTATTGCTGAATTATTCCCCAATCTGTAATTAATGCTGTTTTATTCTTATTTGATTAGGCTACTTATATCCTAATCAAATAGTCTGGCCCATCAAGAGCGGATTTGGACCCAAAGTCCAACATCTCCCACTCGCACTTGATGGGCCTCCCATTGTGCTTCCTTTAGTTACTCTTTCTTGTTTCATACTTGGCCTCTGCCGTGACCGTGTGGGCAAAAACGTCTTCAAGATTTGGTACTTGTGATACTAGAAATCCCTTATACCAGATCAGCATCCAAGGACACCCTTTATATATGTAAGATATATATTCATTGCCTCATATGCCCCAAATTCTCCCATACACATTACTTATGGCATATCTAATCCTTCTCGAGTTAATACGTTGATTAACTTAGATTTCCTTCTACGCACATAGTATCCACACTTACTAGTTACATACAGAGCTAGTAAGAGGAAAGGTTTTGAACAATCATGGCATTTGTTGTTTCTTGACAATTTCTGCGTAACAAATTTCGTTCTTGTGAGACAATATATGATAATTACTAATTACAACAGTTATTTATCTGCATGGTATTCTAATAAGTGACGGATTTTACTTAATAATCGTTTTGTATTTGACCCTTTTTTAAAATTTTGGTGGTTGATAATGCAACCTCATTTTACAAAAAAAAAAAGATAATGTATGTAAACAAACAAAAAATAAAAAGTTATGGACATGTTTTAAGAATATGATGTATCATTAGATTCTTCCTTCTCCAATAACTTGTCCATCTTCTCATTCAAAGAGAGAACGAGAGTGGTAAGTTCTTTCGAATACTGGTCCATGCATCTCTATTCTCGCAGGTAAACCTAGACCATATAATGGAGTTTATAGGCCGCATGAACAAGCCTTTCAATGCTTGTTGGTGTAACACCCCAAATTTTATTCATAAAAAATATATTGTAAATTATTTTGAATAATTCAATAAAATGGTGAATATTCATAAATTTGGATCTTGTGAATTTTGAAATATTCATATTCATAAGGAAATGGGCAAATTAATTCAAAAATTGAATTAAATTACAAAGGTGATAGCAAAATCATAATTTTGCCAATTTAGCCCAATATTAATTATTTTCCAATTAATTTGAGTTAATTTCAATTAATCAAGGAAAATAAAGGAAAATGCATAATGGGATTATTCTTGGTGGAATAAATCAAGAATTGGGAAATTAAGGGGGATTATACATAATTCAATTATGTGAATTATGGGATTAATGAAATGCAAATTTTCTTCCTCTGCTTCTCTTTTATTTTCGTCCATGCATGAAAGAAAAAGGGAAAAATATTTAATACATGATCACATGCCACAAGAAGAAGGAAATGATGACTATGGTTGAGTGAGTTGGTAGATTAGATGTTGACTGTAAGAATGGAAGGATGGTGTAATGCATGATGAGATTAAGCTTGAGTGGAGGAATGGAAAAGCATGATTACATAAAAGAGTGTAAGGTTGGACTTAGATAAAGAAGTATGGACTAGTTGGAGAAAAAAGGGGAAGTGGGGACGGAAATTTTGGAGCAAGAAAAGGGAAGACAATGATTCAATTAATGGCCAAGTCAATGAAGAAATTATGAGGAAGAGAAGAGTGTGACAAGTGTCACATTAGAAGCCCTTGATCAAATCAATGGCTAGGAAGATGGAAGACTAAGTTAATAAAACATTTTTCCTTCCTCTTTCCAAGTCACATTCGGCCAACCACAAGAGAAAAGAGAGAGTGAGAGAGTGAGCTTGAGAGTTCTTGAAGGTTAGAGAGAAGGAGGAAGAGGATTAATGTAAGAACTTGTGTTTCAAAGTAATTAAGCTTACTATTTTGTGTAGTTCATCCTCTAATCTCTTATTCTTTATAGAAATCATGGTTTAGCAAGCTAATCTTCAAGGTTGAGGAGAGAGAGAGGAGGTCCTAGAGAGAGAAACACCAAGGATGTAACCCCCTCCGTAATTATATCCGAAATACGTGATTAAGATGAAATAGAGGCTAATAATAATCAAATAACATTTACTAACCCATCACATGATGGGGTTTTCACGAATACTTTTTGAAATAATTTATAAACTTGGTCTCATATTCATATTTCGAATACAATTACTACGCGAAGATAAATTACATTCATATAAATATCAGAGTGCACAACTTAATCATCCCGGCAATCCCGGGTACATACCTTCGCTAAAGATACACTGGGTACAATTGCCCATTACAATTCTTCAAATGGGGATTACACAATCTCATCTCGAAGGAGTCCTAGCCGCTCCCTCCACGAGCCACTTGCCCTGTCTAAATTGTTGGTAGGGGAGAGTGAGATTCAAGAGAATCTCAGTAGGAAACAGATACCATAATGCATGCATGATAGATGCTATGTGTATGACATGTTAGCTTTATCTAGATGCATGCCCCATAATGATATTTCTGCATGCTCAATATTTCATGTAACAAAACTATGGCCACAGTAAAACAGAAATAGAGCTTCATTTATTCAAATATGCTCTACACAATCAAGTAAAGCAATCACATACATCACTACACAAGCAAAGATATCAAATATATGCAAGTAAGGTAAGTCCCCTACCTCCAGTCTTTTCTCCTCAATTTGCGTGCTAGCAACTCGGGGCTTCACATTCGATCCTACAATGTCAAATGTACCATTTAGACACTTCCATAGTGTTTCTGAGGGTTATATGAGGCTATATTGAAAATTTACTAAAATACCCCCGGGGACCCGGTCCGGCCCCACCGTACTCGGTCCGGCTGTACTTTTCTTGAAATTTTGACATGGGCTATTCTGACATATTTTTGCCCAAGGAATCCATTCCTGGACTCGGAATTATCAAATTCAATGTCAATTTACAAATTTACCCTTGGCAGCTTTAAGGGTTTCAGGGGCGTTTTCGTAATTATGCTTTTTCGGCCTTTTCCGAAAAAGTGACCAACTGTAACCCCACCTAATTTTCACTCCTGAACTCAATGGAATCATCAAATCATTGAAAATCCATCTCTAACCCCTCCAAACTAGCCTTGGCCGAAATTCTCAATTCCCCGGGAAAAATTGGGGTTTTTCGGTTTCGGCTCCGTAAGTGCGGTTCTTTCTACTCCTAACCACTTTATTGACTATTCCATTAGGTTACAACTACCATTTAGTACAAATTTTGGCAGCATAACACTACTAACATAACATTTCCAAATTTTACAAACAAAGACAATCCGGCGAAATTTCACCGATTAAATTGTCCACAGCACCCAGAATAGTCAATATACGAAGTTTACGAAGTTACCTCTTCTTCCTTCTGGCTTTTCCTTCTTGTGGATGAAAACCCTAACTTAAAAACACCAAGATTTGTGCTTCAAATATCTCGTGAGTTTTCTTCCTCTTCTCTCTCTAAAACTCCCTCTCTCTCTTTCTCCATGGTGCTGCACGGTTTTTGGCTGATGGAGGAAGATGATGATGACTTTATAACATTTAGCTTATGTCATCTTTAATTATGATGATGTCATAATTCCAAAATTGGCATTTTCGGATTTTCTAGCAGATTTTCTGCCCAATCTTTGAAAAATCATAACTAATTCTAGAAAAATCAAAATGAGGTGATCCCAAAGCCAAATGAAAAATATTTGAGTCCTCTTTACTAGAAAAATATTTTCCATTACTAGAAATCACCACAAAATTCCAGAATTACACAAATTTCATCACTGCCCCAAAACAGAGTCCATTTTCGACCTCAAACTTTGGATAGTCATATCTCCCAGTTCCCAAAACGAAATGGCACAAATTATATGTCCATTTTGAAGCTTGGGATGTGAAATTTAAGACTGGAAAGTTTCAGAATTTTCTAACATCATTTGCCTAGTCAAAACATCCACACGAGAAGACTGCCCAGAATAGAGTTTCACTGGACAGAATTTCAGATTTTGCAACCAATGTGTCCAATCCAATTTAAATCAATTCCAATGATTAAATACCACAACATGACACCATTTCCATCACAATACCCCATTCAATTCTTCCCTCTATTCTAAGTCAACCTGGATGTTAATCCACAATTGAACTCAAATACAAGGTTTCGGCACTGCTCACAACACACACGAATCATATTCGAGGGCCAAATTACATCATATTCTCCAAAAGGGTTATTTATCACTAACCACATCCACTTTTGGAGTCATCATCCCTTAATCACAATTTGGGATCTTACTAAACCGGGGCTTAGCAATCCACTTATTTCAGGCTTATTCTCTAGCCTCAAGTCTCAAAAATTCGGGGTATTACAAAGGATCAAGAGGTAATCTCCAAAACCTCAACTTCTTAGTGTATTAAAGTTGTTGTTGGTGATTGTTGTTTGGTTTTGTGATTTTTGGGATGAGATGTAAAATTAGAAGAGCCTTAACCCTAAGGGGTTATGCTGCCCAAAATCCTTTAAATCATGATTAAGAAGTGTTTAAGTGAGTTAATCAAGGATTAGAAGTGGAAAAAATACAAGTTTTGGGAGCTAAAACATAAAACCTCATTTTTCCATTTTCCCCTAATATTTTCGGCCAGCATCAGAACTGATAGTAGGAGTTGAATTTTCATGAAATAAATGGTTCCATTGGACTCAGTGGGCAAAAATAGGTGAAGTTACAGTTTGGCACTTTTTTGGTAGAGGCTGGAAAAGCATAATTACGAAAACGCCATTGAAATCCCTAAATAGGGGCTGTCAAGGATATTTTCGTAATTTGACACTGAATTTGGTGATTTCGAGCCTGAAAATAGATTCCTTGGGCTAAAATACGTCAGAATAGCCTTAGTCAAAATTTTGAGAAAACGTGTCATCGGGTGGGGTACGGCCTTGGGCTAGGGTCCCGAGGGCATTTTAGTAAATTTTCACCATAGACTAATATAACCACAATAAACACTATGGAAGAGTCTAAAATGATACTTGGATAGGTTATGACCTATTTCTTGTACATTTAATATTTTAGGACCGAGTTGAAAGCCGGAACGATACGCTTTACGAGACACCGTTAAACAGGGGATTATAAAGCATTGATGTAGGGACATTATCCTTCATACACTATGCCATAAGTTATGTGATTGTGTGGATGCCATGTTTTTGTAAATGCACTTTATTAATCAACATGATTTGCCTAGAGAGGTGCAGTTAGTGCCAAAGGTGCACTTACACTGGGAGTTGGCAGAAGTACAACCGGTGTAGATTGTAGGGCTGGTCCCTACTCATGTATACATAACGATAATGTGTTTATATTTTTCATTAATTTGTGCATACCTTGGCGCATGACATATTTACTTTTCACATTCTCTGTGAACGATATTATGTCTCTACAGGGATTCTTTGGAATCTCACCCTATTTTTAAACAAATACCTCAGCGGGTACCAGTGGGGCAAAGGGAAAATACGTAGACACGAGAAAGTGAACGGCATGTGTCTCGAGGCGAGGACAAGATCGTGGTCATAATTAGTCTATTTTATGATATTTTGGTGAAATTTGTAAATATTAAAACTTCCGCTGTATTTTCTGTTTCCGTCAACGAATGATATCGGAATTGTAAACGAATATTTTTATCAGTATAATTGTACTTTTCTGTATGCCCATTGAATTCTGTCTTTATGACTCTTTGAATATCGAAATGGAAACGGGTATTGACAGTTGGTGGAGGGAGTTCATCATTTGGTTTTTCGTAAATGATGAATCAAAAGTTCTCTTAAGTTTGTCAATGATTTTGATAAAGAACATAAGCTTACTGTTGGCTATGAGAAGTTAAAATAGAAGTGGATAAATATAGTTTAGTTTTGGACGTTTATATAGAAAGGGTTTCGTGGATTATCGAGTGGTTGCATCCTTTAGTATAAAGATCATTATATTTTATAAATAGTGATGTTTGTTTTTTTTAATAATTATTAGGAATTTGAAATAGTATTCTAATATATAACCGGTTTTACTTAATAACTGTTATTTATTTGATAATTTTTTTAATTTTAATGCATGCATAGTTGCATATGTCAACCATCATATTGCAAACTAAAATAAAATAAGTGAATTTAATTAGATATTTACGAAATGTTACTTTAAATAAGAGGAGTTGGAAGCAACAAATCGTTTGAAAGTGTTACCTGACGATTGTTTCTTAAGAAATGTAATTTTTCTCATTCATACTTTATGGTCCATTGTTATAACCTTTATGTTTTTGTTTTCACTTATATTAGATTGGAAGATGAATCATTTATAAGTGTAACATAACAGTTGTTTCGTAAGAACCGTCATATTTGTCACTAAATAAGTTACGATTATTAAATACAACCATTATTATTATTTTTTATTATTTTTTTCCTCGAATTCCGCCTCTTCATAAATGACGGTGGACATATTTAACCGTTAAGTTTTAGAATTATATATTCTTGTGCAACCTCTATCTTGATGTACATGATATTTACTCACTGAAATCATTATTTATTAAGTGTTATATATGTGCAAATTTGTAGTAGTGGATACAATTTTAACAATAAAGTTTTTTTGCATAAGCGTCTA
Source organism: Inga oerstediana (assembly GCA_963210345.1). Taxonomy (NCBI): domain Eukaryota; kingdom Viridiplantae; phylum Streptophyta; class Magnoliopsida; order Fabales; family Fabaceae; genus Inga; species Inga oerstediana. Next base: position 27,594,735 of record OY723408.1, read on the forward strand.
GCACAATTTAATTTTAAAAGGTGCACAAGTAGATACAACTTTTAAAAAAAAAATAATTTTAGCAATTCTGTTAAATTGGCCCAAACATTTGTCTCTATTTTTATGTAGGATCCACTTGTTCTCTCTCTACTTTCATAACGAATGTTTAAGCCAATTTGATGAAAATACCAAAATTGCACAATTTTTTAAAAGAACGCGTTTACTTTTACACAAGTCAAAACTTATTTATTGATGACTTCTCATTTTTAATAGATTTGAAATAAAATTTGATATATTTAGAGAGTTATTAATGTTAATTTTTGAAGGGATTTAATTAATATTTTGAGGAGATATCAGTTTTGAGTATTATTTGGGGATTTTATTATAAATGTAATAGTTTTTAAATAAAAAAAGAAATCGTTATAAAAATAAATATAGTTTATTTTACTTCCTTTTCTTTTATTTATTTCTTTTAATTTAGATTCACTCTTGCATGTAAGGGGGGTCTCTTTCTCTTTCACCTTTCCAACTTCTCCAATCCTCTTCCTCTTTGGCCAGTCTCCAACTCTATCTCTTGCCCTGTTTCTTTGATGCATAACGAATTGGGGAAAGAAAGAGGGGTTGTAGTGTGGTAAGTGAAGGGGGAAAATAATCTAACAAGGCTTATGGGTTCCATGTAGAGTTGGGAATGTGGGCCGACCCATGGGTTGCGGGTTGGCCCGCACCAACCCATGGGCCATGCGATGCGGGCCGCATATGCGGGTTGGCAAAATGCCAACCCTAATCCGCAGTATGTGGGCCAGCCCGCGGACCTGCATTTTTTTTTTTGAAAAAGATCGAAAATATGAGACACATATATATGAGTCATTAAATTTACTTTCCTAGCATCAATCATTTCTCTTATAAAAATTTAAAAACATAATCCACAATTCAAGAGATAAAGTTATCAAATTTGCCAAAGTTTATAAACAAAAAACACAAACTCATCCTCAAGCAACTAAGATATAATAACTTTGTTTAAAGAAGAATGGAAGAGGTGGCTAAGGTTTTTTCTCTTTGGATTGAGAGGTACCAAGATAAGAGTGAAAAACTTATAAGTTTTGTAAAATTATCATATGTAAAAAAAAAATTTGCGGGCCAACCCACCAACCCTCGGGCTAGCCCGCATCAACCCGCTGGCTATGCGGTGCGGGCCTGTGCAGCCTGCATTTTTGCGGGTTAGGTTACCCGTCAAAACCCACAGCCTCGCGGGTTGGGCTCGTATTACCGGCTCTAGACTTCCATGTTTAAATAACCCATTAAAAGCCCTTTTCTCATTGCATTTTCTTGAACCAAATACAATTTGATATGTCCTCTCTGTTTTTTTTTGGGTTTGGTGGAGCACGTTTTAGGCTTCAAAATTTGGGCTTCAACATGGCGCAATTTCATTTTTGACTTAGGCTAATGAAATTACCATTTTATCCCTTCTTTATTGATACTTAATTACTAAATAAATTCTAAAAATTAATGCTTATTACTTTTTATGGATTTTCATCCTTCACTAACTTCTTTGGCCCATGCAATAATTTTCCTAAAATTTTCAGGTCAAACAACAACCTCAAACTATTTTTCTTAAATTATTTCAAGAAAGTAGGCCATTAATTTCATAAAATAGCCTTACTGTCACTAGTACAAAATTCCCTTTTTAGACTGTCATATTTAGACCGGTTATAGTGGATAAGGTCTAAAAAATTTGATCGGTGATAGTTTTGTAATTATATAGAACTTCTAAGACCGGTTCTCAAAAAAACCGGTCTTGAAAAAATTATTTAGACCAGTTATAAATAAAACCGGTCTTAAAATATCAAAATATTTAAAAAATAAAAAATTTTAAACTTTTAAGACCGATTATTTATAATAACCTGTCTTAAATATTAAACATTTCAAGACTTTTAAGACTGGTTTTTAAAATAACCGGTCTTAAACATCATACTTTTTAGACCGGTTCTTATAATAACCGGTCTAAAAAGTGATATTTTTTAAAAAAAAATATGGATTTTTTTTAAATATGAAAATTTTAAAAAAAATGTTCACCCTTTTAAGATCGGTTTTATTTATAACTGGTCTAAAATATCGACCCTAAATTTTTGAATCTCCTCTTTGTCGCGCCTAATTTTCGCTCTCTTAATTTGAAACCTCTCTTCTTGGTGCGATTACTCTGTGAGCTCGATCATCTTCACTCGATCTCATTCTCATGTTTGTTGCTGCGGTGCTCTCACCCTCGTACTAAATGAGTTTTTTGCCGCCACAATCTCGCTTGCTCTGATCTCCTTCGTCGCGACTTTTCACTGTAGTTGCTTTTCTATCTCTAGTATGGGTCTTGCTTTGCTTGGTCACATAGACTTGTACCATGAATGTGATTTGCAGACTTAGCATTTTAGAAAAGGTTGAAGAAGAGAACATCAACCTTGCGTTGTTGCGAAGGAAGCATCTTTTCGTCTTTTTAGTTTTAGTATACTGTAAGTGATGATAAGAAGGAGGAGGTTCCTGAAGTTAGTATTCTTCTTTCCCTATTTAATTATTTATGATTTTACAACGTTGTTCTGCTTTGTGTTTCGTTTCATTAGCTATGCAAGGAATTTTTTTTATGGTCTATAAGTTGTTATATTTCATGTTTCTACTCTCTGGCAACCCCATTCATCTGTTACCACAATTACCTGATTCTTCAGTTGGTTCAAAAAGCACTCCCTTATGAGGCCTTATTTGTTGAGTGACAGATTGCCCCATTAAGAAGAAGAAGAAGAAGAAGAAGAAGAAGATTGCCGATGTTATCATTTGAGAAGAAAGGAGGAGGAGGAGGAGGAGGAGGAGGAGGAGGAGGAGGAGGAGGAGGAGGAGGAGGAGGAGGAGGAGGAGGAGGAGGAGGAGGAGGAGGAGGAGGAGGAGGAGGAGATTGCCGATGTTATCATTTGAGAAGGAAGAAGAAGAAGATTGCCGATGTTATCATTTGAGAAGAAAGGAGGAGGAGGAGGAGGAGGAGGAGGAGGAGGAGGAGGAGGAGGAGGAGGAGGAGGAGGAGGAGGAGGAGGAGGAGGAGGAGGAGGAGGAGGAGGAGGAGGAGGAGGAGATTGCCGATGTTATCATTTGAGAAGAAAGAAGAAGGAGGAGGAGGAGGAGGAGGAGGAGGAGAAGAAGATTGCCGATGTTATCATTTGAGAAGAAGATTGCCGATGTTATCATTCGAGAAGATTGCCGATGTTATCATTTGAGGTATCTCTAACCGTGCATATGCATGGTTCATTCTCATTTTTGCAATTTCGGATGGGGCTGAGACTTCATTTACTGGTTTAAAAAAGAAGAAGAAGAAGACAGTAAGTCATTCAGTATTTATGTAGAATATTTTTGCACACAATCTCTGCCGAAGTCATTGGAATATATAATTATATGGGGGCAATATGATGCTTGTTTTTTGATTGAAGGTTGAAACTCGTAACTTTACTAAAAAGGGTGGAGATGCTGCTGAAGATTTAGATGGTAAGCAGTTGTATTATTTATTGATGTGCGATAAACTAAACTCAATGACTGTATGTGTGTTATACTCTTAATGTCAAGTGAAGTTAGCTAAATAAGTGATGAGCATCTAATAAATTTTGAACTCATTACATTGAATAAATCTAAGATAAGTTGCTCTTATCTCAAAGATATGGATTGGTAGAAAAGTTGAGTGAATATGATAAAAAGATTATTCTTTCTTTTTTTTCTCTTTGTTTTGTTATGTTTCTCATTGCCCTTTGTTCAGAGTCTAGAGTGAAAAGGGTGAAACAGGTAGAGCACTACAAAAAAAAAAAAAACCATATTTATTTTTTTTTAAAACAATATCACTTTTTAGACCGGTTCTTATAATAACCGGTCTTAAACCGGTTATTATAAGAACCGGTCTAAAATGTATGACTTTTAAGACCGGTTATTTTAAGAACCGGTCTTAAAAGTCTTGAAAAAAAAAATTTTAGACCGGTTTTTAAACAACCGGTCTAAAAAGTCTGGACTTTTTAAACCTGGTTTTCGAACAACCGGTCTAAAAAAGTGATTTTTAAGACCGGTTGCTTAACCGGTCTAAAAAGTAACAGACTTTTTAGACTGGCTGTATCAAGACCGGATCCAAAACCGGTCTAAAAAATCATTTTTAACCGATCTAAAAAGTCATTTTTCCACCAGTGAGTTATCTATAACTCTTTTTTGGAAAGGAGCTTCTTCATAAACTCTTTCATTTCCCAATATAACTGTACAATTTTGTCCTTAATTTTTCTGGCCCTTTATGTATTTTTAATAATTGTACGATACCTTATTTTCTTGAAATTCTTGCTTGCAAATAAGCTTTTTACCGAATAATTTTTTAGGATTTTTAATTTTTAGATAACATCCCTAAGCTTTAATTACATCTAATAAATATCTTCTCAATTTTTTGAGATGTTACACATAATCTTCATGCAGTTCTGATCATCAGTCTTGAAATCTTTATAAACACAGGAAAAGACATAATGAAAATCTTCTGCCTTTCAAAGAAATTCCTTTTACTCAACAATTCAAAGCATTTGAGTGCCAATATCATTCATGAAGACATCATCTCCTTATTGTTTAAGTCTTTGAACTTCTATTTTATTCACGTGGTGAACTCCCCATTGGCTAACCCCTTTCTTCCTCTTAGCAATTGTCCTTGTTTATTTTTTTGTTTTATAAATGATGTAATTGATATGATAGTTGGTAGGGATTGGCAAGAAGAAAATAAATAATTAGGCGGATGATCATGACCTTAATATAACCTAACTCTTAAAACTCTAGCTATGAAGACGTCATAAGGTTAATCACTCCTTTGACACCTGAGTACTCTCACGAGAATAAAAGGATGCAGCTCACACTAGAAAAAGAGTTCTACAATTCTCATTCACCAAAATCTTTTGGAATAGAGCGTATATTGAAATATTTATAAGCTATTTGAGGCTAAAACACTAAGTAAAATAAAATACAAAAAATAGATGCAAAAATTCAAAAAAAAAAAAAGTAGTAAAACCAAAAGACATTCTAAAATATTCTAACTTGAGAGCAAGCTAGAGTAATCTAGATCACATACACTACCTAGCTAGAAGGATCTTACCATTAATGAGAATGATCTTATTTGACTCTCTAATAATTAATGCAATATAAAATGGGTAAATCTTTGCCTTCAATAAGCAATCAATACAAAATAGGGAACTAATTAAAACAAATAGAATCCTAATTAATGCCATATAAGACAATTCTTAACGCTTCTGGGAGCTTCTTGAATCTTTCAAATGGATATTCATTTTACTATTCACGCTCATAATAGTGTATTGATTGTTAAGACATCCATTCAGCCTTGATATGGTTGAATCATGTTCTAGAACTCCTATGGTCCATTACACTACATTTGGGCCGTCAACAACGTGAGTATATGCTCCTTTTGAGGTTTTAAAACGTGCTCATGTCATTCTCATTATCCAAGTGCCCGTACACTAATGACTTACATCCTATGGTGGCTTTGGGGGTGCCTTATCATGTGTCATACCAAGCTGTACATATGTAATTGTCCATTTTGTCATCCAAGTGATAATCCATACCTTTCTCCATGCAAGAAATTTCAAGACTTGATAATCTCCTTAAGCACCTTAGAGGGCCTATTGGGCCTCTAATTGGATGGGTGCTTCTTGAGCTTTGTGACCTCTATATTGAACGCCTCCTAATATGCTATCAAGCATGACTATATTCTTTGCTAATATCATGTTGATTGTTCATTTAAAAAATTGAATGGCCATTGCTTATTTGTCAAGCCAAGATCAATAATAATTCCACTACGATTCACTACACCCTTCCACTTTCTAAAGGACAGTATAGAAATCGAAGTTTGTTGGACTGCTATGGTTTGGACATGGGCTAAAACAAAACGAATTCTTTTATTCCTTAAATTAATATTTGAGATTGACAAAATTTTTTTATTTCTAATTTAAGTAGTGTTAATTTTTCTTGTCATCAAATTAGATGTAGTATAATTGAACAAAAGAGTATAAGTTTTGAAAAGTAAAAATGTCATAGATTCATGGATTATGACAATTATGGACACTGCAAGGTCCCGTTTGCTGTAATTCCTTAAAATTCCTATAGGAATAACCTTTTCTATAGTAACTATCGGATATTTCAATAGACGTATATTTATGATTTTATTCCAATATAATCATACTTGGCTGACAATAACCATATTTAAAATAGTCTCTACCGTGGTAATCATCATTCCTTAAAATATATTAGGAATCTAGAATCATGACCTTATATATGTATGTCAACCCTACTCTTCTCTTGTGATCCTATTTATATGTCACATATCTAAATATATTTTAGTAGCATTGAGGAAAGCTTCAAAACTCATTAACTCTATCTAAAAATTTAATAAATTTTAAAATTTTCCCTTATTAAATAAGGTTAAGGTGCAAAAATATCCATGAGTTTTCACCCAAAGTGCGTCCAGCATCATTTACTTTTCAGATATGCAAAAGTATCCATAAACTTTCAAAATAAAAGCAAAAATAACCATCGCCGTTAATATCCGTTGTGTTGATCATTAGTTGACTGAAAAAGCTTACATGGAGGCTAAGATGGCAATACAATTTTCTAGGTGGCAGTGGAAGGAAATTTTTTTCCCTAAAAAATGCCACTTGTCTTTTTATATTAATTTATTATTGAAAAAACTACCCTTAGTCTGCAAACTACCCCCATGATGCCAAGACTCATTCTCCTCCACCTTCACGCTGCAATGTCTGCAATCTCTCCCCCTCCTCTGCTCTGACCATCTCGTTGCCACATCCCCGCCGCAGTTCGTCTCCTTCCTCTCTTCCACAAAGCTCACATTTTTAACAGATTTCGATTCCCCTCTTCCGCAAGAATCAATCTAATCCAATTGTCTCCTTCGTCTCTTCCGTAAAAGCTTTCTCTTTAGGATTTCGACACACCACCACACCTCATCTCTTCCACAAGCATCTGTGTTTTCAAAGGATTTTGACACCCTAAAATGCTAGATCAAATCGAGAAAGGGAAGTACGGCAATGTTGTCTTCGTTGGAGCCGATGAGATCGAGGGCGTGGTTGAGAGCTTTTGAAGATTTTGACACCTAGTTTCTCCATTTCTTTTTTCCTTATTTTTTCATTACAGCTCTGGGTTGTGTGCTGGCTTATTCCTTCTTTTATATTTTTTCTATTTCATTTTGATTAAGACTTGATCTGGGTTTGTTGGTATGGATGATACTGCGAAACTGATTTTTGAGTTGGTTTTTGGTGATTTACATTTGAACTAGGCCGATGTTTGGGAGATTGAGTGATGAAAAAGAAGATGGAAGGAGTGTTTTTCATGGCTGGAGGGTGAGGACCGTAGGAGATCGCATTCTAGGGAAAATGGGATCACAGATTTGCAGATTAACGGGGGTAGGCTGTTTTAATAATAAACTAATACTAGTAGGCATACATGTGGCGCTTGTTTTCTTTTATTTTTTTATCTTCCACTGCCAGCTAGGAAATTATCAGTGCTACTTCACCTTCCATGTCAACATTTTTAGTCAACTAATGGTCAATGTAATAGGAATTAATGGTTTTGATATTTTTGCTCTCATTTCAAAAGTTTATAGGCACTTTTGCACCTCGGAAAAGTGTATTATATTTGGTGTACTTTGGGTAAAAATTCATGGGTATTTTTACATTTTAACCCTATTAAATATACATATTTTGCCTTTATTTTCATAACAAACACTAGCATTAAGTCGGGGATAAATGAGTAAACTTATAAGAAAAAGTGAATGACATGCCTTATTAATATAACCAAAATATTTGTTCTCTCTCTATTTTATAAATAAGACCATATAAACACTTCATTATCTTCCTTTTACAAAAATCTAAAGTATATGGTGTTTGATTGCATGTTACTACTGAGATTCTTTTGAATCTCACACTTTTCCACAATGTATAGTGTTTTCAGTAGCAAGCAATGACTAGAGGGGCAAAAGCATAATTACCAGTAACTAGAGGTTTCGGATCAGTACAGGCAAGACAGTTCGTTATCGAAAGACCTTTTTATTTATTTTAAGGTCTGTAATTACTATAAACACCTTGTGGAGGATTCCTATATTGAAATCAAGTACTTATTGTATCAGTATTTTATACTATTTCTGTGTGTCCACCGAACTACGTGCAAACACTCCACTACTACATAATAGGGATTTAACGGAGGATTCCTATATTGAAATCAAGTACTTATCCGACGCTTAAAAATAAAGTGCCGGATACAGGTGGGAGTAAGTCAAAAAAAATTAAATGAAGCTGATATTTATTATAATGCATTATTGTTTAGAATCTGGTGTTGTAGTAAGTCAAAAGGATCTTAATAGAATCGAGAAAATAAACCTTCAATTAACATTTAAATAGAAAATACTCTTTCTTAATAATTCCTTTATTATTAAGCATTAATTATTCTCTATATTCGTCTTATTTAAAAAAAAAAAAGTGGTATCTTAAAACAATGTTTTGGAGGTCTTTGTCTTTTTTTTTTAAAAAAAAGTTATCAAAAAAATAATAATAATAGCACCTTGGCCGGCCAAGGGCTATGGCCACATATTCAAAGTGCCTTAGCCAGTACTTGCATGAGAAGTGCCGACTAAGGCCACATAGTTAACTCACACCATTTAAGGCATCCACGTGGTGCCTTGAAATATACAGGCTACATGTGGTGACTTGAATATATTTAAGATTATTTTTGTATTTGATGTTTGCTTTTTTTAAAAAAATATTAGGAAGCTACGGCGCTTTGACAAAAAGCGTTGTAGCTTCTATACAAGCTATTATTTAATTTTCATCCCTTGTCGTTTTCATTTTCATTTTCATCTTCTCGCGTTCCCTCTTGCTCCTCCATTTCCTAGAACTCCATTGCAGTACAAAGTTTTGCTCTCCCATGTGTTTTTTTTCCTTGTCTCAGCCTCCTTCAGAATCTCCCTAACGTGTAAGTGTTTTTTCCCTCAACATTTGGTTCACATTTTCTTTTATAGTTAAAATTTGTCATGAGTCTTATATGTGTGTTCATATTTTTTTTTCAGGTATTTATTTGCAGTGTCAACTCTGTACGTCTTCTTGAACTTCCTATACATTATAAGTTTTTTTTATTTTTGAGCTTACATATATAATAATACTTAATTTAATTCATTCTGTGTATGATTTTTATGTAGTATTATGAAGATATATGTTGTGTCCAATTGACTGACCAACGAGTGGATGAAGTCATTGAGGAATAGTGTGAATATATGGTCAGACAATTAGTTAATATTTAGGTACATACGTTAGGTTGTTTCTTTGCCTATTCTCATATTGTTTATTCTCTTAAAATTAGTTGTACAATTACATTAATTGTAATACATATATCTAGTACTGATTTTAGAATTAATTATATGTTATTTCATTCTGATTTGGTTTACTTTTTTCCTATTCGTATTGTAAATTGCTATGGATTTTAATTGCCTGGGTTTAAGGAAACAATTACAAAAAATAATAATAAAAAATTTATTACCTATTACGGCGCTTTTGGGGAGAAGTGCCGTAGGAGGTATATATCTCCTATGGCGATATTACCTCCTACGACGCTTCTCCCCAGAAGCGTGGTAGGGGGCCCTCCCTTCCTACGGCAGTACGACACTTTTGGGGAGAACTGCCGTAGGAGGTATTTAAAAAAAATAACACAAGCTGTGGCGCTTTCAGAAATTCAAGAAGCGTCGTAGCTTACTTTTACAGCACTGGAAGCCATGGCGTTTGGGAAGCACCATAGTATTCATAAAAATAAGCCCTATTTATTATGTTTTTTGTAGTAGTGCTTTGAGAAATGTGAAAATAAATTAAGGGTCTTACATATCCTTTGCAATATTGAACTCCCATCTCCATCTATCAAGCATGGAAGAACTTCAGCATTTAAGTTGCTTAAACTTGAGCCATATACACACATTACTAGTATATGTAGTTCTACGGAGGATTAAACTAGTATTATTATATTTGCAAGCTCAAAAATTTAAAAACTTACAATGTATAGGAAGTTTAAGAAGACAGAGTTGAAACTTTAAGTAAATAAGATTCATGACAGATTTTAACTAAAACAAAAAGAAGAAAACGTACGGATTTAAGCTTATGTATATCTATAAAAAAGACTTACAAGCTAGGGAGTTTCTGTAGGAGGCCGAGATAATAAGGAAAAAAAAGTGAGTGAGAGACCAAGCTTTGTACTACAACGGAAGCGGCAACCAAATGTTGAAGAAATGTGCACGAGTGGGGGCAAAGAATTATATAGGAAGAGGGGAGTGGGCAGAATGTATAAGAAATGGTGGTGGACTAATAGAGTGGGGACCGAAGGGATAAGACAAGATGGTGGAGCAATAGAGTTCTAGGAAATGGGGAGCTGGAGGGGGCACGAAGAAGATGATAATAATAGGCTGGTGAAAAGTTAAAATAGAACCTTGTATGGCACTTGATGTACAAGCGCCATACAAGGCCTAGGGAAGCTTTGTCACTTTCCTACCAAGCGCTATTGCTTCCCCATTTTTTTAAAAAAAAATTTTAAAAAACATTGCAAACAATTTTTTAAAAAAAAATTTAAAAAAAATGCTACCCATTGCTTCCCTTGATTTTTAAAAAAAATTAAATAAAAAAATATGGTAGACAATTTAAAAAAACAATTTTTTTTTTAAAATGTCACCGACGATCCTGGGACCATTTTGGCCAAGCAAGTGCCTTCCAAGGCCATAAAAAAAAATCATTTAGGCCTTTTACTACACCTGTCCCTCACTTTCACCCTTTTTTTTAAAAAAAAAAAAAAAACCCCAGCCATGGTGCTTACTTAAGAAAGCGCCATAGTTGGCCCTTTATTTTTTTTTTCAAATAAATAAAGGCCTTTTACATAAGGGGTTATTTAAAAAAAAAGTTGCATCACCTTGTATGACGCTTACCTAGGCTATTGGATATTGCAATGGATATTGTAATATCCCCCCTTGTATGGCGCTTGCTGGGCAAACACCATATAAGGGGAGTAATTTTTTTTTTTAAACAATAACCCCTTGTACAGTGCTTTCTTAGGCAAGTGTCATACAATGTATTACACAACTATGTCGCTTTCTTGGTCAAGAGCCATAGCTGTCACACGTATTTTTTTCTTCAAAAAATATAAGTCTCCTCCAGCACTTATTTGAAGAAGTGCCATAAGATTAGCGTCGTTAAATTTATATTTTGTAGTAGTGCATGTAAACATAAAAGCATTTCAAGTAAAATTACATGACATTAATGAAACAGTAGGCTCCTTGTACTGCCCTCACTTTATTGGTTCACAAGAGTCATTGTTTGCTAATTGCAAAAGATATTTTCTGAAAATGTTTTCTTATCTTTCTTGCCAGCTAGACTAAGTTGTCACCTACTCGCAGGGATATTCATCCTTTAACATACATTATTTAGTAAATTCTCTTTTGCTAATTTGATCATTCTGTTTGATTAATGTGTGCACTTGGCACGAAATGGAATTATTATTTCCAAAAGAAAATATCAAATCTAATATAGGATTTGAGAGTCATAGTCCCATCGATCTTAACTAAAGAGATAACAAAGATGTGATTTTGTCAGTTGCATATTGCATGGAGTGAATCAGGATGGTTTATCTATGTAGAGTTAACGTGTAAATTCCAATCCTTTGATTCTTTCTCTTACTCTTTGTCCTACACAAAGCCATATGCTTCTGTGAAACCATCCACTACTCATGTGGTTTGTCTTTTCTATAACACTTAAAGGATTATCAATATAGCCTTTCATCTTTATAGAAAACCATTTTTTACCTCATCTTGATCAAGTTTACCTCATAGGTTTCTTACCCTTTTGGACTTAGGCTTTGAGAATGTATCCTCCTACTTTTTAGCTAAGTTCGTCTAGCTGATGGATCTCAGATCCTTCAATCTTTCATACTTAAGTTTAATGTGGTGAACCACATTACCGAAGGTCACAATATCCTTATCATGAGTAACATTTGCTTTCGTATACTCCCACTTATTGGGAGACGAAGCTTACTCCCACTCACTAATAGACGTCTTATTACAACATACTCTTGTGGTTTATTAGAAAGAACTTGGCTTGTTTGTCTCAATTTTTTAGTTTAACATTTGCCTCAAGTGTTGCCTAAACGGCATGTTAAGACTTAATACACTAAGTTAAAGTTTAACTTAGTTTTAACTTTATGGAAGAATATTATTAATTCCATCATCTTCCAACATTATCCACACAGCTTGGATAAAGTTATATTGCTCATAGTATCATAAATTAAATATGAGCAATCTTTTTTTTTCTATGCTTGATGGTATAAGTTTTCTATATCCTTCGGTTGCTTCAACCTCTAAATGCTAAAATCTAGTTGGTAGGATGTGTTGGAAATTGTGCCCTAAGGGCCAATCATTGTACTTTGAACATTATTATTTTATTGAAATTTCTCCATTCTGTTATCATATTATTTGCATGTTAACTGTGATAATTGTATCCTTGGATAATTCATAAAGATTGTCCTAAAATGTCCCTGGTCAGTCATCTATGCGGGAGCAGAGATAAAACAAGATCAATATGACTTTGATAAGATATGGAGATACGAATCAAAGTCTTAGGCACTTGTAAGAGTACAAGGTGCTGAACCGACCCACTATGAGAAAGCTACATGGATCAAGTCATAAGCTTTTCTCATGTATAACCACGTCACAATGCCCTTAGACCTGAGGTCATCATGGATTCCTACATCAGAGTTGCTAAGCTTTGAACTAATCAAAAGTCACTTTTGACCGGGTGATGATAAAGACTACGATCGGGCTTGGTGGTTTTTCATGCAGAGGAATATGAATGATCAAGATGGAATTTGTCCCTCACATTAGTAGAGAGATATTACTGGGCCCCTCGATGAGTGAGTATGAGAAATGTATAGCCATACTATGATGAAAGGAGTTTCTGTCTCTGTTATCAGGCTACTTAGGAATCGAGAAAGTAATGGTCAGGAACAAGAGGATGACATTATCCATGTCTTATCCTTGATCAATATATCATGTGACAAAAGGGACGTGATATGGTTGTATGACAGGTTGCATCGTGATAACGATCCTCATATGAATTGGGTAGTCGTAATGTCTTGCTAGAGGCTGCTTGCGACTTTTTAGGTTAGTATAGTTATTTGCCCACTGCCAACTTCATATGGGCCTACAGGGTCGCACACAAGAATGGCCCAACACGAGATAATGGTTAATTTAGGGTGGACGAATTTTATATTAAATATATATATATATAATATAAAATTCATTAATAATATTATATAGATATATATATTTTCGAAATATATATCTTATATATATATATGTATATATATATATATATTATATAATATTATTATATTGTGTTAGTTTTAAATTTAGTTTATTAAGATATATTAAATTTAATAACTAACATAATAGAGATATAGTATCTCAGATTTAATTTATGAAGATAAATTAAATCTAATGGCTCTTTATTTGGATTAAATGAATAGGTTAAATTAAAACTGTTGGACAGATTTAATTTAAACTGAATTTATTTAATTAGCTCATCAAGATAATTAATTGTTAATTAATTTTGAAATTAATGATGATTAATTTTGAAATTTGAAAATAGCCCTCATAGGTTTAAACTTGATAAAGCAGATATATTAATATGCATATGAGAATTGAGAGCCGCAAGGGAAACCCGAGGAGACATTAGGGGCGCTAGCACGCAGTCTCAGTTGGAGAGCATTCGTGTGGATACCGGTAGAGGGAGCGGACCTGACGTGTTGGCTCCTAGAGATCGTGAAAACTCTGAATCAAAAAAGGTATGAATCCTTCCAACTTGGTTTAAACGCCGTTGATAGATCCTCGATTAGGATCGGTGAAAATTTTTAAAATTCTTCCGTTGTGCCTGCCGATTCTAATAGTGGCATCAGAGCCAGATCAATTGTGCGTTTAAACTGAGTTGATGTTCTTATACATGTGTTATACATGTGTGATATATATGGGATATATATGTGTGTTCATAAGAAAACGTCCGAATATGTTAAATCGAAAAGGAATATGTTCAACGTTAATGTGCGTTTTTCAGATAGTGCTGTATGTTTATACGATTTGGTTAAATTGTTTCGATTATATGCGATATGTTTAAGTTTCAATTTCGACATTGGCATCGCGATTTCTATTCTGGATTTGATCCGAAGTAGAATTCATCGTTTAGGTTTCGAATAGGTGAAGAATATGGTGTACAGACACGTTAAGGTCTCTAATCGGATTTAGGGATTCGAAACTTTGGGGTAGACAATCCGGATCAGAAGCGTTTTGGGCCGTTGTTTTTGAAATTGGGTTGAAATCCCTTAAGAATTGGACTAAATGAATTTTTTGAAAAATTGGGTCTGAAATTTTAAAATTTTAAAAATTTCAAATATTTCTTTTAAAAGGAATGTGTCATTTTCAAAAGCTCCAGGGGCGCTACCCCTTGCAACCCCGTAAGGGCGGCCCCCCTTGAGCCCACCCGCTAACCGACTAGCGAGACCGCCGTGACCACCTTTACGTAGCGCAATATAATTTGATCATGACATTTATTGCTTTTCATATTGTATGAATTCTTGTTGTGGTTTATTATTTATACTTGTTTGGGTATGGTGAACAACATGGCTTTAGAATTTTACAAAGGGTTGTAATATTTAAATATGGCCTGCGTGCTGTGCCTTTCTCTAAATACTCTCGATGTACATTCTCTTCTCATCTTACTCCCCTCGAATGTTTAAACGAGGTTTCTCTCAATGTATTTCTTTTTTATTTAGAGAAGTTCTCTCATTGGCTTGGGAAGATTTTAGATTAGGTAAGCCATGTTGTGTCACGTTTAAATTATGCTTTTGATAAGATTATTGCATGATTACTTTTACGTTTATATGTATTTATCTGTATGAGATACGACCACGATTGCAACCATATAAACAAAACTAATTAATTAAGCCCTCTGAATCAAATCTTAAGTCATAATGCCGTCAATTAATGAATACTTGTCAAAACCTAGATCGCTCAATTGTGGAAACCACTAAAGTGGATGCACTTGAGTTATCTTGATGAGACAAGCTTGAGTAATGGTGCTGCTCATAATATTCATTATTTTTTTGACTTAATTGAGATTAACAAAACGGTTTTGAATCTTAAGGTATTAGATGGGGTTAAACATGCCGGATCATATGATGATTAAATCCCATAAAGATCTAACAGTTTCATGTGATGTAATTGGTAAATAGGTTACCTACCTAAATAACTTGAATTTAAGTGTCTTGCCAAAGCGGACTTAAATTTAAGCCAAATATGGATCTTAGCCCACTAATTATTATATTGAGGGTTGTTAATTTAGTGGGAGATTACTAACTAACTTTGCATATTTTAATTGTAGAATCATGTCGACTAGTAATACTGCTACACTTTCGTTGCGATCGATCCTTGAGAAGGACAAACTCAATGGGATAAACTTTCTTGACTGGTTCAGGAACTTGAGAATTGTTCTCAAGCAGGAAAGAAAGGCTTATGTCCTAGATCAACCCATTCCTGAGGAGCCTGCAGCCAATGCTTCAAGAGCTCAGAGAGATGCTTACACAAAGCATAAGGATGACTCTGTGGATGTAGGTTGCCTGATGCTTGCCACTATGGTTCCAGAGCTCCAAAGAGATCTGGAACTCATGGAGGCTCATGAGATGATTGTACATCTCAAGGAAATGTTCCAGCAACAGGCAAGGCAAGAAAGGTATGAGACCACAAAGGCCTTACATTCCTGCAAAATGGCTGAAGGTGCATCAGTTAGTACTCATGTGTTAAAGATGAAAGGCTATATTGATCACCTTGAGAGGCTTGGATTTTCCATGAGCCAGGAGTTAGCTACGGATTTGATCCTCAACTCACTCCCAGAGAGTTATGACCAGTTTGTTATGAACTACAACATGAACAACATAGAGAAATCAATTTCTGAGCTGCATGGGATGCTCAAAACTGCTGAGCAAAGCATTAAGAAAAAGCCTAGCACAGTTTTGATGGTTCAGAAAGGAAAGGGTATGAAAAAGAAAGGAAAGGACAAATGGAAGGGTAATGGCTCAGGTGGTAAGACCAAAGAGTCAAACAAGCCCGAAACCAAGCCTACACCCAAGAAGGCAAAGCCTCCAAAGGAAGGAGTCTGATACTTCTGCAATGAACCCGGTTATTGGAAGAGGAATTGCAAACTCTACCTAGAAGATCTGAAAAAGAACAAGAAGGATAGCGACGCTATCGCTTCAGGTATTTATGTTATAGACATTTATTTTTCTACTCCCTCTACATAGGTATTAGATACTGCATGTGGTTCTCACATTTGTACAAATGTGCAGGGTCTAAAGGATAGTAGAAAGCTGAAGAAGGGGGAGGTAGACCTACGAGTTGGAAACAGAACAAGAGTAGCTGCTTTAGCCGTAGGCACTTTTGAGTAGTAACATTGTTTCTCTTTCTTTTTTGGATAAGGAAGGTTATACTTCCATTACTAGGAATGGTAAATGTTCTATTTATCGTAATGACATTTTCTATACTGATGGTGATTTGCATGCTGGTCATTATATATTAAATTTGGAAAATCCTAATAATGGGAATATCTATAATGTAACTACTAAGAGGATAAAATCAAACGATTTGAATCCGACCTACCTATGGCATTGTCGTCTAGGCCACATAAATGAGAAACGCATTTCTAAACTCCATCAAGATGGATTTCTAAACTCATTTGATTTTGAATCATATGATACATGCAAATCTTGCTTATTAGGAAAGATGACTAAGGCACCTTTTACTGGGCACAGTGAGAGGGCTACTGAATTATCGGGCCTCATACATACAGATATATGTGGACCATTAAATATAGCTGCCAGAGGAGGTTATGTCTACTTCATTACATTTATAGATGACTTTAGTAGATATGGCTATATCTATCTAATGAAACATAAATCTGAATCTTTTGAAATGTTCAAAATATTCCAAAATGAAGTACAAAACCAACTTGGTAAAACAATTAAAGCACTTCGATCTGATCGAGGTGGTGAATATTTGAGCCAAGAATTCATTGACCATCTTAGGAGTTGTGGGATAATCTCACAATTGAATCCTCCAGGAACACCACAATGGAATGGCATTTCTGAACGGAGGAATCGAACACTATTAGATATGGTTCGATCTATGATGAGTCAAACAGATCTGCCACCGTCCTTTTGGGGACAAGCCCTAGAGATAGCTGCGTTCACACTAAATCGTGTTCCATCTAAGGCAATTGAAAAGACACCATATGAGATATGGACTGGAAAGAAACCAAGTTTATCTTTTCTCAAGATCTGGGGATGTGAGGTATATGTTAAGCAACAAGCCTCTGATAAATTAGCGCCCAGATCCACAAAGTGCCTTTTCGTAGGGTATCCTAAAGAAACAAAAGGATACTATGTCTACAATCCTATTGATAACAAAGTGTTTGTTATTTGAAATGGTAAGTTTCTAGAAAGAGAGTTTGTCTCTAAAACAACCAGTGGGAGCGACGTACATGTCGAAGAAATTCAAGAGCCACAAGATGGTACAGAACCACAGATGGAAATTAGAGAAGACTCACAACAAGTTGCTGAGCCTCCTCAAGTAACACAAGGTCCACGAAGATCTGATAGGACATGGCATCAACCTCAGAGATATGGATTTCTGATTACTGAAGGCCGTGATGTGTTGCTTATTGAGCAAAATGAGCCCACCACCTATCGGGAAGCCACAGTGGGACCAAACTCTGAGAAATGGCTAAATACCATGAAGTCTGAAATGCAATCCATGTACGACAATCAGGTATGGACCTTAGTCGATCCACCTGAAGGTGTAAAAACCATTGGGTGCAAATGGGTTTTCAAGGAGAAAACTGACATTGATGGTAATGTAAATTTCTTCAAGGCATGACTGGTTGCAAAAGGATTCACTCAAACTCATGGTGTAGACTATGATGAAACCTTTTCCCCAGTTGCAATGGCCAAATCAATCAGAATTCTTCTTGCCATTGCAGTATATTATGACTATGAAATATGGCAGATGGATGTCAAAATAGCCTTCCTTAATAGAAAGCTGGTTGGGGATGTGTACATGACACAACCTGAAGGTTTTATGCGTCCAGAGGACTCTGGTAAAATTTGCAAGTTTCAAAGATCCATTTATGGATTGAAACAAGCATCTCGGAGCTGGAATCATCATTTTGATGAAGTAGTCAAAGAGTTTGGATTCATTCAAAACATCGATGAACCTTATGTTTACAAGAAGGTTAGTGGAAGCATAGTTATATTTCTAGTGCTTTATGTAAATGACATCCTACTCATTGGGAATGATATTCCTACCTTGCAGAGTGTCAAGTCTTGGTTATGAAAGTCCTTTTCAATGAAAGAGTTATGTGAAGCCACCTATATCCTAGGGATTAGGATCTATAGGGATAGATCCAAGAGACTAATAGGCCTAAGTCAGAGCACATACATAGACAAGATACTGCATAGGTTCAGTATGCAGGATTCAAAAAGGGGTTATATGCCCATGTCTCATGGCATCCATCTTAGCAAGGATCTGTGTCCTAGTACACCTGATCAGCGAGATCGCATGAGTAAGGTTCCATATGCCTGGGCCATTGGATCCATCATGTATGCCATGTTATGTACTCGACCAGATGTCTCCTTTGCCTTAAGTATGACCAGCAGATACCAACGAGATCCTGGTGAGGGTCATTGGACTGCCGTCAAGAATATCCTAAAGTACTTAGGAAGGACTAATGACTTATTTTTGGTCTATGGTGGATTGGATGATGAGCTCTACGTAACCGGTTACACAGATGCAAGTTTCCAAACTGACCAAGACGATCTTAAATCGCAATTTGGATATGTATTCCTCCTGAATGGTGGAGCAGTAAGCTGGAAGAGCTCCAAGCAGAGCACTATAGCAGATTCTGCAACAGAAGCTGAGTATATAGCAGCATCAGATGCAGCTAAAGAAGCCATTTGGATCAGAAAGTTCATTACTGAACTAGGGGTGGTGCCAACCATCTCAAATCCAATAGATTTGTTCTGTGACAATAGCGGTGCTATTGTATAGGCCAAGGAGCCTAGGTCACATCAAAGGACCAAGCATATACTCAGGCGATTTCATCTTATTAGAGAAATCAATGATAGAGGTGATATAAAGATATGCAAAGTAGCAGGAGAAGATAATATTGCTGATCCTCTTATTAAGCCACTTGCACAAGCAAAGCATAAGCGTCATGTTAGGGCAATGGGAATTAGGTAAATTAATGATTGCACCTAGGGCAAGTGGGAGGATGTTGGAAATTGTGCCCTAAGGGCCAATCATTGTACTTTGAATATTATTATTTTAATGAAATTTCTCCATTCTGTTATCATATTATTTGCATGTTAACTGTGATAATTGTATACTTGGATAATTCATAAATATTGTCCTAAAATATCCCTGGTCGGTCATCTATGCAGGAGTAGAGATGAAACAAGATCAGTATGACTTTGATAAGATATGGAGATACGAATCAAAGTCTTAGGCACTTGTAAGAGTACAAGGTGCTGGACCGACCCACTATGAGAAAGCTACATGGATCAAGTCATAAGCTTTTCTCATGTATAACCACGTCACAATGCCCTTAGACCTGAGGTCATTATGGATTCCTACATCAGAGTTGCTAAGCTTTGAACTAGTCAAAAGTCACTTTTGACCGGGTGATGATAAAGGCTACGATCGAGCTTGGTGGTTTTTCATGCAGAGGAATATGAATGATCAAGATGGAATTTGTCCCTCACATTAGTAGAGAGATATTAATGGGCCCCTCGATGAGTGAGTCTGAGAAATGTATGGCCATACTACGATGAAAGGAGCTTCTGTCTCTGTTATTAAGCTACTCAGGAATCGAGAAAGTAATGGTCAAGAACAAGAGGATGACATTATCCATGCCTTATCCTTGATCGATATATCGTACGTGACATGGTTGTATGACAAGTTGCATCGTGATAACGATCCTCATATGAATTGGGTAGTCGTAATGTCTTGCTAGAGGCCGCTTGTGACTTTTTGGGTTAGTATAGTTATTGGCCCACTGCCAACTTCATATGGGCCTACAGGGTCGCACACAAGAATGGCCCAACACGAGATAATGTTTAATTTAAGGTGGACGAATTTTATATTTAATATATATATATATATAATATAAAATTCATTAATAATATTATATAGATATATATTTTTTCGAAATATATATCTTATATATATATATATATATTATATTATTATATTGTGTTAGTTTTAAATTTAATTTATTAAGATATATTAAATTTAATAACTAACGTGATAGAGATATAGTATCTCAGATTTAATTTATGAAGATAAATTAAATCTAATGGCTCTTTATTTGGATTAAATAAATAGGTTAAATTAAAACTGTTGGACAGATTTAATTTAAACTGAATTTATTTAATTAGCTCATCAAGATAATTAATTGTTAATTAATTTCAAAATTAATGATGATTAATTTTGAAATTTGAAAATAGCCCTCATAGGTTATAAACTTGATAGAGCAGATATATTAATATGCACATGAGAATTGAGAGCCGTAAGGGAAACCCAAGGAGACATTAGGGGCGCTAGCACGCAGTCTCAGTTGGAGAGCATTCGTGTGGATACCGGTAGAGGGAGCAGACCTGACGTGTTGGCTCTTAGAGATCGTGAAAACTCTGAATCAAAAAAGGTATGAATCCTTCCAACTTGGTTTAAACGCCATTGATAGATCCTCAATTAGGATCGGTGAAAATTTTTAAAATTCTTCCGCTGTGCCTGCCGATTCTAACAGGATGTCCCTAACATTTCATTCTTCCGAATGCAAGAGATTTGAGAGTTTCTAACTCCATAGATAGCTCTATTAAGCTTGTCCTTATAAGATCAGTCAAATGGATTTAGTCATAATTTGGTCACTTAGACGAGTATAGTATACAAATCATATTTGTTTGTTCAAATAAGATATAGGATAATTAGATAATAAGTTCACTAGTTTAATATTCATGAGACAACTATGTTGACTCTCATCCCATTCATGCTAGTTAGCCTACCACCCTTTTAACAGTAGTCTTTATTGATCTTATGCCCCTTTCAGGTTTCTGGATATGTGCCAGAAGCTCCCACTCAATCAAAAATAGTTATAATAATAAGATAATAACATAATATCATCTAAATAATAACATGAATGTTCATGAAAAGAAGAGAATAATGCTTAATTCAATTCAAAAAACAAATAATTTAATCATAAATTCAATGAAAAAAGAACATTCAAAATTTACCTCATATTGTTGTTTTTTAACTAGCTTCTCCCTCTCATAAGGCCCTTTTGGCTATATAAACTCATGTAACATCTAGCCATAATGCTCAAACCATTTTAGCTATGTTTATATCCATTCACTTGGATGTATTTGCAGTATACCTCCTACTTGATGAGATTATTCCTACATCTCTCCCTATCTTGTCCTTTGTCACAACATTTGTGAAAAGGGTTGACTTAGAAGTCACTGCTTCAATCCAATTGATTCAATGTGGTTGGAAGCTTGGGAGGACTTATTATTATTTAATAAGTTTAAATTGCTGCAAGTTTTAGGTTTTATTTCTTAAGAGTTTGAGTCAAGGTTGGACAGGATCCCGTATTCAAAAACTCATTTGAATAATTTCTTATTTTAAAGAATCTTTCAAAATTAACCTTATGTTACAACTGAAATATTCTTAATAAGTAAACCAACTTATTCCAAAAACAATAAAATCAATATAGACTCATTTAGAACGTTTTTAAGGAACCTCCAAATGTAAAACAACACTTCTTGACTCAATAGATCCACACATGCCTCAAATGTATGCAAATTACATATCAAACTAAAGCTCTTGATTATAGGGATTTTTAGGAACGAACTATGTCTCAATCAAAGGTCCCATCACCTACTTGTGCCCCTATAAGGTGTCTAGATAAAAAAATATCTTGAAAAATTGGAAAATTCCAGCGATAACCACTTTCGATGAATGCCTTACAGGCATCTACCGGTGACATGTGTTGGCTTTCCAAGCTCCACGCTCCGTCCTTTGTGGGATGGTGTCAACCATATTGCAAATAGTAGCCCCTACGGGCCCCACACATCATATGTAAATTTTTGCATTTTTTAAAAATATTCAAAGGTCAATGGTTGACCTTAGTCAACCCTTGACTAGTCAACGGTCAACCCTTGACTAGCAACCTGTGATGTGGCATGATGTGTCTTGATCTGCATGGCTGGTTAACAGACAACGTGGCCTTACGTTGACTGATGACGTGGCATATGTATGCTTACATGGCACCTACTTATTGGTCTCATGTGCTTTAGTTGATGGACGACGTGGCGAGTTGATTGCCATGTCATTGTCTTCAACCTCCAGTCAGGTCAACTTGACCCGGTTGGAGCTTCAGATGGTCATCGCAACCCGAAAACTTCGAAAGGTCGTATCTTCCTTGTTTAAACTCCTTTTTTTGTGTTCTTAGTTTTATTGGAATTGTCACTGAACGAACTACAAATTCATGGCATTTATTTGATCCAAAAACATTGTTTTGTTAGAGCAAATCTCGAGTTAATGGGCAGCAGTGACAGTATGATTAGGGGTGGAAACAGGCCAGGCCAGGCCAGGCTTCTGCCTTAAAAGGCCAGGCCTGTTTTGTGACTGGATGGCCTGAGCCTGGCCTGTGGCCTGTTAGAGGCTTTTTTTCAGGCATGAGCCTGGCCTGGCCTGTGGCCTGTTAAGGAGGCCTGATAAGGGTGTAAAAATGTCAGACCACACAACAGGCTGACTACAAACAAGCCGAAAACAAGCCCAATTACAATAATGATTGAACATAAATCATAAAAATATGAAACCAAATACAACAACATTACAATTTTTATTACAAGTTCACCAATTTAGGTCAAAGCAATGTAAAGCTAATGGACTTTCTCGCCTTCACATCAAATCTTTAATATAATTTCTTCGCCTGGAAAAAATTAATCAAATATACAGTATTAGAACATAACACAATGATGCAAATATGAAACTACCGATTAAAAAATATGACAATGGAGCATGAAAGATAATTTTGGTCATAGAGATGCAAACCAATGAAACTACTAATTAAAAAATATGATCAAGGGAGACATTAACCTTGTGAAGGGTCAGCCTATATCACCAAAATGGTCAAAAAAGAAGAAGAGTGTAAGGTCAAAGATATTACATCCTGCATATGAATTGCTTCTCTTCTCTCTAAATTATAACAACATAGTATTTTTTATTATTAAAAAAATTACACACAAGCTATTGCATTATGAAAAGGGGGGCTATAAATATACATGCTAAACTTTTATTATACTATTATGAATAAGCTTTGTATTCAGATTCTTTATTTCAAAGGTAAGAAGTAACAGATTCTGGGAAAAAAAGATAATAGCCCATCAAATTAATTAATTCAGATTACCACCCGAACATAAACTAATGACCAGTGATGTACAATTAATTCATATTCTTTCTCGCTTTGTTCAGATTACCACCTGAACAGAAGGCAAGCATTGTTTCTCAACCTTAACCTCCACACCAACGTGATGTACTTGTAGATTACAGTGTTTGAGAACAAGATCCTCTAATTAAAAAACATTGGAACACTATCTAACAGACGAAACAGAGAACAATCCAGCAGAAAAACCGGCGATAGACGAATCAGAGAACATTTGCAGCAGAAAAACAACAGTAACAGAAAGAAATTACATATAACAGATCTGGAGATAGACGAAACAAAGCAGCATGCCAGCAGAAAAACTGAGAAAATATCAGAAAAAAAGCGAGAAAGGAAGGCGAAAGATATCGAACTAACTAAATCTGGAGATCCAGTAGGAGGAACGACGGCCACTGCGAGAGTATGTGATGGTGACTCTCGGAGGAAGGACGGACGACAGGCGACGGTGATTCTTGATTGTGCAAGAATCAAGGGCTTATCAACGATTCAGCATGACAAAGATAGGAACAGAAGTGAGGGTGGGTGAGAGCGTGACGACGCCGACGATCTGATGGAGACATGGTCCACACGGACTAACTGAGATTGAGACTGGGTGAGTCGGCCAAATGAGATTGGGAGAGACTAAAGAGTGAGAGCTAAGGTTAGAGATTTTTTCTGAAATTGAGATTGGGGCCTGACCTTGAGGACGAAAGAAGTAGAGTCAGTGTTTGGTCTTTTGGGCTATCCTTAAAGTTTTTTTTTATAAACAGGCCGGCCTGTTAAGCCTAAAAGGCTTATTTATAGGCCTGGGCTTGGCCTATTTTTATAAACAGGCTTTGAAGTAAGCCTGGGCCTGGCCTTTTATTCTGATAGGCCAGGCCTGATCAGGCTGGAAACAGGCTAGGCCACAGCCCCCTATTAGGCCGCTTGGCCTGTTTCCACCCCTAAGTGCGATCCGCCAATTTCTCTCCTTCATTTCTCCCTATCCAAACTCCATTTGACATATTCTAAGTGTCATTGGAATTGTCTCTTCAGGCTCTATATACACTCATAGCCTCACCTTGGGCAAAAACACTCAGTTTTGGAAACCTAATTTTTTCACTAACGTCAATAGCACTACGTAATGTTATTTGGATATGTTTTCTGTATGTTTTAAGAACTCTTCTACCTTTTGTTCTACCTTTTGAGGGTTTAAGTCTCTTGTTTTTTATTCCTTATAGGTTATAAAAACTCAACTTTAATTAAATTGAAGAAGTGAGGAGAAGAGGAAGAACGAAGTTTTGTACAAAAAACTTTAAACTCAAAGACCTAGCATCATACATCCACATGCAACCCAGAGAGCATGAATGGAATAATTTCAATCAAAGGAAAAACAAAAGAATATAAAGTTTGAAATTGAATGAGAGGGAGAAAAACATGCCATATTATATTATAACACATAGAATCAAGCTGAACAAGGTTAATCCCACCTCAAGAAAATTCTATGTTCATGCTTATTCATGATTACTGGTATATGCATAATGAAAATACTTCAAGAATAATGTGTTAAATAAATTAATATCTTAATGGAGAGATGAGAGTTAATGTCAAAGAGGGAAAATTTGAGAGTTAAATAAATTAATATACTTCAACAATAAGTTGTTTAAATTTGAGCCATACATGTTACTTCTACGTAGGATTAAACTAAGTATGATTATATTTGTAAGCTCAAAAATTAAAAAACTTACAATGTATGGGAAGTTCAAGAAGACAGAATTGACATTTCAAATAAATACCTGAAAAAAAAAAATGAGCACACATATAAGATTAATGACAGATTTTAACTAAAAAAGAAAATGTGAACTAAATGTTGAAAAAAAAAACACTTACATGCTAGGGAGCTTCTGATAGAGGCCGAGACAAGAAAAAAAAATATACGGAAGAGGAAGCTTTGTACTGCAATTGAGTTCTGGCAAATGGGGGAGCTAGAGGAAACCCGGGAAGATGAAAATGAAAAATGAGAATGGCGGGTTGTGAAAATTAAATAGAACCTTATATGGCGCTTGTTTGTCAAAATGTCATAGCTTCTTAATCTTAAAAAAATTTAAATTTTTTTTAAATAAATAAATGTGCCCGACCTTACAAATTCAAGGCACCTGGTGCCTTAAAAATAAGGATGCCTTGAATAATATTCAAGGCGTACCAAGCACCTTGGACGGTGCTTGGTACGTCCAAGGCAGGCTTTTAGGAACACCTTGGATGGCGCTTGGTGTGCTAAGCATCGTCCAATGCAGCTTTTTATTAAAAAGAAAATTTAAAATTTTTTTAATAGGGGTGATTCATTTATAATTTTTGACCTTTAATTTTTTTTTTAAATTAGCCCACTTTGTATGGCTTTTGAAGCCACTTCCCATAGAAAATATTTTTTTAAAAAAAATAATTTTACATAATAAATTAAATATAAAATACATTGAACAAATGAAATAAGTAATGACTAATAAAATTATATTTGTAAGCTTAAAAATTAGTAAGACACATGTGTTATATTTTAGAAATATTATAATTTCATTATAAATCTAACTGAAATAAATTGGACACGTGGTTTCAAAGGACTTGACATGATAAATTCAAAGAACTTGACTTAAATTTTTTTTCTTCTTTTAAATCTTTAGAAACTCTTTTTTTTTAATTAATTTTGACTCCTACTAGTTACTACAATTATTTTTTAAAAATAATTTTATATAATAAATTAAATATAAAATACCTTGAATAAATTAAACAAGTAAAAATTAATAAAATTATACCTGTAAGCTTAAAAATTAAAAAACTTATAATGTAGAGAAAGTTTAACAAGAGATGGAAAAAATTATAAGTACAAATAAAACTACAAGCTAAGATTCATGACAGATTTTTTTTAAGAAAAATGAAGGGCCTTTAATGGCACTTTATAGAGCAAGTGCCATTAAAGGAATATACGATTATATGCCTTTAATGGCACTTTCTCTGCAAAGTGCCATTAAAATACGTCATGTCATATATACCTACGCCATGTCATATATATGTCTTTAATGTCGCTTTTTAGAGAAAGTGTCATTAAAGGCATATATGATTATATCTTTAATTATACTTTCTCTACAAAGCGCCATTAAATGCCCCAATTTTTTTTAAAAAAATTAACCCACCTTATATAGCCTTTGAAAGCCACTTCCCATAAAAAATATTATTTAAAAAAGAAAATAATTTTATGTAATAAATTAAATATAAAAGGCATTGAACAAATTAAACAAGTAACAACTAATAAAATTATATTTGTAAGTTTAAAAATTAATAGGACACATGTGTTATATTTTAGAAATATTATAATTGCACTATAAATCTAGCTAAAATAAATAGGATACATAGTCTTAGAAGACTTGACATGATGAATTTAAGGAACTTGACTTAAAATTTTTTTTCTTCCTTTAAAATCTTTGTTTTTAATTAATTTTGACTCCTACTAGTTACTACAATTATTTTTAAAAAATAATTTTATGTAATAAATTAAATATAAAAGATATTGAGTAAATTAAACAAGTAACAACTAATAAAATTATACTTCTAAGCTTAAAAATTAAAAAACTTACGATGTATAAAAAGTTTAACAAGAGATGGAAAAACATTATAAGCACACATAAAACTATAAGTTAATATTCATGACATATTAAAAAAAAAGAATTGAAGGGTCTTTAATGGCGCTTTATAGGGCAAATGCCATTAAAGGTATAAACCTAGTTATGCGCTTGTCTGGGTAAGCACCATACAAGGGGTCTAGTTTTTTTTTTTTTAAAATAACTCCTTATATGGTGCTTCCCCAGGCAAGCGCCATACAAGGTACTCATCAGCTACGATGCTTGATACAGAAAGTGCCATAGCTGCCACATGTATTTTCTTTTTTTAAAAATAGAAGTCCCCTTCGGCGCTTATTTGAAGAAGTGCCATAAGATCATCACTGCTAAATCTCTATTTTGTAGTAGTGATTAAATCATTAAAATCATATATTTACATATGTGTGTGTGTGTGTGTGTGATAAGCACAACAGAAAATAAATAAGGATATAATCAAAGTATATCACATGTTTATTCATAAAGAATAATTACAACCTTAGGATCATCCGGCTCGATGCCAATGAAGAAAAATAAGGAAGGGAGAAGAAACGTGCGTACTGGGGATAATCCATGTTCTGATCCAGGTCAAAGCTCCAATACTTCATTAGTCGAACATAATAATGCTCACGCAATTATTAAAATATTAGAGCCTAATTGGGATTGGAACAACATGTCACCAGAATAAGAAAGATGGTAGGAGAAAAGAGAGATTGCTAGTTAGCTCAATGACAGAGGTGTGGTTCAACTGAAAGAGGCTATCCTATTTATAGAGGTTTAGGGAGACTACTAATTAGGTAGTTATGTGTACTCCTACTTGCCATCTAAGTAATAATTAGAAAATTAATTCTTGATTAATTTCCTAATATACAATGACTTATTTATCAATTAATAAATCCATAATTAATGTTGATTTATTTCTTATTTAATAAGGCTACTTATTTTCTAATTAAATAATTCAGCTCATCAAGAGCAGACCTAGACTTAAAGTCCAACACATATTAAAGCGAAGAGTTAAAGTACAATAAGAAGAATAGTGAATCATGAAAATAAGGATAAAGATAGACTATTCTTCAACCTAAATAATACAAAATTACAAAATTTCTTAATACATAACCTTGAAAATATTCGTTCAGGATAATATGGAAGTATCAAAATAGTTGCATATATATAATGGAAAAAAAGGAACTCAGATATTAGGAAACTTTTTGTTGAAATAAATCGTAATCAAAACTGAAAAATTCGTTCAATAAAAAAATTCTTATTTTTGAAATGAATCCTAAATAAAACAGGAAAAGGAAATATACAATGAGAAAATTTTGATTTTGTTATGTAGATTGATATAATTTTTTTATAATTATTCTAGTATAACTACAAAGGTTTGAACTTTAATTAGTCACCACATCCACATCAAATTTTAGTCATATGAAAGTTTGAACATATGTCATTATTTCAAACAAAATAAAAAAAAAAGTCATTATCTGTGTCTTATCTTATATTTTAGCATTGGATTTTGGTTGTTCTAAAGCCTCCACCTTTTTTTTCATTTTAATTCCTTAACATTTATCTTTGATTTTAATTCCTTATATATTTGACAAATGTAGTAATAATTAAGTATGTTGATTATTTTGGTTCTTTATTTTTTTTTTAATTTTGGTTGTAATTCATTGTATTCACATTAGTTTGTTTTTAGTTTTATAATTGAAATAGATTTGAACATTTATAGATGTTATAAATTGGCATGTGTTATACAAATTAATTGTATTAGTATTGGTGCTGATTTTCTACCAATATAGTTTCTATACTGAGAAATCTATATGTACAATTACTATAAAATTGGTTTTATGCAAAATTAAATTTTAATTTTTTTTTAAAAAAATGGCTCATAAATATTTGTGAGTCATAAATACTGCATTAGGTATTAAAATTGTTTTTAAAAAAATTACATGCGGTAGCCTTTTTCTACAAGACATTAAAAAAAATTCACAGCGGTAGCATTTCTTCAAGGAAACGCTATCGCTGCTATACTTATTTGTAAAATGCCACTAAATAGAAAGTAGTAATGAAATACATAGCATTTCCAAAATGCTGCTATTAGCAAAATATAAACTCTACCGTTCTTTTTTGTTTCTTTGGTGGTAGTGTTAACATTAACAACTTAATGCCATATATCAATCGTTAGATGTATTTCTCAAAACATTGCATTTTAGGACAAAACAAAAAGAGACATGCTTAAGAAACACGCTATAACAGGTCCGATCTCTGAGTTTTCTTGACTGTTGCCCTGTAACGGTCACAAAACGGTGGCGGAGTTCGGCGTTTGTTCCTGAACGTCCGACGACCTACTTCCCAGAGGTAACCAACTCTGTTTTGCGTATGACGGAGCTGCTCTGTGGAGTTCGGCGTCTGCAGTACCAGAGTTACGAGCTTCAGTGCCTGCCGATCTTGATTTTGTTCCAGAGCCTGACGTGAACGGAGCTGCCTGCAGGTTTTGCTGTGCTCCTGGTTTTGAAGTTCCAGAGTTCGACGATGGTGCCACTACTACAAAATTATGATATAACCACCCCAATAGACGTCCCAATTTTAAAATTGGGTGGTTAAAAAGGAAGGCGGTGACATTTTCGTAATTATGTGTACATAGGAAAACCCTTAGACGTCCCAAATTTGAATTTGGGACGCCTAAAGTAGAGTTTAGACGTCCCAAATTTTATTTGGGACGCTTAAAGATTTTCACTGGTGCCAAAAAAGTAAATTAAAAAAATTTAACTTACTTTAGGCGTCCCAAATCCTATTTGGGACGTCTAAAGTAGAGACTTTAGACGTCCCAAATGGGATTTGGGACGCCTAAAGTCATACTTTAGGAGTCCCAAAAAAATTTGGGACTCCTAAAGTCATGTCAGAAATTCTGACATGTGTGAGACTTTTCTTCCCTTTTCTTTATTCCCATGTCACAAACTCATCCCTCTTTTTCCATATTTCTCATCCCCATGACTTCTCTTCCCTTTTTTTTTTGTATTTTCTTTTTTCTTTCATTCCTGTGACTTCGTTTTCCTCAATCTTCTTCCTCTCTTCCTTTTCTTCGTTCCCTTTTCCTCCACCTCCTTCCATTCTCATAACACCTTTGCTCTCACCCTCCGGCGTACACCTCCTCCACCTTTTTTGCCCCCTCCACCCTCCAGCGTAGACCTCTCACTCTCTTCGTTGCTTTCAGCCTCCGGCGTATCTCTCCTCTCCACTGTGCATACACAACTCCTCCAATGTCTTCTCTCCACCTTGGAAGCACATAGACACTGTTGGCTGCCCTCTCCCTTGCTTTCATCAGGTTTGTTTGTTTTTTAAATATAAATTTACATGAAGAATTAAGTTAAACTTGCAATGTGAAATTATTATAATGCTTTCAATTTATTTACATGATTCTAGTTATTGGAGTGTTTTTCCCTTGGTTGTTTTTTTTTTGCCAGAATCATAAACTAGTTGTTAGTAGTTATGCAATACTAATAATGTTTTTGTTTTATACGTTTGGAGCTTGGAAATCGAGGGAAATACATATGTATATTTATTTTGATGAAATGAACAACAATTAGTTTGTAGTTGTGTGGTGACAAATATTTTGACACTTTCTAGTTGTTGTTATACATATATGATATTAGGTTGTATGAGTTGTTGTTATTATACATATATATATATATATATATATATAGTAAAAAGATTGTAGTGCTAGATGTCCTTACCATTTCGTAAGGGACATTTTGTGGTTTATGAATCCATCTTCAATTTTGTTTCTGCAATTTTAATTTGCTGGGTATTGAAAAATATAAATAATCATTTAAAAAAAATAAAACCTTTTAATGTTCCAAATTAAGAATTGGGAGGTCTAAAGTCCCCATGTGGAGGACTTTAGACGTCCCAAATTGAGATTTGGGACGTCTTTTCTTAAGACATACTACGCCCCCTACATAGACGTCCCCCAATTTTTGGACGTTAAAAGTACCAAAATAGGGACGTTAAAACCCCTTTTTGTAGTAGTGTGCTGTGATACAGGTTCGACGGATCAGAAGGTGGCTATGGATTCTGATTGTGCAATGTGTGACATTGGAGATCCAGGGGGGAGACTTATCATGAAGAAGATCTGAGAAGTAGATCTATCAAGAAGGAGATCTGGGAAGGAAATATCCAATTATTTTCCGGTGGTTGCTGGACTGTCGGTGAAGGTGATCTAAGAAGAAGAGGAAGGAAGAAGAAGGAAAAAGGAAAAAAATTAATTTTTTTAGTTTTTTTTAATCTATGTAGGCTTGAACATTTTCATCGTCTAGACAGTTTTGGAGCTGCTAGACATGATTGAACGTGAGAGAGAATGTAGTCCTAAGAGAACCATTTCGGCTCCGATGATGAAGAAGAGTGATGCCTTGGAGCGTAATTCAAAGAAAATTCGTGATGATAATGAAGAGTTCACAGGTACGCAATCCTTAGCACCATGGGTAGAGGACTGGATGAGTGACGAGGATATTGGAGAGGAAACCATTATACCTGAAGCACCTAAAAGGTCATACAAGGATGCATGTGTTGAAGATCAGACAAGGGAGGAATGTTCAGATGAAGAAGAAAAATGGTGGAGAGGGGACGGATGGAAGTCCAGAATTGAAGTGGAGATAACGAAGAAGGGCCCGAATATCATTGTGTCTCTGGAGTTTAGAAAGAAGCTAGCACGGAAATGGTCAACATCATTGTTCGTTAGACTACTTGGAAGGATGGTGCGGGAGGATCAACTGGGTCGCAAACTGCAACAGTTATGGGGACGTAGAGGGCAGGTTGAAACTATTAAGATAGATCCCAGGTATTTTCTGGTTCGTATGAGCAATGCGGAGGACTATGATTTTGCGTTAACAGGAGGTCCTTGGTTATACATGGATCATTACCTAGCAGTTTAACCATGGAAGTCAAAATTTGATCCCGATTCTGGTGAGGTTTCCAAAATTGCAGCATGGGTAAGAATTCCTAAATTCCCAGTTCATTTCTATGATAAGGGTATTTTATACGTGGTAGGTAACCAAATTGGAAGGGTTCTGAAAGTGGACACTAATACCCTTAGGCAAACCAAAGGGCGTTTTGCCCGAATATGTGTTGAGGTTGATTTGAGTTCACCTTTGCTTCCGTCCTTGATGATTAATGGGAAAGAAAAGAAGATTGTTTTTGAGGGTTTGCATTTGATTTGCTTCTCTTGTGGGTGGTATGGTCATGATACTGAACATTGTCCAAATAATCACGAAACAAATACGTCAAAGTCGTCATGTATGGCTAACACATCGGCTTCTACAGCTACAACACCATCGCCCACATCCTCCGAAATAACTGCTGGAATGTATAGGGAGTGGATGGTGGCGCCGCATCGGAGAATGGGGCAATGGATTTCGAATGTAAGGAACAACAATTATGGTCGTGAGCCTAGGCGTGATTTACATTCTCGGAATATAGGAGGAGGATCTCGCTTTGAGGCTCTAAATGCTGAAGACATGAGAATTATTGATGGAGTTTCTAGTGATAACACATATCAAGGGAAGCTTCATGTTAGTTCAAAGCCAGAAGATAGTTCGCGTGAAACTAAAGGGAAAGCTGGTCTTCTATCTGATTGAAATAAAGGGAGCAAGGGCAATAATGGATCGGATATTTCAAATGTAAGGAAAAAGGAGAGAAATTGTGATGCTACGAATAGTGTTGGGCATTTAAATAAGTTGAATAAAACACGTGGGATCCAAATAGTTAAGAAGAAAGGATTTGAGGAGGGAGCTCCCCAAGGAATCTTGAGTACGGGGAAAATACGAGAAGCTGGAACGTCTTGTAATTTAAGTGGGGAAGTGGGTCAGGAATAAAAAATAATGTTATGAAAATAGATTCCAGTTCCCCCGCTATTCGCCTAGAAGCCTCCAACCCTCTTGACCCAGGTACAGAATGAGGAGAGAATTTTGCAACTTGACTTAATCCACTTGGAAGTGTTGATGACGTGGTGATGCATGGTATTGAGGATGTGCAGGAGGGACATATGTCTCAATAATGCCTGGTTTGTTTCTGTTCTGCTTCTCTTTTATAAATTTTTTAATTATTATTATGACTTGGAATACTCGGGGTGCCGGTAGTGCCTCCTTTCGAAGGTTACTTAGTGATGTTGTTGCCAGACATGGAGTTAATTTATTTGCGCTGTTAGAACCTAGACAGCTAGGGATAAAAGCTAAGCTCATTGCTAGGAAGTTGGGATGGATGAATATGCATGTGGTTGAAGCTCATGGCTTCAGTAGAGGTATGTGGTTGTTCTGGGATTCTACTTTAAAGTTCTCTGTTACTTGTTCAGGTGATCAATTTATTCATGGGGTGGTTAATAAAGGCACCAGTGATGAGTGGTCTCTTACTGTGGTGTATGGGCACCCAAATATGGTTATTAGACGCCAGCTGTGGCATTCTCTTGAGGGTATTCGGCAATTGACTGTTGGAGGCTGGGTTGTAATTGGAGTAAGAATCACAGGAGGAATAATGATATTGATAGGTCCTTCCGGAATTGGCTTTTGAGTAGCGAGTTACTTGATATTGGTTTTAATGGTCCTCAATTTACATTGGCAATTTGACTAGCCAGAGCAGAATAGATAGAGCCTTGGTAAATAATTGCTGGTGTTTAAATAGCCCTAATGCCACAGTAACACATTTGCCAAAATATAAATCCGATCATTGTCCGGTGTTGGTTGATACTGAATCTCATGTTCTTACGGCAAAGAATCGAAGGCCTTTTAGATTTTTCACGCCCTGGGTTATGCATGATGAATTCAAAAATTTTGTTCATTCACACTGGGCGGTGGATGATGACTGGTGTGGATCCATTAAACAATTTATTAAGGACTTGAGGTTATGGAATAAAGAGGTTTTCGGCAATATATCCTATATGAAAGACAGATTATATCGAAGTTTAGATGGGATTAATGCAAAGATGGCTTTGGTAGGTATCTCGGAGCACCTTGAAAAGTTACGAGGGTAGCTATGGGGTGAGCTTGAGAAGCTATTGGCACAGGAAAAAGTCATGTGGCTTTAATACTCTAGGGCTAATTGGTATGTGGATGGAGATCGTAATACTAAATACTTCCACTCTGTGGCTAATGGCAGATGAAGAAGGAATAAAATTGAAGCTTTGAAGCTTGAATATGGGGAATGGACATATAATGTAGCGGAAATTATGAGATCGAGAAGCCAATTCTTTAAAAATTTGTATACGGAAACCCATAATTATAATGGATCTTTGGTATTCGGATGCACTTATCATGATATTGACGATGTAAATCTGCATATTCTGGGGAGATTGGTTGAAGATCAAGAGATTAAAAGAGCTTTGTTTGATATGGGGCTGTTAAAAGCGCTAGGGCCAGACAGATTCAATCCATTATTTTACCAAAGCCAATGGGAAATTGTGGGACTGTCAATGATTGAATTAGTTAAAAGAGTTTTCAATGATCTGATATGGATATGACAAATCAATAGGACTCAAATTGTACTCATACCGAAGGTGGACCATCCTAAGACGTTTCGCGATTTTTGTCCCATAAGTCTTTGCAATGTTGCGTACAAGATTGTTACGAAGGTTATATCAAACAAATTCAAGGCAATCATGCCTTTAGTGATAGCCCCGAATCAGTGCAGTTTTGTTAAAGGGCGTCAAAGTTCCGATAATGTTATCCTAGTGCAGGAGATCATTCACTCTATGAAGTCCTTAAAAAGGAAAAAAGGTTTCATAGCTATTAAGATTGATTTGGAGAAGGCTTATGATTGTGTTAGATGGAATTTTGTCAACGACTGTCTTAGAGAACTCAAGATTCCTGAATATCTTCTTAAAGTTATTCAAGCTTGTATGTCGACGTCTCATTTGCAATTGCTTTGGAATGGAGAGGCTGCTAATATGTTTTGCCCTTCCAAAGGGGTTAGACAAGGTGACTCAATATCGCCGTATCTTTTTGTTATCATGATGGAAAGATTGGGGCATCTTATCCAAACGACAGTAGAAGAGGGTTTCTGGCAATAGTTTAGGCTCTCCAAACGAGGTACTCCTGTCTCTCATATTTATTTTGCTGATGATCTCATTTTGTTTGCAGAAGCAGATCTAGATCACGCAGGGGTTATTTAGGCTATCCTGGATGACTTCTGTGACATTTCGGGCCAGAAAGTGAATGCTGTAAAGTCAAGAATTTATTTCTCAAAGTACGTGAATCATATTAAATGCAAAGAAATCAGCGATTTTTTGAATTTTACTCCGACATCGAATTTAGGGAAATACCAGGGAATGCCTATATTACATAAGCGGAGTTCAAAGGCAATGTATAGTTTTCTCCTGAATAAGATGGATGCTCGCTTGGCCAATTGGAAGTCTCATATGTTATCGATGGCTACCAGGCATACTCTTGTGTCGTCTGTAATGTCAGCTATGCCATCTTATGCTATGCAGACAGTGCCTCTTCCTTTAGGGATTTGTGATGAAATTGACAAATGATGTCGTAACTTCCTATGGGGTAGTAGCTCAGCCAGCAGAAAACCTCATCTAGTCTCTTGGGACCTTGTGTGTGCACGTAAGGAGGATGGAGGTCTAGGTCTTAGGTTGGCTCGTTACCAGAACTAGGCTTTCATGATGAAGCTTGGATGGAGTATGATTAATAGAAGAGACTCGCTTTGGGTCAGGTTTTTACGAGAAAAGTATAAAGCCGGGAATGATATTATTCCTAAAGTTGAGAAGCGCCGGTTAGAGTCTAGTACGTGGAGGGGTATTCATAACTGTTGGGACAGGATCAAAGATAGTTTAACATTGAGAGTTACCAACGGCCAGAACCCTTTTTTCAGGAATGACATATGGGTACCGTATTTGGACAAGCTTCAGAGTTTGGCAATCCGAGAACTGCCTAGAGATGCTACTGAATGGAGAGTAGCTGATTGTATCACTTCCTCCTGACAGTTGGATATGAGCAAGTTTAATAACCTACTTCCAGGACAAGTATGTACATCTATTGCACGTGTTAATATCAATCAGTTAAATAGGGAGGATTTTCCGTTTTGGAGATAGTCTTCAGATGGAATTTTCTCCATCAGATCCGCTTATAAATACCTGGTGGGCACCCAACAACATCACACTAAGTATTGGTGGAGATGTGTTTGGAAGTTGAAAGTCCCTCAAAGGTACTATATTTTCTTGTGGTTGTGCTTTCATGGTAGACTAATGACAAACATGGTGCGTTATCATCGTGGTTGTCATCCTACGGGTACTTGTGATATTTGCCATAATTCTCGAGACTCAATACTTCATGTTTTACAGGATTGTCCACTCACTTCTAAATTATGGAATGGATTTTTACCATCGGATTGGCGGGATCTATTTTTTGGCATGTTGGATAGAAATGATTGGCTTACATGGTGTGCGGGGGGAAAAGACATAATACAGGGATTCGAGTTTCGCCTTTGGTTTACAGTTCTATGCCAGTATATCTGGTTGGCTCGTAATAACTGATGCTTTAACAACAATACTTGGAGGAGACAGGCCATATTAGCCTGTGCTTGTGTCTGTTTAACATGGGGTAATACAAGACTATTTCGAAATCAGAGTGAAGATAGGAACCAGCCCCATTGGAAGCCACCACCACTTGGGTGGGTGAAGATTAATACTGATGGATCCAGGAATGACAACTTAGGGACTTGCACTTGTGGAGGTGTTTTGTGAGATCACAATGGTGAGTTTTTGGTGGGGTTTATGTACAAGATAGGGCAAGGAACAATAGTATCTGTAGAAGCTTGGGGTGTTTTGTGGGGACTTAAAATTGCATGGGATAGAGGATACAGACAAATCCTGATTGAGTCTGATTGTAGTGAAGTCATGGATCTAATTCAGGGTAAGGTGTCTCAAGAACACCTTGATTTTCAACTTTTTATGGAGGTTAACAAGATGATGAACAGAGACTGGGAAGTGGAAATTTCACATTGCACTTGAGATGTTAACACAATTGCAGACGTTATGGCAAAAGCAGCTTGGAAGATTATGATTGATCTCCATATCACCGATTCACCACCTGATTCTATTACCACCTCTTTATTTACTGATGTAAATAGGATGAGACTGCATGCTGACTCAGGAGGATAGCTTCTGATGTGTTTGTAGAATATCATTTTCTATAAAAAAAAACATTGCATTTTAGGATGACAAAGGAGGGGATCTCTATTAATCCCTTAAATCTTAAATGTATGAGTTAGCTGTTAATATATATACATATATATTAAAAAAATAGCTTTTTATTGTAACAAATAATTGTTGGTTTTCCAAAAATACAACTTTTAATTATCATCCCCATTTATAAAAACTCTCTTTAATATATGCAATCAATATGAATAGCTTGAGAAAAAATGCATTAATACTATTGTTGCATGGTCCTTACAGTTTAATTAAATTTTAGTTTCAATCCCTATAGTTCTAAATGATAGTTTTTTTTGTCCCATTAATTTCTCCCGTCTAAAATGTTAGTCCCCATATATCGTTTCATAACAATTTGGTATGAGTTTAATGGTGTTTATATAGAGAAAAAAAAACCAAAACTCATTAAATCAACTTATTAGTAGCCTAAGACAAGGAAAAAAAATCACAATTGAGCAAATGAGTTGACATTAATTAGTATTCATACAAATAATTGACCTTTTGCTCTCACGCAATTTTGAGTCCATATTTAATCTTCTTACTTACTTGGCAAAGCTCCAAGCCTTCTTATTTGTTATCAAAAAACTAAAGCGGATATAGTTCAGTAATTGAGGCCTCATTTACTGATTCTTGAATAGGGTTACTTACCCGTTCACTTGATCTTGTTGTTGCCTCTGAGCTGTACTCTCTCATTTGTATCTCAGATGAACCATTGGTATTCATGAAAAGAGGAGGCTTCGAAGGTAAAGGGAGAGAGGAAGAGTAGCTATTGAGCATAAGTACAACTTGAGCCATGGTTGGCCTGTCAGCCACATTTTCTTGAACACATAATAACCCAATGTGGATGCATCTTATTATTTCATTTCTTGAACCATTGTTTAAAATTGGATCTACTAAATTGAAGGTCGTCCCTTCCCTCCAATTTTTCCATGCCTGCAGCAAGTTCCTCACCAATGATAAACAATATTAATCCCAAGCTACTTCTGCATGTTATCTAGTCATGATAGCAATATTATAATGGGTTAAGATTCAAGTTTTCCCTGAATGTTTTCGCGTATGAGTTGTGGGTATCAAGATGGTATTTTGTATAAATTTCACCTCTTAAGTGTTAAAGATTGAGCAAATTCGCCCTGACCATTAAAAAAAACTAATAAATAAAAATAAGGGTGGCCTAGTACACAAGACTTCTAATAAGTGGGGTCTAGGAAGGGTAAATGGATAGATGTACGCAGCTTTATCCCATAGGTGGAGAGACTGTGTTTAGGATTGAAACACGTGACCTCCAGGATTTTAAAAAAACTAATGTTACCATTAAAAAATTAATATTGATTGTTAATATTCTTAATGGCTAGGAGTGACATTAGTCATTTTTTAACAATTCTTGGGTGAAATTGATCCAAGAAAAACTTCAAGATACCCATAGCTCTATATATCAAAACTACGGGGGCAAAATTGGATTTTATCCCTATTATAATTGTATATATTTTTGAAAGAAGACAAATACATGTATGCATGTGTGTAAAAAGAGGCATGGGCTTACAAAGCTTAATAGATCAGGGTTATCTTCATCGAAGACACTGTTGTTCTTTTTGCCACTTAAGATCTCTAGAACCAATATGCCAAAACTAAAAACATCTGATTTGATAGAGAATTTTCCTTGCATTGCATATTCTGGTGCCATATATCCACTAAATATCATGATAAATAAGCTTAATTAGATGTGTTAACCATAACCAAGTATTGTGATTATCAATTGATAATAAGTCTAGCAATACTTACTAAATTCCAACAATTCTGCTAGTAGTGTTTTGAGTTTGGTCCACAACAAATAGTCTTGCCAAGCCAAAGTCTGATATTTTGGGATTTAACTCGTCATCTAAAAGAATATTACTCGCTTTAAGATCTCGATGAATAATACGCAATCTTGAATCTTCATGAAGATAAAGAAGGCCACGAGCAATGCCTCCTATGATTTTGCAGCGCATTACCCAGATCAAATGAACACGCTTACTTGAGTCTGCAATATTTTTGTATCTATTTAAGCCATGCCATGATCCATTGAAACTGTGTCTAGAATTTGCATTATGATTTTCATCTAATATAAATGAAAGAATAGAAGAAGCACCCAAATGAAGAAAAACTCCCAATAACTTACCAAACAATAAGTAATCAAGACTTTTGTTACGAAGAAACTCGTAGACCAACAATCTTTCTTGTTTTTCCACTGAGAAGCCAAGCAATCTCACTAAATTGCGATGTCGGAGCTTAGCCACCAAGAGCACTTCATTTTTAAATTCTGAATCTCCTTGCCCGGAATCCACGGACAACCTTTTGACAGCAATGTCCTGACCATTTGGAAGCCTGCCCTGCATTTATTAGAGTTGGAGCATGTAATTATTTAATCAATAACAGAATACATATCACTCTAGTCCTTATTATTTGAATCCATTTGGAGAAAATATTAGTCCACTCATAGGTTTTTAATGACTGTTTTCCAATTTTATCTTTATTTAATTCCTACTTAAAAAATAGAAAGATGAAAGAATGATTTGTAAATGTAGAGAAAGAGTAAAATTTAATAAGGCTAAACTTAAAAATTTTGTCAATTTAAGGCATATCTAATGACTTAACTGTTATTCCTTAATATATGAGAATTACTTGAAATGGACTTAAAATAAAGACCATAGTGGTATATACAAATATTTAAAAGTGTTGTCAACATAACAATAATGTTATTTACCTTGTATACTGATCCAAACCCTCCTTGTCCAAGCTTATTTACAACAGAGAAGTTATCTGTGGCGAGTCTTACGGTGTTAAAATTGATTTGCAGTGACTCGATTGGTGTAATTTCATCATCATCCTTTGCTTCAGGTTGATCAATTGAGAAAAAAGTCAAAAAAGATTATTTCTAATGAGATGAAGCATATCTGCAAATTCTCTAGCCTTTGTTTGTTTTGTTGGAAAATTGTTTGAATTTAAAAAAGAACTCAATTGTTTATTTTTCCAAACAAATTCACTAACATATAACCCTCAGTTTCTTTTTATAAGAGATAATTAACCGAAGTAGATTGATAAAGAAGTTTGTTAAAATTAATTAGAGACAACAAATACATAAAAAAAATATACTTTTTCTTAAAGTATCCTTATTTA
The DNA here is from genome assembly GCA_963210345.1 of Inga oerstediana. Lineage (NCBI taxonomy): Eukaryota > Viridiplantae > Streptophyta > Magnoliopsida > Fabales > Fabaceae > Inga > Inga oerstediana. Next base: position 27,635,345 of record OY723408.1, read on the forward strand.
TGAGGAGAGAGAACAAGAAAAGGGAGTAGAAAAAAGATAAAGAATGTGTGGCGGGAAGAAAGTGTGCGTTAATACAATAAATGCAATGATATTAATATAAGTAATTAAATAAGAGGCAAAATAGGAACTTAACAACAAAAATTAGGGACAATCTTCTAAGTGTGTTTTATAAATACCAACATAATATATCCAAAAAGTGTCTCTTATACTTTGTGCAGTTTGTTTTATAAGAGCCTGAAATTAGAGTTGCCTTAGTCTTTTTCATAAGAACTCATTTGGGTTTGTTTGTGCATTGAATATGTTTTTGTCATTTTTCCCCTAATTAATTTTATTCTCTCTCCTCATCTTCTTTCCATACTACATTCTCTTTTATATTTTCTCTCATTTTTATTATATTTCACTTTCTTATTCACCTTTTATAAATAAGGGCATAATTAGAAAATATTCATTTTTTGACATATTCATTTCTTTTAGCTAGTTTTAACTAATTTCTTGAACTACTGAATTGAATTATCATGCTCGTATAAAAAAAGACAGGATGGAGTATAAAGCAATGAAGGGAATAATTAAAGCAAGCTTGTTGGGGAAAATTTAAAGTCATTGAATTTTTTGTTTCACTCCACAGCTATGAGTTGAGTCAGTCATCACGGACCATTATCACTTTCAATTCCCAATGTGTCATCTTTAATTAGTGTTCAAATAAAAATTTCGAAACAATATATATAATTGAAAATTATGTTAGATATTTTTCTACAAAAAATTTAAAATTACAAGTTGTCTAAAACGTTTTAAAACTAAAAATTTAAACCATACCAAAAAATGTTTAAAATATCTAATTTGATCTAAGTATCGGTCCAATATCTTGCAATAACTTATGTTTTGTACGACTTATTATAAATTTACTTTTATATAAATATTGATTGATTGGCAATATGTACTAGTACTTTTGCATCTCTTATCATGATAATAAAATTAACAATGTTCAAAGAACATGGTTTAGTATATATGAAAATATATTTTGACTTACTTTCAATGGTTCTCTTCGATTTTCGGACCACAAAATAGATGCAGACCAAAATAAGAATTGCGATAAAAGCTCCAATGGACGCAGCAACGATAATGACTGTTCTTGATGTGTTGTATGTGATTCCCTACAAAAGATCATAAGCTTGTTAACATATTTCTTTGGCCAAAAAATAAATTGCTTTTATTAATTTAGAGACGGGAGTAAGTACCTTTCGGGGAAGATATATCTTTTGGTGAATTAGCAGTTCCTGCCATCCCATGAAAAAAATAATAGAAATTATTTGCGGCTTAATAACTTACTACTTCCTCCATTTATACGGCAGAATTAACCAAATTGCGTTGTTTGAAAAGTTAGATGAAATTATTTAGGTGCAATAAACATGTAAAAAATACCCCCCCCAAAAAAGCCCTTATTCATGTGGAAAAGAGAATTATACTCCTTCGGTTTTTAATATAAAATAAATTTGAGGATTGATTTTAATTTTAAATATAAGGCATATTTCTTATATTTGTCCATCTTTTCCTAATTTATCCTTATTGGTGCTTTCTCAACAAAAACCAATGCGAAGAGGGAATGAAGGAATATGACTTTTTTTTTGTCAATGAAGGAATATGACTAGAGTGTTATAGAAAATATAACTTATCAACAAGCATAACTTACTTTCTTAATCTATTTAAATTAGATAAATATGTCTTATATTAAAGACAAAAGGAGTATATTATATTGAATACTTTGGTCAAACATGAGAATTAAACAAAAAAGTGATATGAGTAATTTTTGTAATTAAATGATGGTAAAATATAGAGTTAAAAAAAAAAAACTTTTGAGAGGACCCCCAAATCTATCGTATGTAATGGAACATAGCATACCTAAAAATTTTAACATAGCGGAGGGAGTAATAACTTGTGTGGATACGAGTTCTCAGAATTTGAGAAATAAATCATACTACCTCCGGTCCTTTTGTGATAACTTATATATCTATTATATGTTACAGAAAATTCAAACTCAAAACCCCACTTTAAGAAATAAATCATATTGTTGATTCCTCAAGTTAACTTACTAGCTAACAATTGATTCCTACATGGCATTCCATTATACAGTGTTACATTAATCTAATTAATTTAATGAACGTACACAACTTTAATTCGTAGGTTGACATCATCATCTCAGTTGGACAAAAACACATGGATTCACTCTAGAAGAATATGCCCAAGACCATGTGAAGTATCTATAACAAATAAATAAAAATATGGGTTTAGAAGTGCAATTTGCCTCTTTTGATGAGGAGGGAAGATTTATTTAACTGCTTTATGCATGATTACATGTGGATCTGTTAATGAGGGAATCCATGTAGAGGTGGGAAAAGGGGTCATTTTGACTTTATAGGGCAGTTCTTCAATTGAAAAAATAATAATATTATGCGGGGTTTAAACAAGTTAACCCTCAACCCTATAGTGCTAGTCCATGATGGCTCGGGCTTGAGAGAGTCACGTCTAAAAACTAGATTGACATAACATTATGTTTTTGAAAACTTAGTCCTCAATTTAAATAGACTTAAATAGGTTTGGTTCTTTTTTCTAGCTTTAAACCCAAATCCCATTAATGGGAATGGAGGAGGGGAAGGGGCCACTTCTTAGTAACTACAACATAAAATTCAAGAACGAATAAAATTAAAATTAGATCCAAATGAAATGATGTGCACTCATATTAATTATACTTATTATTGCCTACTTTGAAAAAAATGTATTTTTAATAATTTAAAATTTCAATAATTTCGAAATAAAAATGAAATTGAAAAATAATCTATTAAAATTTTGATCAACTTGTATAATTTTTTTTTCTTTTTCTTTTAAATAACTGCCTGCACCAATAAATATGGAATGAGCACTATTTAATATGCGAGCACAGTTGGTTAGATACAATTTTGACATAAATGATAATTGTTTGATGGCAAGAGTTAAGATATGGGATGAGTACTATTCAGCATGTGATGGTTAGATAAAAATTATAAATAATCGTGCCTTCACTCAAAAGTGGAGGCTCCACACATTGACTACAAATCTTTGAGTAGTATTTAGCATGTGATTGCCTACTACACTTTCAAAATGTTTGTAACGTAGGTTATGTTTTACTTGGAATAAAAAATGCAAACTTTTTTGGGTCCCACGCGTTCTGCCGAATTCTTACCCTCCACATGCATTCAATCACGACTGCATTGTTTGGGGAGCGTTTGGACCCCCTAAAAAGGAAAACGCCAATTGGTAATTGGAAAAAAGAAAATAGTGTTTGGAGTCCCCAATTATCAATTGAGCTTATGCTTACCAAAATAGCTTATATCATAAGCTCAGCATTAGAGCTTTTATTGATTTAGCTTTTGGGGAAAGTGAGAATGATTAAAATATTTTTTCAGTTGTGTCCAGTGTGCTATCAGAATGATTGCAATTTTATCCTTAATGTATTTTTTCGGCTACAAAAATTAATTTCAACTATTTTTTGGTGCTTTTAACCCTTAAAATATTTTTTCAACTGTGCCCAGTGTATTATCAGAATGATTGCAATTTTATCCTTAATATACTTTTTTAGTTCCAAAAATTATTTTAAACTATTTTTTAGTGTTTTTAACCCTTTAAAATATTTTTCCACCCACTCTCTCTTACTATTATCACAAAAGGCACTTGTGTTTAAGTCAATCCAAACAAGTTCTACTTTTGCAAAAGTCATTTATATAATCGCTGTTCTAAACATAAATCACATTACACAATCGGGCTTTTACTAAAAATAAAATTACCAAAAACTAAATTGAGAAACTCCATTTTTTCTATCGTTATTCCAAACACACACTAAGCAAAGCAAGAAAAGAAAAAAAAAAGCTCATCTAAACGTTAATGTAAAACCTAATTAATTAATTAGTTGATTAAGGATATTAATTAAATTAATTAATATGATATATTTTTTAAAACATCCTAATCATCATTTTCCTTAATTCTCTCCCTCCATCTCCTATTTAATTATTATTAAGGAAATATCAACAGAGTTAATTTGGGAAAAATTTAATAAACACGTGAAACGGGTTTTATATTTAAATCTAACATTAAATCTTCAATTAGTTCATACATTAAAGACCGGAGGAGTATAATCTAATAAGGTTGACCCATCTAAAACTCTTGGCTAGACTAGGTCACTCGTCGGATCAATTGATCCTAATTGGATTTTAATGCCACGTAGATTAAAAGTCTTAGTTTCTTAGCATTAAATATAATGAACACATAGATTTGCATTGTGGATAGGATATTTGTAAAATGCGAATTAAAGTATTACTATATAAAAGATCAACATTACCTTGTGAGGAAGATGTGTTGGAAGATGGGGAAGCAGTAGGAGGAGATGAAGATAATAATGAATCGACAACTGCAGTATCATAGAAGCGATAATTCTCATATCTAATATTGCAACTCAGTTTGATAATCCTCCCGCCAATCCTGTTTTTACAGAACGAGGGAATGCTCGATATCGCATTCTCCAAGCAATCGTCACAATCTTGCTCAGACAAATCAGGCATGCACTGAACAAGACCATATATAGTTTGAAACAAAGTCGTCGCGGTGTTGGCGGCGAACTTCCGGCGACTATCCCCGGTGGCAGCTTTGCTTCTAAGCCTTCGCATTAGACCATCAAGCACTTCACTGTACTTGTTGTATGTTACATTATTAATGTTGCACATGAAGATTGAAAAATCTGGGTCTTGATTTATCCCAAATATGGACCGTTTAGCGTATCGTAAAATGCATCCGTCATTATATCCATACGCTGCCTTCTGATTTGGACAAAGATTTCGTAAAAGGATTGAGGCATTGTTGAGGCAAGTACGACAAGAATCTGGCTTAACATCTGCCCTACACAGTCCAAGACCGTTAACTCTATTGGGGTTTTGGCCTTCAGAGGAACTGTAATAGCCATAGTCAATTTTTGGGTCGGAGGTGAGATTAGAAAGAAGGGTTTTAAGGTTTGTGCCATAGGCACTTGTGTTTGTGTAGTTACCAACACTATTGTCACACATATGATATATGAAGCCTTGCTGTGCAGTAGTGAGAATGATAAAGTGAAAGAGGAAAGAAAGCAGAGCAATTGAAGTAATGATTGTCATCAAGGAATGAGAGGAGGAAGAGAAGAAGCTTTAAGACGCGATTTTAATTTGGGCTGCTAGTTCTAGTTTTGTCGATACAAATCAAGGCATCTTCGGCTTCTTTCTTATATTACTGAAGTCAACAAGTCAATCAAAAGACACAAACGCGTAAAGAGTGATGCTAGTTGGCGGGTGGCGACCATTGACTTGAGAAAACGACGCATGTGGTAAGATGAGTTACGTGGCAAACAAGCCTATTGTAGGAAAGTTAAAAATTTCTTATATATTATATTTAATTTTTTGTGAGTCTTTGACAATGTTAGAAATATTTAATTAACCAATTATTTTATAGATTAATAGTAACCAATTATAAAGATAAAATTGTATATGAAAAACTTTTTTTTAAGCATATGTATTTTCCAATTAGAGGCAACCTTATTGAAGGTATTGTCGGATACTATACCTGGTTAACTCTCCCAAAAGGGATTCGGACATTGATTCATTATGTTATGAGCAGTGTAATAGAACCTGGACCGAAAACCGGCTAGTTGGCTTGTAAATTGATCCGGTTCAGTATTTTTTTAAATTTGATTTTTTTAATTTTTTTTAGAATTTTATATTAATAACCCTAAAATTTTTAATTTCTCACTAGTTTGGCCTTGAGTTAGCTCTGGTTTGACCCACTAACTCTTGATCCAATACCCCGATCGATTCAGTAGCTGGTCCGGGTTTAATTACCTTCATAATTATTACATAGCCTGTTAGTAATTACTCCCTTCCTCCGGTTCTTTTTATAAGAGCCTAAAATTTGCGTTGTCTTAATGCTTTTTATAAGAGTAAGACAAGAGTTGTCTGAATATTTAATGATTTTTTTCTATTTCCCCCCTTATTAATTATATGTATTACATTAATTAAAATGTTACTCATACTCATATTTATTTTATTTCTTTCTCTCACTTGCCCCTCATAAATAAGGGCATACTTGAAAAACAGAGTTTATTTATGACATACTTATTATTTTTAACTAACTTCAATTACTGTCTTAAACCGCTTAATTGTTATGAAAATCAGGAAAATATAAGAGAAGAGGGAGATGAAGAAGATGAGAGAAAGTTGGAGAGAAAGTAAGGAGGAGTTCTCATCACTTCATTGTCACAAATGGTGTATAATATCATCTATTTATAGGACCCCAACATTGAAAACTAACATAAAGAGTTACAAGTACATAAAGAGTGACATTAAGCAATATAATTATGCAATTGGAGGTTAGAGGGAATAAATACAAGAAATTCTTCAATTGGGAAGTTATAGGGTATAATGACACATTAATCTTATGAGATGGAATCCTAAGAGACTATGTGGTAATGAACATCCACACTTCATAATATTTATAACAGTAATTTAGTTATTGAGTTTTTATAAATAGGACCAGGAGTATAATTTTATCTTTATAGTTGGTTATTATTAATCTATAAAATAATTGGTTAATTAAATATTTCTAACACTGTCAAAGACTCACAAAAAATTAAATATAATATACAAGAAATTTTTAACTTTCCTACAATAGGCTTGTTTGCCACGTAACTCATCTTACCACATGCGTCGTTTTCTCAAGGTAATGGTCGCCACCGGCCAACTGGCATCGTAATATTAGTAACAAGTCCATTAAAAATGACAAGTCATATAAGATGAGTTACGCGTTTGTGTCTTTTGATTGACCTGTTGACTTCAGTAATATAATGAGATTTTCTGAGAACTTTAAAATTTCATAAATAATTCAATATAATTCTAATATTAGTGGTTCAAAGCTCAAACTTAAGCTCTTTTAATGCCTTTCAAATAAAATAATGACTCGGCTCAATAGGGTCCCATTGGGTCTGGAATTTACTTGAAACTCATACCGGTCATACGAATTTTCACAGGGAATTCCAGATTTCTGACCCAACTTATTAAATTCATACTCCCTCCGGTCCTAATTATAAGATAAAGTTGACTTTTTTGGAGAAATTAAGGAAGCCAATTAAATTACTTTAGAGTGTTTATATTTTTAGTATCCTTAGATTATATATTAGTTTATTAGTCAAATTAATTAGTTTTGAGAAAAAAATAAAAATAAAAATAAAAATACTACTCTAAAGTAATTTAATTGGCTTCCTTAATTTCTCCAAAAAAGTCAACTTTGTCTTATAATTAGGACCGGAGGGAGTATCTTTTTATCTATACATCCAAAAATTACAAATTAATACTTATTTTAAAGCGTAGGATGTGTACTATTAAACTTCAAAATATCAGGAAATAATCCAAACGTTTACCCTGCATAATGCCAGACACCATAAAAACGGTTCTGTTGAGTATATAACCTTGTTATACCTATGGCTTGTACCGTATTTGGAGTCTTAGCTACTATTCTCCTTGTGGAGATATATATATAACCCAAAATGACCAAAAGGGGCATGCGATATCACCTTAGCTAGGCATCCACCAGCTTCTCCTTTCCATGAGATAGATGTACTTGCTCCTATATACATGGGGGGGGGGGGGGATGAGATTGGGAATTCTCAGTAGCAATAATCATATTTCAATATATAAATGCATGATAATAACTGAGTAGGTAAGATAAGCCATAGAGAGCAACACTTTACAAATAACTTAGTAACTAAAAATTGAATAACTGAAAACTAACTGTAACACATGGCCATGGCAAAAGCAAAGTAAGGAATTTACATATTCTCATGCCTAACTGCAGCATTAATGTCAACAATAAACATGCAACCAATACAAATTATATATGAAATGAATGACTAAAGCTACCTTTGTTCTGCTTCTTCTTGATTTCTCCTTGGTGGATTTGGACACAAATCAAAACCGATAAGTTATATGTGTACAAGAGCATATTAACATACATATTTGGTATACTTTAACTGCATAATTACATTCTCTAAAAGCCTCAACTCTGAGCATTAATATCAACTCTTAAGCTTTTCTTTCTTGGCTAAAATTATACTGCCCATTTATCGCTTATATACTCATGCCAATGCCAATTAAGGACCATCTTAGCCCCATAACATTTCGGTCAGCACCCAAAGTTTCCTCCCAAATTTTCAGCTTTGGGATTCAACTTTAGCGCCAACATTTTAGAGCTTCTAAACACATCCTATATAATCGATGATATTGACACAACAAGCCAAATCAACAACCAATAAGACAGGATAGCAAACTGTTCCATAGCAGGAGCAATACAATATATGTATTTACATGTAATGGGCTTCTCACAACTGGTTCAAACAACAGCAGCACAAACATTCCCATAACTTATTTAAAATGTTAACCTGCAACTTTTAATCCCAATTCCACAATTTTAATAAGCAATCCTTCGGGTTCTATGAACAAATACCTTTCATCATTTAAATAATTCAGCCACCCCCTTGTACAGCAATGTGTAAGCCCTTACACATTCAAGCAACCCACCTACTTCCTTGTTTAACTATCTATTATAACCATTTAGGATGAATAGCTATTATACGGTGAGTTCAAATCACTCTTGAACAGAATCTAGCTATTCATGGCAAGAATTTATATAACTTAATTCACTGTTCTTTATTTCCCTTAGCTAAACCCGCCATTAAATCCCCTTGAGATTTGAAATCAAAATGTTTCACGGGTTTCCATCAAGCAATCTAAGGGCATATTAATGATTCAAAATACTGCTTCAGGGTCACACAACACTATGCAAATGTTTATAATTCCCAATTTTGCATATCCAGTCACACATATCTTGGGCCTTTCTCATTGATGAGAAGGTTGAGAATACTCCCATTGAACCTAAGGCACACTTTGTTCCCATTGATGGGACTTTGTTGGAGAACCCCACACGTTACTGACAATTGGTTGGGGGACTCATCTATCTTACAGTGACTCGTCCAGATATTGCATATGCAGTCCACATTGTAAGTCAATTCATGTCTGAGCCTCGGACAACTCATTATGCAACTATTCTTTGGATTCTTCGATATGTTAGGGGTACATTGTATCATGGCCTACATTTCTCTGCTAGGTCTTCTCTCACTTTATGTGCCTACTTCAACGCTGATTGGGGAGGTGACCATGCTGATCGTCGGTCTACTACTAGGTTCTGTTTATTTCTTGGTGACTCTCTTATCTCTTGGATGAGTAAGAAAAAGACTCTAGCCTCTTGATCTAGTGCTAAAGTAGAATATCACACTTTAGCTGATACTGCTACTGAGGTTCTATAGCTCCGTTGGCTGTTTGATGATTTGGGAGCTTCCCATACATCCTCTATTGACATATATTGTTATAATCAAGTAGCTATTAACACTACTACAAGACATAGATTTTACTTCTCCAAAAAATATCTGTTTTCCAAAAAGGGAAGTAAAAACTAAAGGCAGAGGCATTTTTATAATCATATGTAGGAATTTTGACATATTGGACGTCCTTTTAATGAAAAAGGGCGCCAAAAGTCAACTTTTGGCATCCTTTTTCAAATTGGGATGCCAAAAGCATAGCTTTGAGCGTCCCAATTTGAAAAGCGATGCCAAAAGCCTCTCTTTTGGTCTCCATTATAAATTTGGGACACCAAAAGGAGGCTTTCGGTGGTGCTTTTGGCATCCCAATTTAAATTTGGGATGCTGAAAGTTAAGCTAAAAAGCTCAAAACCTTTCGGTCTTCTTGTCCCTCCTCGATAGCACAGTTTCCTCTTTCACTCTCCTACTGTCGTCGAGCCCCTCTCCCTCTTCACTGTCATTCTCCTTCCTCTCTCTCTCACCACCATCGCTCCTCCATCCTCCTTCCTCTCTCACACAATATGTCCTCCCTCCCCCCCTCTCCCACTGTATGTCACTATTCCCTCCTCCCTCCTTCTCCACCATCGCTCCTCAATCCTCCCTCCTCTCTCCAACCGTCGCTCCTCCCTCCTCCTTCCCTCTCCCTTTAAATCGTCGATCTACATTGCAGGTTTGGTTTTTTTTGATACAATGCTTTGTATTTTTTTGGATTAATTTTGATGTTTTCTTTCCTTCTTCTTGTTGTTGTTGTTAGGGTTGAGTAGAGAAGAAATTTCAAGCATCCGAATTTAAAATTGAGGTAATTATAGTTAAACATTGTTGTTTTTTTTTGTTGATGTGCATTGAATTTGCTAAACTTTGTAAACTTGTATGAATGTTGATGCTTAAAAGTCCATAATTTATAGTTTATGACATAGACAACTTTGCTATATTGTTTATATTTTGTACTGATGAAATTGCTAGATTAAATTGCAGATATTGTCTTATATTGCTTTAGTTAGTTAGTTTTGTTTGAATTAAGCTGAAATGATTTGTTATTGAAATTTTGGTATATCTTACTTTTAAGGGGAAATGCTGCCTAAATTTTTTTTTTAAAAAAAATGAGTAAAAGGCAATCCCTTCATTGACAATTGTACAAAACTTGAGTGTTGTTGGAAATGGCTTAGGTGGTAATAAAATGGATCATAGTTAGATGATTTCTTTGAGAACTAGTGAAGAATATGAGAATAGGGTAGAAGAGTTTATTGAATTTACTAGAAGGAATGTGCCTACAAAAAATGAGATGTATTTTTATCCTTGAGTCAATTGTTTAAATAAGAGTCGACATAATATTGATAATATAAGGAATCCCTTACTTTGTGATGGAATAAATCGTCGATACACAAGGTGGATATGACATGGTGAGGAAGTAACTGCTTGTTGTTGATGCTTGTGTTTGCACACAAGCTACTACTCACCATCATAAGCAAATTCTACTACTTTGTCAGTCTTCTTTTGCTGCCAAATCTGTTCTGAACTTTGAGAATGTACTACTGTGTATGAATCTCATGAGCTCATAACATTCTTCATAATCTAAACCCCACTGCATCTGATTGTGCAATATCTTTGATCGATTTTGATTTGCTACATAATATGGTATAACTAGCAACTCATTGCAACTTGCCAAATTTGATGAGGCTTTGTTATCATTGTGCATCATTATGAATTCCGATTTGCTCGAGACTCAGTGTGATTTTGAGTTACTGAACCTTAATCTCTGAGCTTCATTGACTTGCAGTTAATTATTAAGCTGTCAAAATTTGGTTAAAGATCAACTTGTTATTCCTATAATTGAACTTTAACCAACTTTTGCATTAACAGCTTGCTTGAGAATTGTAAGAAATTGCTATTTACTATTTTCTTTAAGCAAGAGAATTTATGATATATGTAAAGTTCCTGCCGTCTTGAGCTTTTATAAATCTCACTTTGACTCCTGGGAATTTGCGTACAACTAGATCATTGGAATTTTCTAGTTATGGCTAAGAATTTGATAGCACCATTACTAGATCATTTGAGTTAAGCTATATAACATCTAGAACTAAGAAGTAAATGAGGTTGTAGTATTCATCTTGAACTAGTTTATAAACTTTGCATCTATTTGTTGCTTGGCTTTCTGAATTTGTGACTGAACTTTGTGCAAGAGAGCTATTGAATGCATTCCCATTGTTTTGATTTGATTCTTTCATTTAAAGTACCTAAAGTTGAACATTTTTACCAGTGTGTGAATTTGTCAAACTTTGTCCAGTTTTCTCTTGCCGTTTTATTGGCATCTTCCTTGCTTTGCATGTGATTAAAGTTTAGTTTTTCTATTGTTGCTGCTAAGGCTAATTTTGCATTTGGTTATTGCTGTGTAGTTTTCGATCTTCAAAGCTTCCAGCATGCAATCCACCCCATCATATGAAACTGATCTTTGCTATGTAGTTTACGGTCTTCAAAGCCTTTCTTCAAGTGATTGATAGGTAATTTAATCAATTTTTGGCATTGATTAATTAAACTGATGCCTACCAAATTGATCATTGCTATATAAATGCATTAAGATATAAAAGTTGTTGTGTATTTGTTTATTAGGCTTGTAGTTAAACTAGGTACTTGAGTGTAATGATTGCATGCTCTCATGATACTCCTTCCTTTTCCAGGGGAAAAATAGAAAAGAGAAAACAAAAGGTGTTGAAATATATGGATCGTGGTTAAATAAAAGCTAAATGGACGAGTGTTGAATATGATAATAGGGCATGGGATTTTTAGACTTTGCTAAAAGAAATGTCAATGATGACAGTGGGATGTTTTATTGCCCTTATATAGAATATTTGAATGAGAAGCGACTAAGTATTGCAGATATATATACACATTTAATTTTTGAAGGATTTTGTAAGAGTTATACAATATGGGTATGTCATGGTGAAGAATTGGAAATGCCAACACTACTACAAAAAGATTGAAAGGTGGCGCACATTTTGTGGCACTTCTTTAAAGAAGTGCCACAGCTGCCCCTTTTTTTTCTATTTAATTTTTTTTTTAATTTTTGGGACCAGCTGTGGCGCCTGGTCCACCAGGCGCCACAGCTGGTGGGGACAATTGGCAGGCGCCACAATTGGCCAGCTGTGGCGCCTGGTGGACCAGGCGCCACAGCTGGTCCTACCCAAGGGTGGCGCCTGCCTTGGCAGGCGCCATAATTGGGTCCTAAAAAAAATTAAATAGAAAAAAAAGGGGCAGCTGTGGCACTTCTTTAAAGAAGTGCCACAGTTGGCTGAATATGAATTTTCAACTCTCCCGCCAATCAGATTTCCCTCCTTTAACTTTACTTTTTATCTTTTCCCTCCCTTTTTCCTTTTTATTCCCTCTTCCTTAGCTCACGTTGACGCCTCTCCCCCTGTAAAAGATATCACTTTCTCTTGCACAACAAAAACACACACTCATCTTCTTCATTAAATTCTCTTGTCCCTTTTTCCATTTTGTTTCGTCTGTCCCCACTTTTGTTCCTAGTTGTTCCCTTTTCTTCATACTCTCTGTCTCTCTTCCTCTTTTGAACCCCACTCCAGTTGATCCCTACTCCACTCCACAGCTCACATTTGCTCATCCTCGTCACTCAAGCTAGCGTCACCAACGTAAGAAGAAGATTGTTTCATTCTAGCTTGCTTTGTTTAAATTTTTTTTTAGTACAGTAAAGATAAACCGTAATATAACGTTTTTCTTTTTGCTTTGTTTAAATTTTTTGGCCGACAAGCTTGCGTTTTTTAGTAATCTTTTAATTTACTTAATTAGTTGTTGATGTACTGTGTTCACATATCAAGTTCTTGTATTGTGATATTTTTTATGTTAGCTTTGGAGAGTATTAATGTAAGAACATTATTGTTGAGGAAATGACAATAAATATATTGTTGTGTAAGAACATTATTGTTGGGGAACTTGAATTTTAAATGTGAAAATTATATATATATATATATATATAATAGGTTGAAATATAAAATAGAAAGATTGACAATTTGAGAGATGATAAACATGAAAGCAACTCATTTTATATAAAGCTTCACAATCAGGAAGCATAAAAAAGGGCCACAGGAAAGAAAAGAAAAAGAAAAAAAAAGGACCCTCCTGTGGCGCTTGCTGACGCAAGCGCCACAGTAGGACCCCCCTCCTGTGGCACTTCCTCTAACAATCGCCACAGGAGGGTATTTTTTTTTAAAAAAAAATTAAAATGTTGTGGCACTTCCAAGCGCCACAGCTTTTTTTTAGTAGCGTCCAGATATGTGGCACTTCTCTAGCGCCACAGTTAATACAATTATAAGCGCCACATCTTTAGTTTTTTGTAGTAGTGCAAGTGCATCTAAATAAGGGGGAGTGACCTTTGATAATAATGACATGGATAAGGATGATCGAATAGAGGATACTATTCATGATATAAGAGAAGAGGCTTTTGAGCAATCACATGCATATGGTAATATGTTCAGTGACGCTCACCCCCTTCAAGATTATGGCCAATAATTATGTTCGTAAACACGTAATTAATGTAGAATTACAGACCATATTTCAAATTGGGACTTATTAAGGTAATCTTTTACCCAAAATCGGATTTACAAACATTTTTTTTTCATAATTTATTCACAATGGTCTCATATTCATAATTCAAAACCAATATGGCCTGTAGAGGTGAATTCCATTTACAAATATCAGAGTGCAAAGTAAATTCCCGACTCACTCGGGTTCCATTCATTTAATAAGGGTTTATACAAAGGCTTAGAGCCCATAATTCATACCCTTTACTTGGGAATTACACAAAACTACATCACAAATCCCAAAATATACATATACTTCCCACAAAATATCCAATAATATACAATGATAACCAATAACCAAAAAGGAACTCCTAACACGGAGCTTACCCGCTCTTTGTCACCCATTTGCCTTTCGATCCTTCAGCCCTGTCTAAAATGTTTAATTTTGGGAGAGTGAGATTCTAAAGAATCCCCATAGTGTCAAATCAATCATATAATGTACAATAATAAGGCATGAAATCAAATTATTATCCATATAAGCAACTACAACGGCAGTTCAACGGCAATGGTTAGTATGACACATGTCATCCCTGACGATTGCTCACGCTGTATTGCATCACAACAATCCACACAATATAATTCACCACAGCTGGGATCCATATAAAGCATTTCATAATGCAAGCCATACAGGCAAGATACACACAACCCACGGCTGGTTTCACAAACGCCACCCCACGGGTCGGATTCACAAAGATCCATGTCAATTACGACGGCAGTTCAACGGCCGACCTAGAGATGACCAACGTCAATCCCTATACGGCTCACGCTGAAGTGCTCACGCCGTAATGTACCATGGCACACATTTCACAAATTCAATGATAAGTTATGCATACCAAAATATCATACACAATATGAGAGAAGAGTCACTACCTTGATCCTTCCGTGTGTGTCCTAGCGCAGGTCTCTCCCGAGTAGGGAAAATGTCAAATCCTATATTCATAATTAGGGACGAAGAGTTATACTCTATTCCAAGACTTAATTCACTTCATAATACTTAATTGGTTATCATTATTGCTCTTTTAGAGTCATTAAATACCCCTAACAAAACTTCTAAAGGGTTGGAAGAACTACCCCAAAGATCCCCTTTTGGAAACACAAAAATTGATTTTTCACTGCTGCACCTCGAGTGAAAATGGTCTCACTCGAGCATTGGTACGGACACTCGAGCACAAAAGCCCTCACTCGAGCATTGGTACGGACAGCACCTCAAGTGCTAGGAAGTGAGGACAGAAAGTGCTTGCCCGAGAGCACAAAAATTTTCAAAGAAGAGGATCACTCGAGCACAAAAGGCCTCACTCGAGCATTGTACGGACATCACCTCAAGTGCAAGAAAGTGAGGACAGGAAGTGTTTTCCTGAGAGCACAAGAACTTTCATAGAAAAGGATCACTCGAGCACAAAAGCCCTCACTCGAGTGATGTTCTTCCCTCACTCGAGCACACTCACTCTCACTCGAGCATAATTATCAGAAACCAGAAAACGCAGAAGGTATGATAGCACTTCCAGAATTTTTTACCAAATGATCCAAATGAAACCAAATACCAAACCAAAGCTACTCCCACACAAAAACACCCAAGGAATCCAATAGAAACATCAAAATTAACAAAATCCTACTCCATTATCATGCTTTGGTTTGAATCAACACAAATAATCAATTTTCCCAAAATCACTAAACTTAACATTTCAGCCTCCAATCAATCTATCTATCCTAAACTCATTCCAAAACATCATTCTCATGCCAAAAACATACCAAATGAACAGTGGCACTCATTTTCGGATTCAAGCCCAAAATTTCCAGAAATTATAAACTACTTCAAATGGCATGAAACTTAGATAGATAGATTAGTCTCACTCATCTTATCAATCTTTTCAAAGACACTCTTTGATTCTCCAACAATCAGATTTTCGTGTGGGCTCAAACCTCAACCAATGGTCAAACTAAAAACACCAAAATGAAGCTCTTCATTCAAGGAACATCATTAATGAAAAGAGCTTGAGCAATGGAGATCATTTACCTACTCAAATCACAAGCTCTTCTTCTTCTCACTTGGCAGCTATGGAGGATGAATGGGAGAGAGAAAGTGAGGAAGAGATGGAGTGTGGAGAGGGATGAAATGATGATAAAGCTACTCCTTCCCCATGTCAGCCGAATAGAGGAAGAGGAAGAAAGAGAAAATATTAATTAAATCATATTTGACTTTTCTTTATTCCTCTATCTTCTCCCAACTTGCCACATGTCCACTTGCCATTGGTTTACACAAAATAAGTCACCAATTAGCTTCTCTAATCCCTCTATTAGCCATTTAATTACACATCTCATTTTCTCTTAGCTAGTAATTAATTTCTCCCTTAATTACTAACTCATGACCAATAATTCCATTCTTCCAATTTTTCACTAATTATGACATATTAATTAATATTGCCATAGAACACATAATAATTCCAATTAAATTCATAATTATCCACAATAATCATGATTAGCCCTTAGTCAAAAATTGGGATATTACACTGAGAAGCCATTGTACCTGGGATGTAAAAAATACCAATTGTTGAAAGAAATATTGAAATTGGTAAGGTTAAAAGCACGACATGGATAGAGCGACAAGAGTTTTTTAGAAACGCTTGACGCCTTTAAGGATATACTTCTAGATGATAATGCGTTGCCTTGTCGATACTATGATGCTAAGAAAATAATGTGTCCATTAGGGTTGAAGTATAAAAAGATCCATGCATGCCCTAATGATTGCATATTGTATAGAAAAGAGCATGAAGAGAAGCATCAATGTTTGTTATGTGAAACTTTGAGGTACAAATCAAATAAGGCCCCTGTAAAAGTGTTGTAGTATCTTCCAGTCATACCAAGGTTCAAGCACTTGTTTGCTAATGAAATTGATGACAAAAAATTGAGATGGCATATGGATGAGAGGGTTTTTGAAGGAAAGCTTCGACATCCAGCTAATTTTTCTCAATGGAACAAAATTGATCAATTATTTCATAGCTTTGGCAAAGAACCTAAGAACCGGGCTTAGTATAGATGACATGAATCCTTATGGTAGTCTAAGTAGTATACATAACTCATTGCCTATTTTGTTGATAATTTACAACTTATCTCCTTTGTTATGCATGAAACAAAAGTACATTATGTTGTCTATATTAATTTCGGGACCAAATAACCCTGAAAAACGTATGTGATAGTATTATTGGGACACTGCTCAACATACGAGGTAGTTCTAAGGATGGCATAAAGGCAAGATTAGATTTGCAAGAAATGAGAACACGAAAAGACTAACATCTAAGGCCATATGGTAAGAGAACATTTTGTCCTCTAGCTTCTCATACTTTGTCTAAGGGTGAGAAAAGAAGTTTTTGTGAGTGTTTACATGATGGCATCAAAGTTCCCTTAGAGTATTCTTCAAATTTTAAGAAGATTATATCGATGAAAGATTTGAAGTTAGTAGGGGTAAAGTCTCATTTTTGTCATGTCTTAATGTAACAACTACTCCCAGTAGCTATTCGAGTCATTGTCGAATATGATCTTCAACACATATTGACTATACTTTGTTTCTTCTTCAATGTTATTTGTAGTAAATTCATTGAGACAGAAAGATTGGATGAATTGGAAAATGAAGGCTATTTGATTTTGTTCCTGTTTGAGAAGCTTTTTCTTCCTTCTTTTTTTGACATCATGGTTTATCTAATTGTTCTTCTAGTCAGGAAGGTAAAGTTGTATGGCCGTGTCTATTTTCTAAAAGGGTATGTGAAGAACCCAAACTGGCCTGAAACATCTATTGTTCAGAAATATGTTTATGAAGAAGCCATAGAATTTTGTCAACATTATTTGTCAAATGTAGGACATATTGGGCTTCCTAAACATTATCACAAAGAAGGGGGTAGATACGGGGCTAGAGTAAAGAGTATGGATCCTGATGAATTGCAACAAGTCCACTTGTATATCTTAAATAATGTTGATGAAGTTCAAGATTACATGAATGCTCATAAAGAAATTATACTGAAAGAAAATAGTTGAATGACTAAACAAAGGTTAATTAGGGAGCATAACAGAACTTTTGCACAATGGTTTGAATAAACGGTTGATGGAAAAGAATGTGTTTCTGATACAATTAAATAGTTAGCACATGGTCTGGTTGATGTCATAAGTTGGAATACATTTGTAATCAGTGGTTATACCTTTTACATGAAGTCCCTAGATGATAGGAGCACCATCTAAAATAGTGGTGTTATGTTAGTGGCTGAATCTATGCACTTCTCTAATTTGAAAGATAAGAACCCTAAATTGGCAACCATACCTTATTATAGGGTTATTGAAGAGATTTGAGTGATTGAATATGTTAAAATTAAATTTCCTATTTTTAAATGCAAGTGGGTTGATGTCAATAATGGTGTAAAAATTGATCAGTTATGATTTATATTAGTAGATCTAAATAGTAGAAGTTTTGGAGATGAACTTTTTATTATGGTAGATCAGGTGAAACAATTGTTCTATAGTACCGATCAAGCAAATAAAATATGGAATGTAGTTCTCCAAGGAAAAAAGGTCATTGATATTGATGAGGAAAGTCATTCAAATATTGATATACTTGAGACTCCTTATTTTTCCTGGTGTCTACCAATATTGAACGAAGAAGATGAAGTAAATAATGAACACGACACAAGAAATGATCATCATGAAGGGATTTGGGAGGATATCCCTTTATAAAACTACTTTAAAAGTTAACTAGCTAAAGTGATTATCATTATGAATTATATCCGAATTATATATATAGTTATTTTATAGATATAGTGTTTTCATATTATAACTTAAGGATTTATATTCTTTTCTTGTCTTAACTGGAAAATAAAGGATCCGAGGTGACCTAATGTAGAGGCTTTAGAGGCACCTAGTGCTCATCAGAGCAACCCAGTTAGTGTTAATCAGAGCGAGCCTAGCAATACTTCAAGCTAGAATCAAAGTGAGCCCAGTAACCAATCTATACGGAGGGGTAGACATGGCACACGGTTGAGAGACATTTCCCTCAGTCGGAGTGCTGGGCAAAAGATACCGATTGAGTTTGATAGATATGAGAAACCAACAGGGCCTAATACAAGCCAATATAGGAGTTTTCTCGGCATACTTGCACACAACAAGACTAGCATCTTGATAGAAGCATGGAGAAGCAACATATTTGGGACACTATCCATGTATACAGTTCTCTTCTATATGTAATGATTATCAAATTTGTCACTTACTCCTTCAAAGCATGCATTACAGCTTACCTACGACCTTCCTCAGAGTTACATCTTGTACAACAAGACAATGACGTATTGTTGTGAGCGCTAGCAAGTTTAAGACAAATTTGGCCAATAATTACATTCATATCGAGGTGAAAGATAGTGAGCCTTATCCTACTTTGTGCAGCAAGTATTCATATATTGATGAAGCGACTTGGCAAGAATTTTTCAGGCTTTGGACTACTCCAGAAGCTTTGATGAGTTGACTTATTTTGCATTTTATTTACTTATCAATTGTCTTAATTGATTGTAACCTTTTTTTAATTTCTTATTCCTAGGCAAAAAGCATAAGAGAGTGATAGAAAGAATGATTACCCTTTTACAATGTCTCGTGGGGATTATACAAAGGCTGAGAAAGACTTGTTGGAGGCCAAACAGAAGAGATTGGAATAAGCATATCAATTCAATCCTTCTATTCTTCTTTTTCCACCATCTCCGATTAGTCACAATGAAAAATGGTAGTTTGCTCACCAAAAGAGGAGTAGGTCTTATACAAGTGAACAATCTTGTATAGTAGGTGAAAAAATTGTAAGTATATATCATTGTTGTTATTAATTACATAAGAAATAGGTTTCATACTTATGTTTGTTATCTGTGTCTTACAAGAGGAACTTAGAAAAAAAACAAGCTAAGGGATCTTTTAGATCAGAGAGCAGGAATGATATCCTAACTGTTGCTACTGGAAAACAAGAGCATCCAGGCCATGTCAGGGGAGTTGGAGGAGGGGTAGGCATAAGGGATTACTTTGGAGCCCCCTTACGCGATTCCTCAATCATCGTGACTAGGGAGGAAATGGAGCATATGTTGGCCACTATAAGAACAAAAGCAAGGGTCGAGGCAGAAGCATCATTTGATGCACTATTAGAAACCTGGTTGAGCAAGATGAAAGAGAAAATAATGATGTTTTTGAGCTCAAGACAAGATACCAATGCTCTGCAGGCACAATCATGTGCTCCTAATAAGCATAGCACTAAAGGGAGTTGTTGCAATATTAGGCAGTCATTAGAGGGTCTTGCAAGAGAAATTGCCCGGGTCCTACAAGAGAAATTGCTTAGCCTTGTGACATTTTTGTCGAGGATCCTCTAAAACAGTTAGTTGCATGGGGGAGTATGTATAACCTGGGATCAACTGTCCACCAACAACAAATGAAAGATGATCACATCAGAGTGTCAGTTGAAGAGGACATTATTGCAGATGCACCTGTCCTTATCCCTTCTGATGATTTAAAGCTTATGAGCGATGTATTGGGTACTTTCATCTTATGGCCAAAGAACCTTGTTTCTGTTCGAGCTGAGAAAACCCTGATCAAAGCCCCAACAAATCCATCTCCCTTCACTCAAGAAGTTTCATAGCCTTTATTGAATTTCATGCAATAAGTGATTCTAATGGCATATGATACATCTTTCAAACAAGAGATTAGCCTACGGATTCAATTGTTGGCAAGTCAAGGGTAACATGCTTTCTTGAGAGGGATGATTTAATGTCCCTGGTAACTCCTAGACAACATGTTACGCTTGTGATTGTCCAACTATTCTTAATATAAGTATCTTCTTTAATTCTAAGTAAATATTTTAAAAATTTTATCGTTTATCTTTGATTTGTGTGCTTGCATTATTGTAAGTACATGAATCATAGTTTGGTCTCCTCTAATAATAGCGATAAATTTGGATTCATATACCCAATTCAAATATAAGAGAAAGGGACCACTGCTGCTATCAGATATATATACTTTTTGGTTCCATATATGCATGGGTAAGAAACAAATTTATATTTCTTAATATACATAATGCTTTATATTTGCTTAATATTCATCTCTTTTTTTAGTGATCATTGGCAATTGGTTCTTCTATGCAAGAATAGTTACACTATCATCCTCTTATGCTCCCTTGACTTCAAACTAGGGAATTAATTGAAAAAGACCATGAACTTGTAAGTTTTATTATATTATTACCTTTTGTGTGCAAAGTTTTATGTAATTTGTGTAAAATAAGTAACTTTTGTGATTTTGATGATAGGGCTATACGAACATTCCTACACGCTGCTTATGGTAAGCATGTTCGTGACATAAAAGACCCTACATGGATCATGCTAGAGGTTAGTACATATTGTTTTGTTTTAAGAATGTATTCAATAAGCATGCTTTTATACTTGTTTTAATGATATCATGTTCTTTTTCAGAGCCGTAGGCAACCACCGGGGTCTAACTTATGTGGTTTGTATGTTTTAAGACACATTTACAATATTATCACTCTACACATGACTGATTTTTAATTACTAAAGAGGTAAATGTATATTTCAGAACTTTTGTATTACTTTTATTATTTTTAAGTTACCAAGTTAATGTTTTGTCTAGCTTTAGTATTACAGATGTTTGATCTCGTTGATCTCTTTCCTGAAGAAGATATTGATTTCGTTAGCAAATGATGTACAGAATTCATCTATGAGCTTTCACAAAAATAGTGAGTTTTTGAATCCAATGTTACATTATTCTCATACGTATTGCTTCTAATGTATGAATTATAAAGTGTTGTTGTAATTGCAATTACATGATGTGTGATGGATTACAGTGTTGCTGCTGTGTGCAATTATAAAGTGTTGTGGTTTTCATATCTAACTAGGTTTTTGTCTCTGTGTAGGACAACTTCTGGGATCTGGGTGATACAGGTCTGATGTTGATACAGGCATAGGATTTAAGGGATTTACCTCTGCACTTTTTATTCCCTTTGTTTTTCTATAAAACTGAGGAATTTTCTGTACATACTAAGGAATTTGTCTTTCCTCTACTTTTCTTTAAAAGTTTTGGAATAGAAAGTGTACAAAGTTGAGATTTTGCTATTGTCATTGTTAAATTGTGGATCATTCTTATCTCGATAGATTCAAATTGTGTTTTAAAGTGCTTGATGACAATGTGTTGATATTGTTGCTTAGAATGTGTGTAGGAAGAATGATGATAATTGTTGACAAATGAAATTGTTGCTTCTGATTGTGTGTGACAATGTATTGATTTCAATAATTTTTATTCTTGTTGCTTTTGTAAAATGTGGGGTGTAGTAATGTTGTTGTCATTGCTTCTGATTATGTGTGATAATGTGTTGTTGCTTCTGTGGAATCTGGGATGTTGTTGAAATAGCTCGCTGGGTAAAGTTAATTTGTAAGAGGATTTTTTTAAAAATAATAGAATTGTTACAACCAGTCTAAAAAAATACTTACAACTGGTCTAAAAAAAATACTTTTTTGACCGATTGTAGAGACAGTTGGTCTAAAAAGTATGACTTTTAAGACCAGTTGTACTCTAAAAACCCATGCTTTTAGACCGGTTGTATTGTACCTATAACTGGTTTAAAAAGTCATACTTTTTAGACCTGCTGTGTAATTTTCTAGACCGGTTATATCAAGACCTAATCCAAACCGGTTAAAAAAGTCATTTTTAATCAATTTAAAAAGTCATTTTTCCACTGGTATATAACCGAATTAAAATTTGAGGGACTGAGTTGTACCAAGTCTCATAGTTAGAGAGGGAGTCATAATTGAATTAAAACTTGAATGATCAAATTATTAATTCTCCCTTAAATATATTGAGCAGGAAATTGGAAAAATGGGGGTGAAAAAAAGTACCTTTTATTAATAAAAATGAAAAAAATATCATCCCATCTTATCTCAATGCATTTTGTAACTTTCAGGGGCCTGACTATGTAGTTCTACATAATGTTGTGCATGAAAAACCTCTTTCCATTAGAATATACTGGGTCGTTAATGTCCGGTCATGTTGGAATGAGATGAGTCTAGCTTAAGAAAATACGGCACTCGATGCATATCAAGTCAGGATGAAAAAAATATTGGGATACCCCGTCCCCATCTCAGTGTGTATATATTATTTTTTATTTTTTTTTCAAATATTAAATTTCATTTTATTTTTGACCGTAGTTTCCCTAATCACTTTTAACAAGTCGGTGTAGGTCCATAGAAAAAGCAACAAGCTAGTGAAGTTGATTGATTAGCAAGCTTCTCAATAGGGGTGTTCAAATCCAAGACCGGGACCGGGATCCCCCAATCCTAGTTCCCGTCCCGGTATGAGGCCAGGATTGGGATCTTGTGTCCTGTCCCGATCCCGGTCCCGGGACAATCACGGTCCCAGAACAACTGGGACTATCCCGGGACCAAGATCGAGAATTCCCGGTCTGAACACACCATGCCTAACAGGAGCGATCTTGATCAATGATCATGCCATTTACACAAAAGTAATATAGCGAATTTACACAGAACATAGAAACAAGACCAGAATTTAATATGTTGCTCACAGAACAAAGAAACAAGACCAGAAAATGACGAAGGTCATCAGCTGATTCATGAACGGATTTTTTATTGGGTTACTTTGAATAATTTTATTGGACTTCGGCTTAGTATTTGGAACAGATGCTATCTTATGTGAGTTTATTTGTATTTATTTTTTAATTTTTAAAATTATGTTACAATGGCACCTTTCTTATCTCCACATATAAGAGACTACCTCCGGTCTTAAATATAAGATATAGTTGATTTTTTTGTAAAAATTAAGGAAAGTAAATAAATTGCTTTAAATTATTTTTATTTATTATTTTTCCTTCAAGCTAATTTGTGTAACTTATAAACTAATGTATAATCTAATAATACAAAGCATATATTATGATTCATTTAACTTCCTTAATCTTTCCTAAAAAAGTCAACTATATCTTATATTAAGGACCGGAGATAGTATTTACTTCTTATGTTTGTATTATTATATATGTAAATTCTTTTTAATTATTAAACCACCGGTTCGACCACCGTTTACTGATCCAACTGGATGAACCATAATACATTGATCTCTCAGGTTTAATATCCGGTTCGGCTTTTAAAACATTGCATTCAATTCCCTTATCATCTAGACTTTAGAAGTGCATTGTGGATTGTCATTTGTTCTTGTCAACTGTTATAAGCGCATTTTCTATGTGCCTCTCTCACTCTTCTTGTTGTATTATAAGCTATCCCAAAAACATTTTGCATGTTTTTGGATAAGCAGTGATAAAAAAATTTTATTTCATATAACTTTTGTAAACTTAAGTTTGGACAAAAATCAAATAGTTATGTTTAGATTAACTTTTGTAAAAAAGTCATTTTGATAAACTGAAACTTGTTTGGATAATTAGTCAAAAAGCATGTTTTGATTAAACTGACTAGAAATAACATGAATTTCATTAAATAATACACATTTATATTTTATTATATGTATAAAATTGATGATTTTAAAGAAATATTAAAATTAAAATTATTAAAAAAAGAAATAGTTACTAAATTATTGGGAAAAAATTGAAAATACTAAATTACTTAAATTTTTGAAACAATTTGGGAAAATTCCCTCATTAAAGATTTAATTGATGAGAAGGACCTAAATCAAAGTATTGATATTCTATATGTATAAAATTTGCATAATACTTATACTCAGTTCATATAAAAATTTATCAGGTCATTCTCAACCATTAAATTGTGAATGGTAATTGTTCCCAAATTTTCACCATATTTAATATTTTTTTTATTCTTTGACTATTTTATAAATTTCAAATTATTGAATCTTTTAGTCCAATTTTATTTTTTCATTGAAGATAGAACTCACTTCAAGACTATTCTCTTTTTCTTTATGGTCATTTTTTCTCTCTCCACGTATGAAGGCTGCCTTAGCCAAAATGAAGGTGCCTGAAAAGTCAAATTAGCCAAAACTAGGTCAAAACATCAAAAAAGTATCAAAACACGTTTGGGCTCTTCATCGCACGATTTAGGGATCCAATCGCAGGTCTAAACACAAGTGAATGCATCTCATTTCAAGCCAAGATATTCTCAAGATGGGATGAGACACAGTTAGTGGATCCTCTAAATTCTACTTTACACAAATTGGAAAAAGAGGATAATATATGAATGCAAATGATTGGAATATGCTAAGATGATTGATACTTTAGCCTCTACCTTTTATATAATGAAGTCTCAATAACAGAATTGGTTACAAAGCAATATACACAGAACACGTATACAAGAAAGAATCTGTGAAAACATTTTACAGCTGTAAATGAGCTACACAAGATTTACACCTATATTGATTTACTAATCAGGTATAATCTCTAACATTCTCCCTCAAAAGAGAGGCTATGGGACACAAACCAAGTTTGCTTCTAAAATGAGTGAATTGAGTATGAGAGAGAGCCTTAGTCAAACAATCTGCAACCTGATCAGACGAAGGAATGTATCGAACATCCAGTTGCCTTGATAATGTAAGGTCTCTAACAAAATGTATATCAATTTTTATGTGTTTGCTTTGAGCATGCTGAACAGGATTTGCTGCTAGTGCTTTTGCACTCATTATCACATCAAATAACTGAAGGCGTTTTAAGAAACAGACCCATTTTAGAGATAAATGAACATAACCATTGTATTTTTGCAGTTCCATCTGCTAAAGTCCTATACTTTGATTCTGAACTAGATCTAGCTACAAGTCTTTATTTCTTAGATGCCCATGAAATTAATGTTCCACCCAAATACAAATAGGCTCCTTCCACATATTTGCGATCATCCACATCTATGGCCCAATCAGCATCAATGAATGTTGTTAGCTAAAGTCTCTGAAATGGTTTAATATGTAAACCAAAGTGATAAGTACCTTTAAGATACCTAAATATTCGCTTGACCCCTTGAAAATAAATCTCAGTTGGTTTTGCCATGAATTAACTTAGCTTATTCATATCAAAAGCAATATCTGGTCAAGTAGTGATCAAATATTGCAATGATCTAATAGCTCTTCGATATAACAAAGGATCAGATAGAGGTTTCCCATCCTGGGTAGAAAAGTAACGCCCTGTGACTATAGGGGTGGATACCGGAGCACAATCATACATATTAAACTTTCTAAGCAAGTCCATAATATATTTACTTTGGTTAACATATAAGCTAGAGAAGTCTCGACACACCTCTAATCTAAGGAAATAGTATACTAGGCTTAATTCTTTCAAGGAAAACACCTTATTTAATTGTAGAATTAAATTTCTAAAGAAAATTGGATCATTACTAGTCACTAAAATATCATCCACATAGATAAGTAGAAATACCAGCCGCTTATGGGTCTGAAGAAAGAACAAAGAGACATCACTCCGAGCATTTCAAAATCCCCAACTCATAAGAACCATCTTCAACTGATCAAACCATGCTTATGACGCTTGTTTGAGGCCGTAAATAGCTTTTACAAGCTTACATACATGAGTAGGATGTCATGAGCTATGAAACCCTTCTACGTGGCACATAAACACTTCTTCTTGAAGGATCCATTCTAGAACGCAATATTAATGTCAAGTTGATGGATCTCCCAATGATGAGTAACCATAATAGTAAAAATTAGTCTTATAGTTGTAGACTTTACCATTAGGCTGAACGTCTCCCTGTAATCAAAACTAGTAGACCGTTGTGTTAGAATCCAAGTTTTGATGATCACAAAATGTGATTATGTGTTTTTATAAGTAAATCATGTTTTAAAAGTGTAAATATTGATCCACATTTGTTACCAAATGCATTTTGATAAAGTTAAGAGGAAGTAACTGATAATTTGACTGATATACTCGAGTGAAGTAGCCTCACTCGAGTGAGAATCAGCTTTGCACTCGAGTCCAGGAAGTGTTGCCTGAAAGTGTGGTAGAGAGGCTACTGAATTTTGAGATTTTTGAACAATACTCGAGTGACAAGAAGTGCACTCGAGTGATGACCAAGTTTGCACTTGAGCTTGAAGTCATACTCTCACAAGTACTTAACAGAAAGCCAAGTCTGAGACAGAAAATATCCGTTGCACTCGAGCACTGACTCAACACTTAAGTGAGAGCCACAAGCTCACTCTTGTCCTGCGAGTAAAGCACAAGAAGTATCTATCTGAGAGTAAGCAAGAACTTGAAAATAGGAAGTGTACTCGAGTGAGACCTACTGCACTTGAGTGATGTGACACAAGTCTTGAAAGTGCAAGGTGCACTTGCAGAAAAGTAAATGAAGTTTTAATCAGAAAGAACACCAGAATAAGAGTGCAAGGTGCATGGGCCAGGGCCTAACAGGGCCGGCCCTAAAGGGCTCAGGGTCAGGAAAATTACAGTTTTTCAAGGCCCGGCCCGAGAGCATCAGGGCCAGGGCCGGCCCGCAGGGCTGGGAAATCCTTTTTACAATATTTAACTATTTTTCCTGCGTATTTTCCCCAGAGAAATATAATTAGTAAATAACAACGATTAAATTTCTAATTTAATACATAAATGTTGTCAACATTATGGTTTAAATAACACATCTCTTGCAACAAACAAACACAGTTACTAATGTATAATCAAAGGTAAAATCATGTCTATAAATAACTCATACAAAGGCCAAAGTATAAAAAGACAAGAAGTTAAATACTCTAACCTCTAAACAACATGAGTATGACGACTATCATTTTCACCTTCTTCGCCACTATCATCAATTTCAAGGACATTT
This sequence comes from Inga oerstediana, assembly GCA_963210345.1. Classification (NCBI taxonomy): domain Eukaryota; kingdom Viridiplantae; phylum Streptophyta; class Magnoliopsida; order Fabales; family Fabaceae; genus Inga; species Inga oerstediana. The sequence continues at coordinate 27,663,181 of OY723408.1, forward strand.
GATTGTGTTTTACTTTGAGCAGTAGGTTCAAGTAGTCAAATAATCACAACCTCCATCAAAAATCATACTCTATCAAGCAGAATAGTATATAATATGATTTTAGTCTAAATAGGCATAACAATATACTCAAAAATCACAATATGATTCAATTAGACAAAACAATATACTCAAATATCATACTCTATACAATATGAGGACAGAGTGACATATAGATTCAATAAGGTAATTCAAAAATGTAACATGGTTCCTTTCCAAGTAAAAAAAATAAAAAATAAACGGGCCTAAAGGGCCGGCCCGAGGCCCTTTTAAGCCCGACTTCCTTTTGAGGCTACAATTTACAAGCCCGGCCCTTGAAGGACCAGGGCCTAAAAGGGCCGGCCCGACGGGCTCGGCCCGTTTTCCCGGCTCTATATTCAGGTATACTCGAGTGAGGACCTAACACTCACGAGTGAGAAAGCACACTTCTTCTAATACTGGTACAAGTGTTGAGCAAAAGAATGTCCAGAAGTAAAGATATACTGATGCACTCGAGTGAGGAACTTAGCACTCGAGTGAACACCTCAACACTCGCAAGTGAAAAAGCTCACTCTTGCAAAACTTAGTGCAAGTGTTGTCTCGAAGCAAAGCCTTAAGCTGAAATACACTGATGCAGTCGAGCGAGACATATGCACTTGAATGAGGATAAGTCACACTAGCAAGTGAGAAATCTCGCTCTTGATAATTCTCAAGGAAGTGCTAATCAAAAGCAAAGGCACAAGTGGAAGAATGATGATACACTCGAGTAATGAACCAAAATTCTGCAACACTTTCTATCCACACTCGAAAGTCATGCAAGTGCTAGCTAAGAAATATGGGATGCACTTGAGTGAGGCTTCAGTGCACTCGAGTAAGACCCTGACAGAAACCAAAACAAGATAGACTTACACAGCAATCAATTCAAACTTGGTTCAATGTTATTCATTCATTATGTTTTCACTTGTTATTATTATTAAACGTTATTTAACATATATTTCAAGTGTGAAACAGGAGTTTGAATGTTTGGATCAGGGATGCATATATAGTGTAACCCCTTACTTTAAAAACCATTAATATGGTTCGTAAACATGCCATTAGATTAAACTGGAAACCAACGAATAGTTTAAAACTTATTAATATTCCTAACTTCAAGATAGGATTCAGACTTGTGATAAAATGGGTTTTCAAAAAATTTTCCAAAACCTATTTAATACGGTCTCACATTCACTTCTCGAATATATTTGGCCTGTGAAGTTTGGTTCCATTTACTAATATAAGAGTGTATAACAAAATTCCAGATGACTCTTGGGTTCCATTCATTCACTAACAGGATCTACCGGGGGTATATTCGTGCATTTCAACTTCCCATATTGAGGATTATATAACACTATCCAAATTTACAACATTTGCGATATATATAATCATCCCAAAAGCATGATAACCAACTAACAAAACTTAAAACTCCTAGCTGGGAGCACTATCCGCCCTTGGTCACTCGCTTCTCCTTAGATCTTCTTGCCCTAGCTATAGGTTAGTCATTGGAAAGAATGAGATTCATATAAATCTCAGTAGTAACAATTCATTCATAAGATATATAATAACAAAGCATGTAAGCAAATCACAGAGTAGCAATCATATTTAGGACTTTCATCACATAACGACAGCTCTCACTGCTGTATATAAAATACGACAGCTTTTGCTGTAATCATAATAATGACAGCTTCCGATGTATTCACAATAACAACAGCATCATAGCTGTATTTGCAGCTGCATCCGCATTCGTTACAATTCAATGGTAACCACAAACATACAATGCATTATACATGATATAAGAGAAAGAGTCACTACCTTGGTCTTTCCAGTCTTGTTATTGCACAGATTTCTTACGCTCAGGGCAGATACTGAATCCTATAATTAGAATTATGGATGACAGGTTATTACAATTATTTCTATATTCTCCAAACAATAAATTTATAGCTCATTATGCAGTCTCTTCATAATTAAATGTATAACTGAGATTTGCTCTTTAACAATATTGACATGCAAGAAAAGTAATTTCTCTAACTTTCCTATCAATAAAAAATCACTCACAAAAGTGGTTCAATTCTAAGTCTTATGTATTTGGTAATTAAAACTCCTGTTGCTTTTATACTTCTTTCATCAAGGCTTCTTTCATCTTGTCTTTATCATAGGGGCAGAGCTATTAATTGCAGAAATGATAGCAGAGTAACCTAGATCAGCCATGTAGCTTCTCGAAAAGTAAAACTACCTTTTACTGCTCACACGCTCCAAGAGAAAAGATCACAGCCTGTAATGTGTTCTTTTAGGAAAGAACAAGCTAACAGTAAAACCAATGCATATTAAGTTCAAGCTGTCAATGCAAATTCAAAGACTTTAATAACATTAATGTGCAATATCTAGAAAAACGAAGCCATTGATCTAGACCACAAAAGAGGAAATCCCTGGAATTTTTTAATTTTGTTCTTCCCCTTTAATTCTTCGATCTTGCTTTTTTGTTCTGCTGCTTGTAGACCTCCAAATGCCCCAAGTTTGATCAATGAAACAACTTGTAATAACTCATACAAGAAGTTTGAGATTTGATCCTGAGTATAGGAGAGAGAGCACTTGAACTTGGAGCTGAAGTGTCTTCAGATACTCAGTTGCTTCATCTAGCATTGAAGCTTTGTCCACCTTATATTTCAAGTAAGAAGTCAGCTAAGTCAATGAAGAGCATGATAGATCAGGTGTTTGTGTGTGCTTAATTGATCATGTTTGGGGAATTGATCTTCTGCAATTTCAAGTATGAATTCACTCAATGAAACATCATATTTCATACATTAGCAGAGGGCTGAAATCCCCCAAAAAAGAAAGTGAGTTTCATTTAGAGCACTTATAACTGAAACTTTGAAAATCTTATCATACTTTAACTTTGAACAAACTTTGATGAGCCTGTTTTGTTGTAGTTAAGAATCATGAAACAAGATCATTCCATTATTTATGAAGCAACACAGCATAGCAAGGATGAGAAAAGAAATAGTCAAACCTTGTTGCTATGGCTTCTCGTAAAGCACGCATCTTCTCATTGGTCCTGTCTGTTCGCCTATGTACACAAGTCCAAAAAAAATAATACTCTTTAATCATATAAATGATAGACTATAGGACACAAACTCAGAAAAAAGTATGCTATTTAGCAAAACATAATTAGAAAATGACATGATCACCCTTTCAGATAGATTATGCACTTCAGCACAGGCCTTATTAGAATATCTTCATCATTGTTTTCAGCTTTTATGATATACCTCAACTTACCACAATCTATTACTTTTAGCACTTCCAACATCACCATTTTTTGAGCATTGGAAGTCGTGAAGAGAGATGCCAATTGGCCACATTTTATTATAAATAGCTCCTTTAATTTCTCAAAAAGACCATAAGGAGATGGACGATGGCATAAGGCTTCCAAGCATTGCATGGCCTCAACTTTCAACTTTTGCAACTTGGCGAAGAGGATTCTAGTCTGATATAGTTGATCATTTGTGGTGTCAATAAGGAATTTTATGCTATCAGAATCATAAAGTACAAATTCTTTTAACTCATTCAAACATTCACCCTGCATTGGAAACAAGTTGGGAATGATGCTTTTGTAATCTCCCTAAAATTTTCCTAACAAAAGAACCTCTAGGGTTTGGGGCAATGCCTGGAATGTTTCATTTGTGATAGAGGAATCTAAATTATTTATTGATATTAGTCTAGACGTTGAATCATCTTTGGAAGTGTTTATGGAACACAGCTTCTCTTGGAACCTGTACATCCCCATGTGCACCTTTTGTACATTGCCAGAGCAAATAGAGGAAGAGGCAACTGCCTGCTCTATGCTTTTTAATGAGTTGTATGATGTCCTTTGGTGCCACTCTCAGCAAGAACTTGATCAGAAGTCTGATCATCCTTAAAGGTATCGTTTTGGCGTGTATAATTTAACTGTTTAGAAGTGACGCCTTTCTGTTCCAGAGATTTCAATTCCAACGTTTCCAAATTATACTTGAAGGGAACCAACGCCTATTGGCAGTGCATATTTGACTCCCCTAGATGTTCACTCTTGGGAATAATAAAGGCTGATTTAGGAGGATTAGTTTCATAGTCAAATAGTTGGTTATTCAACACTAAGTTTAATGAAATCAGGATAGGGAAGAGACTGAAATATCGATGAGGAGCCGCTTTAGAGTAGTCGGCTAGGATGTTTGACGGAAATGATCTTATGAACCTTGACAACAACATTTTCTTCCCATTGGATACCGGGCCAGGCCCTCTGTCATCAAGAACGGCCTAGATCTCCTCTTCCCACCACAGATAGTCAGTGAATTTCTGGGTAATCACTTCTTTAAAGTTGTTGTACATCTTCTGCCTCTAACCAAGAGCATAAATGAATCAAAACCAGAACTATAAGAAAATTACAAGATTGATGAAAACCCTAGGGCTGGAATAAACTCGTTTCAAAAAAGAAATCAAGAGAAATCCCAATCGGCAGCTGAAAACCCTGGGGAATCTTCTGATGAATGAGAAGGATAGGATCGAATAATCTGAGAAAATTGTGCCTGATGGACGCGCTTCGATGAAATTTCCCGGGAGGGAGGAGTCAGCTGCCTAAGCCACAACGTTTTCTTCTTCTTGCCCGCCATTTACATGTACAATTTACATTGAAATTTTAAAATTTGAAATGAGGTACTGAGCATATGGCTTGTCCGAAGCCCGAGGACAGAATTTTTTATTCTGAAAAAAAAAACGGCTTGTGAACAGTAAGATGAGTCAGTCATAAAGAAGCTGTTGGATGGATCAGCTTGGGGGAATAGATTTTATTAATATATTGATGATACTTCCTTCAATCCTATCTATAAAAGTTAGTGAAAAGTTGACTTACTTTAAATCCTAAATATAACATTATAATAAACTTTATCTTCTGAATTTATAATTATTTTCTAAAATATTTCATATTAATTAAGGAGGAGAAATTTCCAATATAAATGATTAAAATAGATATTTTAAAAAACCAACACATATTTTTTTTAAAAAAAAGCTTACTTTAAAAAATAGGCCTCTTAAAAAGGTTTGCACACTGAGAAATGAGTATTTCCACTAACTCTTCTCTCTTCTTTCTCTCCACTTAAATTTTCCATCATTGGATGAATTTTAATGGTCAAGATTTTACCAAGAAAAAAAAATCAGACCAGGCAGTTAGACCAAGGTCAAATGGGGGTCAAACATTAATTATCATTAAAAAAATTAATATTTTACGTAAACTAATAAAAACAAAAATTATAATGTAAAATAAATTTTAAATAATAACAAGAAAATAAGTGGCAACATATATTAATATATTTTTTAAAATTCTATAAAAAAAATGAATAGCTTTAAAAAAAATTGCTTAAAATCTGTTAGTATAAGTTATGATGCTTATAATTATGCTATGATTATCTAAACTATTAATTATCATTTTTTGCCAAAACTATTAATTATCATTACTGCATAAGCAAATCAGGGCTTAGATTATGGGATTAGATTTTAAATTTCAAATATTATTACCAATATTATGATATCTAATCTATTAATAATCATTATTACCCAAGGCAAATCAGCCCATGGATTAAGAGATTGGATTTTAAATTTTAAATTCCAAATACAATTCCGAATCATGTTCTCTTCCTTCATGTTTGTTTGTCCACTTCATTGTTTTCAATCTTCTTCTTTCGCCTTTCATTTTCCTCTGGTCAAAAATTGAGGATTCTAGTCTCCTATAACTACTACATCCTTCTAGGTAATTTATTTCATCTTCTTCTTGTCTTTTTTAAGATTTGTTTTTGCTTGATCTACTTTTATTTTCATCTTGGTCTTTTTGAAATTTTCTCTTTTCCCCCTAAAATGGTGCAATATCGCAATTGGAAGAAAAAAATATAGACCAGTCAACCTACCAAAACCAACGATTTTCCTAGTTATAACCAGTTTTGTCCTAGTTCAGTCTAGTTCTTATTGGTTTGCTTTTCTTCCAGTTTAGGGGCTAGACTGAACCGGACAACCGATCGGTTTCCAATCGGAACGCCAGTCTAGTCCAGTCCGATTTTTTGTTCCCTAGATTTTACTCTATTAAAAATATTATTGTAATATTAAATATTAAATGATAATAATATTTTTATAAATAAATCTCAACCATTAAAAAACAAATCTAATGATAAAGAAATTAAGTGGAGAAAGTAGTTAGAGCTGGGAATACGGGCCTAGGGCCGACCCTTCATGGGCTCGGGCTTAAACGGGTTGGCCCGTTTCCTAAAAAGTACCATATTTTTTAAGCCCACGACCCTACAGGGCTGGGCCTTCAGGGGCTCTGGCCTAAACAGGCTTAAATTCATTTTAATTAAAAAAAATTCTTTTTCAAATTTTACAATTTATTTTTTATTTTGCTTTAAATTGATATGCATCATTTTTAAAACTCATAAATTTTTAGTTAAAATAATCATCTAATGTCCAAATTAGCCTTTTTTTTAAAGTTTAAATGAATAAACCATTGTAGAAAATAAAATAAATCAAATCAATTAATAAGTGTTTGCTTGTTATTAATACTCTATTAAGTACTTAGGTGTCTCTCATATTGATAATTTGATATAATGATATTATATTTATTAATTTATTTTAAAAAAATATTAAACGGGCCTAAAAGGGCCAGCGCTACAGGGCTGCAGGGCTAGCCCTACAGGGCCGACCCTTTTAGGCCCACTTCCATTTTTAGCCTCTAAATCATAAGCCCGGCCATTGAAGGGCTCGGGCCTAAACGGGTCGGCCCGCCGGCTCTGCCTGAATTCCCAACTCTAAAAGTAGTTGGTAGAAATACTATTGGCCCTTTTTAAGTTAGGATTTCATTTAAAAGCTTTAAATAGGCTTCAAGTCTTTATGTGCAAAACCGTCACATAATTATATTTATATCTACACACTCATTTATGTAAATATATTCATTTGCATATATTTATATGTTAAGTACAAAAATATGAATAGATTTGCCTATCAAGTTCGTGGGTTTTACTTTATAGTCTTGCAAAAATGAGCCTATTCTATTTGTCTAAATAGGCTTGATCATGAGTTAGAGCCTAACCTAAGCTACTGACTTAGGGTCTGTTTGACAAAGTGGTGCCCATGGGTTACCGCGTGTTTGGCATAAAAAAAGCTCATTAGAGGAATTGGAAGCGTTTGGCAAAGCTTCAGCAATCATTGCACTTCTCCCTCTACCGTATCTTTTTTTTGAACACTAGTACAAAATTCCCTTTTTAGACCGTCATATTTAGACCGGTTATAGCGGATAAGGTCTAAAAAATTTGACCGGTGGCAGTTTTGTAATTATATAGAACTTTTAAGACCGGTTCTCAAAAAAACCGGTCTTAAAAAAATTATTTAGACCGGTTATAAATAAAACCGGTCTTAAAATATCAAAATATTTAAAAAATTAAAAATTTTAAAATTTTAAGACCGGTTATTTATAATAACCGGTCTTAAATATCAAACATTAAAAGTCCAAACTTTTTAAAAACCGGTATAAATTTTTTTTCAAGACTTTTAAGACCGGTTCTTAGAATAACCGATCTTAAAAGTCATACTTTTTAGACCGGTTCTTAGAATAACTGGTCTTAAATATCAAACATTAAAAGTCCAGACTTTTTAAAAACGGTATAAAATTTTTTTTTCAAGACTTTTAAGACCGGTTATTCTAAGAACCGGTCTTAAAAGTACTTTTAAGACCGGTTATTCTAATAACCGGTCTAAAAAGTGATATTTTAAAAAAAATATGGAATTTTTTTTAAATATGAAAATTTTTTTAAAAAAAATTTTCACCCTTTTAAGACCGGTTTTATTTATAACCGGTCTAAAATATCGATCCTAAATTTTTGAATCTCCTCTTTGTCGCGCCTAATTTTCGCTCTCTTAATCTGAAACCTCTCTTCTTAGTGCGATTACTCTGTGAGCTCGATCATCTTCGCTCAATCTCATTCTCATGTTTGTTGCTGCGGTGCTCTCACCCTCGCACTAAATGAGTTTGTTGCCGCCACAACCTCGCTTGCTCTGATCTCCTTCGTCGCGACTTTTCACTGTAGTTGCTTTTCTATCTCTAGTATGGGTCTTGCTTTGCTTGGTCACATAGACTTGTACCATGAATGTGATTTGCAGACTCAACATTTTAGAAAAGGTTGACGAAGAGAACATCAACCTTGCGTTGTTGCGAAGGAAGCATCTTTTCGTCTTTTTAGTTTTAGTATACTGTAAGTGATGATAAGAAGGAGGAGTTTCCTGAAGTTAGTATTCTTCTTTCCCTCTTTAATTATTTATGATTTTACAACGTTGTTCTGCTTTATGTTTCGTTTGATTAGCTATGCAAGGAATTTTTTTTGTTATCTCTAACTGTGCATATGCATGGTTCATTCTCATTTTTGCAGTTTCGGATGGGGCTGAGACTCCATTTGTTGGGTTAAAAAAGAAGAAGAAGACAGTAAGTCATTCAGTATTTATGTAGAATATTTTTGCACACAATCTCTGCCGAAGCTATTGGAATATATAATTATATGGGGGCAATATGATGCTTGTTTTTTGATTGAAGGTTGGAACTCGTAACTTTACTAATAAGGGTGGAGATGCTGCTGAAGATTTAGATGGTAAGCAGTTGTATTATTTATTGATGTGTGATAAAATGAACTCAATGACTGTATGTGTGTTATACTCTTGATGTCAAGTAAAATTAGCTGAATAAGTTATGAGCATCTAATAAATTTTGAACTCATTACATTGAATAAATCTAAGATAAGTTGCTCTTATATCAGAGATATGGATTGGTAGAAAAGTTGAGTGAATATGATAAAAAGATTATTCTTTCTTTTTTTTTCTTTGTTTTGTTCTGTTTCTCATTGCCCTTTGTTCAGAGTCTAGAGTGAAAAGGGTGATACAGGTATAGCACTACAAAAAAAATCCACATTTATTTTTTTTTTTTAAAAATATCACTTTTTAAACCGGTTATTAGAATAACCGGTCTTAAAAGTACTTTTAAGACCGGTTCTTAAAATAACCGGTCTTAAAAGTCATACTTTTTAGACCGGTTCTTATAATAACCGGTCTTAAAAGTACTTTTTAGACCGGTTATTATAAGAACCGGTCTAAAAAGTATGACTTTTAAGACCGGTTATTTTAAGAACCGGTCTTAAAAGTCTTGAAAAAAAAAATTTTTATACCAGTTTTTAAAAAGTTTGGACTTTTTAGACCTGGTCTTCGAACAACCGGTCTAAAAAAGTGATTTTTAAGACCGGTTGCTTAACCGGTCTAAAAAATAACAGACTTTTTAGACCTGCTGTATCAAGACCGGATCCAAAACCGGTCTAAAAAGTCATTTTTAACCGGTCTAAAAAGCCATTTTTCCACCGGTGGAAGCTCCATTGTGCAGCTTTTTTCCCCACAGCACTTCTGTTATCTCTCTTCCATCAAACTCGTTGGTTTTGTTCGACATTCACCCATGCAAAATGCCATCTATAAGCTATGGGTTTGTTCGAATCTGAGCTTCCACCAGAGGTGGTATTGGTGGTATTTCAATGGAGGTGGAGAAGAGAAGACATGGTGGGGGTGGTGAAACTGATGATCGGTTGCTGTGTTTTCTTCCCTCTCATCTTCAAAGTTCACGGTGCTGTGACAGTCCACTCCCTCTCAGTGTTGGATCTGTGTCTGAGCTCCGTTTATGGTGGAGGTGGACACTGCCAACGACGATGATGGTGATGCGATGATGATGGGTCTGCAGTGCTCCACTCAACTGTTGCTCCCTCAGTTTCGAAATGCCCTTAGCTGAAGAAGTAAAAGCATAGTGACCTAGGTCCTGGTCAAAATGCAAGTTTTGACTAGGGACCTACTTGAAATATGAAAAGTTTTGAGTAGGGGCTAAAGTATAAATTTTTAAAATATTTTAGGGCTCAAATAAAATTTCCTGAACACATGGGTATTTTCTGTGATTTTTCCTATATACTTTTCTTCACATTCTTGTAATTTTCATAAAAAATATATCACATAATTTAATCTCATAATAAATTAACAAACTTATATAACAATATATCTCACAATTCACAAATTATTGGTCATAAAATATAGTACAAACACAAATAACTATTAAAATAAAAAACGAAAAAAATAAGGGTGATGTTGCTTCTGTCGCTAAAGTAATCAATTAATAACTAGGACAACCTACTAATAAAATATAGTAGCAACTTAGGTCATTCTCCCAAGGAGTAATCTATGGGTTTTTCTTTAGGTTGAATTTAGGTGATAAAAAATGCAATGGAATAAACCTAAACTAGAATGCAAGACACTACTACCTAAATGCAAAATGCAAATAACTCTAAAACCTACATGAGAAAGAAACCAACCTAAATGAATGCAAATACAATTTTTAAGGGGGTTTTTTATGAGAGGCAAATTAAAATCCTAAGCAAAGAGATTAAGAAAAAGCAAGGCAAACAACAAAGATTTAATTCATTTATGATAATGAAGGGGACAACTTAGGATTCACATGGAGTTAGCTTTCTTAACACATATCAATTTATTAGACCAAAGTGGTTTTGATGAAAGATTGAAATTAATAGAATTAATCAACTAATTGAAACTGGGAAACCATCAAGTTCAATACAACTAATCCACTAGAAAACTTATAATGGAATAAACACTAGTTAATGAAATCCATTAACACCAGTCAAAATAGTTTTAAGATAGTTTTGGGAATCATATTCACAATTGCCTAATTAAACAACTAGACAATTAACCAACCAAATCAAACAATTAAGAGGTTAAACCCAAATTGACAATTAAATTAATAATCTAATTGACAATCAAAAGGTTGGGGAACAAAAATCCCAACAATCATCTAAGCACAAAATCAAATCCAAAATATCAATTTAATTCAAATTAAATATGTCTACAATATAAAACTAGATTTTTTTTAAGAAAACAATTCAAAATTATTTAAAATTAAATAATATCAAATCTTAAATGATCTTTAAGTGTAAACCCCTAAACTTTATCTTCCTTCCTATTTCTTCCAAATGACCTCCCAAGCAAGCTCAAGCTGCCATTAAATCCTTCCTTCTCCCAAAGACCAAACAACTCACGGGCATGTCAAAGAATCGGTGGAGAATAGGGTGGTAATGGGGTTGAAATGAGAATTATGTTATGACTGAATGAATAAGCGTGTATTTGGTTGAGCATTTTGGGGGCATATAAGCCCTTTTTTTTTTATTGAAAAATGACTTATCCAGTTGGTTTTTTTTTATGTTTGGTTCAACTTTTTCTAATTGCATCACGGGTATAATAAGCTACTTGTTAAATAAGCTCCTCACTGCAGTCTTTCTATTAAGTCACTTATTACGTAAGTCGAGATAAAACTCCTCTCACATACTTAGCTTGTATACCGTAAATCACGATTTATAAGCATTTATTGTCCAAAAATAAATCGCTCATCTAAACATAAATCACATTAGAAAAACTGACTTTTCTATTAAGTCATTTTTAATAAGTCAAAATTATAATAAGTCATATTTCCTACTGCTATCTCAAACACACACTAAATGTGATGTGAATTGAGTCAGAGAAAGAGATGGTTGTAAGAATTGACGTTGTGCATGTGGTGAGGTGAATTGATAGATTAGAAAGAGGGGGAAAGCGTCCCCTAGTGTGTGAGCGTAAGATGGAGAGCGTTGGCTCTCAAGAGAGAGAGTCCATAGTCCTGTGTGGCTAGGTGTTTTTTACGGAAAAATAAGGAAATTTTGAGTATAAGATTTAAACCTATTAAAATTGAATTCATCTATTCAAATTGAGTTATTAAGTTCTTTTTAAACTTCTAAAAATAATTCTGTATCATAGGATTTTCTAATATGCTTTTTTTTTTTAACAGGAAAAAATTAAATAAAATTGTAATCTATCATATATTTGGAAATATTAATCTATCACAAAATAGGAAATTAAAATATTAACAATTTAAACTCAATAATCTCATAGTTAATTAGATTTATATTATTTCCTAAAATTAGTTAACAATTCAAATATTATCTAATAAATCCAAATTAACCTAAAATAGTCCCTAAAATAAATTAATAAGGTGTGATAAAATAAATAAAACTTGGGATTTATCAAATGGACAAAAGTTAAAAATATTTAAAAGATTAAAGTGCTTGTTTGGAATGGCGATTGAAGCCTTCAAAAACAGCTTTTCAATCACGTTTTATGGTATACGAGGTGAGTATGTGGGAGAAGTTTTATATCGATCAATGTGAATAGGCACTTTTGGAGGTTCCAAACAAGCACTAAAACTTAAAAATGGCAAAAAAAATATTAAAACATAAAAGAAACGACTGGCGTCTGGCAATTCAAATTATAGTATACCATGCATTTGTTCCAAGGACTGCTTACTATTTGCTTCAGCTGTGGTCGCTATGGCATCTTGAGTCCTCATGCCTAGGAAAGATCATTGCCGCACAGGGAAAACAAACAGAGTCATCAGTTGAGCCACCGGCGCGTGTACAACAAACCCCAACCGACATGCGTGAATCTAGCCCCTACGGCTCTTGGATGCAGGTATAGAGAAGGCAACGAATTCCTGAGAGAGGTGGGAAACGCAGCGTGGAACAAGGGCAATTAGGCTTTTCCACGATCTCGCGATTCGAGGTCCTGACTGAGGCAAATGTGTTGGAAGAGCCTCAATACCAAGTGTATGAAAATGTCAGACCCCTCCACCAAGGTGAAACAACCCTAGCTAGACGAGAATCAAAGGACCAAAGGCATATCAAAAAGGGTGACCAGAATGGAAAACAAAAGGAAAAGAACCAGCTGGGACCTTCTACAGATAGCATCTTCCAATCCACGACTTATAAAGTATTGCAAGGACACACCACCTTATATGGGAATTACAATTCGGCCATCCTCATTGAAAATGAACGTGTGCTTCAACACAATCAGGGTGGTAAGACCAACCTTGCTACCACAGGCCCAATTCCCTAAGTTCGGGCCCAAATTTTAGACTTGGCCCAGTTCCTTCCATTAATTAAACCGCCAGACCCAATCTCATAGGGCAAAGAGATCAAGGTCGCAAATAGGCTTCAAATCCATAATATGGGAGAAAAACCTCATGAAAGGCAACCTGGACCATCAATTAAAATGATGAAGGCCATTGCTCGTGAAATGTAGAACGAACCTGGAAATGAAGATATTAATATGCTCACCAAGGGAGTTGATTTCTCATGTAATTCCTCCCTTTAATTGTTTTATAATGTCAATCATCACTTGGAATTGTCAAGGAGCCTTTGAAAAAAGGTTCCCATCTATTTTTAAATCCTATGTTGACACTTATAAACCTGATATCTTTGTAATTGTAGAGCCACACATTTCTGGACAGAAAGTTGATCGAGTAATTAAAAAACTCGATTTCTCGCACTCCCATCGTGTTGAAGCTACAAGGTTTTCTGGTGGGAATTGGATATTATGGGCAGACAAAAAGAACATAAGAATCCTTACCAATCACTCCCAGTTTATACACATGGATGTTCAATATATTAACAACAAAACTCAGTTCTTATTTATTGCAATATATGGCAACCCCCAACCCAATCTTCGAAAACTAATGTGGCAAGACCTCTTAGAATTAACTCAAGGTCTCTCTTATCCCTGGCTACTAGCTGGTGACTTAATGCTACCGTTTATAGTGATGAAAGACGAGGAGGATCAATTCGAGCAGCCTATGGTTGCAATCACTTCAAGGACTTCATTTATCAATGAGGCTTGCTTGATCTAGGCTTTAATGGGCCAAAATTTACCTAGAGAAGGGGCATGGTTTTTGTAAGGCTAGATAGAGCCCTATCTAACCAAGCTTGGTTGGACTTGTATGGTGAGAGTCAGATCAATCATCTACCAAAAATTCTATCGAACCATAGACCAATTTAAATCAATCTGGCATTCCAACAAGAGTCAGAACACAACCGAAATCTTTCAAGTTCTTGGCTTCTTAGCTCTCACACCCAGATTTCCCCATATTACTGCAGCAAAATTGGACAGAAAACAAAAACATGATTGAAAATATTCTCTCCTTTACTGAGGCGGCATAGTAATGGAATACTAATGCATTCGGATCCATTGGCAGGAGGAAAAAGCATGTGCTATCACGTTTAAAAGGAATCCAGGAAAAAATGGAAGAATATTCCTTTTCTGAATTCTTATCGAATCTTGACCAATCTCTACGAGATGAGTTAGAAGACAAGTGTCTCCAAGAGGAATTACTATGGACTCAATAGTCCACCTCCGACTGGATTTGCCTAGGAGATAGAAACACCTCATTCTATCACACTAAGGCAATCATGTAAAGAAGAAGAAGTGCAATCCTGAAACTGAAGAACAATCTTAGAGAATGGATCACTAATGACAAAGATCTAAAATCAATGGCACGGGATTTTTTTACCAATCTTTACTCCATTGGAAGTCAATATTTCACACCTTCACCAATCACAAGTGCTTTCCCTGATCCATTAGCTTCTGAATATGACACCCTTAACGAGGACATTCATATTACAGAGGTTAAGAAAGCACTATTTGAGATGAAACCCCTTAAGCCCCCCAGAGTTGATGGCTTGTATGCAATGTTTTTTCAAACCCAGTAGAACACTGTCAGTGCTAACTCTTGTCCCTTACTCGATAATTATGGGCAGGGGATCCTCTACCGCCTAAACTAAACAAGACTCTCATAACTTTAATTCTGAAAGTGGCCCAGCCCCAATTAATCAACGAATTCTGGCCGATAAGCCTTTGTTCGGTTGTGTATAAAATGATTACAAAGGTCCTCTTAAATCGGCTACAATCGATCTTGCCAAAAATAGTGGGCACCTACCAAACTAGCTTTGTACAAGAAAGGAGTATAATTGATAACATTATTGTCACTCAAGAAGTCCTTCACTCAATGCGGCTAAAATAGGGAGCGAGTAGTTGGATGGTAATGAAAATAGACCTAGAAAAAGTTTTTGATAGGCTGAGATGGGATTACATTGAAGATACCCTAAAAGATGTGGGACTACTTAACAGAATGGTCCATCTCATTATGACTTGCATTACAATGGCCTCCATGCAAGTGCTATGTGTAACCCCTTTCCCACCTTAGGCCGAGATTAATTTCTTAAAAACTTAATTAAGTTTGAATTAGAGACCATATTTCAAATTGGGACTTATTAAGGTAATCTTTTGCCCAAAATCATATTTGCAAAAACTTTTTCAAAACTTATTCACAATGGTCTCATACTCACAATACAAAACAATAATGGCCTGTACAGAAGGATTCCATTTACAAATATCAGAGTGCAAAGCAAATTCTCAACTCACTCGGGTTCCATTAATTAATAAAGGGTCTACAAAAGCACAAAGCCCATAACTTTTTCCCTTTTACGTGGGGATTACACAAAACTACACTACAAATCCCAATATATACACAATTGTTTCCAAAAACATCCAAATAATTTATACATGATAACCAAATATTCCAAAAGTAAAACTCCTTGCCCGTAGCTCTAACTACTTTTCGTCGCCCGCTTTCCCTTGGATCCTTCAACCCTATCTAAAAATTTGTGTTTTTGGGAGAGTGAGATTCTAAAGAATCCCCGTAGTAACAAATCACTCATAATATGCACAACATCAAAGCATAAAAGTAAATCATCCACAACATACAACAATCCCAACAACAGTTGCAACAGCTGGGGTAGGTTCATGGGCATCGCCCCCTACGACGGCTCACGCTGAACTACTTGCTGTATTGCACATCCACATGAATATATCACCACAGCTGGGATCCATATAAAAATTTCACAACACGCAGCCCCACGGGCTGGATACTTAAACAGGAATCCACGATTCCATAACGCAGCCTTGGCACTTACAGTAGCAGATACAATGGCCGGGGTAGGTATCATGAGCATTGCCCCCTACGACGGCTCACGCCGAACTGCTTACGCTGTAATGCCCTATGGCCGATAACACATTCACAATAATAAACATGCATACCAAGCATCATACACAACATGAGGGAAAAGTAACTACCTGAGTCATTCCGGGCGTTCCTTGGCACCGGTATCTCCCGCGTCGGGCAAATATCGTATCCTAGAATCATAATTAGGGATGAAGAGTCAATTCTCTATTCCAATTCTTAATGACTTCTTAACACTTACTTGGTTATCATTATTGCTCTTTTAGTACTCAAGAATACCTCCAAAAATAGCCCTAAAGGGTTGGAAGACTATTCCCAAAGATCCCCTTTTGGAAGCACAACACTGACATTTTTCACTATGACACTCGAGTGAAGACGACCTCACTCGAGTGAGATTGTACGGACGCTCGAGTGAAGAAGGCCTGACTCGAGTGATGGTACGGTCTGCACTCGGGTACTAGAGAGTGAAGGATAGCAAGTGAACACCTGAGAGCACAAGAACTTTTCAGAGACTACAACACTCGAGCACACTGGACCTCACCCTAGTGAAGGCCAAATGCCTCATTCAAGCACCTGAGAGTGAAGTTCAGAAATTGAGAACCTGAAAGCACAAGAGAAATGGCAATAGCCCAGATGGCTTACTGCACTCGAGCACAACACAGCTCACTGGGGTGAATACTCTATACCCGCGAGTGAGAAGGCACAATCTTGCCCATAACCGCGAGTGAAAACCTGAGAGGCAAGTCCTTGGTGTCAAATCCACCAGTCACTCGAGCATGAGGAGGCTTACTCGAGTAATGTCCCACTGCACTCACAAGTGAGACTATGTACTTTTGAATTTTCCAGAAAGCACAACAGAAAAACTGAAGAGAAAATAGAATATACGCACAGCACTCGAGTGATACTCAACCTCACCCGAGTGATCTTCATCCCTCACTCGAGTAAATCCCAAATCACTCGAGTGATTCTATCAGAACCAGAAAACGCAGTAAAACAGAGGCATTTTCCCAACACTTACCCAATTGATCCCAATGGACACAAAACTTTACCCAAAGCCACTCCCACAGAAAAACACCCAATAAACTTAATGGGATCATCAAAATCATCATAATCCTACTCTATTATCATCCTTTAGGTTTTGGGCAACAAAATGCCAATATCATCCAAACATCACATTTCAATCACCAATCAATCTATCTTTCCTAAACTCATTCCAAGATACTATTCTCATGCCAAAAACATACCAAATGAACAGTGGCACTCATTTTCAAATTCAAGAAAAAATTTCCAAAAATTACAAACTACTTCAAATGGCATGAAATATAGATAGATAGATTAGTTTCACATACCTCTTCAACTTCTCCAAAAACACTCTTTGATTCTCCAACAACCAGATTTTCGTGTGATCATAAACCACAACCAATGGACAAACTACAACCATCAAAATGAAGCTTATCACTCATAGAACAACTTTAATAAATGATGTTTGAGCAATGGAGGGCATTTACTTACCAAAATCACCAGCTTTTCTTGCTCTCTCTTGCCCACAAGGTCGCCGGAAATGGAAGAAGAAAGAGAGAGAGAGAAGAGTGTGAGAGATTAAAATACTCCCCCCATTTGACTTTCTCATCATTTCTCAAACCTCACACAATCTTGCCACATGTCCTTTTCCTATTGGCTCTCACACAATAAGTCACCAATTAACTTATCTTATGCATCCATTAGCCATTTAATTACACATCTCATTTTCTCTTGGTTAGTAATTAATTCCTCCCTTAATCACCAACTTAGGGCCAATAATTCCATTCTTCCAATATTCCACCAATTATGACATATTAATTAAAATAGCCACAAAACACATAATAATTCACACTTTAATTCACAATTATCCATAATAATTGTTATTAGCCCCTTAATCAAAAATTGGGATATTACACTATGGAAAGGTAATCCATCGGAGACATTCATACCACAAAGAGGTACAAGGCAAGGGGACCCTCTTTCTCCATACATCTTTATACTCTGTATGGAACATTTGTCTCAGGTAATCACAGCTGCAGTTAGAACTGGGGAATGGAAAGCCATCAAATTGGGAAGAAGAGGTGTCCCATTCTCACACCTCTTCTTTGCCGACGATCTAATTCTCTTTGGTCAAGCCATGAACTCACAAGCTACGATGATGAAGACAATCCTACAAACCTTTTGTATATCCTCTGGGCACAAGATTAGCCACTCCAAGTCCAAAATTTATTTCTCTAAAAATGTTCCTAGAATGGCCCGCAAAGACATTTGTGATCAAATGAATTACCAACAAATAGAGACGCTGGGAAGATACTTGGGTATACCCATGATCACGAGAAGAGTAACAACTAGTACCTACAAATACATTTTAGAGAGAGTTCAAGGCAAGATGGCAGGTTAGAAGGGCAAGTCCCTTTCACTTGTCGGGAGAATCACTTTAGTAAAATTGGTATTATCCACCATTCCCTTTTACACAATGCGGAGTACTCTCCTCCCCATTACATGCTGTAAGGGAATTGAGAAGACTATTAGAAGATTTATATGGGGATCTTTAGACTAACAAAGGGGCATCAATCTTGTAAAATGGAGTAAGCTTTGCCAACCCTTGAAAAATGGTGGTTGTGGACTTCTCAAACTCCAATATCAAAACAAGGCCTTCATCTCCAAATTGGTTTACAAATTATACTCTGAACTTGAGGCCCTCTGGGTTCGAGTACTGAAAGGAAAGTATGATATGCAGACTACAGAGCAAGGATATGCAGACTATGGAGCAAGGACTGATAAGGAAGACCTCATCTTAGCTATGGAAATCCCTTGTTAGACATTGGGAGGATACCTATCATCATATCAAATGGAACCCTGGAGATGGAAGGAAAATCAGGTTCTGGTCGGATTACTGGGTCAGTCATCATAGGCCCCTTAAACTCATGTCGTTGAAACCAATCAGTGAGGAAGAGCTCAATAAACCCATATCTGATTTCATAAATAATGAAGGTCAATGGAAATGGAATTTATTTCAGGATTCTTTGCCACCAGACGTCCTCAAAGCCATATCGGAGGCCAAGATTGCTCAAAAATAGTAGAGTCAATATTGTTTTTGGGACCTCTCCAGTAATGGATTATTCACCACTAGATCCTTCTATCGAGCCATTGAATGCTCCAACTGGAACAACCCTGAGGACAAATGGAAAAAACTATGGAAGCTCCCAGTGGCACAATGAGTTCGCACCTTTTCTTGGCTTTTGCTTAAAAGGAAATTACTCACGAATGGAGAAAGATACAGGAGGGGGATGACCTCAGACCAGCGTTGCAGTCTTTGCTAAGGTAGAGTAGAAGACACGAATCACGTCTTTATGCGCGTCCACTTGCCTCAAGTATATGGAAAAAAATTCTCCCCACCGATATGTTTTTAGACTTCTCTTACACAGATCTCACTTCATGGTTCACAGGTCTCCTAAAAAGCTCAACAGTACATCTATCATGGAAGATTGGCATATTTGTTACCTGTTGGAAGTTGTGCCAAGCCCGGAAGCATCGGCTATTTGCCAATGAGGTTTACACAGTTGAATACTGCTAGCCTAAGTTAGAGCAGTAATTACCCATGCGACAAGAAGTTTTGCTATTTTTAATATTCTAGTGTAAATTGTCCAGTCCATTAGCTCAGCTTTTTGTTTTCCTCAAGATGTACCTTCCCTGCTCATAGATTACTGTACAGTTTGATCAATGAAATGAAATTCCTTTTACTCAAAAAAAAATACCAGGCATTTGTTCCTCGATGAATATGTGTGACATCTAAGATGTTTAATAAATTAAATTTTTTGACATTGGAAAAAGAGAATGGTACAGGTAATACTGTAACAGTAATGACTTGCAAAAGGGAAAGAGTCCATGTTACTTAATTTTCATTTCACATTTTCTTCTTCTTTCTCTTTCTTCCTTTCATTTCGTTTCGATGGTCACCTTCCTTCTGCGTTCTAGCTCCGGCAAGTTTAGGGTCATGGGCTCATGGTTAGCAAGTTGCAAGTGGTTCAGGTTTCATCTTTAGATTTACAGCAGATTTTTGGTTCATTATTTCTGTTGTTATTCAAGGAAAGATAGGGAGGCACTGGGTTTTTCTTCTGGTCCATCCTCCTCCCCTTCCTTCCTCTTCTTCCTTCATTTTTTTCTTCTTCGTCATTGTGGCTCAACCTCATCACCTGACTTGTCCGGTTCTTCAAGATTCGCTCCGGCTTCTGGCTTAACGACAGTTTCTGGGTGAAAGTCGGTTCTTGCAGGCTCAATCCGGTTGAAGTTCTAAAACGGATTTCATGCAAAGAACTAGTTGTTTGGCACTTTGGCCGACGGTCTGGTCCGGTCAAGGTTCAAAATCATTGGCATAGAGTGATAAAGAGAGCACCGGAGAAGGGAGATTGTGGGGAGACAGAGTGATTGGGAAGAGACGAATAGGAAAGAGTAAATCATTAAAGAAAAATCGAAGCTCCTCCTCAGGTAATGTTGTAGATATCCACTCTTTTACTTCATCATGTGTATACCAACGAACTGATCCGTCATAATAGTACATGGAATTCCAATGTTGTGTTCTTGATTGATGGTAATTATTTTAGTTTCAATAGATTTATTCTGTGCTCAATTTATTTATCTTGTGTCAGCCCTATGCTTGTACTAGTACCAAATTTGTATAACTTTTTGGAGTCTTTTAGGGTTTCCCTGAGTCTCTTCGAGTTATTTTAGGTTCATAAAGCATACGACTTAATTATTGCTTCTATATATGACATTTTCTTCAAATAATGTGACTCAGATCGATCCACATTACTAAATCACTGAACCAATACTGGTGTCTGTGTAGGACATGACTAAGTCTATATACTTGAAAATTTTTTATTTTTGTTTTGTCTAAGTCCTAAAGCTTATATTGCTAAATTTGCACAAACACAAGAAAATCATTCGCGTAATTAGGGAGTTGGCTGATGAGAATGGGGAGCTTGATTTGTGCATAGAGGGCATAAAGAAAGATACAAAGCTTGGGTCCAGAGTTTATGCTTTTCAGACTGATTCAATTAAACAAAATGCTTAAATCACTACTATTTACTCGACTCTTCTGGCATATCCATCACTTTCCATAGCTTGCAATGAAGAACTGTTCTGCATATTGTTTTCCAAATACCTTCAAGTACATTGTAAAACTTATTACTTGGTGTTTGTTTATTTTTTCCATAGGTTCAAGTTAAACTACAGTTGATTTTATCGTTGCTCCCTTGGAGATTGGCCTAATGTTGTTAACAAAATCAGTGTATAATAACCTTTGAAGTGGAAGCCAATTAATTATGTGTGACAGGCTCAGCAGCTTACCTGACTAGTTGCTTCTCCATATTCTGTCATTTCTTCCAATCAAGCAGGCTGTTGCCACAAGGTTCTTGTCCAAGAGATGGAGGCTACTTTTGCACTCTCCTCCGAATCTTATCATTCATGATGAAAAGTTTCATCGTCGTGAAGTCTTCATCCAGTTTGTTGATTTTGTCCTCATTTCAAGGGATTTGGAATTTCTCAAAAACTTTCGCCTCAATTGTCAATCTTTTGACGTGTCAAATGATAAGATTAACATTTGGATTGATGCATTAATCAATAAGAAAGTTGAGCATCTTGAGATATGGCTTCCATGTGGATTTATGAACAAGTTGCCCTCTAGCGTTTTCAACTTTAGTACCATTAGGGTTTTAAAATTCAAGTTCGTAACCATTAGTACCCTTTCTAGTGTGAATTTGCCTTCCCTTAAAGTTCTACATCTTAGCATGGTTACACTTCCTGACCTAAACTGCTTGGCAATGCTGCTTTCTGGATGTGCACTTGTTGAACGGTTAGTGCTGACTAATTTGGGGATGAGCGATGATGGTCCGATGCTTGAGACTGGAAAGCTTAACCGTTTGGTCACAGCCGTTGTTCACCCTAATCTGGTGCTTTTGAAAGCTTTGTCTAATGTCACATTTCTAGACTTCGGGGTATGAATGACATTGTATGTATAAATTGTTTCATTTTTCTTTCAAAGACTTTATTCACAATCGTTTTTGGGTCTATGCTGGTCCTCCCTCATGCAGACAATGTGGTGCTCACCCGGTGCCAGTGAGCCACCTTTATGGCCGCCTGATGCAGATAATATGCCAACATTTGACAATTTGACACGCCTGAAATGTTATGCTGCTGAGTGGACCAAGCTAGTGAACTGTCTCCATAATTTCCCTAAGCTTCAAAATCTTGTAGTTTATGAGGTTTGAAGATTTTATCTTGATTTTTGTGTGAAATACTTCTTCAATTGTTAGTTCTCTAACCATATTTTGTGTGGTCAGCTTTTTTCTACGTCTCCTCCTCAACCAATACTTTATGTTCTTCCGTGTCTTTCATCACACCTCAAGGAGTTTACTTTTGGTGGTTTCAGCTGGATCTCCGAAACAAATGAAGAATTTATATTGAATAATGCACGAGTTCTGAGGACTATCAAGATTTCAAGTGGATTGATGAATCGTTTATCTGAAAAAGAGATCCTTGAAATAATAAAAGTATTATCCTTATACCCCAGGGACTCTGTGGATTGCAGGTTTTTATGTGATGTAGATGCGCGTTTAAGTACAAAGGATTGGGATCCCTGGTTCGAGTTTTGATGAATATTCGTTGTTGGACTACTGAAAAATGTCACGCAGCAGCTTTTGTTTTTGTTACACTAGATTGTTATTCACTTATGCAGCTCTTAGATTTCTGCCTTTGATTTGGTTCAGTGTTTTTTTGGATTATTAAATGGTTGTTTCAACTTTTGTCACATGTATTTGCGTTGAACTTGTATTTTTGTAAAAAGATCAATAATATAAAATGGAAAAAGTTATCCAACCCCAAGGAACTGGGAATTAATAAAACATGAATTTTATAGGGTAATTAGGAAAAAAAATCAAAGCAATGAATTAACATAATTATCAAAGTTACCATTAAAATTATGATGACAAGAGACGTGTGTTTTGAATATATTATGTGTTCATGGATATATGATTAATTTTTCTGTTTTCATGATTCATCCAAAGAGGTCATTAAATCGTATATCAAATCTTTATTAAAGCCGTTTAATCATATCTCTTATAAAACGATTGATAATGTTGTTTTTAGTACGTTTGAAGGTATGCCCATCCCAACAAATCCTCCAAGCCTCCAATCCCTTGTATAATGTAACTTTTTATAATTTTTAATATATCATTTTTGCCCTTTGTTTTTGTTTTTGTTTTTGTTTAAAAGAATGGGCAGAACATCCTTGAATAAATTCTTCTTATATGTGATGTTTGATGGGGGGTTCAAAGAAGTTAAAACGTTGAGGTAAAGAAAGAGATGCAATAAAAATAAAGATCAAAATATTGTCGTTTTCACTCATCTATATGAGGTTTGGTGAGATAATAATTTCCTTTAACATTGTTAATTTGCTGTAGAAAAATAGATGATGCAGCGTTTTAACAAGCTACGCATGAATGCCTTCTCAAAAAATATCAGTAGAATGGAGAGACATCACACCAAATCAAATACTATAGCGTGTATATAGCGGCAAGGTCAGAAGGGATGGTCCATAATTTTATAGTTAGTTTGCAAATAAATAGGAGTAGTTTATAAGGCAACCGAATGTTTTATATAAATTCTCAAAGTTTCAATGGACTCGCTTGCATGATCATAGCATTTTAAATAAGCAAAAAGCATAGCCTTGTTTAATGCTATATTGGTTAGTGAACTTGTTATTCTATTTCTTGCTTTTATGTACAAAGTTATTTTATTCCCTTATTCTTATAGAGGAGCCAGGCATATGTGTGTGAGTCCTATTTTGATGTTCAGGGCAAGGCCAGTCCTGGGTACTTCTTTTTGTTCAAATTGTGGTTTGCTTCACTTGTGCATAAAGTCGTCTTAGATCATATAATATCCAAGAGGGGGGTGAATTGGGTGATGTTATAAATTTTTCACTTGATGTGGAGATATGAAAAATATAGTAGATAGAGTAGAGTTGAGAAGATTAGAACACAGAGAGTTATACTGGTTCGGCCTAACAACCAGGCCTACGTCCAGTACTCAGAGATCAAGACCTACTGAGAATTTTACTATACCTCCAAGATTCAATGGGCTGTCAGAACGCCACAAAACAACAATTGTCCTTGAAAGGACTACAAGCAGAAATATTCTCTCACTAAGAAATTTCTCTCCCCCTTACGACAAGTCTTATGTGCAGAAAAACAACCTATGACCTTTCTCACTTGCTTATGTATACAAGACTTATGAGCAGCAATGTTCTCTCCTACTTACACCACTGTAAGTCTTACGAGCAGCAACGTTCTCTTCTGCTTGTATCTTATAAGTCTTATGAGTGGAAGGTTTAACAAGGAATTCTCTCAACTGCTTCTCTCGTAAGGAAATCTACCCTCTCAAGGTCCCAATACCTTGAGATCAAATGAAAATAGAATTTGAATTATATGAAGACTCTCTTACAGAGCAAATAAATGAACACTGAAGATCAATGTGTATACAGAGAAAATTATGAATAGCAGAGACTCGTGTATATGCTTGTGAATTCTTGTGCTTCGTTGTTCTTGACTATCTCTGAATCTTTGTATTTATAGATGTTCAGTTTTTGCCCGTTTTGAGTAATCATCGTTGAGGAGCGGGGCTTGCAACTGTGGAATGACACGCGCATGTTTGAATATTCTGAATGCCGTAGGTACGTGCGTGCTTGTAATGATGTTGTCTGCCGTTGTTTGATTTTCTTCGTGTCAGTTTATTTCAAACCTTCATCCTCCTGTATCACACTTATAATACATTCAAAATAATGTTAAACAATGATAATAAGTAATGATGAGATGAATAAATAACATTAAAACATATTCAGATTGAACGTTGTGAGACTTGGTGTATTTGGTGATCTGGCAGAGCATCACTCGAGCATGGATGGGCTTACTCGAGTGAGATCGCAATTTTATTCCTTGATCTTCAGTTTTAAGTCTGTGCTTGCATAGGATTTCAGAGAGACAAAATTCTCACTTGCGAGTGATGTGGGGCCTCACTCGACCACAACTCCTTCTGCTCGAGTGGCCTTGCATTTTCCACTAGGAGTTTCTTCTCTGGGCACCACTCGCATATCATTTGAGCAAGAGTAAGATTTTGCACTCGCAGGTGATGTGGGCCCTCACTTGAGCACACATACTCCTGCTCGAGTGAGAAGACTCAAGTAATATTCCCTTAATACCAACACTCGCATAAGGATTTGAGAGGGATAGATTTTTCACTCGCAAGTACTGTGGGCCTTCACTCGAGCACACATACTCCTGCTCGAGTGAGAAGAATATTCTTAAGTAATATACCTTTAATATCAACACTCACATCAGTATTTGAGAGGGATAGATTTTTCACTCGCAAGTGCTGATGTGTCACTCGAGCATATGAAGCTGTGCTCGAGCATACTTGTACTTTTATGATCTTCATGACTCTCAGCCAAGCACTCGCATTCCTTCACTCGCTAATGCTCTAGTACAAGACACTCATGCTCGAGCATTGATTTCTCTGCTTGAGTGCATCAAGGGAGAATGACAACTTTTGCTTGAGAAATTAAATATGTATATTAGTCTGCTATTTACAACTTTAATATCGTTATTAACAACTCAAGTATCTATATTGACAACTTTTGCTTGAGAAATTAAATAAATAAATATATATACATATATATTAGACCACCGGAGCTCCGATCTTTGGCAAGATCATCGGAGCTTCAATAACTGTGGCTACCGCATATCACTAGCACTAGAGCTATGGCAGGCGGCAGGGGGTTGAGGGTTTTTTATTAAAAAAATTAGGGGTAGTTAGGTAATTTCTCAAATTTTGCAACATTTCAAAAATTCAAATAAGTTCCTTTGGAAATATTGAAATTCAACATACTTATTTATCATTTACCAATTTTAATGGCATTTTTCTATTTTTTGCCCCTTGTTTAAATGAGTTTTTCTTTTAGGGGCAAAGTTGAAAAATTGGCTCATAATTCTTTTTTGATAATCACATGTGCCACTCTATTAGAGGTAATAATGTTTGAGACTTTGTCAAGTACTAAATGTGGGTATTAATTGGTTGGTAAATTATCATTACTTGGTGAGATATAAACAATTTTCACTTATTAAATATGCTAACATGTTATTTGGGAGAGATTTTGTAGCATGAGTTAATGAGATGCAATAAAACATTTACTATGAGTATGATGCATACACTCTTAAATTGAGAAATTTGTGTTGTGGGACTTGTGATTTTGAAAAGAAAATGTGATGTGTTGAAAAAGAGGTTTTACCTTTGATTGTTGTTTTACAAGAACATGACTATAAATAACCATGAGATAATCATTACACATAAGTTGTATTTTGATGTGGATTGAAATCTTGAATGGATGAGAGAGTAGACACAATACTGTTATGTGGTAAGGCCCTCATTGGTGCACATGTGGTTGACTCTTTTGTCCCTCTTAAAAGGGATAGGACATTGTGGATCCATTTTGTCCCTAGGGTAAGGGATAGGTTTTCATGACTTTTAAGGGTTTCCATAGAGAAGGGATTAGGCCTCCTTGGCTTGTGTCAATTCCTTCATCAGGATAGAGTCAATTCATTAGTTTTTTTTTTTTTTGCAAGGAAGTTATTTTTAAAAGATAAACTTATAAATATTGGATTGTAAATGCTTCCTCCGGTCCTAATTATAAGACAAAGTTGACTTTTTTGGAGAATTAAGAAAGCTAATTAAATTACTTTAGAGTATTTATATTTATATTTTTTTCTTCAAATTAATTAGTTTAACTAATAAATTAATATATAATCTAAGGATACATACATATGATATGATTAAGTAACTTATTTAGCTTTCTTAATTTCTCTAAAAAAATTCAACTTTGTCTTATAATTAAGACTGGAGGTAATATAATTTATATATCTTTCACTTGACGTCTCACGAGCACATTTTAATATGCATGACAAGTTGAAACTTCGGTTAATGAGGTTTTTGTCCCATCCCATGGCTCTTAACATCTTCAGATGATAGTTTTTTGTACTAGTGCAATTAGGAAGGTTCTAGAGACTTGATTACTATGTCAGTCTTTTTGAAAACCTCCATCTTTTCTTATCTAATGCGTAGATGTATATTGCCAAAGTAGGGCTCACACTACTGGAAAAATCACTTTTAAGACCGGTTAAAAAAGACATTTTAGACCGGTTCTCGATCCGGTCTTGATACAGCCGGTCTAAAAAGTCTTCTACTTTTTAGACTGGTTATGGAACCGGTCTTAAAAAAACTTTTTAAGACCGGTTATTATAAAACCGGTCTAAAAATAATATTTTTAGATTGATTATAATAGGAACCGATCTAAATTAATAAAATTTTAGACCAGTTCTTATGAAGAACCGGTCTGAAAATTTGACTTTTTAAACCGGTTTTATAAAGAACTGGTCTAAAAAGTATCACATTTTAGACCGGTTCTTTATAAACCAGTCTAAAAAGTCAAATTTTCAGACCGGTTTTCTCCAAAACTGGTCTTAAATTTACTTTTCAGACCGGTTTTGGATAGAACCGGTCTTACAAGTTGAATTTTTTTTTTAAAAAAAATGTTCGTTTAAAAGTATACCCAGCAAGTCATTTCCCCTGTTAAAACATTTCACTCAGCAAGCAGCAGTCAGTTCAACGACATTGGAACATATTAAAACTCAACTCCCTTGTGCTTAAACAGTGCTGGCCGAAACAGAAGCAAAGGAAAACAACCATGTATAATAAACTCACAACCATAAACAGAATCATAATGCAAGGAAATCATACAACCATGACAATGCTGTTTTGACCAAGTTCCTTATCTTTTCACTTACATACATACATCAAAGATTAAATTACATTAATGATGATCACACTCTTCTCAGGCTGATGATCACTAGCTGGCCTGACTTCAGAGAATCTACACTAAGACGTACACCTCATATCCTTCATTTTCCTGTGATGACAACAAAAAAAGTAGTTATATATATACACCAATAACAATATACATAATTCAAATATAGTTCATGATAATTATTTTAGCTAACTAACCTTCAAATGTAGTTTTATAAAGGGATATCCTCCCATATCCCTTCATGATGATCATTTCTTGTGCCGTGTTCATTGTCTGCTTCATCTTCTTCATTCAATTCTGGTAAACCTCTAGAAAAAGAAGGAGTCTCAAGCAGATCATTCATTGAATGACTTTCCTGATTAATATCAATGACCATTTTTCCTTGGAGAGCTACAGACCACATTTTGTTTGCCTGATCAGTAACATAGAACACTTGTTTCGCTTGATATTCCATAATAAAAGGTTCATCTCTAAAACTTCTACTATTCAAATCAACTAATGTAAATCTCAACTGATCAATCATCACACCATTGTTGACATCAACCCAGTTGCATTTGAAAATGGGAAGTTTAACTTTAACATAATCAACCACCCAAATCTCTTCAATCACCCCATAATAAGATATTGCTGCCAATCTAGGATTCTTATCTTTTGAACTAAAGAAGTGCATAGATTCAGCCACTAACATAACCCCACTGTTCTGGACGGTGCTCCTATCATCAAGGGACTTTGTATAAAATGTATAACCATTGATCACAAATGAAGTCCAACTTATAACATCAGCCTCAGGACCACGTGCTAACCATTTAATTGTATCAGAAACACATTCTTCGCTGTCAACCTTTTGTTTGAACCAATGTGCAAAAGTTTTGTTATGCTCCCTAATTAACCTTTGTTTAGTCATTCGACTATTTCCTTTCCGTACAATTTCTTTATGAGCATTAATGTAATCTTGAACTTCATCAACATTATTCAAGATGTACAAGTGGACTTGTTGCAATTCATCAGGATCCATGCTCTTTACTGAAGCCCCGCGTCTACCGCCTTCTTCGTCATGACGTTCAGGAAGTCTAATGTGTCCTACATTTGACAAGTAATCTTGACAAAACTCCATGGCTTCTTCAGAAACATATTTCTGAACAATAGATGCTTTAGGCCGGTTAGGGTTCTTCACATACCCTTTTAGGATTTTCATAGTTCTTTCAATTGGGTACATCCATCGTAAATAGATAGGGCCACACAACTTGATCTCCCTGACTAGATGAACAATTAGATGTACCATGATGTCAAAAAAAGAAGGAAGAAAAAGCTTCTCAAGCTGGCACAAGATCAGATATCCTTCATTTTCCAGTTCATCCAATTTTTCTGTCTCAATGACTTTACTACAAATAGCATTGAAGAAGAATCAAAGTCTAGTCAAAATATGTTGAAGATCATATTCGGCAATGCCTCGAATAGCTACTGGGGAGCAGTTGTTGCATTAAGACATGACAATCATGAGACTTTAGCCCCACTAACTTCAAGTCTTTCCTCGACACAAGCTTCCTAACATTTGAAGAATACCCTGAAGGAACTTTGATGCCATGTAAACACTGACAAAAGCTTATTTTCTCATCCTTAGACAAAGTATGAGCAGTTGGAGGACAAAAAGTTCTCTTACCATATGGCTTTGGATGCAAGTCTTCTCGTATCCCCATTTCTTGCAAATCTAATCTTGCCTTTACACCATCCTTAGAACTACCTTGTATGTTAAGCAGTGTCCCAACAATACTATCACAAACGTTTTTCTCCACATGCATGAAATCAATACAGTGTCTTACATCAAGCTTCGGCCAATATGGAAGATTGAAGAAGACAGACCTCTTTTTCCATTTACTTTTCTCATTACTTTTCTTTGTAGTCTTACCAAAGATAACATTCATATTTTTCACCTTTTCATAAACTTGCTCCCCAGTCAATGCCTTCGGAGCATCTTCAAACTCTTGTCCACCAAAAAAAGCTTTCTTTAATCTGCGATACGGGTGGCCTCGTCTAAGAAATCTCCTATGGCCAAGATAAACTGTCTTTCTTCCATGTTGAAGTTGATGGTAGCATGTTCCTTCTTCACAAATCGGACATGCTTTATGGCCTTTAACACTATAGCCTGACAAGTTTCCATATGCAGGGAAGTCATTTATAGTATAAAAGATCATGGCTCGCATTTTAAAAACCTCCTTCTTGTTCACATAAAAAACATCAACACCTTCGTCCCACAACTCTTTCAAGTCTTCGATCAAGGGCTCCAGGTAAACATCTATATCATTTTCGGGTTGTTTTGGTCCCGACATCAACATAGATAATATGATGTACTTTCGTTTCATGCATAACAGAGGAGATAAGTTGTAAATTACCAACAGAACAGGCCATGAACTATGTATACTGCTCAGGCTACCAAAAGGATTCATGCCATCCGTGCTAAGCCCAAGCCTAAGGTTCCTAGGCTCTTCACCGAAGGCAAGAAATAATTGATCGATTTTCTTCCATTGAGAAGAATCAGCCGGATGTCGAAGCTTTCCATAGGATATCCTCTTATCCACATGCCATCTCAAATTTCTTGCATCGTTTTCATTAGCAAACAAGTGCTTGAACCTTGGTATGATTGGAAGGTACCACAATACTTTTCTAGGAGCGTTATTTGATTTGTACCTCGGGGTTTCACATATTAGACACTATTGTTCCTCTTCATGCTCTTTTCTATACAATATACAATCATTAGGGCATGCATGGATCTTTTTATATTTTATCCCTAGTAGACACAATATTTTCTTAGCATCATAGTATCGAGAAGACAACACATTATCATCTGGAAGCATGTCCTTAAAAGCCTCAAGCGTTTCTGAAAAACTCTTGTCGCTCCATCCATGTCATGCTTTCAAGCTTACCAATTTCAATACTGCTTTCAACAATTGGTACTTTTTACACCCCGGGTACAACGGCGTCTCAGCATCACTACACATATTACCATATGCATGTAATTGCTCAAAACTCTCTTCTCCTACATCACGAATAATATCCTCTATTCGATCATCCGTATCCGTGTCATTATCATCAAAGTTCACTCCCCCATGTTGAGATGAACTTAGCATTTCTAATTCTTCACCATGCCATACCCACACTGTATAACTCTTACAGAATCCTTCACAAATTAAATGTGTATATATATCTGCAGTACTTAGTCGCTTCTTATTCAAACATACTACACAAGGGCAATAAAACTTTCCACTACCATCATCAGCATGTCTACTAGCGAAGTCTAAAAAACCCCTCACCCCATTATCATATTCAACACTCGTCCGTTTAGCGTTTATCCAACTATGATCCATATATATCTCAACACTTCTAGCACCTTATATCCAACAACAAAAAGATAGACAAAAAAACAACAACAATAGAGTTTTAGATATTTCAACGAAATTAACAGGCACCATTTGAAACTAGTATTGTTTTAACAAAACAATAACATTGACAATAATCAAACAACTAAAACAGAACATAAAGTGGTATTAATTCAAAAAGTCAGAGCATATTAATTATAAAACAACGAGAAGTGCTCAAATTAAAGCAACAACAAGAACTTTAATTTTTTCCAGATTACGTTTAAGTGCTCAAATTAAAGCAACAACAAGAACTTTTCATTGAACATTATTAATTATAAAACAACGTACAACTAAATAACAAATCGATCGAACACTAACCTGAATGAAGACCAAGGAGTGAGCTTCAACCCAAAGTCACGGTGGCGTCGACTGAGGTTAAAATGAAGTCCTCAAATTCATGGCACTGACAAAGGGAAGTCAAATCAGAGGAGTATGGTCACTGCGCTGTGGAGATTAGAGGTCGCAGCGGAGAAGACTGACGATAATCAAAGAACAGCGACGATGAACACAACAATGGAAGCGGTAATGACGGAGGAAACTTGAGCAAATGAGGGACGAGACGCCATGGACTAGTTCAGAACAAGCACGGACAGAGGTCACAGAGAAATGGCAAAGAGAGAAGAAAGGGTTCAAAGAGCGCGCGATCTGGGCGCGGGAGGAAAAATAAGTGTGAAAAATCGTACCTTTAAGACCGGTTTTTATTAAAAACCGGTTTTAAAATAGGGAAATTCACATTTAAGACGGTTTTTACAAAAACCGGTCTTAAATGTAACACATTTAAGACCGGTTGTTAACATAACCGGTCTTAAATGTAACACATTTAAGACCGGTTTTTCCCACAACCGGCCTTAAAAAGTTATCGCATTTTCAATTTAAAATTTTTAACATTTAAGACCGGTTTACTTATAAACCGGTCTTAAATGTTAAAAAATTTTGAATGCGTAAAATTTTAATACTTTAAGACCGGTTTTTTTTATAACCGGTCTAAATAAATTTTTTTAGAACGGGTTTTTTAAGAACTGGTCTAAAAAGTTCAATATAATTATAAAACTGCCACCGCGTAAATTTTTAAGACCTTATCCTCTAAAACCGGTCTAAAAAGGATTTTTTCCAATAGTGTCACTTTACATACTGTGATGCGATACTGTACTTTTGATTAATTTGTTATTGTTTAGAGTGTTGGTAGAAGCCCGAGAGCCTCTAGAATTAAGTATGGCCTCGTTTGGTACAAGGGAGCTGAACCCAGAGAAGTGGAAGTGGTGATGGAACTCTGAAATTAGGCAGTTTGGTACGTTTGATCTCACTTCCCTGAAGAAGTGACTTCCATCAAAACGATGGAAGTCACTTCTTTAGGTCAGCCATGGGAACTGACTTCCACCTCTCATGGAAGTGGAAGTCCGACCATTTTGCCCTCTCCCCTTTCTTCCTCAAACATCCGTGAAGCAGGTAAGGACGACGACAGAGGCCAAGATGACGACGGCGGACGGCGATGTTGAAAACAAGGACGACGGCGAGCAAGGACGAGATCAATATCGTGACATCCTCTTCTACCTCTGGGATCTGCGATGGTCTCCTCTCCTCCTTCTCCCTCATCGATTTGGCAACGACAACATCTCCTCCTCCTGGATCTTCAACTTGCACCGACCGCCTCTCTTCTCCTCCAGCGACGGGCTCATCAAACACAACTCCATCCTTGTCTCCCTTACCAGCGAACCCGACTCTGCTCCGAACACGATTTCGCCGTTGTCTTCCTTTGGCAGCAAATGCAACTTAGCCAAGTTGAATGATTTTTTTTCTCCTCCTTCCATCTTCAACTTCTTCTCATCTGGATTGCTCGCGGAACCTTCTCCACCAGTGACTGCGGCAGAGTGAATCAACCAACGATGGGTGTTGACGATTTCAACATCTGGTCTATGGTTAGCGTGGACAATTTGGGATTATTTACTGTTTATGATTTTGATTTCTTTCTTTGATTTTGATTCTTTTGATCTAATTTCTAGTATTGTTCTTGTGGCCCCTCTTTTCTCTAGCCCCATCATCTCTGTTTTCTGTCATCTACTCCCTCTCCGGCATTGCTTCCTTATCATCGCTTCTCCTCTCCATATGTTTTTTCGTTCGATTTGATTTTTCACTCATTCAAATGTTGATGCGTTTGATCCGTAATCTGTTTATTAACTCTGATGAAGCATGTGGTTTCTCTTTTGCTTGGATTCATGAGTGGATCATCAGAAATTTTGGTGCTGGTTCAAGGTCTGGTTATGGTGGTCTGGTGTTTGCGATGGAGAGGGAGGAGGTTTTTTTTTTTTTTGACAGGGGCATTTTGGTCTTTTCGTATACAAATACATATATTTTTTTAAAAGTTATATCTCACTTCTACCGTCATACCAAACATACTTTAAAAACCACTTCCAATTCTATTTCCACTTCCACTTCCACTTCCATAAAAAACTCTTCCATTGTACCAAACTCTTCCTATGTGTTTTTAGTGGATCCACTAGTTGACTAGTCAACTTTTAAAGTTTTATGAAGTGACGTGAGTTTATTTTCAAGCTTGTGGTTGAATATTATATTCTAAGTTTTGAAAAATTTAAGGCCCAAATGTGTTTGAAATTGTTTGGGATAACTTAAGTGCATGTTTGTTTAAGCTTTTTGCACAGTAAATAAGCCCTTATTACGCAAGCCGAGAAAAAACTCCTCTCACATACTTACCTCATATACTGTGAATCACGAATTATAAGCACTTATTGCCCAAAAATAAGCTATTCCAAACGCACACAGTTTTTATTTATAAGTGCTTATAAATTGTAATTTATGATATACAGAGGTAACACTACTACAAAAAGGGTAAAAGGTGGCGCACATTTTGTGGCACTTCTTTAAACAAGTGCCACAGCTTCTCTCTTTTTTTTTTTTACGTCTATAATTTTTTTTTTTAAATTTTGGGTACCAGCTGTGGCGCCTAATAGATTAAGTGCTACAATTGAGGAGGCCTAGTGTGGCGCCTGCCTACGCAGGCGCCACACTTGGGGTCACGAAAGCAGCTGTGGCGCCTAACCCACCAAGCGCCACAGCTGCAGCACTGATTTTTTTTTTTTTTTTTTAAAATAGTGGGCATGTGTGGCGCCTAAATAAATAGGCGCCACACATGTTAATATGCTTCTCAGCTGTGGCGCCTAATGCATTAGGCGCCACAGCTGAGAAGAGCAATTGTGGCGCCTAATGCATTAGGCGCCACAATTGCTCACTTTTTAAAAAAAAAAAAAAAAAAAATTCAAATTGCCACAGCTGAGAAGAGCAATTGTGGCGCCTAATGCATTAGGCGCCACAATTGCTCACTTTTTTTAAAAAAAAAAAAAAAAAAATTCAAATTGATAGTGTAGCTCTTAATTATTTCATTTCCCGCGTAGTGGTCCTGTGTCCGCCCCCTATTCCTTCTCTTTTTGACTACTACTCCACTTTAATTATTTAACTACTCTCTCCTCCATTAAACTACTTTCCCTTTCTCATCTTCTTAGTGGATCCGTCGGCCCCCTCCCTCCATTTTCTATCATCTTCACACTAAAAAACACACCCACACGCTCACTCGCCACTCAAGCTAGCATCACCAACATGGTCTCCCACTCTCTGCGCTTGTCAATTAATAGATTTGTAAGAAGAAGACTATTTCATTCTAGCTTGCTTTGTTTAAATTTTTTTTTAGTCAAGATAAACCGTAATATAACGTTTGCCTTTTTGTTCCTAATTTAATAGAAAAGAATGAAAACCTACCTTGTTTCTTTTGCCTTTTTGCTTTGCTTAAATTTTTTTGCCGATAAGCTTGCGTTTTTTAGTAATCTTTTAATTTACTTAATTAGTTGTTGATGTACTGTGTTCACATATCAAGTTCTTGTATTGTGATATTTTTTATGTTAGTTTTGGAGATTATTAATGTAAGAACATTATTGTTGGGGAACTTGAATTTTAAATGTGAAAATTATATATATATATATATATATATATAATAGGTTGAAATATAAAATAGAAAGATTGATAATTTGTGGAGATGATAAACACGAAAGCCACTCATTTTATATAAAACTTCACAATCAGAAAGCATAAAAAAGGGCCACAGGAAAAAAAAGAAGAAGAAGAAGAAGAAAGGGAAGGGGAAAAAAAAAAAAGGAACCCTTTTGTGGCGCTTGCTCAAGCAAGCGCCACAGGAGGCCCCACTCCTGTGGCACTTCCTCAAACAAGCGCCACAGGAGGGTATTTTTTTTAAAAAAAAAATTTAAAATGTTGTGGCGCTTCCAAGCGCCACAGCTTTTTTTAGTGGCATATAGATATGTGGCACTTCTCTAGCGCCACAGTTAATGCAATTATAAGCGCCACAGCTTTACTTTTTTGTAGTAGTGTAAGTATGTGAGAGGAGTTTTATCTTGACTTACATAATAAGGATTTATTACCTAAAAATAAGTGATACCAAACACATACATAATGTTAGGTGGATTCTATCATTTTTCCAATATGGATTAGTATGTGATCAACTTAGAAAGGTTTTATTACCCATGATAGGCTTAAGGTTTAGTTTCATTCTTTTTTATCATGGATAAATATTTTACATAGTTTTAATTATTTCTAATCATGATAGCTGTTTTCAATGCATGAATGAGCACGAGTCTTTCCAATCATAGTCTACTTGTATTTGGGTTACAAACTCTTTAAAACAATGGAGACATTTTTAAATGGTTAGGTGAATTATTTTTCTACCTTGGTTAGTATTTGAAAGTTGGGTTTAGGTGACATTCTTTTTAGAGGCTGTTTGGTATGAGGGATTTGGAGGGGAATTTTTTTTTTTTTTATGAGTTAGGAATCTGCAGCACTTCTCCTAAAATTAATTTTTTTTTTTACAGAATTAATAATATACATATTAAAAGGTAGCTACAATTTGTTTAAGGACCTATGTATGTTTTTTTTTGGACAAAGTGTATAATCTATGTTTAACGTGTGCAATTCTTTTTTAATTATGTGCAATCTATATTTAATTATGTGTAAAATCAAAAATATTTGTGCACCGCTCAAGAATTTAAGTTCTTTTATATATTTGAGGAAGACATTTTAAAATGGAGGATTTTTCAACCATTTTTCTAAAAAATATATAAAAATATTTGCATCTAATTTTGAAAGTAATATTTAAGAAAGTATTAATTCCCACGGATATGAAATATTCATCCTCCTCACAAATGATATATAATTCAAAAAAAAAAAATGCAATGAATTGCTATTTTTTTTAATCTCAAAACAAAGTCCTCTCAAGTTTCAAGCTCACAAGATGAGGTGGAAAGTAAAACTTCACCTATTCACGTTTTGTGTGGGATTATATTCAAAAAAGGAAAAAAAAAGAAAAAAAAAGGAAAGTTACACCCAAATCCTAAATAAGAAGGAAAATAAAGAAATGATCTCTTAAAATCTTAAAATGAAAAAGTGGTCCCATTAGCAACCCTGACGATCTTTTGAGTGCAGATCGTTGACAACTCCAAGACCAAGAGGCTCAATTGACAACTTATTGAAGCCATTTATTCATTTTGAGATTTTAAAGAGCCATTTCTTCATTTTCCTTCTTATTTGGTACTCAACTGTAATTCTCCAAAAAAATAAAAAAAAAAATTAGATTTTACGGTTTTACCTCAGCGGCCGAGAGACGAAGAGGAAGGGAATCAAAAGAGGCAGAGAGTGATGAGGAGACAACCAGAGACGGAAGTTTTTGGGGAGACAGTGATTCGGAAGAGACGAACAGGAAAGAGCGAATCAGTGAAGAAAATCGAAGCTCCTCCTCAGGTAATGTCGTTGATTTCCATTTTCTTACTTCCTCGCGTCTATAGCAACGAACTGATGCTTCTCGAATTCCCATGTTGTGTTCTTGATTGATGATAATCATTTTAGTTTCAATAGATTTATTTTGCGATCGGTTTATTTATCTTGTGCCAGCCCTTTGTTGGTACTCCTATCAAATTTGTCTGAATTTTGGAAATGTTTACGATTTGCCTGAGTCTCTACGAGTAATTTCAGGTTCATGAGGCATACAACTTCTTTATCGCTTCTTTCATGTTTTCTTCAAATATGTTATGTGCTTTCAGCCGCTCTACATTACCAAATCACCGAACCGATGCTGGTCATAGGAAATGATTATGAGTATGCACCTGAAATATTTTACTCCTGGTGCTTAATATAGGAGATTGATAACTAATTTGTGGATTTTAAGGAAGTTAGTTAAATTAGTTATTTGTAACAAATATGGGTTGGTTTGCCTAGTACACTCTTTCTAATTATGTGCATTGTAACTACTCTAAAATTAAAAATTTGGTGGACAAAGTAGATTAGGGTCTTATATTTAGGATCAAAGTAAAAGCCCTTGTCTAGCTCATATATTTAGGATAGGAGGTAGTAGCGTTTGCCTGAATTCTAAAGCTTATGTTACTAAATTTATACAAACATCAGAAAATCATTTGCCTAAGTAGTGGTAACTCCCAATTTTTCCATCCGTTCCAACTATTTATTTGTGAAGAAAGCCAGCCAAACTTTTTAAAAGTGACAAGACACATGTTAATATCATTAGCAAACAAACTTATTTGTGTGTGGTACAGTATAAAGCACGGAGTTAGCTGCTGAGAATGAGGAGCATGATGTGTGCATAAAGGGCATAAAGAAGGACACAAAGCTTAAGGATGCAATGATTGGGTCCAGAGTTTGTTCTTACTGTTTCATTCTAACTCAGATAAACAAAATGCTTAAATCACTACTCTTAATTGTTTAATGAATAGTTTTCTCCAATCTTCAGGCATATCGATCATTTTCCATAGCGTGCTATGAAGAACTGTTCTGAATATTGTTTTCCAAATAGCTTCAAGTGCACAGTTAAACTTATTACTTGGTGTTTGATTATTTTCTCCACAGGATCAAGTTTAACTACGCTTGTTTTCATTGTTACTCCCTTGGAGATTGGCTTAACATTGTTAAAAAATCAATGTAGGATAGCCATTGAAGTGGAAGCCAATTAACAATCTGTGACAGGCTCAGTAGCTTACCAGACTCGTTGCTTCTTCATATTCTGTCTTTTCTTCCAACCAAGCAGGCTGTTGCTGCAAGCTTCTTGTCCAAGAGATGGAGGCCACTTGGGCACTCTTTTTCCACTCTTGTCATTCATGATGCATATTGTCCTGGTCGTGAAGTTTTCATCCAGTTTGTTGATTATGTTTTCATTTCAGGAGATTTGAAATTTCTCCAAAACTTTGGTCTCAATTGTTGGACTTTCAACATGCCAAATGATAAGATTAACATTTGGATTGATGCATTAATCAATAGTAAAGTTGAGCATCTTGAGACATGGATTCCACATAGATTTAACACTAAGGTGCCCTCTAGTAAGTAGGGTTTTAAAATTCAATGAGGTAACCTTTAGTACCCTTTCTAATGTGAATTTGCCTTCTCTTAAAGTTCTACATCTAGACTTGGTTAGACTTCCAGACATAAACTTCTTGCCAATGCTGCTTTCTGGATTTGCACTTCTTGAAATGCTAGTGCTGACTAATTTGGGCATGAATTATGGTTCGATGCAAGAGATTAAAAAACTTAACCGTTTGGTCGCAGCTGATGTTCCCCCCTCTCTAGTGCCTGTGAAAGCTTTGTCTAATGTTACATTTCAAAGCTTACTGGTATCAATGACATTGTATACGTAAATTGTTTCATTTTTCTTTTAAATATTTCATACACTGTTCTTTTTTGGGTATATGTTGGTCTTTCCTCATGCAGCAAATATGGTCACCCGGTGGCAAGCATGCTATGTGGTCGTCTGATGCTGATAATATTCCAACATTTGACAATTTGCCAAATGTTATGGGTGGACAACATGTAGCAGATTTTGTCGCAGGGACACATTAGATTGTTATGAACATTTGCAGCTTTTAGGTTTCTCTCTCTGGATAAATCGGGTTCTCTGTTTTCTTGGATTATTAAGTGGTGGTTCCAAAACCATGACTCAACCTATTCATATGGCAAATCTATATTACATATTTCCCATCCTAAACTAAAGGATGATCTTCACTCATACAACTATAAAATTATCTCTACTTAACTAAATATTTGATCTTTTAAATATTGTAGTTTTGGCATGTGAATTCTCAGGGAAGCATCTATACACTTGACTTGCCCTAATTTCAAAGAAAGTTAAAACTACTAGTAAACATATATTAATAACTACTAATAAATACTTAGTTTACAGTCATCACCACATATGTCACTTATGATTCTTCTTTAGACTACCATAGCCTTATGATTCTCCTGTATGGAGGGTATTTACATGCCAAAATATATAATTA
The DNA here is from genome assembly GCA_963210345.1 of Inga oerstediana. Classification (NCBI taxonomy): domain Eukaryota; kingdom Viridiplantae; phylum Streptophyta; class Magnoliopsida; order Fabales; family Fabaceae; genus Inga; species Inga oerstediana. Next base: position 27,702,907 of record OY723408.1, read on the forward strand.
CATACATAGTTAACTTTGATATCAAAATAAATATAATCCAAGTATATAACAGAGCTTATATGTCACGTCCATATTTTAATTTCACATTTACTAGAGTATTCGCGAAAAATGATATGCGGTTCAGTGGGCAGCATATGAATAATATGAATATACTAATAATAAGTGTATGATTACATAAATTTTCCATAGGGGTTTGTACATGATACTTATAATTAAGGTAGCCGCACAAGGCTACTAGGGTGTCTAAACTCATCCCAGTGAAATGGAAACTTTTTCCCGTCTTCGTCCCACTACTGTAATCCCCTCGTACGGTACTCTGCATTGTTGTTTGCATATCTTCTGTCGTCTTCTGTCTAAATTGTTGGTAGGGGAGAGTGAGATTCGAGAGAATCTCAATAGGAAACAGATACCATAATACATGCATGATTGATGCTATGTGTATGACATGTTAGCTTTATCTAGATGTATGTCCCATAATGACATTTCTGCATGCTCAATGTTTCATGTAATAAGACTATGGCCACAACGAAAACAGAAACATAGCTTCATTTATTCAAATATGCTCTACATAATCAAGTAAAGCAATCACATATATCATTACACAAGCAAAGATATCAAATACATTCAAGTAAGGTAAGTCCCCTACCTTAACCCTTTTCGCCTCGAAACGTGTGCCTCGATCTATGTGCAAACAGCTCAGGGCTCCATATTCAATTCTACAATGTCAAATGTACTATTTAGACACTTCCATAGCGTTTCTGAGGGTTATATGAGTCCATCTTGAAAAATTACTAAAATACCCCTGGGGATCCCGCCTAGCCCGGCCTGGCTGTACTCGGTCCCACCGTACTTTTTTTGTTATTTTGACATGGGCTATTCTTACATATTTTCACCCAAGGAATCCATTTCCGGAATTGGAATTATCAAATTCAATGTTAAATTACGAAATTGCCCTTGGCAGCCCTACTTTTAGGGTTTTAGGGTCGTTTCCGTAATTATGCTTTTTTGGCCTTTTCCGAAAAAGTGCTCAACTGTAACCCCACCTAATTTTTCCTCCTAAATTCAATGGAACCATCAAATCATTGAAAATCCAGCTCTAAGGCCCTCAAACATCCCTGGCTGAAATATATGGGTTTTAAAGGGAAAATCAGGGTTTTTCGATTTCGGCTCTGTAAACACGTTTCTTTCTACTCCTAACCACTTTATTGACTATTCCATTAGGTTAGAAGTACCATTTAGTACCAATTTGGGTAGCATAACAGCCCCCACAACCCATTTTCCATTTTTACACACAAAGACAATCCGGCGAAATTTCATCGATTAAATTGTCTATAACAGCCAGAATAGTCAATATGCAAGAGTTTGGAAGTTACCTCAAGCTCTCACTTGATTTTCCTTGACTTGGCTGAACCCTAGCTCACTTCAACAAGCAAATTTAAGCTTCCAACCCTTGAATCACATAGAAGAATAGCTTAGGAGCGGAGTTATACGCATTAGGAATTGATTTACCGAAGAAATCACTTACCTTTGCAATGGGGCTGAAGAAGGAGATGATCACTTTATATCATATCCACTTTTAATTAATTATTTTTCATAATTTCGGATTTTTAAATTTTTTTGCAGATTTCTGCCCAAACTTCGAAAAATCATAACTACTTCTAGAAAAATCGAATTGGAGTGATTCCAAAGCCTATATAACCCTTATTGAGTCTAGTTTTAAGGAAAAATATAGACGTTTGCTGAATGGAATCACAAAATTCCCAAAATTTTAATCTTTACATGCTGTTCCAGAAATTTCACAATTTTTCTGTGCTGACTTCAAAAATTCATATCTTTTTGTATATAGCTCTAATTGAGTCATATGACCTATCAAATTAAAGCTTAGGATGTCTACTTTCATCCTATAAAATTTCATAATATTTGCTCATCATTTGATCATTCAAAATCACATGACAAGCTCACTACCTTATAGGCGATTTCACCAAAAGCATAATTATATTCTCCAAAGTTCACCATTTTACTTTCTTAATACCCCAAAGATATATGAATCATTAGGGGATAAATTTGAGCTCTTGCTAAATTGGGGTTTAGCAGTCCACTTAATTTAGGATTATTTCCAAGCCTCCAATCACAAATTTTGGAGTATTACATTATACATATAAGAAAATAGCATGTTTCTCTAGCTCCATTCACCTTCAATCTTCACCAACCATTACGCTTGTGCCCTTACAATATTTGCCTTTATTGTGTATCATGAAAGAAAGAGGGGAGATTTGGGGGAATCTCAGTAAATTTGTGCCTTACCATGGTAGATGTTTTCAATGGGTAAGCTCAATTTTTTTCTATCATAGTTAATTTCTATTTGGATTATGAACTCTTTATGAAAAAGGTGACGTTCTTAAATGGCTAGTTGTGCTTCTTTTTTCTTCTGTTTCCCCCAACTATGGTTAGCATTTAAACGTTGGGTTGAAATTTTTTCTACTAGGATAGACCTTGTCACATTTTCCCTTCTTTCTACCTTAGTAGGGTGATTAATAATTGTTTTGGGTAAGCAACTGATATTAGGAGAACCATTGGGCAGACTTTAAAAGGAAAAAAATTCACCCATTTGCGTCACTAACTCATTCTTCTTGAGGGCTGTTGGGGATGAGACATTTGGAGTGGAGAAAATTTTTTTGAGTTCGGACTATATAGAGATTTGTTCTCAAATTAAAGTATTTTTTTTAATAACACACATACTGAAAATGTAGCTGAAATTTGTTTAAGAACTTGTGCATAGTCTATATTTAATGGGTGTAATTCTTCTTTAATTATGTGCATCCAATCTTCAGTTATGTGAAAAACTAAAAGCATGTGTACATATGTAAATTTTAAATGAAGAAAAGTTGTAGTCGCTTAAGAATCTGAGTTCTTAAGTATATTTGAGCAATAAATTTTAGGATGGAGAATTTTTCAACAATTTTTCTTAAAAATTAATAATTTAATTGATTAATATATTAATGTTGCAGTTACTCCTCTATTTCATATATTTGTCTTTAAATATTATTGTTAATGATGGAAATATGTTACATTTAGTTTTGACTGAATAGGCTGGAGCAGCATGATACGTTAGTGGACAGATGTCTAAACACGATATGAAGTTTTTTTCACCGCTTAGGCTTGAGGATACCAAGAGCATGATTGGCATATTTTATTATGTTGAAATATGTCAAGTTGCCATATTTCTTTCCTTAATTGTTATGCACAAATTAATTGAAAAGGTCATAAATTTGTTAAAATATGACATTTTTTTTATCAAAATTACCCATCATCTAACATTCTGATAATAACTACTAATAATCACTCTAAAAATAAAATAAGAAAAGTTTGATTAAATACTGCTTTTAAATTATGAGAAGACATATATATTATGAAACATAATGATAAGAAAGAGGGAATATTACCAAGACACTTAGAATTTGACCAATTTTAAACTTATTAAGGTAATGATTAAGGTTTAGTGATCCAACTATGATTGAACCCGAGTTATAATCTAATCATGATTCAAATAATATAATATAATTTAATTATACAAATATATTCAAATATAATCTTGAAAGTAATATTTAAAAAATATTAATTCATGTTAGCAAAAAAATATATTAAATCACTAGTGTACGGAATATTCATTTTTCTCACAAATTATACATAATTATGAAAATGCAACGAATTGCAACCTTTATTTTAAAATTGGGTTTTACGGTTTTACCTCAGCGACCAAAAGACGAAGAGGAAGGGAGTTGGAGAGGCAGACAGGAAATCGAAGCTGTTAAGAAAATCGAACCTCCTCCTCAGGTAATGTCGTCGATTTCGATTCTATTACTTCCTCTGTCACTTCATGGTAGTACATGGAACAGCGATTGGAATACTTAAAATCAGCTTTTTAATCATGATTTACGATATATAAAATAAGTACGTGAGAAAAATTTTGTTTTGATTTATGTGAAAAACAGCTTATAAACAATTTCAACGCAGAAACAAACATGTGCGAGTGCTCAGTTTATTTATCTTGTGCCAGCCCTATGCTTGTACTACGGTCAAATTTGTCTACATTTTGGAGTTGTTTACGATTTGCCTGAGTCTCTACGAGTCATTTCAGGTTCGTGAGGCATACAATTTCTTTATTGCTTCTACGATGCTTTCTTCAAATATGTTATGTGACTTTAGTCGCTCTACATTACTAATCACTGAACGAATGCTTGTCTCTGTATTGGAAATCATTATGTGTATACACTTGAAATTTTTTCACTACGCCGTTTGTTTTGTCTGAGTACTAAAGCTTATGTTACTAAATTTTCACTAACATCAGAAAATCATTTGCATAAGTAGGGGGAACTCTCCATTGTTTCATCCGTTACAACTTTTTATTTGTTAAGAAAGTCAGCCAAACTTTTTTTAAATGATATGATACATATGTTAATATCATAAGCAATAGAAAGTTATTTGTATGTGGTACAACATAAAGTAGGGACTTAGCTGCTGAGAATGAAAAGCTTGATGTGTACATAAAGGGCATAAAGAAAGATATAAATAAAGCTTAGGGATGCGATGATTGGGTCCAGAGTTTGTGCTTACTGTTTCATTCTAACTCAGATAAAGAAAATGCTTAAATCACTACTCTTAACTGTTGAATGTATAGCTTTCTCTAAGCTTCAGGCATATTTATCATTTTCCATAGCGTGCAATGAAGAACTGTTCTGCATATTGTTTTCCAAAAAGCTTCAAGTACAGAGTAAAACTAACTCATTACTCGGTGTTTGATATTTTCTCAGCAGGACCAAGTTAAACTACACTTGTTTTCATCGTCACTCCCTTGGAGATAATGTGTGACAAACTCAGTAGCTTTCCAGACTCGTTGCTTCTTCATATTCTGTCTTTTCTTCCAACCAAGTAGGCTGTTGCGACAAGCTTCTTGTCCAAGAGATAGAGGCCACTGCGGCACTCTCTTCCCACTCTTGTCATTCATGATGCAAATTTTCTTGGTTGTGAAGCTTTCATCCAGTTTGTGGATGATGTCCTCATTTCAGGAGATTTGAAATTTGTCAAAAACTTTGGTCTCAATTGTTGGACTTTTAACGTGACAAATGATAAGATTAACATTTGGATTGATGCGTTAATCAATGGTAAAGTTGAGCATCTTGAGATATGGTTTCCATATAGATTTAACAGTAAGTTGCCCTCTGGTGTTTTCAACTGTAGTACCATTAAGTTTTTAAAACTCAATGGGGTAACCTTTAGCACCCTTTCTAGTTCAAATTTGCCTTCCCTTGAAGTTCTACATCTGAACAGAGTTGGACTTCGAGATATAAACTGCTTGGCAATGCTGCTTTCTGGATGGGCACTTCTTGAAATTTTAGTGTTGACTGATTTAGACGTGAACAATTGTGGTCCAATGCAAGAGATTGGAAAGCTTAACTGTTTGGTTACAGCCATTGTTCCCCACTCTCTAGTGCCTTTGGAAGCTTTGTCTAATGTTACATTTCTAAGCTTACAGGTATGTACGACATTGTATACGTAAATTGTTTCAATTTTCTTTCAAATATTTCATACACAGTGATACATGGGAATGGTAGTAAGGAAAAGGGTAATTTGGGAAATATGCTTATTAGGGTTATAAATAGGTGTCTGATGGTTGTAATAAGTGTCCAGTGAATCAGTAATTTCTTATTTTTTTACTCTCTTCTTCCCTTCTAATGCTAACAAACATATCAGAGCCTCCTCTCTGGCCCATGGCTTCTAATGCTAACAAACATATCAGAGCCTCCTCTCTGGCCCATGGCATCACCGGAGTCTCAATCTACAGAACGTCTCAGACATCTAGAGCGACGCCTAGATCTTCAGCAAGGTCATATTGACAGTATCATTAACCTTTTGGATCGGAATGCTCAAGATATTACCGAGCTCAAGAGTACTGCCTCTTGTCATGAAGGTTATATGCAAGACATCAATGCTAAGCTTTCTTATCTCTTCCCTAACATGGATCCTAAAAGAATTGAGGAAGAAGCTGGTGAGATTTTGAAATTCACCATTGTTGTTGCTGAGACAGAGGAGGCCACTCATCTAAACGTGGCCAATGCTGATTCAAACAAAAAAAAAATCCTCTGAAAATGATGCTGACCTAACTGAGACACAATCTTCTGAAAATGAGGATTTCATTGCGGCCGTAACTGGCCAGAATCATCCAGATGAAGATGAAGTAGCTGAAGAAGAATCCCTTGGAACTGACGAAGAGATGTTGAAACAATCCTCGAAGTCTATTATGCTCATCAACTCTGAACGTCAAGAACAATCGATGTTTGTATACTGCTTAACAAAGAATCTCGCCACTATCCAAGCTCTGTACAAGAACGCATTTCCACGCCACTCTGTACATACATCTCCGAAGAGGTCTTCATGGCTCATGATTTCAGCGATGTCTTCTCTGTTTCTTGCTAGACAGGGTGATTTTGTTATTTTGAAGTCTTCTTCAGTTCCGAGTCCTACGTTCTTCTCTGCCTCGTTTGATGCTTTTGCTGTGACCAAGAAGGCCCAATGCAGCAACCGAATTGGCTCTAACTTTTTGGAGGTTTTCTACGATGGAGTTGATCATCTAGAAAAGTTCATCGATGGTGACGATTCTGGTTTTCAAGTCTGTCACTCACTCGTATATTACATTTTTCCTCCTCTCCTTGGGTCTTCGATTTCAGTGGTGCAGGACTAGAGTTGTTGTGATGTGAGAAGAGATGTGGCTTCTCCTTCATGATCGCAAGAATCCTTCATCTCATCCATGCAAACTCCGTCATGTTCGCTTGAGCTGCTTGCGTCGTTCATCACCGGAAAGAATTCCGATCATGATGCTGGTACAGGAGTGTCGCTCGAGGAACGCCCAAAACGACTCAGAGATGACTCAGTTTGGGGCAAGTTTGGGTTTGGGTAGGTTAGGGCAAATGAAAAGGACGGATCGGGTGAAAATTCTCATTGGGTCATTGGATTTGGATCTATCTCAGAGCTTTTGGAATTTTATCTAGCCGGAAATGGGTGCAGTGATGAAGCTCGAGTATGGATGGATCGGATCTCAACTTGGGATACCCATTCTGGTTTCATAGATTTAGGCTTAGCTACTGCAAATTTGTCTCACGTGTGTTCTGAGTATTTTCCATGTGATAGTAGGCAAATGCCATCTATTAATTTTTCTTTTTGATATTAATGAAGGCTAAATGCCAATTACAAAGACAATAACTCAAACTGAAGGGGAAATTAATCCTATACACTCTTGGTCAACCCATATCCGTAACCTAGCAGGACAATCTTGTAACATAGAAGACTTACTTATCCCCATCTTAGCAAGAGCATCTGCAATTCTATTAAGTTCACAGGGAATGCAGCTCAACTGAATCTGCCATGTAAGTTTTAGAAGCTCTTGAAAGGGGATGAACACTAAGCTGCCATTACTAGAATTCCCATTGGTGAGCCTAGTAATTAATTCTTAGGCATCAGATTCAACAATAACCTTGCGATAGCCCAGATCCCAAACCATTTGAAGCCCCTCATACAGGGCACATTCTTCTGCACTCTGGACATCGCGGATTCCTAGCTTTAGAGTAAAGCCCGCTATCCACCATCCTCTATGGTCTTGTAAAACACCTCCACATCCTGCGGTAGATGATCCTCTAGTCACAGCCCCATCAACATTAAGCTTGACCCATCCAGGAGGGGGAGCTTGCCATGATGAGAGGTGATTTGATAATAAATGATTCCCTTCATGGATTGGGTCTTGGAGCCTAATATAGCTTTTCCAGGAATGGCGTATGGCATCAACCGGCTTCAAAGGCCTATGAAAATTCTCTTCAAAAATAGCTTGGTTCCTCCAAGGCCAAAGTTTCCAAATGGAGACACCCCATGGAAGATTCCAATGTTTTCCTTCTACCAGACCAAGTTCACGTCTCAGATTCATGGCTATCCAATCTTGCAGAGGAGCAACAAAAAAAGCAGCAATACTACTTGGTTTTAGTAGTCCGAGCCACATACTCCTAGCATAGCTACAATCTCTGAGAATGTGCAATGTATTCTCAACTCCAATGGAGCATATTGGGCACAGTGGTGAAGAAGCGGACCAAGTACTTCTCCATTCATTAGTTGGCAACCTGTTTTGGAAGGCAATCCACATAAACACCTTCACTCGTTCAACACCCTTCCATTTCCAGATCTCCTTATAGATAGGACTATAGGAGTGTTGAGGATTTTCTTCTATTAAGAAATAGGCACTTCTAATGGAGAATTTACCATCACTGCTTGGCCCCCATGTCATTATATCATAGCCGAAATCCCATATATTAATGTTTGGATGACTAATAGCAATTGCAGTGGGCCTTTCCATCACAATCTAACAATTCAAGGGTCTTTTGAACAGGATGGATATGTGAACTATGGGACATTTATCCAGCAAGCCCGATATGCGCTTTCAATTGGATTCAAAGAAGTGGGCCCTCCTTGGTATATTATGTTGGGCTGGTGGGGTGACAAAGTCATGCAACTTGATATATGCATATCAAATGGACTTGAATGGAGGGTGGAAATGGGCTATTGGACTGAAGGAATTCTGCAGCAGGCTTGGATTTTGATGACTATTAATGTATTTTTCTATTAATTTTTTTCCTGTCTGAGTAGCATTTGGTCTTCAAAAAAAAAAAAAAAAGAGGATCTTATCATATATATTTTACTTTCTAGCTTTGTACTGATCCTTAAGGGCAAGGATCTTTTTGTTGGGGGAGTATATTGATACATGGGAATAGTAGTAAGGAAAGGGGTAATTTTGGAAATATGCTTATTAGGGTTATAAATAGGTGTCTGATGGTTGTAATAAGTGTCCAGTGAATTAGTAATTTCTTGTTTTTTAACTCTCTTCTTCCCTTCTAATGCTAACACAGTTTATTTTTGGGTCTTTGTTGGTCTTTCCTCATGCAGTCAATGTGGTCACCTGGTGCCACCATGCATGCTATATGGTCACCTGATGTTGATAATATTCCAACATTTGACAATTTGACACACCTGGAATGTTACGCTGATGGGTGGACTAGGATAGTGAACTGTCTTGGAAATTTCCCTAAGCTTCAGAATCTTGCAATTTTTAAGGTTCGAAGAGTTTATATTGACTTGTGTGTGAAATAATTGTTCTTCAATTTATTAGTTCTCTAACTATATTTGTTTGTGGTCACTGGTAAGCTTTTTTGTAGATTCCCTCATGAACCAATACTTAGTGTTCCTCCGTGTCTTTCATCACACCTGAAGGAGTTCACTTTTGTTGACTTCCAGTTACACGAAGCTTATGTTGCATTTATGAAATTCATATTGAATAATGCGCAAGTTCTGAGCACTGTCAAGATTACAAGTGGATATACTGAAGTAGAGATTCGTGAAATGATAAAAGTGATATCTTTATACCCCAGGGCCTCTGAGAATTGCAAGTTTTTACATGATATATCTCCGGGTTCAAGTAGAAAGGATTGGGATCGCTGGTTCAGTTTTTGATGTAGATTTGTCTGTTGGACTACTGAAAAATATCATGCAGCAGATTTTGTCTTAGGGACACTAGATTGTTATAAACTTATGCCGCTTTTAGGTTTCTGTCTATGGATAAATCTGGTTCTCTGTTTTCTTGGATTATTAAGTGGTGGTTCCAACTTTTGTCACATGTATTTGTGTTGAACTGGTATTTTTGTAAAAAGATCAATTGTATAAAATGAAAAAGGTTGTGCAACTAAAGGTTGTATAACAAAGTCCAGAGAATGGGGAATTAATGAAGTATGAATTTTATAACGAGTAACTGAAAAAAATTGAAGCAATGCATTAGTATCATTTTCCAAGTTGCGAATGAAATTAGAATGGACAGGACACCATTGAATATTATTTTCTTAGTTGCTGGAGAAATTAGAATTGATGGTCTATGGTTTCTTCTGCGTGACTACAAAAAGCACAGATAACTCGAATGTTTAAGTGATGTTTCCTCAAAACTTAAACAGATTCAATAGAAAGGATTAGTTTTGCACATAAAGAGGAGTTGTTTGTTTATAAGGCAATTGAATTTTCCTGATAAGTTCCAAACGTTTCAATGGAATTGCTTGCTTGGTCATAGCCGTTTGAATGAACAGAGCATAGCCCTGTTTTACACAATATTGGTTAGTGAAGCTGTTATCCTATTTAATGCTTCTATGTAGGAAGTTATTTTATTCCCTTATTCTTATAGAGAAGCCAAGCAGATGTCCCTTTTTATTTTGTAGCAGCACTATTTTGATGTTCAGGGCAAGGTAGGTCCTGGGTTCTCCCTTGTGTTCAATTTGTGGCTTGCTTCTCTTTTCTGCATGAAGTCGTCCTTGATCTGTCGGCTTAAAAAAAAAGTCGTCCTTGATCATAATATCCTCCATTGAGCTACTTAGTTATTTCCCAATTCTTTTAAGTATTGAACATTGAAACTTAGGATGTCTAAATGAATTTTTCTTGGAGGTAGAAATGAAAACCCGAGTCCAAGCTGTCAGGCATTTATAATTTTTTTTCATAGGCATATGTATTTTTTTATTAGAGGCAATCATTTGAGATATTGTTGGGCATTAAATATGGGTACATCATCTAATTAATAGGGATTTGAACATTCATTCGTTATGTTATAAGGGACTATCTTGAGTCAAAGTTGATTGATGTTCATAATTTTAATATCTTTGAAACTATCTTCCTTAGAATTGTTAATGTGATAGACTCCGAACTAATAAGAGCCCAATTGATTATTAGTTCGGGTCATAGGTATAAGGTATTAATAACTAATTTTAAGGTAAAAAAACATTAGTTCAATTGGTAAAGAGTTGACTCATTACCTAAAGGGTCATGAGTTCAATCTATAATTTAGAGGCTTTACTCTTATATATAATTAAATGCATTTCTTAAAACAAATAGTATCGATCATTAAAAAATTACAAGCCATATAAAAAGTATGAACAAGAATAGATTGCACCCTCTCTGAAGTTTGTCAAATTCATAAAATCACCATGAGATCTTGTGTATTTCAAACTATATTTTTTTGAAATTTAATAATTAAGAATTTGCCATAGATTATAATTGTTTCCTATAAAAAGAAATAGATAGAGTATTATTTTTCTATGGCGGTTCAATAATTAAGCATATGCACTTGTTAAAATTTGCTCATTTATTTCTGAAATTTTAAAACTTGTCCAGGGAGAAAAATAAATTTGTCAAAATAGTTTATACAGTTGTCAAAATAGACATAAGGACTTGTTAAAGTAGGGACATTAAATTCTGAAATTTCAAAACTTCTCCAAAAAGGAAAATAACCTTGTCAAAATAGTTCATCCAGTTGTTAAAATAGGTATAAGCACTTGTCAAAAAAGGCATATGTTGTTCCTTTCCTTTTTTATTCAATGGGGGTAACAAAGTAATTTCACATTCCGAATTAATCATAATGCAATCCCTAGAGACTTTTTTGATAAGGAGAATTTGATTTGAGTCTTTTTTATAATTTTTTACGATCCTTGGAACCTCAGTGATTTTTCCTAATTTTTTCATAGCTTTTACAACGGTTTATAAAAGCGGCATAAAAAGTCGGTAGAATGACAAAAAAATACCACTTGAACTTTAAAATCCCAAATTAGTCCTTTGACAAAGATTTACGTTGTCAATCCTATTACTATTCTTGTCAATCCCATTACCATTCTTGTCAGTGGGATTTTGAAATTCAAATGGTATTTTTCTGTCATTCTCCCTAAAAAGTCTCAAGAACATATTATAAAAGACAAACAAAAACTTTTTTCTTTTTTGGATGAACAAGGCAATCCAAACAAAAATAACAATTAACACCCTTGTTGGGTTCTCCATGCAACGCCTCCTTGTGAACAATAGCCCGCACATCTTCGGACGGCGAAGTCACCACCTGAAGATCGCACGACATAATTCTCGCCTCCGCAGCAAGGACATGAGCAGCTGTGTTGGCTTCTCTATCACAGAGGACAACGGACACCACCCACTCCCTTCCCATCATCAAGTTCCGAATCTCAAGTAGTAACGCAGAATCAGAGTGTTTCGCTGGAATACCCGTATTGACAATACTCACGACTTCTGCTCAATCGATTTCCACCATCAACCTCCGGTATCCCTGATCCCAGGCCATTTTCAGCTGCGACACAAGAGCCACCCACCTTACGGAACTTAAAGCCACGTACAAATTCGCTAAGATGAGTTCTGAGCAAACCCCCACAGGCACAAACCCCAGAATCAAAAACAAAGGATCCATCAACGTTAAACTTTAGAGTCTCCAGAGGCCGTTGAACCCAGTGGCACAAGGCTTCCCGCTGCTGTAAAGAAGAAATGTTAGAGCAAGTGCCCCGCGAGAGGCATGCCCTAGCTTTGGCAATAATACCCGAGCCTTCCATACCCTTGCCATGCTCATTCCTACTCGACCAAACTTGGCTACAAATAACAGCAAACCAGCAACCCCACTGAAACTCATCCCTGTGAATTAGTGCCTTGTGATTCCATTTAATCCTTTCTAGCTAGTTATATTAAATCAAATTTAAAACTTAAGTTATTCTCAAGAAACTCTTAACGCACCGGTTTCATATAGAGAATTTACCATCCGAATACGGAGCCAAACAATGTTTAACATTATTTACTACTCTTAACAGCACAAATTTAGAAATTAAGTTATGAGAATTTACCATCAGATATTCTTTGATAATAAATAACCACTGAGTTTAGGTCTTGGGAATAATTTTAAGCAAACGAGACAAACTGTCCCAATAAAACAAAGCAGTGAATAATTTTATATCATACACAGCTCAAATACAGATGCAATTATGCTAAAAGTAGATTTTTTTTTTTAAATTGAACGGGTTAGCTCTAACACTTAGGGATCTTGAAGGTATGATTCAAACACCAACAAATAAACTGCTATTTTGCATAATATGGCATTAGATAATCCGAAAGCAATTAGAATTCCATTTTATAAATTTGCCCATTCCTCATTTGCTCATAACATCACCAGTAACTATATTTGGATGGGCGTTTTGAAGCCCCAATCTGATTTTTGGAATGTGATTTTACGGTTTATGAAGTAGGTGGTGAAGTGGATGTGCTTGTGATAAGCAACTCCAACCAAGCCTACAACTCTTAAAATTCATTGCATCACTCAAAAAGCTTCATCTTTATCAAAGATGATTTCTTTGCCTCATGAAAAGCTTCAGAGTGTAATTTTAGAGCTCTGAGGAGCGGTTGGCATATTCTTGAACTAATGCCCCAAATAATGATGGCCTCTGAAGCAACTTGGAGGGTCTATCAAATTCTTCTGCTCTCCCTGTATCATAAGAAAACACAACAAACTTTAGCATTATGCTTTATAAATATATATAATCATATAAATATATCCGCTACAACTAATTATTACAAATGTGGGTTAGGTCAGTAAAATCTCAGTTTTGATCTCCTAATGCAACTTTATGTAAAGTGAGGAGAAATATAGACACATGTTAATGGTTTTAGATTCGTGAGACCCACATATCAGAAGTGCGGCTCACTGAAGCTCAATATAATTTATCCATCTATCTCTCTACACTTTATGAAAACTTCATGATCCTCACGCTTTAAGGAACTTGTCTTGTGAATGGGGGAAATATATATATATATATATATGCGTGCGCGCGCGCTAAGGAGACTTGAGCCCTACTCCATCCGTCTCTATTTATAAGTTCTTATTTTTTGAATTGGTCTGTCCCTTTTTATAAGGTCCTCTTTGAGGTTGTCTGAGCATGAAATGCATTTTCAACAATGTTATCCCTAATTAATTTTCGCCATACACTCTCATCATTTTTCTCACTGTTACTCTCTCTCATATACCCACCTATAAATAAAGGCATATTGGAGAACCAAAAATTGCCTTTTTAATCCAGCTGGTAAAAAAACCCTTGTACACTATTGTCATACATCTCATTTAAACATTTTTCCGTTTGAGTGCCAATTGAGATAGCGCCTTTGTGGAAGAACCATATTCTTTGAGTGCATTAATGGAAGCATGGCTTAGTTCCTTCATTCTCTTTTGAATCTCTTTACCTTCTTCATCTTCCATTAAAGTTCTCACCACTTTTGCAACCTCTTCCCTTGGCACTATGCCATTTTCGTTAACCTTTGGCCACAACGCCACCTTCAAATCATCAGTTAACATGACAGCATTCATCTTTTGCTCTGCAAAAAGTGGCCAAGTTATCAATGGCACGCCATTTTGTACACTCTCAAGTGTAGAGTTCCAACCACAATGACTCAAGAACCCACCAGTAGAATTATGACCAAGGATTGGAATCTGAGGTGCCCAAGAAGGAATAACAAAACCTTTCTCTTCGGTTCTCTCCAAAAACCCTTCTGGCAAGAAATCTAAAGGATTATTCTTATTTGATGAACCAAGGTAAGCATCATTAACCGAATCACTTGGTGGTCTTAGGACCCATAAGAATTTCTGGCCACTTAATTCCAAGCCAAAAGCTAGCTCATTGATTTGGTCTTGAGATAGGGTCCCACCACTTCCAAAAGAAACATACAAAACAGAGCTAGGTGGTTGATTCTCCAACCACTTCATACACTCCGACCCTTTTTCCTCATCGTTTGACCCGGGTTGAGTGATAGGTCCGATCGGGTACACAGGTGGATACCCACTTTCGTTTTGTGCCAAGGTTCTTGTTGCCCTTTCTTCCATCTCCGTGAAGCTATAAACCAATAACCCATCAACAGACAACAATCTCTCGCTTCGTTGGAGAGCCAGTTTGTAATATTCGGCTGATCGATTTTGAACCGGGTCAAGTAGATCACTACCATGGAGCGGGACACAACTCGGAATCAGGATAGGCTCAGGTGCATCTCTAAATTCACCAGAAATATTTTCATGGAGGGTTGGGAGATAAAGGCAGTAGGAAAGAGTTGAAGCAGATGTGGGAAAGTAAATGAAAGACAAAGCATTTTGATTGAGTTCCTCTGTGAAACTGAGTACCTCGGACGAGAAAGGGTCAGCGACTAGAGCTGCCAAAGGAGATTTGGTGTTCAAGGACATCAATTCTTGACGTAAAGAAGGCAAAGATTTGGTGAGTGTGAGTTGAATTTGGATTGATAGGTGAGAATCTTGGGGTAGGTCATGTTTGTTAATAGGAGGAAGAAAAATGGATTCGATGTTTGAAGGAAGAGCTTGAAGGTAAGGTATGGAGGAACTAGGGGGAGACTCTAGTGAAGGTATGATGACAGTGACATGAAAGTTGGGGTGAAGATGAACAAGTTGCTTTGAGAACTCAAGAATAGGTATGAGATGGCTAAAGCCAGGACTGGGTATAACGGCTATGTGAATTTTTTTCTTCATGGAAACTTGGGAACGATGATGAAATTAAACTTGGATCCGCTCTTGAGAATCTGTGTTTCTAGGTTGGAGAATTTATGTTTCTGGGTCTTGAGGATTTGATGTGCATTATATAGAGACATGTTCTGCTATTATTAGGGGCTGTGCAAGGGACTCTTGAATCTGTAAGATTTGTCCACTCTTTAATCCCTATAGTAAGGTACCAACCTCTTAAATGTTTTTTTCCTCTTTTTGTTTAATTATTATATTCTACAAAAAATGAGACCCATTTTGATTTTTTTTTTTATAGTACATGATAAACTACAAAAAACTTAGAAGCTATCCTCTTAAGTCAACATGCTGTCTCAACCTATTTTCATCTGTAAGTAATAAGCTCGAAATAACTTCAGGAGGCGAATTAGTTATATGGAGATCCATCGCCATCTTCCAAGCTTCCTTTGCCATAGCATCTGCAACTGTGTTAACATCTCGAGTACAATGTAACATTTCCACTTCCCAGTCTCGATCTATCAACGTGCGAACCTCCACGATAAGATGAAAATTTGGGTGTTCTTGAGACACCGAGATATGAATCAGTTCCATGAATTCAGTACAATCACTCTCAATTATAATTTGTCTATATCCTCTATCCCATGCAAGTTTAAGACCGCATAATACACCCCAAGCTTCAGCAGAGACCACTGTTCCTTGGCCAATCCGATACATAAACCCTAGTAAAAACTCACCATTGTGATCTCACAGTACACCTCCACCTGTGCACGTCCCTAAGTTGTCACTCCTGGATCCATCAGTATTAATCTTCACCCACCCAGGCGGAGGGGGCTTCCAATGGGGGTGACTTCCTTCCTCGTTATGGTTTTTAACCAGGCTTGTATTACCCCATGCTAAGCATGCACGAGCACGAGCTAAAATGGCTTTTGTACTCCAAGTATTGTTGTTAAAGCAGTGGTTATTACGAGCCAATCAGATATTCCGACATAGGACCGTAAGCCAAAGACAAAACTCGAATCCCTGAACTACGTCCTTTCTCTCCATACACCATGCAAGCCAGTCATTCCTGTTCAACATGCCAAAAAATAGATCACGCCAACCCGCTGGTAAGAAACTATTCTAGAATTCAGAAGTAACCGGGCAATCCCGTAGAACATGGAGTATTGACTCGCGTGAATTATGGCATATTTCACTTGTCCCTGTGGGGTGACTACCACGATGGAACTGCACCATGTTTGTCATTAAACGACCATGAAGGCGCAACCACAAGAAAGTATGGTACCTTTGAGGGACCTTCATTTTCCAAACACATCTCCACCTATATTTATTGTGAGGGCATGGGGTACACACCATGTATTTATAGGCAGAGCTGAGAGAGAAAATTCCATCAGAAGACCATCTCCATGCCGGGAAATCCTCCCCATTTCGCTGACTGATATTGACGCGTCTGATAGTTGTACATACATGTCTTGGGAGTAGGTAATTAAACTTACTCATATCTCACTGTCTAGAGGAATTGATGCAGTCGGCTACTCTCCATTCAGTAACGTCTCTAGGCAATGCTCGGATTGCCAAACTCTTAAGCTTGTCCAAGTGTGGCACCGACACGTCATTCCAGAAAGAAATATTCTCTCCATTGGTAACTCTCCATGTTATACTATATGTGACCTTCTCCCAACTATTACGGATACCCCTCCACGTCCTTGACTCCGACCGGCGCTTCTCAACTTTAGGAATAATATCATCGCCAGCTTTATATTTTTCTTGCAAAAACCTAACCCAGAGCGAATCTCGTCTATTAATCATACTCCATCCAAGCTTCATCATGAATGCTTGATTCTGGTAACAAGCTTTCCTAAGACCTAGGCCTCCATCTTCCTTACGTGCACACACCAAATCCCAGGATACTAGATGAGGTTTTCTGCTGGCTAAGCTACTACCCCAAAGGAAATTACGACATCGTTTGTCAATTTCATCATAGGTTCACAAAGGAAGAGGCACTATTTGCATAGCATAATAAGGCATAGCCGCCATTACAGAAGACACAAGAGTATTCCTGGCCTCCATCGATAACATGTTTGAGTTCCAATTGACCAGACGAGTATCCATCTTATTCAGGAGAAAATTATATGTTGCCTTTGAACTCCATTCATGTAATAAAGGCATTCCCAGGTATTTCCCTAGATTCGATGTTGGAGTAAAATTCAAGAACTCATTTATTTCTTTGCACCTAATATGATTCATGTTTCTTGAGAAGTAAATTCTTGACTTTCCAGCATTCACTTTCTGGCCCGAAATGTCACAGAAGTCATCCAGAATGGCCTTCACAACCCCCGCGTGGTCTAGATCTACTTCTACAAACAAAATGAGATCATCAGTAAAAAAGATATGAGAGACGGGAGTACCTCATTTGGAGAGCCTAAAAGGTTGCCAGTCACCCTCTCCTACAACCATTTGGATGAGATGCCCCAACCTTTCCATCATGATAACAAAAGATACAGCGATATTGGGTCGCCTGATGAACCCATGTCATGTGAGTTCACAAAATAAAACTAAGTTTAAGAATGTAGCATAGTAGCTCAACCTAGGTCGTTCTTGTGAGGAAATTAATTTCCAAGTTTCTAAGTAGTAAAGTGACAAAAGACCTTAAAGTTGTGAGAAATCATTTGGAGAAATTGCTTTTTAAACTAATGAAGTAATCTAAGCTAAAACAATATTGTTGTAATTTTTTTTTGGTTTCTAAAACAAAGAAGCAAACGAAATCGAAATTAACACTAACAACAAGATGAATTCAATTAACTAGAATAATAATGAAATGGGATTCCCTTGAGTTGAGGTTTTAGTCTTCCTTGCTTGCTAATAATATGAATTCCATAATGAGTCAAGAGGATGGAACTAAGATACCACTAGCTCCATACTTGCAATAATCATTTAATTCATTCAACCGAAGCAATTAAATGAATACTATCAATTAATAGTGACCCAAGGAGATGAATAACTAACTTCCAATTCTAGCTTGTAATTACCATTACAACAATTCAAAACATTCAGTTTAATCATTTAAATCCACTTAACCAAGTTGGAATAAACAATTCAACCTACTCATAATATGAATCATACAAAGCTTAATTAATCAACTCCTAGCTCAACCACCAAGTTTATTCACTTGGCATAACAATCTGGATCACAATTACATACTTAACCAAGCTACATAATCATGAACTAAAAAGAGAGCTTAAAGGAATTCCATTGAAATTTAGAAGCTCAAACCATTACCCAACTCAAGGAAATCACCAACACTTTAGCTACTCATGGAAGAAGAGGAAGATGAAGCTTGATGAAGGAATGAATAATTGGCCATGGAGAACAAATGAAGAGCACCGAACAGCCCTCTAAATGAAGCACCGAACAGCCCTTCCATACTTCAACTGCATCGGTCAACCAATTATGTTCCAATACTCCTCCTTTTCACGCTCTCCAGTGTAATACTCCTCTTTTCTTCAATTCCATCGTGTCCTCTCCCCTTTTGCAGCCGCCAAGACTAACTTTCCTTTATTCCATTCGATCCCTCCTTTCTTGTCCAGCCACCAAACCCTTATTATTTCTCCTTCGGTGCCCCCTCCTTACACACAGCCGCTACTCCTTTATTCCTTTTCTTGTATCGTGTGGCTCACCTTTTTTTTCTAAAAACCATTTCGGTCCAGCTGACTCCTCAATCATCAATTCCTTTAATCGGTCCAACCCCCCTTCAATTCGGTCCACAATGTCGGCTGCTTCCTTTTATCATTCACAGCTTCAATTCCCTTCTTTATTCAATTGATTCCATGCTTATGTCAGCAACCACGGTCAGCTCCTCTCCAATTCTCATTCGATGCTTGCTTTCCAAAAGCTATGCAGTCAACAATTTCGGCTATTTGCTTTTTCACTCTTTGATTCGGCGCACCTCCTTCTCCAATTATTTCAGCTCCTCCCTTTAAAACCATTTCGGTCCAGCTTCTTTTATTCTTCAATTCGGTTCAAAAGCACCCCAAATAATTCAGCCGCCTCTTGTCTCTTTCTCTTTACAATTCAATTGTTTTTTAGGTTAAAAGTGAGTTGTGCCTTGTTTGGATAAGAGATAGAAATCTGTTTTGGTATTAGACACAAAATTGCAACCACCAAACAAGGCCCTTACTCATTTAACCTCTTCTTAGAAAAAATGTGAAAATAAATTCTGCACTTGTGTGTTCCACTTTTGTCCTTCATTATGCTCCAAAATAACATCTTTGATCTTGACTACTCAAGTTATGCCACATCATCACCTACAAAATTATATTCACAAAGGTAATATCTTTTGTTCACAATTAAAGAATAATGGGAATAAAAAATATTAATTAAAAATATAACAATTTAACCACTTTAATTCCCAAAATTATTCTTTCACTAAAGTCTCACTTTAACACTTGATTATGCCCAAAATATTCAATAAGTCCGACAAAAGCCTAAGATTAATTAATAAAAATATATATAAAAATTGAGCTCTATTATTGCCCTGTCGAATCCCATGAGAAGGGAAAAATATATTAGTAGCTTCACCGTTCCAAAGCAGTTGCATTTGTGACGTTAACACGCAAGCTTGAATAACTTTAAGAAGATAGTCAAGGATATTGAGTTCTCTTAAACAGTCAGATATAAAACTCCATCTGACACGGTCATAAGCTTTCTCCAAATCGATCTTAATGGCCATGAAACCCTTTTTCCTCTTTAGTGACTTCATAGAGTGAATGATCTCCTGTACTAGGATAATATTGTCCGAGCTCTGGCGCCCTTCCATAAAACTGCACTTGTTCGGGGCTATCACTAAAGGCATGATTGCCTTAAGTCTATTTGATATAACCTTTGTAACAATTGTGTACACAACATTGTAAAGACTTATGGGGTGGAAATCTCTAATCGTCTCATGATGTTCCACTTTTGGTATGAGTACTATATGAGTGGCGTTGATTTGTCGTACCCATATAGGATCATTAAAGACTCTTTTAACTAAGTCAAGTATTGACAGTCCAACCGTCTCCCATTGGCTCTAATAAAATAATGGATTGAATCATTTGGTCCTGGCGCTTTCAGTGGCCCCATATCAAACAAAGCTCGTCTAATCTCGTGATCTTCAACAAATTTCCCCAGAATACACATATTCATATCGTCAATTTCAAGATAAGTGCATCCGAATACCAAGGATCCATTATATATTTGGTTCTCTGTAAATAAATTTTCAAAAAAATGGCCTCCCATTCTCATAATTACTACCGCATCATATGTCCATTTCCCAGAGTCTAACTTCAAGGCCTCTATTTTATTCCTTCTTCGTCTGCCGTTAGCCACTGAATGAAAATATTTGGTATTACGATCCCCATCCACATACCAGTTAGTTCAAGAGTACTGTAGCGACATAACTTCTTCTTGTGCCAATAGCTTTTCAAGCTCGCCCCATAGCTCCCTTCATAACTTTTCAAGATACTCCAAGATACCTACTGAAGCTATCTTTGCATTAATCCCATCTAATCGTCGATGTAAACTTTCTTTCATATAGGAGATGTTACCAAAACCTTCCTTATTCCATAACCTCAAATCCTTAGTAAACTGTGTAACGGATATGCACCAGTCGCCTCCCACCCCAAGTGAGACTGTACAAAAAGCTTAAATTCATCATGCATGTCCCAGGGTGCAAAAAATCTAAAAGGCCTTCGATTCTTTGTAGTAAGAACATGAGATTCGGTATCAAGAAGCACCGGACAATGATCAGATTTATATTTTGGCAAATATGTCACTGTGGCATTAGGATTTTCTGTAAACCAGCAATTGTTCACCAATGCCCTGTTAATTCTGCTCTGGCTAGTCAAATTGCCCCATGTAAATCGAGGTCCACTAAAACAAATATCAAGTAACTCGCTACCCAATAGCCAATTTCGGAAAGACCTATCAATGCCAGTATTCTCTTTGAGTTTCTTACTCCAGCATTCTTCAGGACATGAAACAGCATTGAAATCTCCAATCACTACCTAACCTCTAACAATCGATTGTTGAAAACCCTCAAGAATGGGCCATAGCTGGCGTCTAATAACCATATTTGGATGCCCATACACCACAGTAAGCGCCCACTCTTCACTTGTGCCTTTGTTAACCATTCCATGAACAAATTGATCACCAGAACAAGTCATAGAAAAACTAAACGTAGAATCCCAGAATAACCATATACCTCCACTAAAGCCCCGTGCTTCTTCCACGTACATATTCGTCCATCCCAGTTTCCTTGCAATGAGCTTGGCTTTCATCCCTACCTGTCTGGGCTCTAATAGAGCAAAGAAATTAACACCATGTCTAACAGCAACATCACTAATTAATCTGTAAAAAGAGGCACCACCGGCACCCCAGGTATTCCAAGTCATAGTAATCATTAAAAAATTAATAAAAAAGAAAAAGAGCACAACCAAACCGGGCATTATTGAGACATATGTCCCTCCTGCACCTCACCAACACCATGCATAACCATGTCATCATTCGCTCTGAGTGGATTCATTCGAGTTTCAAAAGTCTCCTTTTCTTCTGCACCTGGGTCAAGAGGGTTGGAGGCTTGTTGGTGAATAGTGGAGGGATTAGGATCTATTTTAACAACGTTATTGTTAATTCTTAACCCCACATCCCACTTGAATTGCTCGATGGTCCTGCTTCTTGAGTTGATAGATGAGAATTCAACATATAATATTCCACTTGTGTCTTCGTTTGCTCCTTTTTCTGGCCCATACTCAAGCTTTCTTTGGAAATTCCCTCCTCAATCCCCTTCTTCTTAGCTTCTTGGTTCCCTCGAGTTTTATTCAACTTATTTAACTGCCCAACACTATTCACAGTATCACAATTTCTCTCCTTTTTCCCTACATTTAAAGTGTCTAATCCATTATTCCCCTTGCTCCCTTTATTTAAATCAAGTAGATGACCAGATTTCCCCCTTGATTCCCGTGATCTTTCTATTGGCTTTAAACTAACACTAAGTTTCCCCTGTTTTGCGCTGTCACCATAACCTCCATCATTAATTCCTATATCTTCAGAATTAAGAGCATGAAATCGTGATCCTCCTCCCATATTTCGAGAGTGTAAATCACATCTAGATTCATGCCCATAATTGCCATTCCCTGTGTTTGAGATCCATTGGCCCCTTCTTTGATGCAGCGCCACCATCCACTCCCTATACATTATGGTGTCGGTCTCGGAGCGAATAGGCGACTTTGTTGTAGTTGTATGAACCGACGGATTCGCCATGACATATGACTTTGACATATTTGTTGCTTGATTATTAGGACAATGCTCTATATCATGGCCATACCGTCCACATGAGAAACAAATCAAATGCAAACCCTCATAAATGATCTTCTTCTCTTTACCATTAATCATCAATGATGGGAGCAAAGGCATACTCAAATCAAACTCAACACATATGCGGGTAAACCGCCCTTTGGTTTGCCAAAGGGTGTTTGTATCCACTTTCAGAACCCGTCCAATTTAGTTACCCACCATATATAAAATACCCTTATCATAGAAATCAACTGGGAATTTAGGAATTCTTACCCATGCTGCGATTTTGGAAACCTCACTAGTGTCGGGATCAAACTCTGACTTCCATGGTTGCACTGCAAGGTAGTGATCCATGTATAACCAAGGGCCACCTGTCAATGTGAAATCATAATCTTCCTTATTGTTCATACGTACCAGAAAATACCTAGAACCTATCTCAATAGTTTCAGCTTCCCCTCTATGTCCCCATAGTTGCTGCATTTTGCGACCCAGTTGATCCTCGTGCACCATCCTGCCAAGGAGTCTAACAAACAGGGATGTCGACCATTTCCGTGCTAGCTTCTTCCTAAACTCTGGAGACACAATTATATTCAGTCCTTTTTGTGTTATCTTCACCTCAATCCTAGACTTCCATCCGTCCCCTTTCCACCATTCTTCCTCTTCATCTGAACAATCATCTCGCATCTGATTCTCAACGCATGCATCCTTATATGACCGTTTAGGAGCTTCAGGTATGGTGGTTTCCTCTCCAATATCATCGTCAGTCGTCCAGTCCTCTACCCGTGGGGCTAAGGATTATTTATCTGTGAACCCTTATCATCATCATGAACTTTCTTCTTACTTCGCTCCCAGGCATCACTCTGCTCCAGCATCGGTACAGAGTTCATTCCCTTAAGACTTCGATCTCTCTCTCTTTCACTCATCTCTTCCACTCTGTTTTACACCAGAAAACTAGCTTAGCTTAATGAATACTAGCTTGCCTTCAATTTCGGACAAGGAAATTAGCCACTGCCCCAAGCCGTCCTGCCTGAGGCTGCAATGGAAGACGGTGTCTGCGATGACGGCAAGAGCGTTTTGAGCAAGCAGCAGACCACTCTGTTTTTTTTCTTTTTTATCAAAACAGATCAATGGTAAAAAAATCAGATCCCTTCAACGTCCAAACCAGGCTTGTCGAAGATCTACGACATTAGAGAAATGTGACTTCGCAGACGAAACAGGAAAGGCCACGCCAAAACAACTGCCAAGAATTAGATGGATTTCAAAACAGAAAACTCAGCGTCGGAAACGTTGAAGCAAGAAAACTAGCGACAAAAGATCAACGTTGAAACCAGAAAGGCAGGGTTGAAAGATCCGTACAACCACAGATCAACGTCGGAAACGAAAAAGCAACGACGGAGGTCATAAAAAACAGAGAAAACTCTCTACTGTACGTTGATAGTGGTTCGGATGATAGACTTTGTTGGAATTGTTATTCCCATTTTGATATTTTAATTTCATGAAATGGTGCCGTTTAAAATTTTTTTTTATTTTTCAAAAAAAGAAAAAGAAAAAAAGAAGCTACACAATTTAAGAATTTTTTTTTTAAAAAAATCGCTCTATAAGTTTCGCCCTATAAGTATTCACGAAATCTCAATGTTGCCTTAGAAGTTTCTTTTCTCTCAATGTCGCTCTAGAAGTTTTAAAACGTTAGTTTACTCTACAAGTATTCACGAAATCTCAATGTTGCCTTAAGGTCAACTAACATTTGATCGTTTTGGGTGTTAATTTAGGGACGACATTGCTATATTTTAAAATTTCTAGGGTGATATTGGGATAAAAAAACTTTTAAAGCAACATTGAGATTTCGTGAATACTTCTAGAGTGGATTTACACCTTAATCCAATAATATATTTCAAAACATATTGTACAATCCAATAACTAGACATAAATGAACCCACCCACCCACCTTTCTCTTTCTTATTGCCACTTGATGTTAGGGGTATTCAAGATTTTCCCATCCTAATCATCTTGTCTCAAACCCAGGCAAATTGGGATGGGATTTTCCCATCTCTAAATTTCCAGGATGAGAAAAATTTGGTTTTACGATGGGTCTAGGATTGGGGTCTCTCAATCTAGTCCCGTCCTTGGTATATATTTGTTTTTAATTTTTCCCACAATATTTAACCCCATACACCCTAAGTAAACATTTGCTCCTATGTATTTGTTATGTGCAGGCAAAAACAAATTGTTATGTGCTGCTAAAATTGATGATATGTTTTTTTATTCATTTTTATTGGTTCAAAGCTCATTTCATGTTCATATTGGGCCCAAACTCTTATAGGAAAGACAGAAAAAAAGTTTCAAAAACAAAATCGGGACAATCCCGTGCCATCCTGACCGGGATAGTCCTAGAGTTGGGACCACGATATTATCATTTCATACTCAAAAATTCCTAAATTGCAAAGACTGCTCTAAAATTTTTAGAGATATAGTTTTCAATCATCATTCTTAGGCCTCTAATCCTCCATTAATCTTAATCAACAATATTAACATTTAATTCCCACACAAATTCAAAGTTTAATCACCCTAACCCTCATAATTAAAAATTAGGATGTTATATAATACGACACCATTGTGTTATATCAACAACTAAATTTTTAGATATATTATTAAGTAAAATATCCCTAGTTTTTATTGAGTAAATTAATATAGACACAGAGGTTTTCAAAAAGTCCTAAATCAAGACAATTAGATTCACAAAATATGAGTTATGAAGGGTTAAGACGCAATTTCTATCCAAAAAAATATAGCAAGTTTAGGGAAATGATAAACTGCATTTATTGGCATGGTCTAAGGCCAAAATTATATTTGTCTCGTGCAAAGGACTTCAAGAGCTTTCAAATTATTTTAGAGAGCACCCTCATATGATATTTTTAGAATTGGTTTTTTTTTTTTTCAAAAGCTGGATCAAAAGGCTGGTAATTTCAAATGAATTGTTTCCCAACTATCAAGGTCCAAATTTTAATTTATGTATAACGGTAGCCCATTTACAAATACTTCTTTTTTGATTTTCATCATTCGGTATCCCAGGGCCGACAGCCTCAGACTAATCCGAACCGCCAATTGTGGGCACCTCGATGGATGGAATGGCTGTCCAGGAGACATTTACAAATACTTCTAAGGTCAAAATGATGTTTAACTTTTTTTTACTTTAACTCCACTCACTTTTGCTAGATGTCACCTAATCACTAAAACGCGTTTCATGGGTTTGGACCACAAACAAATCTCTGTAGAATTAGGAAAATTGAATCAATTATTAAAGCATGTCACCCATAGTCAATGCGTAGAAAATTATAGGACAATCGTGCAAAACACGACATATTAACGCCAAAAATTCTAGACCTATATGTGCATCAATTATATAGAGGGATGCTTGTGGTGTGTGCTCAATGCAACTTCGTCTTGGACCAGTTGGTTTTCCTTTGAATAGACAACAATAAACTTTGATTATTTGAATTCTACAGAAGCATTATTTCATTTCCTTTTATTCTATTCTCTTCTTAGATTAAAATGCTAAAATAATCTTCAACTTTTAATAAAAAGTGCAACAGTAAATATGAGTTCTTAAGTACCTTTGAGAAATAAGTTTTAGAACGGAGAATTTTTCAACAATTTGCTTAAAAATTATTAATTTACTTGATTAAAATATTAATGTTGCATTTACTCCTCTATTTCATATATTTGTCTTTAAATATTATTGTTAATGATAGAAATATGTTACATTTAGTTTTGAATGAATAGGCTTGAGCAGCATGCGTTAGTGATCCAAATTAATTGGCATTTTTTCACCGCTTAGGCATGAGGATACCGAAAGCATGATTGGCATATTTTAATATGTTAAAATATGTCAAGTCGCCATATTTCTTTCCTTAATTGTTTTGCACAAATTAATTGAAAAGTAACAAGTTTGTTAAAATATGACCATTTTTTTTTATCAAAATTACCCATCATTTAACATTATAATAATGATTTAATAACTACTAAATCACTCCAAAAATAAAATAAGAAAAGTTTGATTAAATATTTCTTTTTAATTATGAGAAGACATACATATAACTTGAAACATAATGATGAGGGAATATTACCAAGATGCTTAAAATCTGACCAATTTTAAACTTATTAAAGTAATGATTAAGGTTTAGTGATCCAATAGTTGAACTCGAGTTATAACCCAATCATGATTCAAATAATATAGTATAATTAAATTATACAAATATATTCACATATAATATTAAAATTAATATTTAAAAAAAATATTAATTCATGTTGGCAAAAAAGTATTAAAATCACTATTGTTTAGAATATTCATTTTTCTTACAAATTGTACATGATTATAAAAATGCAATGAATTGGTTTTTTTTTTAAAAAGGGTTAAGGGGCAAAAATAGCCTGGAAGTTTTCACTTAGGGGCATTGAGTGTTTGAAAGTTTTCAAAGGGGCATTTTTACCCTAGAAGTTTAAACTGCACAATTTTAGAATAATTTTTTTAAAAAAATTGTAAAAAAAAAAAAATTAAAACCCAATCATTTTATGTATGCAAGGTATCAAAAGTGTAATTCGTTTTATATATAATCTAATCATCTAATGAATGAAGAAAAATATGTAAGTGTTGTGGGGCCCGGGAATAGACGCCCCTTGCCCCATATTATTACTTGTTCATAAAGCTTTGTTTATGCCACTGTGTGGTGTGGTTTACTCTTTTGTTTGCCTTTAATTATGATAAAGCAATACAGAAGAGTGTGTGTGTGTGTGTATATATTACTCGAAAAAGACAAAAGGAAAAGAAGTTATGTGAGTGATCACGTAAATACGTAATGACAATTCTTTTTCGTGGGAGTATAAATTTGGTCATGTATCTGAGACAATCTATGAAATATAGTAGTAGTATGAAAATGTTAATTAAATCTTCGGTTCACAATGAATGTAAAAGAGAAAAATATCAATGAGAAATGGTGAATTTGTGTTGAACTTCCAAAAAAATGGACCTTAGAGTTTTCGAAGCATCCAATAATTTGAACCAAACTATTATTGCCTCTTCATAAATTAAAGCTTTCTTTTTATCTTTGTTTAGTGCTCCATCGTGTGGTTTGATTCTCTTTTTAATTAATTGACCTTTAATAACACGACAGGGCAAGCATATTTTACTGGAAATTTCAGACAAACGAGAAGAGGTGATGTAAGTGATTACGTCCTCTATATAATAATTCTATGAGAATTCTTTCCACCGGACTAACAAATAGTATATGCTGGAAACTGCCTGAAGGTAATATTGATTGTGCTTTTCGCAAGAGGAATTAATAGAGCTACCATAGTTTTTGTAGTCCGGGATTTGAATGGTTGGTTGTTGGGTGAGGCGGTATGAATGTTCTATGCTATATCGGCATTTATGGCTGAAGTAATTGCTTTTCTTGAAGCCTTAAAATTCACCCATTGCAACTAACTTTCATATATTTATTTTGAGTCACATAATTATTTGTTGATTAATTGCATTATTAAAGACTTTCCTTTTCATGATTGGAGGTGTACAAATATCCTTGAGAATATTTAAGAGTTAAGAAAACTAATTAGAAATCATTCATAAAATTGAATTTCCAGAAAAACAAATTTAGTAGCTGATTTATTTGCTAAAGCTACACTCAGTGGGTATTGCCCAAATGACTGAGTCTTGCAACCCTAGATCAGTTGAGGAGATTGCTGGAGAAGGAATTAAAGACTATTATAAGAGAACCTGATTAATATATTTTGCTATGTTTGGGGTTAGGCCCTTTTTTTATGTTGTTTTGATGAATTGGTACTGTTCTGTATTGTTACGAACTTTTGTATGAACTTTTGCATGGACTTGTATTGATTGAACGAAAGAAGCAATATTTCTATGGCCGAAAAAAGAGAGAGGCCAAATACTACATGCTCAGTGCCCACATTTCGTACAATTTTTTTTTTTAATTTACATGAAGTTTTATTCCGTCCCTTAATTATACAAAGTCCTAGCTCCAGTCCTTAAGGATAATTAATTCAAAGATATTAAGAAAATTAGTTAAATTAATTATTTAATGTTGTTTTCCTTAAAATGCTTTATTTAATCATATGTGTAGAAAATACCTTTTGTTGGACTGAAAACCCCCTGATATGTGTAATCGACATGATATTAATTGGGTTAACAATTATAAATATTTAGGAAAAAGAGTAAACTGAAGTTTTATATTTAGGATTAAAGTAAACTCTATCAAAGTGCAAGCTAGTTAAACAAGTTCTTTTTTTGATATTATCATCCGGTATTCGATTTTGGGTTTGTGGTTCTCCTTCTAACACGTGTCTCCTATGAGATTCGAACTCAAAACTTAAAAGGATCTACTAGGACAATTAAACAAGTTCTCTTGTTTTCCGAACAACTTAAATAAGTCAGATAATTTTACCAACTCCACCTACCACTCAATTAATTTGATTTAGTTAACTGGTATCAATGAATCCTACAAATATAATAGAAAAGTAGGATGATCACGTTAGGCGGCCATAGGATATAGTTTTTTTTAAGGGAAATGATAGAAAAAGAACTTTCAAATTGTAAAACTTAAAATAAAGTATTTCTTAAAAAATGAGTTGTGAATTTCTTATCAAGTTTTATCGTTCCTTTATCAACTTTTGGTAACAAACTTGATTTAAGATTTTACAATCACTACAAAAAAACATGTTTTTATCAACAGAATTACCCACGGAATTATTTCCGTCAGTAATTTCCTACGGTTTACCAACGGATTTTTCGTCCGAAAAATTACCAACGGAAAAAAATTCCGTGGGTAACTACCGACAGAACAAATTCCGTTGGTAAATATTGACGGATTACCCACGGAATTTTTTCCGTCGGTAATTACCCACGCCTTACCCACGGAATTCCGTGGGTAATTTGAATGAGAAATTACCGACGGAATTCCGTGGGTAATCCGTCTCTAATGACCTACGGAAACATTTTCCGTGGATAATTACCGATGGAAAATTTTCTGTGGGTAATTTCCGTCGGTAATTACCGACGGAATTTTTTCCGTGGGTAATCCGTCGGTATTTTCCGACTGAATCAAAATTCCGTCGGTAAATCTGATGTGTTACCCACGGAATTTTTTCCGTTGGTAATTACCCACGCCTTACCCACGGAATGCCAAGGGTAATCCGTCGGTAAAACTAATAATTTTTTTATTATCTTTTAATAATTTATATAAATTAATAAAAATAAAAATAATCTATAACAAATAAAAATTTAAATATCATAAAATTAATATTTAATATAATATATTAAATATATATAATATTAATAATAAAAATTTTAAATGAAATAAAAAAATTAAAAATTTTAAACTTTATATCATAAAAACAAAATATATAATTATATATAAATATATATTTAATATTATTTATATTTATATTAATATTAAATATTTAAATGAAATAAGAAATTAAAAAATTTTAAATCTATATTATAAAAAATGAAATATATAATTATTTATAAATATATATGTAATATTGTATATATTTATATTAATATTAAATATTTAAACTAAATTAGAAATTAAAAAATTTTATATTATAAAAAATAAAAAATATAATTATATATAAATATATATTTAATTACATATATATTTATCTTAATATTATATTTGTTTTTTAATTATTACATTATATATATTATTACATGAATAAATAACGCAAGGTTAAAGCAGCTCAACTGGCAAAGGCATCGGAACACATACTAAAGGTCCAAGGTTTTAATCCCACCTTAGTCACAAAATGCAACAATTATCTTACAGAGACACGTGGCGTAAGGTTAGAGGGACACGTGGCCCTTGCTCGGGGGCTGCTAAGGCCAGATGCGGGGGCGGGCAGTGAGGGGCTTTTGGTGATATCCATTCTTTTAAGGTCGCCACATGGAATTTTTTTTAAAAAAAATAATATTAAATTACCGACGGATTACCCACGGAAAAATTCCGTGGGTAATGACCGACGGAATTTTTTCCGTGGGTAATCAACGACTGAAAATTTTCCGTGGGTAATCACTGACAGAATTTTTTCCGTGGGTAATTACCGACGGAAAATTTTCTGTGGGTAATTTTCGTCGGTAATTACTGATGGAATTTTTTCCGTGGGTAATCCATCGGTAATTTCCAACGGAATAAAAATTCCGTCGCTAAATCAATTTGCCACAGATTTTTTAGAGACGGAAAAAATTCCGTCAATGAGCCGTCGGTAATTCTGTTTCCGTCCCTAATCCGTGGGTAATTTGATTTTAGAGACGGTATTCCGTGGGAATATGCTGTTTTTTTGTAGTAAATTTCAAATTATTTTTCTGTCTTTTTCCCTATTTTTTTTAATAAAAGAATCATCTAAATTGAGAAAGTAAAAAAGTTGCATAATACTCCTCTAATTCTATTTATAAGTTACTTTCAGCATGTTTTGCATAGATCAAGAAAAACTTTAAACTTCATTAATTATGCCTTAAAATTTAACAACTTTCCAACTTTAGTCATATTTAACATACATTCTATCATACGATGTTATTAGAGACAATCCGGTTTGAAGTACTGTAAAATTGGATTGTAGGATATACAAGTTAATTTGTAGGGGTGAGATTTAATTTGAAGTTATCGATAAAAAAAGATTTAATTTGAAGTTTTAGTAACCACATATTATATTAATTTGTAGGGTATACAAGAATGGAATGTAAGGGTCTGTTTGGCAAAGCGGCAGGCTGCTGTGACCGCACGTTTGGAGCTAGAAAACCACGATGGCCGTTTTTCAAATGTTTGGCAAAGCGGTGGTTTTCCCTGTGCTTTTTATAATATCATGGCTTCTTTTAAAAGCTCACACCCGTGGCTTTTTTCAGTCCCTCCATGTGCTTCTGCTCTCTATCTTCAATCAATGCTCGCAGGCAGACTGTTGGAAGCATTATATTGTCTCACCGAACTCATTATTTTGAATCATAGATTCTTTGTTCGCGCATGCACAAAACCTTCTCTTTCGTTCGAATCAGAGCTTCCGGTGGTGTCGCCGTCGTTCGAATTAGAGCATTTCTGACTGCT
This sequence comes from Inga oerstediana, assembly GCA_963210345.1. Classification (NCBI taxonomy): domain Eukaryota; kingdom Viridiplantae; phylum Streptophyta; class Magnoliopsida; order Fabales; family Fabaceae; genus Inga; species Inga oerstediana. Next base: position 27,734,737 of record OY723408.1, read on the forward strand.
CCGTCTATAAGCGTCGGCGTCGTGGGTCACAGCACCGCCCAGATCTCCTTGTGTCTCGTCGGTATCTCAGGTCTCATCGGCGTCTCGCGTCATCACTCAACTTATGGCTTGCCTACGGTGGTTTGGCGTTTCCTCCTGATCTGAGGTTGCTTCTCGTCGGCGTCTCACAGTGGTCGGCCAAGGCACTTGCTTCTGGTGAAATATTTTTCTCAACTGTGCTTGTGTTGTGGCGATATGTGCGACCGGGACTCAGGAGGGCCAGATCCGTGACTTGGGATAGAGAACAGAGGTCATCGGAGCTTCTACAAATCGCCGGAATAGTGTGCGATGAACGGCTCTTGTGTCTTCATCTCCCCACCGTGTCTCTATCATATCTTCATCTAGAATAGGCAGCCAGCGTCAAGTAAAAATCATAGACATCAGTTTTGAGTGTTTTCTAACATGTCTGCCCTATTTTGAGTGTGTGTGAACAAATGGCAAGTTTCATTTCTCTGTCTGTAAACAAATGGCAAGTTTTGGTTCTGTGTTCATTTAAGTTTCCCTCACTTGCATCTAGTTCCACTCGTCCTCTATATTTATTTCTCAATTCTCACTTTGTTGAAGATAAAAACCTCGTGTCTTCTCTTCTGCTTGCGTTTGTTGGCCCTCAAGTATTTTTGTAGGAGCGCGAAACACATGCTCAAGTATTGATCATTTGCTGTGTATTACTAGTGCTTCACTTCTTGCCTCTGTTCTTAGCGTGTAATTTTTTTTTAATTCAATTTACAGCTTCTCGCTTCGCTTATCTTTGATGCGGTGATGTTTTTCTTTGTGGTTTTGCTTAGGTTCTTGAAGTTCTATTCTGATTTAAGATTGGGAAAATAGTTACTACCTCTCACTCTTTCTTCTAATTTACCTTCTCCTTTCTTCTTTCTCTGATAGTTTCTTGGTGGGCTTAGGCAAATATCAAATCCTATTAATTATTCATATAAGGGCAGATTAATACACACACATTGGCACATGACTAATTTCTAAATTTACAAAGTAATTACATGACCAATCTCTACCAAAGCCCCAAACTCTAACCCTCTTTGTTTTCTAGCATCTCTCTTGCTTGAGAATTTCATATCTTAGATTCATAGGAAAATTTAAATTCAACAAAACTAATTCCTTTTACTTAACCAAGTTGTCCACATAGAACATTAGAAAAGAGTTGAGAAACTCAATTCTATTATCATCAAACCATTCCCTATCTCCTACTTGTGAGTTGGTTGTAACAAAATAATTTATAATACTTGTTCCTCAATTTCTTTATGTTACTAACAGTGGCTTGTTTCTTAAATTGCAGCACCTCAATTTAGATTTCATCAATCATTCTACCACATTCATCAAACACATTTAATTGCATGCTTCCTAGGCACTTGACTACCTTGATCCTTTAAAAATTTCTAATAGACGTTATCCCTAATAATAAAGATATTTCCAAGATTGTATCAATATTGACATCACCTCCTTAGTGCCTTTAAACACAATTTATTTAATTGCATTAGAGTTGTAAACAACTTAATTCTCTTCTTTCAAACCTTCACTAACCGAAAACAAGGAAGGTAAAAACTCACATCATTCAGGTCTACTCCTTTTAACTTGTTTATTATATTATAAAACTACTATATCTTAAGTGCCACCGTTGACATTTCACTAATTGAAATAAGGAATAGATAATCTCACATAATTTATGTTCTATTGCATCCAACATAGAACATTCCTTAAATAACCATATCAAACATCCAATTAGTGCCATCAGCAAATTTAAAAAATCATAACTTAATCTAGAAACTCCAACTGAAGTGATTCATGAAAAGAAACTAGCAAAATTCCTCTTGGCAGAAAGAACAGGTTCAACAATCAGTAGCCAAAAATTCATAGATCAACCTCTAATGGCATTTACCTATTGATTTTAAAAATCCTCAATCACACCTAAATCATCTAAGATTCTCATTTAGCATCAACATAACATTCACATCAATTCATATGTAGTTTTCCTTCCCAATTTCAGTTCCTAAATCTAAACCTCAACAATAACTTTGACCATTAAGAGAGTTGCTAGTCATGTAGAGGTAGCAAACAGCAGCCTTCATTTTCATTTGGAAACTATTAGAACCATCAAATTAAACAAAATACATTCCTAGCCACACCAAACAACATTGGCCGAGACTTACGTACACATAAATCATCTTTTTTATTTTGCCTAATGGTTCCATATTATACATAATCCTCTTTGAGCCTACTGGAATAATTATATTTAGCAAAGTTCATTTCTTGCATACTTGATAGATGCTGGCCGAAAATAAGGGATAGGAAAGATTTAAAACTTATATCCCATCCTTTTAAAAAATCAGAAAATGTCTTCTAAATAGAAATTTACACACACACACACACACACATATAGACATATCAAACAAATGTCACTGCACCTTATAAGTCGTGCAGTTATGGATTTAATATGGAAGTTCTTTTTAGTTTTGAGAATCATTCCCAGCAGTTCGGCATCCACACTCATAAGGCTCATATTCACACATGCAACAATACCTTTACTCTCTTTAACCTTAATATCAAAGAATCTGAAACCATACACAATTAAACAGCAAGCCACAAATTCGGTTATCTCAAAACAAGGCAACCCAAACCACACACACCGAAATAGCAAGTCTCTGTTTCGATCATCATAACCCAAAGCCAAACAAAGACATGAAAATCCAAATATAATGTTTAATCTACCATTAGTTATTATTACAACACTTAATTCATTTAGTTGAATGTTCCAGGACATCCTTGCAAATCCATTCAGTTGAGGACCCGAGTCTATGTTGCACTCTTTGTTTCCATTGACTTGTTGCAGCTGGTTGCCCTGTTTTGCAATTCGGAAGCGTCTACGTCGCTCAAGCAGTGAAGGTACTCAATTTACCGAATCAAATTTTTGCCTGTTTCACTTGATCTCTCTTGTTTAATTTTATAAATATTTGATTTTCTGTTTCACTGCAACTAGAATTCTATCTAGGCTGAAATTTTGATATTGAATGTGCATTTTTATGGTGCACCAAAGGTGATAGCCTTTTTAGTTCTTTGTCTGTCAGATAGTTTGGTGATTTCTTATCATGAATTCCTTAATGTGTATATTTTTCTATGAATTCCTTTTTAGTTCACATACAAGTATGAATAAGGACAAATGTAAAGCAACATGGGATGTAAGTACCACATGGATTTTCATCCATGAATGCATTGATCAAATCTACAAGAAGAATGTCAAGGATCTTCATTCACGAAGGACGGTGGAAAAACATTAGGTGTGCATTTAATGAGAAATCTGGACGATCATATGACAAGAAGCAACTTAAAAATAGGTTTGATAGCCTGAGGAAAGAATGGAAAGCATGGGAGAAGTTGTTCTCGAGAGAGACTGGTATAGCTTTTAATGCAGCGAGGAATATGGTTATTGCGGAAGATGAGTAGTGGGAGAGGAAAAGTCAGGTGAAAACTTGTTATTATTATTGTTGTTGTTATTATTTTTATTATTATAGATGGTTGAATTTTTGTGTCATATGATGTTGATGATGATGATTATTATTATTATTAATTGTATTGTCATATTATTATATCTATGCAGGAGAATGGAGAGTATGCAAAGTATAGGTATAGAGGCCTCCAGTATGCCAAAGAATTAGAGATTATATTTAAGGATGTTATGGCAGCGGGCAGCAGCATGTTCACACCATCTTCTGCACAGCAACAGATGTCAGTGGGTGATGATGAAGACGATATTTACCGACCTATAATGGACCTAGAAGAAGGATTGGAAGATAGTGAGGAAGATCTTGAAGGTCCTGCTGCAGGAGGAAGTATGGGAGTGACTAGTGATTTTGAAGGAATAACGTTGACAATGAACACTACACTAGTGCACCTAACACTACACCTAGTGAACCTAGTGGTTCTGGTAGTAGTGGGAAGAGGAAGAGGGATGCAGGGTTCAAGAAATTGAAAAAGAGACCAACAACCACTTCCAAAGTAATAGCAGATATGGTTAGTAGAATAGCTGATGCATCTACGGATAGATTACAGGAGAAAAGAAAGATCTAAACAAGTGATGCACCAGCGAGTGACGTCGTATCAGAGTTACTCATAATTCCATAAGTTGTTAGTAATAGGGACTTTTGCTGCCGCTGTTGTAATATGATGATGCACCAGATGCCTCGTGACATGTTTTGTGGGTTGAAAGGAAACAAAGAAGCCTTGCTAGAGTGGTTGCAGGAACATGCTTACAATAGCCCACACCTTCAGATTGCCCCTAAGCCTGAACTCCATTATGTGTTACTTATGAAAAATTTGTCATGTGTTGTTATATCGATATCCAGACCTTATGTATGTTATGATAGTACTTATGTTAGGTGACGCATGTTATGTATGTTATGATAGTACCTGGATTAGACAACGCATGTTATGTATGTTATGATATAACCTTATGCCCCCAAAACCTATATTTTATGCTAGTTATGAATGCTACTAACTTCTGCTATGTTATGACGTCGTATTTCCACAGCCTTCTAATTGTATTTGATTTCGAACAATGTTGGAAAAAATACAGGTTACATCGTCTATGGCAGGTTCGAGCAATGAAGATATTTCATAGCGCACGGAGGAAGTACGACCGTCTCATGCAGAAAGAAGGAGACGACTCATATCTCTTTTAGACAAAGAGATGATTGAGTATGAACACGTAGGTGCCTTGATGACTCAATATCTCGTGCCTTATATTTGTAAAGAGCCATGCATAACTAGTCAGCAAATAGGTACAAAGTGGGTACAAGCGGTATTGGAAAGGCATGATGGAATTTGCCATGAAAATTTCAGAGTGGAAAAACATGTCTTTTTTCTCTTGTGCTCTAAATTGGTAGAACATGGGTGATGGAAAACTAGGTACATTGGAATTGAACAAATGGTTGCCATATTCTTACATACCATTGGACATACACAAGGAAATAGGATCCTACAGGAATGATTTCAACATTCAGGAGAAACTATTAGTAGGATCTTCTATATAGTTTTAAATGCTTGTGTCAATCTAGCGACAGAGATTATTAAACTACTTGATCCTGAGTTCCGTCATTGTCACCCAAAAATATGCACTGATCGGCGATATAACCCATATTTCTAAGATGCAATAGGAGCAATTGATGGAACTCACATCAAGTTTGTGGTTAGTCAGTCAGAGCAAGAGAGATTTATCGGGAGAAAGGGATATCCAACACAGAATATCATGGCAGTATGTGATTGGGATATGTGCTTCACTTTTGTGTTGGCAGGGTGGGAGGGAACTGCACATGATGCTCGTATCTTTCAAACGGCTATCTCTACTCCATCTATGAATTTCCCCTATCCACCTGAAGGTATATCTTCAACACATGCACCTACATAGTGTCTTTGTATTTTTTCCCTCACGTTTGCTATAATTTTACAGTTACTGGTAATTTCCTTCTATTTGTTAGGGAAATATTATTTAGTCGATGCTGGCTATCCAACACCAGTTGGATATCTTGGTCCGTATAGACGTGAGCGTTATCACCTTCCAGACTTCAGGCGACGCGAGGGATTTACAAATCCCAATGAGATGTTCAATTATTATCATTCAAGTTTAAGGACCACTATAGAAAGGACGTTTGGAGTCTGGAAGAATAGATTTAAGCTATTGGGGGAAATGAAGTCATATAGCTTTAAAACACAAATCCGTATAGTTTGTGCAACAATGGCCATATATAATCTTATTCGAAGAAATTCCCAAACAGATATGCCTTTCAAGATGCTGAATAAGGAAATATACGTGGTGAAGGTAACAATGATCTAGTTGATGTAGTATCCATATCAACTATCCGTAGATTATCTTCAACACAAATGAATCATATTCGTGACACAATCAGAGACCAACTTGTTAGCGGTAGATGATTCTATCATGATCCACTTCATGAATGCATTGTCGTATTAATTTAAATTTATCCATTTTTAGTGAACTACTTTGGTGTATATTTTTTTAAATTATAATTTCAGTTATTTTAATCAAATTTTGTTTATGTTTTCTCACTTCAAGTATATATATACAGACCTGGGCAGCAAGTAATTTTTTTGCAGACAATAATTTAAAAAGACACAGACATACTTGCAAAAATCAAAATATTTACTAAAAAAGAATGAAGAAAACCAGAATGATTTTGACTAAACATAACCCGGGTTGTGAAAGGAATCATATATATGTAATATTCAATAGCATCCATGCCCTTTTCAGTCATTTTGTATCTAAACGGGCTTTTCAAACTCTAATCCAAACAGGTTCAATGTTAGAAAAAAAAGTCAATTCTGCCACTGCTAATCCAAACACAAATCACATTTACATTTTCACTTTTAATCCTACCTTACTTTTTCAAAAGTCAGATGGAAAAAAAAGTCACTTCTCCACCGCTAATTCAAATGGGCACTAAATCAATGAAACAACTCCAAATAATATAATTTCAAAACATACCATACAATCCAATAACTGAACATAAATGAGCCGACCCATCCACCTTTCTCTATCTTATTGCCACTTGATGTCAGGGGTATTCAAGATTTTATTGTCCCAGTTATCCCATCCTGAACTTAGGCAAATTGGGATGGGATTTTCCATCCCAAAAATTTCTGGAATGAAAAAAATTTGGTTTGGGACGGGACCAATACCACGGTCTCCTGATTTTGTGCCGTCCTAGGTATATTATTTTATTTTTTAATTTTTCTCAAAAAAGCAAAACCCATTACTCAAGAAAAAATTTGCTCCTATGTGTTTGTTCTGTATTGGTAAAATTGATATTATGTATTTTTATTTAATTAAAAGGAAAAAATATCCATAAAATATTTCTTAAAAATATATCATTATTGTAATTTTTTTTTTGTGTAAAAGTAATCATGAATTTAAAAAAAAAGAATAAAAGTGATACTTTCATTCAAACTAAAAGCCGTTTACGCCGATTGAAAACTACCACAATACAAAATAAAAGAAGTGAGAAAAATGATGAGCGAACGAGAATGGAGTCGGAGCAGGAGTCGAGAGCGTGTGGTGGGTGAGAGCACAAATCTGGCGCCGATGCCGGAGGAGAGTAATGAGCTACAACGTAGCTAGAAAAAGGTTTGACCGGGGGAGTCTACACTCTCCGAGGCTCAGCATCCTGTTCCTCGGGTGGAAGTGTGGATGGAGGGTCATTAAGAATCAATGAAACAGGGAAAAGCTAATGTAAAACAAGGGAAAGCTGATGTTTTAGAGCAAGAAAAGGATGCAGGAAAGGAGAGTGGCATGAAATGGAAGTCATTCAAACATGCCGTTCTGAAGTGGAGGGAGTAGAGGAGGAAGTATAGGAGGATTGGTGGAGTGGGGAATGCTGGAAGGACAGGGTGGAGTGAATATGACAAAGCTGGGGCCGAACGTTGTATTCTCTCCTACTGAGAAAGCTCGCCTGGCCGCTAGGTGGAAGAATGCAGTAATAGTCAAGTTGTTGGGACGTATGATCAATCCTGAGTACCTAGAGGATAGAGTGCAGAGGTTATGGGCAAAACAGGGTGAAGTGGAAATGATCAATGTGGGTTTAGGATATTTTGTCGTCTAATTATCGGAAGTGAGTGACTATGAACTAGCGCTTACTGGCGGACCGTGGCTCTTGTTTGATCATTATTTGTCAGTCCAACCATGGAAAGAAGACTTTGAACTTGATGAGGAAAAAATAACTAAAGTGGCATCATGGATTCGAATAGATAAGTTGGCTCTTGATTACTATGCTAGGGGTGCTTTGTACGTATTGGGATTGCAGGTGGGATGTGTCTTGAAAGTGGATATGAATACTCTTAAGCGAAAGAATGGCCATTTTACAAGACTCTGCATGGAGCTTGATCTAAATACTCCACTCCGACCGTTGATCCTAGTAAATGGCAAGGCAAAACGGATCCAATACGAAGGGATACAGTTGATATGTTTTAGATGCAAATGATACGGGCAAGAAATACACAGTTGTCCTTTTAGGAAGAATACATCTACAGATGATTATGCGAACCAAAGTAAGCTTTCAAGGGAACAGGAGTCCATGGATAGTCCAAAGGATGTCGAGGTTCTTAAAAACGACATGGGGGTACTCAGGAGGAGGAATCAAATATTAAATTTGAAAGCTGGATGGTGGTGCAACGTCAAAGGAGATCTCGTCGGGAAGGTATGTCCGATGGTAGTGCTTTCGGAAACAAGCATGATTCACGAGCAAACTCCTATAATGGGGGGCGTGGATCTCGCTACAGTACTTTAAACGTGGACGAGTCAGAAGCAATTGTTGAGCAATCTAAGGCTTGAATTCCGCTGGGTGATATTTCGAATAAAGTTAGTTTCTTGAATGCCGAAAAGGAGTTAATAGGAGTAGGTAGGTCCCAAGATGAAATCATGGATATGGAGGTAGGGAATAGAAGAGAGAGTGGTAAGACGGAGGTGGAACATGTAGGAATTCAGGAGGAAAAGGGTAGTGCAAGTGGGGCAAAATTTACTGGGCCAAAAAGTGGACTTTGGTCAAAAAGTAAAATTGTTATAGTAAAGAAAAGGGATAGTGGCTTAGAACCCAGTGTGAAAGAATTGAATATTAGTGATATTCTAAGGGCTAAAGAAAAAGGGTGCTTGAACATGGTGACTAAAAAAGAGGCCAATACGAAGAAGCCCACAGTACTACCAAAACAACAGGATTAGGTGCTGAAGAGTACTATAACTACTAAAGAATGTAATGTGCATGGCCTTGGGAGGCGTGCGTTGTAGACATATATGAAACTTGCCAATATTGGGTACGAACGTCTGTACACTATGACTAGTCTTTCACATGTGGATATACCACCTGATCCTAGTTCAGTTCCAACGACAGAATTCCAATGTCATCATAACCCATTATCAAAGAGCTGTACCGACGACATGGTCTTGGAAGTGGAAGAAATCTCCAAAGCCCAGTAAGTGTGTGTGACTAATTCCCTAAAGATTTTTAATGGATATTACTATATTTATTTGGAATTCAAGAGGGGTTGGACGGAAGGCTTTTCCTAGTCTTCTTACAGATTTGCGAAAATGATATTGTTTTGATTTTCTAGCATTGCTTGAACCTCGTCAAAATGGGAATAAGGCGATCAAGATTGCTAAATGTGTTGGTTTGAAAAATGTGGAGGTAGTTGAGGCCATGGGGTTTAGTGGAGGTATATGGTGCTTCTGGGATGAGTCAGTAGATTTATCAATTAGTTACAAAGCTTCACAGGTACTTCACTGTACTTTTAACAAATGTACGACATTGCCATGGAATTTTTCTATTGTATATGGGCACCTAAATCCTATACAGTGGCGGCTTATATGGCATCAATTACAGGAGGTTCGCCGTTTGGGTGTGGGAAGGTGGTGTATTGGTGGAGATTTTAATGCTATACTAAATGATAGTAAGCGTGTCTCATGATCAAGAGCGATTATTCGACCAAACCGCAGCTTCGTAGAGTGGGTTAGACAGAATGAAATGGTTGATGTAGCTTCGAATGGACCTAATCTAATATGGTGCAGAGGATCGTCGGCTAGCAAATTAGATTGTATACTTGCTTATTATGATTGGATACAGTCATTTCCGGTTACGAAAGTCCTTGTGCTCCCTCGGTATTGTCCAGACCATTGCCCCTCTCTTTTGAAGAGTAAAGTATAGCCAAGAAGGCAGAATTATCACCAAAATTTTCCCTTCTTTGCACCTTGGGTTACTCATGAGGACTTTGATATGATGGTTCGTAATTCATGGAGAGATGGTCGTAGCTGGGAAGAAAATATTAGTAGGTTTTGAGAGGAAGTATTAACATGGAATAAGGAAGTATTTGGTAACATTAATCATCGGAAAGCGAAGCTTCTGGCCGAACTTGAGCAAGCAAACAAGTATGGCGGTTCATCTAAATATTGGGAGGCGATCCAAGCACTGGCATGGGAGGAATTAGAAAGGTGTTTGGTTCAAGAGGAGCTTATATGGGTTCAGCGTTCGAGATGTAATTGGTATCTCCATGGGATAAAAACACAAAGTACTTTTATACCATAACTAATGCTCATCGTCGCCGTAAGCATATTGAAGCTATCCTAGATGAACATGGGTCTTGGATGTATGATGAGGAGGAGATAAGAAATTTAGCCACCTGCTACTTCTAAGGTTTATATACTGATGAATAAGACAATAATGGGAATTTAGTGTATGGTTGTACATATCCGATAATGGATTCTGGGCTGCTGGAGACGTTAGGGTGTATGGCTATAGAGGGTGAGATTAAGCAGGCTATTTTCAGCATGGGAGCTCTCAAAGCGCCTGGTCTAGATGGCCTCAATCCTTTATTTTATCAAAGCCAATGGGATGTGGTGGGAAATTCGGTTGTGGCATTGGTGCAAAATATTTTTCGATGCCCTGAGAGTGTGAAGCGAATCAACAGTACGAATGTTGTTTTGATCCTGAAAGTGGATGCCCCGTAGTCCTTTCGAGAATTTAGACCAATTAGTCTATCTAATGTGGTATATAAGGCAGTCACTAAAGTGTTAGCAAATCATTTGAAAAGATTCATGCCTTTGATTGTATCCCTTAATCAATGTAGTTTTGTCCCGGGGGGCCAAGGTTCTAACAATATTGTTCTTTTCCAGGAAATTATACACTCTATGAGATCATGGAAGAAGAGAAAGAGCTTCATGGCTTTGAAAATTGATCTTGAGAAGGCTTATGATAGAGTCCGATAGGTGTTTGTATCTAAATGCCTACAAGAGCTTGGGACGCTTACAATTTTTGTCAATCTTATAAAGCATTGTCTATCTTTTACTGAAATGCAAGTAGTTTGGAATGGAGCGCATGGCCCAGTGTTTACCCCAAAACGTGGCGTTCATTAAGGAGACCCGATATCACCTTATCTCTTCATCCTAATTATGGAGAAATTTGCTCATCTTATTCTGAGTGAGGTACATGAAGGAAATTGGCTCCCGTTTATACTTAATAATAATGGTACTCTAGTTTCCCATTTGTTCTTTGTCGATGACCTCTTCCTATTTGCTGAAGCCTCAATAGACCAAGCGGCAATAGTGAAAGCCTGTTTAGATGATTTCTGCTCTGTCTCTGGAGAGAAGGTTAATAATACTAAGTCTAGAATTTTCTTCTCTTCTAACGTGTCTCATAGTAGAAGACAAGAGATTAGTTCCTTTTTGGAGTTTACAGTGACGACGAATTTGGGGAAATATTTAAGGGTACCTCTGCATCATAAACGTGTCACTAAACAGACATAATAGTATATTTTTGATAGGATGGATAGGCACCTAGCGGGGTGGAAGATGAATTGTTTGTCTATGGTGGCTAGGTATACACTAGTCTCATCAGTCGTTTCTACAATCCCAGCTGATTCTATGCAATCCTCCTAGTTTCCGGCACACACGTGGGAGGAAATTGACAAATGGTGTCATTGGTTCTTGTGGGGTAGTTCCGGAGCATCTAAGAAGGTTCACGTAGTGGCTTGGGATGATGTATGTCATCGGAAGGATGAAGGGGGACTTGGATTGAGAAGTGCTAGATCACATAATACTGCATTCATGATGAAGTTAGGTTGGGGATTGGCAAAAAATAGAGACTCTTTGTGGGTCAAATTTATGAGGGAAAGATAGAAATATGGGAATGATACCATTCCTTCTATCATAAATAGAAGGGATGCATCTCTGGTATAGAAAGGAATATGTAAGTCTTGGGATAAGACTAAAAAAGGGATGGGCTGGACTTTGGGAGATGGTCGCCAAATTAGATTTTGGCTGGATGCTTGGCTTCCCAACCATGACAGGTTGCTTGATTATAGTGTAAGGAGTGTACCAGAGGAGATGTAGGAAACTAAAATATGTAAGTTCTTGACAGTGTTTGACCGATGGAATTGGTCTATGATAAACATGTTTCTTCCAACAAGCATGGCTAACGCTATTATTCGATCCTATCCATTTATACTAGCTAGGATGGAGGATTCGCCTAGATGGCTTCTTACACATATCGGTGCATTTTTTGTTAGATTTGCCTATGGTAGCATCTGTCACAAGGCTCCACCGACGTCCAGAACCACTTGGAGGAAAATTTGAAAACTGCCGGTGCCCCAGTGCTACAAAACTTTTCTTTGGCTTACAGTGAGAGGGAGTTTGTTGACGAACATGGCAAGAGTAGCCAGAGGGTTGCAAGTTAATGGTGGCTGTGACCTTTGTACAGGGTCTTATGAAGAAACACTCCATGTCTTAAGAGATTGTAAGGCAGTAAAGGTATGTTGGAATGAACTATTACCGGTGCAGAACAGGGGCTTTTTCTATGCCCCTTAGGGAGCTGCATAATGGGTGGCATGGAATATTACTCAAAAATTTTAAGTACTTGGGTTTAGGTGGCCGAATTGGTTTGCTATTCTATGTCGTCAACTATGGCTACATAGAAATGGGAGAGTGTTCAATAATCAAGTTCATAATTTAACGCAGTTACTGGCTCAAACGCATGCCCCTGTAAAGTGGTCAAACATGAGGTTGCTTCCGGGAGGAAGTGATTCAGGTAACATCCAGAGACGGTGTGTGCCTCAACTAAATTGGATAAAATTCAATGTGGATAGGACGAGTGGTGGCGGTGGTGCGGTTGTTGGCTATGGAGGTATTACATGGGATTCAACTGGGGGAGTCCTCGGAGGTTTCTTGGCAAATGTCGGACGGGGAAGCTGTCTTCACGCTGAAATCTGGGCGATTAATGTGTGTTTGGGATAGCGGTAGGAAAAATGACTTATTATGATTATAACTTATTAAAAATGACTTATAAGCCTGTGTTTGGTATCACTTAATTTTAGACAATAAGTCACTTATTATACAAGCCGAGATATCAGTCATCAGAAGGTCCTGAAAAAGAAATTGGTGAGCCTTGTGACTTGTTTGTGGAGGATCCTCTGAGACGATTAGTTGCATAGGGGAGCGTGCACAACTTAGGATCAACTGTCCACCATCAAGAAATAAATGTTGATGAAGTCAGAGTGGCAGTTGAAGAGGTGATCATTGCAGATGCACCTCTCCCTATCCCTATTGATGGCTTGAAGATTGTGGGCGATGTCCTCAACTCTTTCATCTTATGGCCAAAGAACCTTGTTTTTGATCGAGCTGAGGAATCCTCGCCACCTCCACCTCCACCTCCCTCCACTCAAGATGTTTCACGGCTTCCATTGAATGTCATGCAGCAAGTAATTCTGATGGCATATGATACGTCCTTTCGAATAAGGGATTGGCCTACTAAGTCAGCTTTTGGAAAGTTAGGGGTGCAATGCTATCTTAAGAGGGATGATTTAATGTCCTTGGTAGCTCCTCTACAATAGCTTACTGTTTCGATTGTCCAACTCTTTTTAATGTAAGTATCTTCTCAAATTAGAAGTTAATATTTTACAAATTATGCATTAAACTTTGATTTGTGTGCTTGCATTAATGTAAGTATCTTCTCAAATTTGTAGGTACTTGAATCGTAGGTTGGTTGACCCTAGCAAAACCAATAAATTTGGACTCCTATGCCCAATTCAACTCTACGATAAAAGGACTACTGCTGCTATCAGATACGCATACTTATCGCACAGGCTTAGTGAAACCCCAATTGAGTGTTTCTTGGCTCCATATTTGCATGGGTAAGAAACAAATTTATATTTCATAGTATACATAATATTTTATATTTGCTTAAAAGTCTTCCCTTTTTCAGTGATCATTGGCAATTGGCTATTTTGTGCAAGAAGAGTTATTCTGTTATCCTTTTATGCTCCTTCCACCTCAGCAAGCCAACTAGTGAATTGAAGAAGACCTTGAACTCATAAGTTTTCTTGCATTATTAATTATCTTTCGTGTGCAAAATTTATGAAATTTGTGTAAAATAAGTAACCTTTTGTGATTTTGATGATATAGGGCTATACGGACATTCCTACACACTGCTTGTGGTAGGCCTATTCGTGACCTAAAAGACCTTATATGGATCTTGCCAAAGGTTAGTTATATATTGGTTTGTTTTAAGAATGTATTCAACAACCAACCATGCTTTAATTTTATACTTGTTTTAATGATATCATATTATTTTTCAAACCCATAGGCAACCACCGAGGTTTAACTTGTGTGGGTTGTATGTTCTGAGGCACATTTATAATATTATTACCCTAGGCACGATAGAATTTACTCAAGAGGTAAATGTATATATATTTCAAAAAATTTGTATTACTTTTATTTTTTTAAGTGAAGTTAATGTTTTGCCTGGCTTTGGTGTTTCAGATGCTTGATCTTGCTAACCCCTTTCCAAAAGAAGATATTGATCACATTCATAATTGTTATGCTAAATTCACAATTGTTATGCTAAATTCATTTATAAACTTTTACAACAGTGAGTTTTTGTAAAAATGAGGAATTTTTTATATATATTGATGAATTGACATGTTGGTTGGTTGCACAACTTGTTGGTTGCATGATTTGACATATTTGTTTTTTTTTGTGATTATGTGCAACCATGCATTTATACATGTGAATCTGTTTGAGCCATGTCATTGGCCTGCATGTGTTTTAAACAATTATGCATATATATAGATGGTTTTAAACAACACATTATATGAGGATATATGGCATGTTATGTTTCAAGTTTCCAATGAAAAGGTTAAAGAAAAGGGAAATGGTAAATGGAAGCAAACTGAACACCTTATGGCACTTAATATGTATGGCATTGGAAGTAGCAATTCTAAGATGTGTTCTGGTAACTGACCTAATCATAGACAATAAAAAAATTAAAATAACTTTTATCTTATGGCACTTAATAAGTATGGCATTGGAAGTAGCAATTCTAGGATGCGTTCTGGTAACTAACCTAATCATAGACAATAAAAAAATTATAATACTTTTAAGACCGGTTATAAATATAACCGGTCTTAAAAGTTATTTAAGACCGGTTTCCCATATAAACGGTCTTAAAATTCAAGTTTTAAGATTGGTTTTATGTACAACTGGTCTTAAAAGTCAAACTTTTAAAACCGGTTATATGGAAAACCGATCTTAAAAATGTTTCTGTATTGCCTACAAAAGAGGTCTTTTAAGACCGGTGCTCATAACAACCGGTCTTAAAATGGCTTATTTTAAGACTGGTTATCAATACAACCGGTCTTAAAAGTGATGACATACTTTTTAGAACAGCTGTATCAAGACCTGATCCAAAACCGGTCTAAAAAGTCAATTTTAACCGGTCTAAGAAGCCATTTTTCCATTAGTGGAGTTATTCTTCACTCCTGAGACACATTTTATTAGTTGCATGTTTTTGTTCTTTTCTAAAAAAGAGAGTAAAAGTTAAAGAAAAAGAAAAATCTTGTTAAGTGCTTTGTAATGATTTTAAGAAGTATATAAGTTTTAAGGATGGATCAATTGACTTTTAGAGATTTTATAGCATGAATGAACAATTGATTGTTACAATTGGTGATGAATTTTGAGATTGAATGAGCTGAGTTTGAAAGCCCCTAATCGTGAGCTTTAGAGCCTATAATGATTATTTCTTTTGTGTGTGATATTCACGTATTAAGTTGTCACTCTAGAACTTGCTTTATATCTGGTTGAAATTACATCTCATATGCACATTCAAAAATGATAAAGGCATTCATTTTCTTTAGCCAGAGCCAAATAGCCTACCTTGCAATTATATCGTTGTTAAGCCCCTTTGAGCCTAATTGACTGTTTCTTTGTTTTCAACCCATTAATATATGTTGTAATGATATATCAAGTGCTCTTACCTAATTCGGAAGATTAGCAGAGCATTTGAAATTTTTGTGAAATAGGCTTTTGACAAGTGTGGGGTGTATATAACACCAACTTTAAAGTTGCAGAGTTTTATACAAAAGAAAAAAAAAGAAAAAAAATTATGCAAAAACAAAAAAAGAATAAAAAAATATTAAGTATTTGAATTGTGAGTTGTTGTGATGAGATAAATTTATAAGTAGCCCATTTTTTAATTGTTCTATTAAATTTTTTAAATGTAGTCTTTCATACCATGTTTTACATTTCTTTTACTTTAACCTCATTGCAACCCTTAACAGGCCTTTTTTATTTGAATTATGTATGTGAATTAGGTAGTGGAGATTGAGATTTTTAGCAAGCCTATGGTAGTGCAATTTTTTCAGTTGAATTTGAGCGAAACACTTACCCTTAAACACTTGAGAGATTGAGAGAATGAGCTATACTTTTGAACTCGGTTTATTCATTTTCAAATAAAGTTACCAGGTTATATTTTCGTTGATTCATGAATACTATGATCTCTTTATTTTTCAATTGTGTTCTTGCTTATTATTTGACATTTCTAATTTTGTTGGAAGCACTTACTAGTCATTCCTTGTCTGAGGACGTTCAAAAGTTAAGTGTGGGAGAATTTGATAAGTAAAATATTTGCTTATTTATTTTCCTTTATATGATGATTTTATGGACAATATTTGAGATTAATGTAATAAATTTAGGTGTAATTGATAAATACAGGATGATTTTGGCATAAATATTTTTATTACAATTATAATATTTACTTGTTTTCTCTTTTGATAGCCACACAATAAGAGGAGAAAGGAGACCAAAAATTGGACCGATGAGATTGAAAAAGTCAATCACTGTAGCATTGGTTACTATTCACTGGGGTCACAATTCACAACGAAAATCACTATTCATGACGGAAGTGACTGTAGCAATGGAAGCATTGTAGCAGCACGCACTTTCACTGTTCCAAACATGGTTTACTGTTTGAAATCAATGTTCCAGACGCGTTTCACTGTAGCAATGTGTTTTTGGACATTGTAGCAATGCGGTTTTTTCCCCTATAAATAGAGATCAAGGCCAAACACAAAGGGAAGAGAGGTAGAGGCTTCATTCTTTGATAGGGAAATATCTTTTCTCTGACAGTTCTGAATAAATTGTGTTATTTTCTAGATTTAATTTCATACATTGTATTACTTTTTGCATACCTCCTATATGGAAGGCTTAGTATTGTATTACTTTTTGTTAGATCTCATGTTTTGATGATAACAAAAGAATGGTTTAAAAAGGAAATGATTAATAAACAAGTTTGAACAAAGTAATGACAGGAACAAGCATCACTTGAAGTAAGCATTGAAGTAATAAAGAAAGACCAAGAGAAAATGCTGAGGAACTTGATCAAAAGCAAGTTTTCTAAGGCATTACTCGAGGAGCTACTCGAATAATGAGACAAAACTTGAAGTAACCAGAGACAACTTCCAGTAAACTGCCAGCGTTACTCGAGTAAGTACTCAAGTAATAGTGTAAGTATTTTCAAGGTGCTCTCGGCCTGCCAATGTTACTCGAGGAGCTACTCGAGTAACCAGGTAAAAACTTGGAGTTGCTCTCGGCCTGCCAATATTACTCGAGGCGCTACTCGAGTAACCATGTGAAAAACTTCCAGTTGCTTTCAGGTTGCCAAAGATACTTGAGTAGCTACTCAAGTAACTCTGTTTCTGAAAATATGGAGCTCTCGGCACTTAGTACTACTGCTAATGTTACTCGAGGAGCTACTCGAGTAACGCACTAAGGTAAGTTAAAACTTGAAGGTGGTACCCGATTAACTTGATATAATCTTATCTCATTTTCCTCGAGTCTTTACTCTAGTATGTAAGTGGATTCCTCGAGTAAGTACCCGAGTATGTAGAAATATTCTCAAGGTAAACCTCAAGTCATTACCAGGGTAAGTCATGTACAGAAATCTCATTTACTCGAGGTAGTACCCGAGTAACCTATGCAAAAATGAGTGCATTACTCGAGTCGGTACCCGAGTAATAAGGTAAGTGCTCTCGGCCTTGAAATCCTGCCAACATTACTGGAGTAGAGCATCGAGTAACCAAAAGTTTATTTGAAGGTTTACTCGAGTTGGTACCCGAGTAACTCATAAAGTTGTGAGTGCATTACTCGAGTAGGTACCCGAGTAAACATATATTTCGAAAGGATTGAAAATTGGTTATTCCATGCACTACCCGAGTAATCTTGTATTTATTCATTGACTTGTAGTTGATCAAAGATTTCCCGAGGATACTCGAGTAAGTACTCGAGTAACCTTCAAGTAATACTCGATTAGTTACTCGAGTAATCTTACCCAGAAATTTAGAAATCATTCAAACGTTCATTAAATTGTTTCCTATATGATTAATCTTTCATTGTATTAGTATTTCTAGCATATTTACAGATAAACAATGAAGGAATCATATCAAGAAAGGGAAGTCAAATCAAACGTTCAAATGCCAACCACCGCCAACGGATATTTTTCAAAAACTTGAAAAGTCAATAGTGGCTGCGCACTCTCCAACGGACGAAAGAAATTGTTCCAATGGTCATCACCAACATATCTATATATATGGGAACATCCGAACAGAGAAATATCATCAAGAACATACACAAACGAATTATCAAGCTCATTGCTCTGTTTTCACGTTGAAATTATATTTCTATGCTTCAGTGATTCTTATTTACTCTGTAAGAGAGATATTTCATTCAAACTCAATATTTGTTATTGAGATAACTTGAGGTTGTGGAACCTTGAGTTGGGATTGGATTACAACTTGTAAGGGGGAGCGAGTGTCCAGGTGAAGGAACTTGCTTGTACTGAGGTGCCAAGAACCCACTAAATCTTGAAAGTTATAGTGAAACTCTGAGAGAAGCTCTGAGGACTGGACGTAGGTCAAAGTGGTTGTGGCCGAACCAGTATAACTCTCGGTGTACACTTCGGTGATATTTCTCCTTACTCCTTACTGTTTTAATTTCATTATCAAGTTTTATATTTCCGAAGAAATATTTAGTATCACCCAATTCACCCCCCTCTTGGGTGAAACGCTTGCTCTAACATTTGGTATCAGAGCGTAGGTCTTCTTGTTAAGGTTTAACAGCCTAAGAAGGATCAAATGGCAAGCATGGGTGAAGGAATTCTTCCCGACGAAGCATCCATCACTAGACCTCCCGGTTTCAATGGAGAACACTTTTCTTTCTGGAAAGCAAAATTCAGAGTGTTCGTGATGGATACTGAATATGGGCTATGGGATGTAATTGAGAGTGGAAATTATCAACCTACAAAGACTGTAGATTCTCAGAAAATTCCAAAGACGCCAGCGGAATATGATGAGAATGACAAGAAACTTATCACTCTCAACAGCAAGGCAATTCTGATGTTACAAAGTTCTTTGAGTCAAAATGAATACTTCAGAATTTGCACACTTCCAACAGCAAAGGAAATGTGGGAAGCTCTAGAAATAGCTCATGAAGGAACTTTGGGAATAAAGGAGAATCGAATCAACACCTTGATCACTGAATTCGATCTACTTCGAATGAAATTAGGTGAGTCAATTTCTAAATTCGAACTTAGATATACTCATCTTGTTAATCAACTTGCAGCACTTGGTAAAGTCTATGATCAAAATACACAAGTACGAAAGATTTTGAATATTCTTTCTAAAGAGTGGGAGGCCAAAGTCACTGCGATAGAAGAGGCAAAAGGAGAATCAATGAGATCAGTTGCTTCTCTATTTGGAAGCCTTTTTGAATATGAAAGAAAATTAAAGTTCAAATGGGAACTAGACGACATCGGTGACAAAAGAAAGAAAGGTCTAGCACTAAAAGCGAAAGAAGAAAATCAAGATGAAGATGAGGAGTTTGATGATGATGAAATGGGTTTAATCATAAAACGATTCAGAAAGTTCTACAAGAAAGGTCAAGGCTTCAAACACTTTCAAAAAGGAGGAACTAGCAGGAAAGACCATATCATTTGCTACGAATGTGGAAAACCAGGACATATCAAATCAGAATGTCCAGAACTGAATCAAAAGAGCAAAGAAAAGAGAAAAGGCAAATTCTTTAACAAAAAGAAGGCCTTTGTATCTGCTATATGGGGAGATAGTTCCTCTGACGAAGAAAGTGATGAAGAAGAAGTAGCCAATATATGTCTTGCTGCTCAAGAAGAGACAGAAGAAGAGGTAAATGATTCTGAACCTACCTATGATGAATTACTCTCTGAATATAATGCTTTACATTCTGAATTCATCAAAGTAGTTAAAGAATTAATTTTTTTCAAAAAGAAAAACAAAGTTCTTGAAATTAAACTTAAAGAAAGTTCAGAAAAGAATTGTGAAAATTGTTCTTCGTTGAAAAAGAAAAACATTGATCTCACAAAAACTCTTGAAAAATTTACTAAAGGAAGTGAGATGCTAAGTGTGATTTTAAAAGAACAACGACTTGTAAATGACCGATCTGGTATTGGATATGATCCAAAAACAGATAGAAGGAAAGGTAAAAAGAAAGTAGGAGGTAAGTCATATTTGAATTATTTCCAGCATTCTGTGCATATATCAAATCCTTTTGCATTTTGTAATTACTGTAATAGAAAAGGTCATTATACCTCTTCATGCATTCATAAGAAGAAAAGAACAATAGGAACCTACAAATGGGTACCTAAAGGCACATATGTTCAGAAAATCATTTATACTAACCTAAAAGGACCCAAAAAGAAGTGGGTACCTAAGACTTAGTCATTTGATTGCAGGTATGTCTCAAAGCATCCAAAAATAGCAAGTGGTACATAGATAGTGGATGCTCTAGACATATGACCGGAGATTTCGAAAGTTTTACCACATTGCAACCTAAGGAAGGTGGAAAGGTAAAATTTGGAGGAAATCAATCCGGAAAGATAGCAGGAATTGGTGAAATCAAAAATGAAAAAGGAATACAAGTCAAAGATGTATATTACGTTGAAGGCTTGTGTCATAATTTGCTGAGTGTAAGTCAAAGTGCAGATAAAGACAACTGGATAATATTTGATTCAGAGGAATGTCTGATTGTCAACAAGAAAGACTTACTACTTGATAAGAAGAATATCAAGGCTAAGCTCAGAGCAAAAAGGGAAGGTAACTGCTATACCTTAGATATTAGTAGAAATGAATCTGAAAACTGTTTTTTGAGTAATGCTGATGAAAGTTGGCTATGGCATAAAAGATTGGCTCATGTCAACATGCATCAACTAGGCAAACTACTCAAAAAGGATTTAGTTCTTGGATTACCCAAAGTAAATTTCAAAAACGATTTGATTTGTGATGCATGTCAAAAGGGTAAACAAACTAAATCATCTTTCAAATTGAAAAATGAGATTTCAACAAATAGACCATTACAATTATTGCATATGGATTTAGTTGGCCCAGCAAGAGTAAAGAGTCTTGGTGGCAACCTATATACATTGGTCATTATTGATGACTTCTCCAGATTTACATGGGTTATTTTTCTATCATCAAAGGATGAAACATTTGAAGAATTTATTGTTTTTGCCAAGAAAGTGCAAAATGAGGAAGGTATGTCCATTGCAGGTATTAGGACTGATCATGGTGGAGAATTTGAGAATCAAGCCTTTGAAGAATATTGTGATACTAATGGCATTGATCACAATTTCTCTGCTCCAAGGATGCCCCAACAAAATGGAGTTGTGGAACGCAAGAATAGAGTGCTTACTGAAATGGCTAGAACAATGTTAAATGAAAAGAACATGTCTCAAGTTTTCTGGGCTGATGCTATGAGTACAACATGCTATATTTCAAATAGAGCCTATATCAGAACGAAACTTGGAAAGACACCATACGAGCTATACAAAGGAAGGAAGCCAAACATTGCTCATCTACACATCTTCGGTTGTAAGTGTTTCATTCATAATAATGGTAAAGATAACTTAGGAAAATTTGATTCTAAAACTGATGAAGGAATTTTCCTAGGATATTCTAACCGAAGTAAAGCATATAGAATTTTCAATAAAAGAACTTGTGTTGTTGAAGAATCAATTCATGTTGTATTTGATGAATTTGAATCCTCTGACAAAACCATTGATGAAGAACAGGAAGTTGTTTTAAATCAAGAGAATGGTCAATCTATTTCTAAGTCTCTTATTCCAGAAGTTGATGAAACTAAGGAAGAAGAGCAATCCCTAGGTCAACCTAGAGCTTGGAAATACAATAGAAGTCATTCCTTAGATCAAGTCATAGGAGATGTAAATGAAGGGATCAAAACTAGAAATAGAATTTTTAATGAAGTAAGTTTCTCTACATTCATTTCTGAGATTGAACCTTCTAACATTGATGAAGCCTTATCAGACAATGATTGGGTTATAGCAATGCAAGAAGAACTAAATCAATTTGAGAGAAATCAAGTTTGGGATTTGGTACCCCGACCCAAGGATCATCCGATCATTGGTACTAAATGGGTATTCAAAAACAAACTCGATGAATCTGCAATTATTGTCAGAAACAAGGCAAGATTGGTGGCCAAAGGCTATAATCAGGAAGAAGGGATTGATTATGAGGAAATGTATGCTCCAGTGGCTAGATTGGAAGCTATACGTGTACTCTTAGCCTTTGCATGCATCAAAGGATTCAAACTCTATCAAATGGATGTTAAGAGTGCTTTTCTAAATGGTTACATCATGGAAGAAGTGTATGTAGAACAACCTCCAGGTTTTGAGGATGTTACTAAACCTGACCATGTTTTCAAACTCAAAAAGGCTTTATATGGTTTAAAACAAGCTCCTAGAGCCTGGTATGAAAGGCTCAGTAAGTTTCTTATTGATCAAGGTTTTGTACGGGGAAAAGTTGATACAACACTCTTTATAAAACGAAAACACAATGATATTTTAATTGTTCAAATATATGTTGATGACATTATTTTCGGTGCTACTAATGAATCTCTGTGTAAGGAATTTTCTGAGATAATACAGGGAGAGTTTGAGATGTCAATGATGGGAGAATTGAATTTCTTTCTTGGTTTGCAAATCAAACAAAGAAAGAATGGAATCTT
The DNA here is from genome assembly GCA_963210345.1 of Inga oerstediana. Lineage (NCBI taxonomy): Eukaryota > Viridiplantae > Streptophyta > Magnoliopsida > Fabales > Fabaceae > Inga > Inga oerstediana. The sequence goes on from OY723408.1 coordinate 27,757,655, forward strand.
CATATCTCAAACAAAGTATTTGAAAGAGCTATTGAAGAAGTATGGAATGGATGAAGCAAATGGCACAGACACACCTATGAGCTCAACTACGTTACTTGATGCTGATGTCAAAGGAAAAGACTACAACATCACGAAATATAGAAGAATGATTGGATCATTACTCTATCTCACGGCAAGCAGACCAGACATCCAATTTAGTGTTGGCATATGTGCAAGATATCAATCGGCACCAAAGGAATCACATGCTGAAACCGTCAAATGAATCTTTAGATACCTTACTGACACACCCGAATTGGGTTTGTGGTATCCAAAAGGAAGAAGTGAATATCTTGTTGCATATTCAGATTCAGATCATGGAGGATACAAAACAGACAGAAAGAGCACCAGTGGACAAGGACAATTTCTTGGAGGATCTCTTGTATCATGGTTTAGCAAGAAACAAAATACAGTGTCTCTTTCGTCAACGGAAGCCGAGTATGTTGCAGTCTCAAGTTGTTGTGCACAAGTAATATGGTTAAAACAACAATTACAAGATCTTGGTATTTATCTCAAAGAAATACCAATCTATTGTGACAATACTAGTACGATAAGCTTGGCAAAGAATCCAGTTCAACACTCTAGAACCAAGCATATCGATGTCAGACATCACTTCATCAGAGATCATGTTCAAAAGAAAGATGTGAAAGTGATATTCATTCCTACTCATCTTCAATTAGCAGATATCTTCACAAAACCTCTTGCAAAAGATCAATTTCTATACATTAGAAGAGAATTGGGAATCGTAAATCCCAATGAGTTGTAAGTTATTTCAGTTTCTCATTATATTAGATGAAGTCATTTGTTAAAGTTTTGATGATTACTAACTTAAGCATCGGAGTATATAGAAAATTGTTTTGCAGGAAGGTAGAAATTCTGTTTTGAGAAACAAAAACAGAGGTTATCAGAGGACACCATTACTGGAGTACCAACTTGAAGTAATGACTTACAGTGAAGCATTACCCGAGGAACAACTTGAAGTGAAGTAACACTTTACTCGAGTATGTACTCGAGTAATGGTCCCCAAAACTGGAAGTAATGGATCAAGTTACTTGAAATTTAAATCTAACGGTTCAGTTTTCAAAGAAATGAAGAGTCAGAAGTTGAAAAGCAGGTTACCCGAGGCGAGCCTCGAGTAAACTTGAAGCTTACTCGAGTAAGGCCTCGAGTAATGTCAGAGTTCAGATTCTCAAATTGATGAAAAATGACTCAAATCTGATCAAAATGGGTTATAAATGATCGAGGGAACATCCATGGATAATTACTATATTATTCATACCAGGTACGCAATTTAAATGAATTATTTTAGAATTTTTCTGTATGAACACCCGAGGAAGGCCTCGAGTAAACTTGAAGTTTACTCGAGTAAGGCCTCGAGTAAAGTCGGGTTCTAGGTCTTTATCTGTCGCAAACTCGGTCATTTCCACAAAATCTCCTCAAGTAAATCACTATTCTCTCTCACAGAAACTTTTCACAAGTGATTCCTTGCTTCATTTCCGTCAAAACCCAAGAGATTTCAGTTCCTAAAACCTCCTATTTTTCTCAGATTCTCTGTGCCCTAATTCGCGTCAGTTACTTTGATTTTCTGAAAATCTCAGGTTTTCAATTCTTCAGAAAAATGAGAACCAAAAATCTTACTCCCATAGATTCCTCTGAATCCCAACAACACTCTGATCCTTTTTCTTCTACTCCCAAAAAGAGAAGAAAATTAACTCCAAGACCAAAAGCTAAAATTCCTCTTCAACCTCAATCTCAATCGAAACCCAAAGGAGTGGTGATCAAAGAGCCTATAGTGACAAGGGCTCAATCTAAAAAGAGTACCTCAACCGGAAGAGGGAAGAGTGCCAAATCTCCCTCACCTCCTCCCTCTGATTCCTCTACCCCTTCTTTCACTCCAAAGCCTACCAAAAAGCCAAAGTATGACAAGAATGTGGCTAAGGCTATGGCTGGAATCATTGATCAAATGGAGAAGGGACAATCTTCCAAGAAGTCCAAAATACCAGAAGCAGAGATCACCAACCCACAAAAGGGATTCAATGTTAGCAAATTGGTGGAGTCTCCGAAGTACTTGTCTCAATTCTCCAGAAGGAAGGTGTGTAAGACACACTATGTTGATCTGAAGTTACTTCAAGAGGTAGTGAAGCATGACCTAAGTCCTTATTTAGATCCTTTTATGCCTTGGTTATCCATTAGATTGCCTTTTTGCACAAAGGTGATCACTCATTTTTATTGTAACTTAGAGATCACAGATGAGCCTAACCGAACCTCAGTTGAGGAAGAGATGACCACCACAGTTAGAGGCCAAAAGATACTTATATCGCCCTCTAGGATTAACTTGTGGTTAGGAATTGAGAACCCCCGGATGATATCTATTCTGAACTTGAGCCAAACCAAATCTTCACTATTCTCAAACCCGGTGAGCTAGTTGGCCCCCTAAATTTTAAACCAAGTGACATGTGTGATCATCATAGGGTCCTATGGTACATCTACTCTAGGTCCCTAGTGAACAAAGCCAACAACTATACCCACTTCTCCGATAGGGACTTTAGGTGGTTTGCTTCACTGCTTTTGAAGGAACATTAGGATCTGGGAGAGTATATCTTCTCAGAAATAAAAAGGTATAAAGTGGATGGGAAGGCTACAACACCAATGCCATATCCTCAGATTATGTCTCTAATCCTAAAAGAGAACAAGATATGGTATTTGGATAGCAAGGAGCCCATTGAGAGGTTGACTCCGGTTGGGAGAAACCAGATAGGGAAATTGAACATTGACATCCCTCTCAAAGGTCCTCTGGAATCTGGGTCCAAGAAGAAAAGGAAGACCACTGAGGCAGAGACCAGCAAGTTGGACGACACTCAGTCATCGGCTCCAGCCGCTACCACATCATCGCCATCCTTTCTCAATGCCACTCTCCAGCACTTCATGGAGAACATGCTCAGAGGTTTCCATGTGGACATCGCACACACAAATGCCGAACTGATAACCCACATGAATACCAAGATGGGAGAGTTGGTTGAGAGAATGGACAAGAGACATGAGGAGTTGCTAGCTGAGCAACGTGCCCAAGGCGAGACTCTGAGATTGATTCTGGCACGCTTGGACTCATTGGGTCCCGGACCTTCAGCCGGTCCCTCCTCTTCTGCACCACCTCCACCAGAGAACCCTCCTACTTATACTCCTTTTCCTGAGGCTGAACCATATATTCCTCCGATCTCTGATCCACTTGAGCCCCAAGGCAAAGATGTTCTATTCACAGTGGACGATCCTGAAACTCATGAGACCACACATATCATCATTGATGATTCACCTCCCAAACCTCAGCCAGAAACCGCTCCTAAACCTATTCCCTCTCCTACCCAAACAGAGGAAATATCTCCCTCCTCCTCCCCTGAACATCATACTCCTGAGGTTTAGACTACTCCTGAGATTCAGACCACTCCAGAAGGAGAAACCTCTACTATGGTTGTCTTCCAACCTTCTCCTCCCGGCAATGACATCCATATCCCACCAGTCCATCTGCCTGACCCAGTGCCCTCTAGCTCATTTGATTCTTTGGATTCAGATGATTCTATGGTCTTTCCAGTGACACCCATTTTCATGGTCAAGCCTCCTAGCCCTCCACTTGATTGATGAAGACAAAAAGGGGGAGAAGAGCTTGAGAGTGATTTTGTGGATGTGTCCTAGTTTACTTTGGGGTATTTGGTTGTACATGGGTTTTTAGGGAGCATTTTGAATTTCTTTGAACTTTATTTTGTAATTTGAAAATTTTAAGTTTAATGCAAGTGTGTTTAAGTTATGATTTCATTTTAAGTTCATTTAAGCTTTAAATTATGATACATGCTTGGACTAATGAAGTTATTGTGTATGCAAGGTGTATGCTATGAAATCAAACTTAATAAGACATATTTAATGGAGAATCCAATTTGAAAAACCATATTCAAAATCACCAAGTTTTGTCATCATCAAAAAGGGGGAGAATGTTAGATCTCATGTTTTGATGATAACAAAAGAATGGTATAAAAAGGAAATGATTAATAAACAAGTTTGAACAAAGTAATGACAGGAACAAGCATCACTTGAAGTAAGCATTGAAGTAATAAAGAAAGACCAAGAGAAAATGCTGAGGAACTTGATCAGAAGCAAGTTTTCTAAGGCATTACTCGAGGAGCTACTCGAGTAATGAGACAAAACTTGAAGTAACCAGAGACAACTTCCAGTAAACTGCCAGCGTTACTCGAGTAAGTACTCGAGTAATAGTGTAAGTATTTTCAAGGTGCTCTCGGCCTGCTAATGTTACTCGAGGAGCTACTCGAGTAACCAGGTAAAAACTTGGAGTTGCTCTCGGCCTGCCAATGTTACTCGAGGCGCTACTCGAGTAACCATGTGAAAAACTTCCAGTTGCTTTCAGGTTGCCAAAGATACTTGAGTAGCTACTCAAGTAACTCTGTTTCTGAAAATATGGAGCTCTCGGCACTTAGTACTACTGCTAATGTTACTCGAGGAGCTACTCGAGTAACGCACTAAGGTAAGTTAAAACTTGAAGGTGGTACCCGATTAACTTGATATAATCTTATCTCATTTTCCTCGAGTCTTTACTCTAGTATGTAAGTGGATTCCTCGAGTAAGTACCCGAGTATGTAGAAATATTCTCAAGGTAAACCTCAAGTCATTACCAGGGTAAGTCATGTACAGAAATCTCATTTACTCGAGGTAGTACCCGAGTAACCTATGCAAAAATGAGTGCATTACTCGAGTCGGTACCCGAGTAATAAGGTAAGTGCTCTCGGCCTTGAAATCCTGCCAACATTACTGGAGTAGAGCATCGAGTAACCAAAAGTTTATTTGAAGGTTTACTCGAGTTGGTACCCGAGTAACTCATAAAGTTGTGAGTGCATTACTCGAGTAGGTACCCGAGTAAACATATATTTCGAAAGGATTGAAAATTGGTTATTCCATGCACTACCCGAGTAATCTTGTATTTATTCATTGACTTGTAGTTGATCAAAGATTTCCCGAGGATACTCGAGTAAGTACTCGAGTAACCTTCAAGTAATACTCGATTAGTTACTCGAGTAATCTTACCCAGAAATTTAGAAATCATTCAAACGTTCATTAAATTGTTTCCTATATGATTAATCTTTCATTGTATTAGTATTTCTAGCATATTTACAGATAAATAATGAAGGAATCATATCAAGAAAGGGAAGTCAAATCAAACGTTCAAATGCCAACCACCGCCAACGGATATTTTTCAAAAACTTGAAAAGTCAATAGTGGCTGCGCACTCTCCAACGGACGAAAGAAATTGTTCCAACGGTCATCACCAACATATCTATATATATGGGAACATCCAAACAGAGAAATATCATCAAGAACATACACAAACGAATTATCAAGTTCATTGTTCTGTTTTCACGTTGAAATTATATTTCTATGCTTCAGTGATTCTTATTTACTCTGTAAGAGAGATATTTCATTCAAACTCAATATTTGTTATTGAGATAACTTGAGGTTGTGGAACCTTGAGTTGGGATTGGATTACAACTTGTAAGGAGGAGCGAGTGTCCAGGTGAAGGAACTTGCTTGTACTGAGGTGCCAAGATCCCACTGAATCTTGGAAGTTATAGTGAAACTCTCAGAGAAGCTCTGAGGACTGGACGTAGGTCAAAGTGGTTGTGGCCGAACCAGTATAACTCTCGGTGTACACTTCGGTGATATTTCTCCTTACTCCTTACTGTTTTAATTTCATTATCAAGTTTTATATTTCCGAAGAAATATTTAGTATTACCCAATTCACCCCCCCTCTTGGGTGAAACGCTTGCTCTAACACTTTTTGCGTGCCTCCGACATGGAAGGTTTTGCCTTCTAAATGGACGACTAGATTTCTCCATTTTTCATGCATCTTTTGGTTGTATATTTATGTTTGAGAATTTAATATTCAATTTTTATGCAGTATTTATGAGAATTTCTTTCTACTTTTATGTGTTGTTAATTTATTTTTATTTTGTTTTTAATGTCATCATGATATAAATTTCTATTTTCCTATGGTGATTATGTAGCTTACTAATGATAGATTGAATCTTAACTTATTAAATCTAGTTTTAATTTCTTCTTCATGATAAAGTTTTAATTATTGTTCTTAATGCTTTCATTTGATTGACCATCTTTTGAATAATTTCAATATGCATGTTGAGACTGGAAGGAGATGCATGTGTGTAGATCCTATAATTAAAACCATGACTTGCATATGAAATAGGAATATATTCATATGAGTTGTGTAGTCTTACTGAATTCCATAAATCTTAATGCATAATTAATTGTTTAAATTCATATAGGAATATATTAGACTAAGAATTAATTATAGAATTGCTTGACTTTGGAAGAGGCTAGTAATGAAATTAGGGAAACTTGACTATCAATCATATGGAGTAAATTGGGTTAGAATAGATAAGTGATTCAATCCAGAATGTGTTAAGTGCAATCTGACCCCTAGGGCATTTCTCATATTTGCTTTCATATTATTTACACTCATATTTAATCATTTTTTTCTCTCAATCACCAACTAATCGATCGACTAAATAGAATTAAAATTATCCATTTTGGTACTTAGTGATCAATCTGTTAGATCCCAAGTTTTGATGATAACAAAAAGACAATCGTGTGCAAATCGTGTGCAAATCCCAAGTTTTCTGATGTCTGCTGTGAAATTGCACTAGAGTGCTCGAGCATGGATTTTACACTCGAGCATAGATCTCTTCTGTGCTCGAGCAGGTGCGAGTGAAAGCCAGAAAGTGTACACCCGAGAGGCATTCTTCCTTTATGTTCACTGGATCACTCGAGCAGTAATGTATGCACTCGAGCAGAGAAGTCATTCTCACTCGAGCACATGCGAGCAAGGGTCTGCGAGTGCTTGGCCGAGAGCAAGTAATAGCATGCTTCCTTCATTCACTCGAGCAGAGACATCAATGCTCGAGCATGAGCATTCTGTGCTCGAGCAAGGTACTGCGTGTGCTTGGCCGAGAGTCATGAAGTTTAGAGAAGTGCAAGTGTGCTCGAGCACACCCTTATATGCTCGAGTGACACATCAGCACCTGTGAGTGAAAATTCTATCCCTCTCCAAATCTGATGCGAGTGCTTGTTTAAAAGGTATAATACTTGAGAATATTCTTCTCACTCGAGCAGGAGTCTGTGTGCTCGAGTGAGGGCCCACATCACCTGTGAGTGATAATTTTATCCCTCTGAAATCCTGATGCTAGTGTTGGTATTGAGAGCATATTCCTGGAGAATATGTGTCTCACTCGAGCAGGAGTGTGTGTGCTTGAGTGAGGGACCATATCACCCGCGAGTACAAATTCTCACTCTTGTCAAAATGGTGTGCGAGTGATGACCCGAGAAGACACTCCCAGTGGAAAATGCAAGATCACTCGAGCAGAGGAAGTTGTGCTCGAGTGAGACCCCACTTCACTCGCGAGTGAGGATTCTGTCTCTCTGAAATTCTATGCAAGCACAACCCGATAACAGAAGCATATGAAGGAAAATAGGATATCACTCGAAGTGAGCCTTTCATGCTCGAGTGATGCCCTGTCAGATCATCAAAAATGCCAAGTCTCACAACGTTCAATCCGAATATGGTTTATTGTTATTTATTCATATCATCATTACTTATTATCATTGTTTAACATTACTTTGAATGTATTATAAGTGTGATACAGGAAGATAAACGTTTGAAATTAGCTGTTACGGAGAAGGTCAAACAGCGGCAGACAACATGATTACAAACACGTTCGCACCTACCGCATTCAGAATATTCAAACATGCGCGTGTCCTTCAATAGTTGCAAAAGTCCCGCTTCTCAAATGTTGATTTCACAAACGGGCAAAAACTGAAGCAACTATATATACAGAGATTCAAAGATAATCTAAATAACAACGTAGCACAAGAATTCACAAGCTTATACACGAGTCTCTGCTATTCATCATTTTCTCTGTATACACATTGATCTTCAGTGTTTATTCATTTGCTCTGTAAGAGAGTCTTCATACAATTCAAATTATATGTTTATTTGATCTCAAGGTATTGGGACCTTGAGAGGGTAGTTTTCCTTACGAGAGAAGCAGTTGAGAGAATTCCTTGTTGTACCTTCCATTCATAAGTCTTATAAGATACAAGCAGAAGAGAACGTTGCTGCTCATAAGACTTACAGTGGTGTAAGCAGGTGAGAACGTTGCTGCTCATAAGTCTTGTATACATAAGCAAGTGAGAAGGGTCATAGGTTATTTTTCTGCACGTAAGACTTGTCGTAAGGGGGAGAGAAATTTTTATTGAGAGAATATTTCTGCTCGTAGTCCGTTCAAGGACGATTGTTGTCTAGTGGCATTCTGAGAGCCCATTGAATCATGGAGGTATAGTGAAATTCTCAGTAGGTCTTGATCTATGAGGACTGGACGTAGGCCTGGTTGTTAGGCCGAACCAGTATAACTCTCTGTGTTCAAATATTCTTATCTTTACTCTATCTACTATATTTTTCATATCACTACATCAAACAAAAAATTTATAACATCACCCAATTCACCCCCTCTTGGGTGAAGCTTGCCTCTTTCATTTGGTATCAGAGCCTAGTCTTCTCCGAAGAGCCTAACAGCTTGAGAAGGATCCGATAAATGGCAACAATGGGTGAAAATATCCTTCCCGATGGAGCTTCAATCACTAGACCTCCAGGTTTTGCTGGAGAACATTTTTCGTTCTGGAAAGCTAAATTCAGAGTGTTCGTGATGGCCAACGAATATGGATTGTGGAATGTTATTCAAGATGGTGACTATGTTCTAATGAAGAAAATCAAAGATAGAGCAGTTAAAAAGAGCCCAGATGAATTTGACGAGAATGAAAAAGGTTAGTAACATTAAATAGTAAAGCCATTCTTATGATACAGAGTGCTCTTAGTCAAAAAGAATATTTTCGTATATGTACTCTACCAACTGCCAAAGATATGTGGGATGCTCTTGAAATTGCTCACGAAGGTACATCTGGGATCAAAGAAAATAGAATCAACACTTTAATTACAGAATATGATTTATTTCGTATGAAATCTGGAGAAAGTATATCAGAGTTTGAACTCAGGTATACTCATCTTGTTAATCAATTATCTGCTCTTGGAAAGTCGTTTGATCAAAATTCCCAGGTAAGAAAGATTCTTAATATTCTTACGAAAGAGTGGGAAGCAAAAGTGACAGCCATCGAAGAAGCTAAAGGAGAATCTATGAGATCCGTAGCTGCTCTCTTTGGAAGTCTTTCTGAATATGAAGGTAAGTTGAAATTCAAAAAGGAACTTGAAGAAGTCGATGATAAAAGGAAAAAGAGAGTTGCACTTAAAGCTATCAAAGAAAAAGAAGAATCTTCCGAGAATGAAGATGTCCCTAATGATGATGAAATGGGAATGATCGTGAGAAAATTCAAGAAATTCTACAGAAGAGGTCAAAGGAATTTCAAGAACTATCAAGGTGGACCAAGCAAGAAAGAAAATAAAGAACAACAGATAGTATGCTATGAATGCGGGAAACCAGGACACATCAAATCTGAATGCTTCAAAAACAAAGACAAAAAGAAGCTGAAAAAGAAAGCATATATATCATCTATATGGGGTGATAGTTCGTCAGACGAAGAAAGTGACAACGACGAAGTAGCAAATCTATGCTTGGTAGCTAAGGAAGAAGAATCAGACTCTGAGGTAAGTGATTCTGAACCCTCCTATGATGAATTGTTATCTGAATATAATGCATTGCATACAGAGTTCATCAAGGTTGCTAAAGAAATGGTTAGTTATAAGAAGAAAGTAAAAGAATTAGAAATTACTGTCATATCATCATATGAAATGTGTAAAGAGAAAGATAAGAAAATAGAAGATTTAACAAAAATTGTTGAAAAGTTTACTAAAGGAAGTGAAACTCTCAAAGTTATTTTAAATTCTCAGAAAGTTTTATTTGATAAATCTGGAATTGGATATAATTCTGTGCATAATAAGAATAAAGGATATAAGAAGAATAGTAGAGACTATCTTAAATATTTCAGGAATTCTGTGCATACATCGAATCTATTTGCATCATGCAATTATTGTAATAGGAAAGGACATTATACTTCATCGTGTTATTTCAAAAAGGGAAAGGTTGTTGGAACATATAAATGGGTTCCGAAAGGGACACATACTACAAATACTAACCACAAAGGACCCAAGAAAGTGTGGGTACCTAAAACTTGAACATCTTATTCTAGGTATGTCTCAAAGCATCTCGAGCGAACAAATGGTATATTGATAGTGGATGTTCGAGGCACATGACTGGTGACAAAAGTAAGTTCACCATGCTTGAAACTAGAGAAGGAGGAAAGGTAACATTTGGAGGAAATCAATCTGGACGTATTGCTGGAATTGGTGAATGAGGAAGATCCGATGGTGTTCAAATCAACGGAGTATATTATGTTGAAGGATTATGTCACAATCTCTTAAGCGTAAGTCAAAGCACTGACAAAGAAAACTGGGTGATTTTTGACTCAAAAGAATGCTTGATAATAAGCAAGAAAGATCTACCCCTGAACAAAGAATCTATCAAGACAAAGATCCGAGCTCAAAGGGACGGTAATTGTTATACTATTGATTTAAATTCAAATTCTTCTGAAAAGTGTTTTCTTAGTCGATCAGAGGAAAGCTGGTTATGGCATAAGCGTTTGGCTCATGTTAATATGAATCAACTTGACAAACTGATTAGAAAAGATTTAGTTATTGGTCTTCCCAAACTCAAATTCAAAGATAATATGATTTGTGAAGCATGTCAAAAAGGCAAACAAACTAAGTCTTCTTTTAAAACAAAGTATGAGATTTCTACTTCAAAACCTTTACAATTACTTCATATGGATTTGGTAGGACCTGCAAGAGTAAAAAGTTTTGGAGGAAATTTATATACTTTAGTAATTGTCGATGATTTTACAAGATTTATTTGGACTATATTTATTGCTTCAAAAGATGAAACATTTGCTAAATTCATCATGTTTGCCAAAAAGGTTCAAAATGAGAAAGGTATTTCTATTGTTTCTATTAGGACAGACCATGGAGGAGAATTTGATAATCAACTATTTGAAAACTACTGCAACAACGAAGGAATAGATCATAATTTCTCTGCTCCTAGAACCCTTCAACAAAATGGAGTAGTGGAAAGGAAGAACAGAGTTCTTACAAAAATGGCGAGAGCATTACTCAATGAAAAAGAAATGTCACAAGTATTCTGGGCAGATGCAATGAGTACTGCATGTTATATTTCAAACCGAGCATATATTCGCAAATCACTTGGAAAGACGCCATATGAACTTTACAAAGGAAGAAAGCCAAATATTGCTCATCTTCATATCTTCGGGTGTAAGTGTTTCATTCACAACAATGGTAAAGAAAACTTAGGTAAATTTGATTCAAAGTCTGATGAAGGTATATTTCTAGGATATTCTAATAGAAGTAAGGCTTATAGAGTTTTCAATAAAAGAACACGTATTGTTGAAGAATCTATTCATGTCGTGTTTGATGAAATTGAATCTCAGACAAAATTTATTGATGAAGAAGAAATGGATTCAATCAAGAAAAACAAATCTATTTCAAAACAGGATGATTTTGAAACAAATGATTTTCAAAATTTAGAAGATGTCGATGATCATGCTCAACCCAAAGCATGGAGACATATGAAGGATCATCCAATTGATCAAGTTATAGGAGATATTCATGAAGGTGTCAAAACCAGAAATAGAATCCTAAATGAGGTAACTTTTTCTGCTTTTATTTCTGAAATTGAACCTTCCAATATAGAAGAAGCTTTATCTGACAATGATTGGGTGATTGCTATGCAAGAAGAACTAAATCAATTTCAAAGAAATCAAGTTTGGGATTTGGTTCCTCGACCTAAAGATCATACGGTTATAGGGACCAAATGGGTTTTCAAAAACAAACTTGATGAATCAGCAATCATTGTGAGAAACAAAGCAAGATTGGTTGCCAAAGGATATAATCAAGAAGAAGGTATTGATTATGAGGAAACATATGCTCCAGTGGCAAGATTGGAAGCAATACGAGTACTCCTAGCCTTTGCTTGCATTAATGGTTTTAAACTTTATCAAATGGATGTGAAAAGTGCTTTTCTAAATGGTTATATTATGGAGGAAGTATATGTAGAACAACCTCCTGGGTTTGAAGATGAAACAAAACTTGATCATGTATTTAAACTTAAGAAAGCACTATATGGTTTGAAACAAGCACCTAGAGCTTGGTATGAAAGACTAAGCAAATTTCTTCTTGATCAAAGTTTTGTCAGAGGTAAAGTTGATACAACTCTATTCATCAAACATAACAAAAATGATATTCTAATTGTTCAGATTTATGTTGATGATATTATTTTTGGTGCTACTAACGAATCTATGTGTCAAGAATTTTCTAAGATTATGCAGGGAGAATTTGAAATGTCCATGATGGGAGAATTGAACTTCTTTCTTGGACTTCAAATCAAACAAAAGAAGAATGGTATATTTATATCTCAGACAAAGTATTTGAAAGAATTGTTGAAGAAATATGGATTAGAAAATGCTAATGGAGCTGATACTCCAATGAGTTCTACAACGTTGTTGGATGCTGATGTAAAGGGACCTAGCTTCAACATCACAAAGTATAGAGGAATGATTGGCTCATTACTCTATCTCACAGCAAGCAGGCCAGATATTCAGTTCAGCGTAGGAATGTGTGCAAGGTATCAATCCGCTCCTAAGGTATCACATGCAGAGACAGTAAAAAGAATCTTCAAATATCTAGGAGATACTTCAGAACTTGGTCTTTGGTATCCAAAAAGAGGGAACGAGTATTTAATGGCATACTCAGATTCAGATCATGGAGGATACAAAACTGACAGAAAGAGTACCAGTGGTCAATGTCAATTTCTTGGAGGTTCTCTAGTATCATGGTTTAGCAAGAAGCAGAACACAGTTTCATTATCCTTGACTGAAGCTGAATATATAGCTGTGGCAAGTTGCTATTCTCAAGTGCTATGGTTAAAACAACAACTTCAAGATTTGGGAATTTACTTAAAAGAAATTCCAATTTATTGTGATAACACTAGCACGATAAGCTTGGCAAAGAATCCTGTACAACATTCAAGGACCAAGCATATAGACATTCGACATCACTTCATTCGAGATCATGTTCAAAAGAGAGATATCAAAGTGGAATTCATACCAACTCATCTTCAACTTGTGGATATTTTCACAAAGCCAATTGCAAAAGATCAATTCCTATTTATTCGAAGAGAATTGGGAATGGTTAATCCCAATGAGTTGTAAGTTTTCTTGTTAAATATTTTAATTAAATGTTTATTTTGATGATAACCATACTAACTTTGGCATCGGAGTGTTAAAAACCTTTGTGCAGGTCTGTCACTCAAGCACTGAGGGTGCTGCTCAAGTGATGAGCTGTGTCACTCGAGCACAAGCAGCTCTGCTCGAGCACAGCACTGTTAAAAATGCTCTGCTTCTTGATATGTAAAACAGAGGTTAACAAAGGAAATAAGAATACCAAGAGACTGTATCACAAGCAACAGTGAGAATCGCACTCACTCGCGAGTGAGAAACTCTCACTCGAGCATGATATGAACATGCTTGAGGTGAGGAGTGCCTGCTCGAGTGAAGAAGAAGAATTTCTTCTCAAAAGCTATCCAAATCATGGTTACTCAGATGATCTTGAAGGATTTGAGTACAAAGACACAAGATATGTCAAGAAATTCACAATCTAGGTACGTTTTACACATTTTATTAATTTTCCAGAACATCACTCGAGCACTGATAGAACACACTCGAGCATAGTATGAACATCACTCGAGCACTAGGGTTCATGCTCGAGCACTGTCACTTATATCAGTTACGGGGGAGCTCAGAACGTCGCACTTCCTGTTCTCACTCGAGGTGTTCTCTCACTCGAAGGACGTAACTCTTCACCTTCAACCGTTTTCTTTTCAATCAATCGCGTTCATTTGCCTCAAATCACCGTTCCAACTCTTCAATCTTCTATATAAGGTGATTCTTACACTCTGCATCTCTCATTCGTGCCCTAATCTTCGTTTGTCTTTTCTTCAAAACCGAGAGTTTTTGCTTCTCTTCCACTTTCTCTACAATGGCAAGAACTAAACTACCCTCTATTCCTCAAAGATCTCATTCTCCTTCTCCTACTCACTCTGCTGCCAGTACATCTGGTACCCCAGATCCAACACCTCCCTCTCCCAAAATCTCTTCATCACCATCACCTCCTCCTAAACCCAAGACCAAAAAGAGGACCCCGGCTAAGAAACCTCACCCAAAGCCTCAAGTCTCAAAGAAAGACCAACCTCCTCAAAAGAAACTAAAGGGAGTGGTGTTCAAGGAACCTATAATCACCCGGTCTCAATCCAAAGAGGTTCAAGGAAGTGGGAAGAAAAAGGAGACAGAGCAACCCCAATCATCTTCCTCTTCTGGTGATACATTCGGTAGACAACTCCGGGAAGCAATAGAGAAATCCAAACTTGACAAAATAGTTGGGAAGATTGTGTCTCAAGCCAGTGTTTCAAGTTCTCATCAAGTTAGGCAACCAAGTGCCTCTGCTTCAGGAGCACCTTCTGCCTCTCAAGCACCAGTGGATGACCAACTCACCAGTCCTCCTGAGGGATTCAATGTTAAAGAACTTAAGGCCTTGCCTCAGAAGGTATATGATGATGAATTTAAACATAGACATTTCTGTCCTGTGGTATATGTGGATCTGGATTACTTGAAAAAGAATTGTCATTTGGATTTATACCCTTATCTTCAATACTATGCTCCTTGGCTAAATATCCATTTGCCATATTCTCCCACTGTTGTGAAAACCTTTTATTGCAACATGAAGTCTCATAATATTAAGTCTAGATCTGGTGAGTTGATTGAAGAAGCAGTATCTACTACTGTTAGAGGAAAATTTATTATGATTTCTGCCAAGATCATAAATGACTTACTTGGTTATGTTGCACCTCCTCCTGATCCACCCTCTTTCTCTGCCAATGAAGTTTTTCAAATTCTGAGACCAAAAGACCCCATTGGCCCCCTCATTTTCAAACCTATTGATATGCCTGATATTCACAGAGTCCTTCATTATATATATTCCCGGAGCATAGTCAATAAGTCCAAAAATTTTACCCACTTTGCTTAAAAGGATTATTATTTGTTGGCTTCTTTGGTTGCTGGGCAACAAAGGAATGTGGGGGAGATTATTTTTAACGAGATGAGAAGGTTTCGATTTTCTTCAACAAGATCCACAACCATACCATACCCTCAGCTTGTTTCTTTCATTTTTGATGAAAAACAAAATTTGGTATTTGGAAGGAACTGAAAGGGTACTCATCTCAAGGTTTGGAAAGACTCAGTTAACTCACATGGGTATCAATCTTCCGATGAGTCAGACCAAAGCCACATCCAAAAGGGAAGCCACTCCATCCAGAGGTGATGAGGCACAATCATCTGCTCAAGGTCTTATTCCTCCTCCTTCCTTTCTTAATGCCTCTCTGTCTAATCATATGACTGAGGCAATTAATCAAGCTGTATCAAGTTTGAAGAAGGAGTTAGTGACTGAGTATGAGAAGCTTGTGGAGAAGATGGAAGCACAGGTCATTAAATTGGTAGACAAGGCCAACATTAACTTTGAACTGATGTTCAAAACTCATGATGAGATGTCACAGAGGATCACTAATATGGAGACCTTCCTGCACTCACATTTTCCCTCTTCATCTTTCGGGGTGCCTCCTGAGACCACTCATACCTCACCTCTTCATCCACAGACTCATGTACTTTTCACCGATCCAGAGTCTAATGTAGATGTTACTTTTGATCAGTCGCCTACATTACCTCCATCTTTTTCTGTACCACAGCCAACATCTCCTCCTGATGAGCCCATTGATCCTCTCACTGCCATGGTGTCCTTTGTTCCACCTCCTCAGCCCCCTTCTGATGTTGACAAAACGGGGGAGAAGGATGTGTGATGATTTCTGAGCTACTGTGGGATGTATTTGGTATTTGAGTGTTTGGGTAGATTTTCTGTATGGGTAGGATTTGATGTTATTTTGTACTGGGATTTGATGTTAACTTTTATGTTATTGACCACTTGAATTCAAGCTTGATATTAATGAATTTTTCTATGTTTCAAGTTATTCATGAATATGATTATTAAGTTTAAATGATGTTTCAAGTTGTTATTAAGTTATATACCTCATACTATGCTTATCTTGGTTGTTAAGTGTCCAGAGGAAACATTGCAGGAAAACTTAAACTTGAAGCCAAAACTTGATATGCATTTGGAAACATTGAAGAATTTCAAAAACTTTCAATCTCAATCAATTTTCCTTAAATTTTCATCACAAAGGTTTTGTCATCATCAAAAAGGGGGAGAATGTTAGATCCCAAGTTTTGATGATAACAAAAAGACAATCGTGTGCAAATCATGTTTTTAGGAGATTAAGAAAAGCTTACAAAGTTACCAAATGCATAGAGGAAGTTTTCTGATGTCTGCTGTGAAATTGCACTAGAGTGCTCGAGCATGGATTTTGCACTCGAGCATAGATCTCTTCTATGCTCGAGCAGGTGCGAGTGAAAGCCAGAAAGTGTACACCCGAGAGGCATTCTTCCTTTATGTTCACTGGATCACTCGAGCAGAAATGTATGCACTCGAGCAGAGAAGTCATTCTCACTCGAGCACATGCGAGCAAGGGTCTGCGAGTGCTTGGCTGAGAGCAAGTAATAGCATGCTTCCTTCATTCACTCGAGCAGAGACATCAATGCTCGAGCATGAGCATTCTGTGCTCGAGCAAGGTACTGCGAGTGCTTGGCCGAGAGTCATGAAGTTCAGAGAAGTGCAAGTGTGCTCGAGCACACCCTTATATGCTCGAGTGACACATCAGCACCTGCGAGTGAAAATTCTATCCCTCTCCAAATCTGATGCGAGTGCTTGTTTAAAAGGTATAATACTTGAGAATATTCTTCTCACTCGAGCAAGAGTCTGTGTGCTCGAGTGAGAGCCCACATCACCTGCGAGTGATAATTTTATCCCTCTGAAATCCTGATGCGAGTGTTGGTGTTGAGAGCATGTTCCTGGAGAATATGCGTCTCACTCGAGCAGGAGTGTGTGTGCTCGAGTGAGGGACCATATCACCCACGAGTACAAATTCTCACTCTTGTCAAAATGGTGTGTGAGTGATGACCCGAGAAGACACTCCCAGTGGAAAATGCAAGATCACTCGAGCAGAGGAAGTTGTGCTCGAGTGAGTCCCCACTTCACTCGCGAGTGAGGATTCTGTCTCTCTGAAATTCTATGCAAGCACAACCCGATAACAGAAGCATATGAAGGAAAATAGGAGATCACTCGAAGTGAGCCTTTCATGCTCGAGTGATGCCCTGTCAGATCATCAAAAATGCCAAGTCTCACAACGTTCAATCCGAATATGGTTTATTGTTATTTATTCATATCATCATTACTTATTATCATTGTTTAACATTACTTTGAATGTATTATAAGTGTGATACAGGAAGATGAACATTTGAAATTAGCTGTTACGGAGAAAGTCAAACAGCGGCAGACAACATGATTACAAACATGTTCGCACCTACCGCATTCAGAATATTCAAACATGCGCGTGTCCTTCAATAGTTGCAAAAGTCCCGCTTCTCAAATGTTGATTTCCTAAACGGGAAAAAACTGAAGCAACTATATATACAGAGATTCAAAGATAATCTAAATAACAACGTAGCACAAGAATTCACAAGCTTATACAGGAGTCTCTGCTATTCATCATTTTCTCTGTATACACATTGATCTTCAGTGTTTATTCATTTGCTCTGTAAGAGAGTCTTCATACAATTCAAATTATATGTTTATTTGATCTCAAGGTATTGAGACCTTGAGAGGGTAGTTTTCCTTACGAGAGAAGCAGTTGAGAGAATTCCTTGTTGTACCTTCCATTCATAAGTCTTATAAGATACAAGCAGAAGAGAACGTTGCTGCTCATAAGACTTACAGTGGTGTAAGCAGGTGAGAACGTTGCTGCTCATAAGTCTTGTATACATAAGCAAGTGAGAAGGGTCATAGGTTATTTTTCTGCACGTAAGACTTGTCGTAAGGGGGAGAGAAATTTTTATTGAGAGAATATTTCTGCTCGTAGTCCGTTCAAGGACGATTGTTGTCTAGTGGCATTCTGAGAGCCCATTGAATCTTGGAGGTATAATGAAATTCTCAATAGGTCTTGATCTCTGAGGACTGGACGTAGGCCTGGTTGTTAGGCCGAACCAGTATAACTCTCTGTGTTCAAATATTCTCATCTCTACTCTATCTACTATATTTTTCATATCACCACATCAAACGAAAAATTTATAACATCACCCAATTCACCCCCCTCTTGGGTGAAGCTTGCCTCTTTCACAATCCTCGTGGGAACGATACTCTACTCACTTCTATATTACTTGATTACGACAGTATACACTTGCACTATTTAATAGATCATCTAAACTTGTAACAGTTTTCACTCGTTTGATCGAATCATTTGTGATCATAAAGTTTTAGCTAAAGTAGCTGTTACCAAACCAAGCTTTATTGATGATGCCTAAGTCTTAAGGGCATAATGGAAGGATTTTTCTTTTCTATGACTCACAATGTAGTGAACTAGGGATTTTTCACCTACGTCCCGTGTTGCAGTCCAACTCTCAAGCATATACAGTATGAATTGTATGCTATGGTGATTGGTTTGTAGTGTATATTGATTTCTTTCTCTTTCACCGTACAGACATTAGTTCCAAAATGTACTCAACATTCGAACTAGGCTTTTTTTCATAATAACTCTTGCAATCTTATTTGTGAAAAAGAGTTATTTTCCTGGCTACAAGTTTCTATTCATACTTTGATCCATTTTCTATGTATATATATGCATATGGATCTAATCTTTGTTTAACTTTAACTGAGGTGACTCAAATGCAAAGATTATTCTTAACCATCTCATATTGCTCATTTGCTCCTCTTGCCCTCCCATGCCTTTACGAAAAGTGGGAAGACGGTTGTTCTTGTGAATGAACTAACCTTTTCTGACCTGTATGACATACAAAATTGTATACCTTGCATGTACTTTCTCATAACATACATACTATTTCTTTTATCTTCAAGTAAAATATGTTCATGACCTTTTATTCTATTTGTGCTCGAAGATCTTCACTAACTCAATGGATATCAAGCTCTGGGCTCAATAAGGGGATCTACCAATATTCTGTCAGCAGAAGGTCATTGAACATTGATTTCCTTCTTTGAAAGCATATATCTCACAGAGACATATCAAATGTAGGTTTTGCCTTGCTATGATACTTAGGATCTACATTATAAGATGTTATTGTTTAGAACCTTCTATTCACCATTCATTACAGTTACTCATGGGAACTTCTTTAGCCATATGGCAACCTGAATGATGGCAAAACATGCTCTGTGTTTGGATTTTATGGATGATAGAGATGTTAGGATTGGCAGGCACAACGGAAATTTAAAATTTCCAAAGTTCATCAATCCCAATTGCAGATCTATCAACGATGTTTAAATCGAGTTAGAAAGAATCATACCTTTTTGCATTTTGCTTTTTTAATCTTTATGAGCCAACACCTCATATCAGCTCCCTTTACCGATATCCACATGAATACGACTCTAACATGGATTGCATGCTAGCGCCTCCAATGTCACCCCAGGGTTTTCTTGCGGTTCCTTATTTCTCATTCGTACTAAGATTATCCTACCCCTTCAGTTTTTATAACTAATAAGGGCTAGATTGGATGTTCAAAATTAATCTTAATTGATTTTAAAATAAATTAACATTTAATTGTTTTGATGAGCTAATTAAATAAACTCGGTTTAATTAAATGTGTCAAACAAATTCAATTTAACATATTTATTTAAACCAAATAAAGAGCCAATTTAATTTATCTCTTATAAATTAAATCTAAGATATTATATCTCTATCAATATTAGTCATTTAATTTATCAAATAAAATTAAATCTGAAACTAACACTAGACAATATTATTATTATTATTCTTTTCACGAATTACATACATACATACATACATATATATATGATAAAAAATTCATTCACCCTAGATTAAACATTAAATTAATTGAATCTTGGACACATCTCAGATTCAATAAACCTGGATATTATAGCTCGTATTGGACTATTCTTGTGTATGACCCTGTAGGCCATATGAAGTTGGCAGTGGCTAATAACTGTACTAACCCACAAGTCGCAAGTGACCTCTAGCAAGACATTACAACTACCCAATTCATATGAGGATTACTAACATGATACAACCTGTCATACAACGATGTCACATCCCTTTTGTCATATGATATTTCGGCCAAGAAAGACGCATGGATAATGTCATCCTCTTGTTCCTAACCATTACTTTCTCAATTCCTGAGTAGTCTGACAATAAAAATGGAAACTCCTTTCCTTCATAGTATGTCTATACATTTGTTAAACTCACTCATCGAGGGGCCCAGTAATATCTCTCTACTAATATGAGGGACAAATTCTATATTGACTATTCACATTCCTCTGCATGAAAACCACCAAGCTCGATTGTAGTCTTTATCATTACTTGGTTAAAGGTGACTTTTGACTAGGTCAAAGCTTAGCGACTCTCATGTGGGAATCCATAATGATATTAGGTCGAAGGGTATAGTTACTTGGTTATACATAAGATAAGCTTATGACTTGATTCATGTAGCTTTCTCATAGCAGTTCGATCTAACACCTTGTACTCTTATAAGTGTCTAAGACTTTGATTTGTATTTCCATACCTTATCAAAGTCATACTGGTTTCATTTCATCATTGCTCCCGTATAGATGACCGACCAAAGACATTTAGGATAACCTCTATGATTTATCCAAAGATACAGTTATCATAGCGAACATGCAAATAATATGATAACAAAATGGAGAAATTCATTAAATAATAATGTTCAAAGTACAATGATTGGCCTTTAGGGCATAATTTCCAACAAGAGACACAATGTTTATTTCTTTACTCTATTATCATTTGCCTAGGCCTTGTATTTGAGTATCCTTTCTAATGTGAGTTGTTGTCTTGACAATTCAATCCATAGTTCTTATTATTATTTTCCATAGCTAGACCAAAAAATAGTTTCCAAGTCTGACTAAAAACATTTGGTCTTATATACATCAATGTGTACATTTATATTACCAACCATATTCTTACTATGAAACTCTATCCACCTTTTCTGTGTTGGATTCTTCATAGGATATGTAACCTCTCTAGGGTTGTGCTCGACTTCAAGGGTGTTCATGGGTTTGCAGTTTAGCACACTGAGATGCCTGAGGATTACACTTATATAGGTCTTAAGTAGAAAAGACTGTTCCTTCCTTATGCAATCTCTATTTATCTTATCATTCAAGATATGTTCTATTCTACCCTTGATCTTTCAACTCATAATTTAAGGATAACTCTAATCCTTTATTCTTTTATCTCCCTTGACACTCGTTTCAGCTAAACATGTTATTTGACAAAGGATAACTTCACAAAGAATCATCTCAAGGCCGTTTGGCACTTATGTAATGTTCTTCAATTATCTCAAAGTTGGTAAGGCTTTCACCTTATGGAACCTCATATACTACTACCTGGATGATTATTTCTACGAAACCCTCAAGCTGCTTCAGGTAGAGTTCAATATCCAATTTCCAAATTGGAAAGTGGTCTTCACATCTTCGTGATGTAATTTCAAGCCTAAGCTTACTGTTATAGCCAAAATTGGTTGTTTAGAGTTAAAGTGCACACTAGGCAATCTTCCCATTGTAGTACCCCTTAGCCACTAAGTATTTTAGGTTTGATATGTCCCTTATGGATTTGAAAATCTACTTGTTCCCAATCACCTTTCGATTAGGAGATAAATCATCTAAACATACAGTTGGCTAATTTCAAAAAAAAGAATTCATATCCTCCTACACGAAACTTTGCAATTATCATTAGCAGGTCCTTTTAGTGTCTTTTAGACACGTCCAAGTAGTCATCATCTCCTTCTAAATGATAAAGTGAGCATTCAATCTATTAGAGAATCTATCCCAATACTATCATCTGCTAAATGATGATCTACTCTGAGGTGGATTTTATAGAGTTCTTTTCCTATGTATGTGTGAGGTGTTTTTCTTGTAACTTACCTTTACTTCTTTCATTGTGAAAATGGTCTCAACCCTTCCTCTCGGATCAGTGAACTTAGGAATACTTAGTTATTCCTTGTCACTTTTAACCTCGTAGAGAAATTCAGTATGATCAATGCTTGTTTCTTGCTAGGAAATTTTTGTGTATGAACGTTGTGTCCCTTGGTTCTCTCAGTCATTGAGTCAACATCATTTTCACTAATAAAGATGTATCATTACAAATTCTAAGGTCATCTCATGAAGACGTAACTTTTGTGTCTTGGCCCCAGTCTTCCATTCTCATAGGAAGAATTATGTGTATTAAATTGCTAACCCTTATGGTCTTAACGCACGTAGGCCTGGTTTAAGGCCTATCCATAATTCACAGGCAAGGTTGTGACTGACTTAGTGGGTAATTGGTTAAGTGTAAAGACAATAGTTGAGTTTACCTGCCAACATATGGCTAATAGTTTCACTTATGCTATTATTTAATCAATCATGTCTAGGAGAGGTCTATATTTCTATTTCAATAACTCTATTATATTGAAGGGTTCTAGGTATTGATAGTTACCTAATAATCACTTTCTTGTACATAAAGCATCTTGGACTAATCAAATAGATGTTCTTAACCCTTGTTAGTTTAAAAGGCCTTATCCTTTTAGTTTAAATGAATTATGACTATATTTAGCCATTATCTAAAAACTTCACAGTTGCCCAAAATCATGTAAACATTATAGCATTTCAAGTAAACTTACATGACATTAATGAAACACTAGGCCCTGTGTATTGCCCTTACTTTATTAGTTCAGAAGAGTCATAGTTTGATAATTGCAAAAGATGTTTTCTTATCTTTCTCGCTAGTTAGACTAAGTTGTCAGCTACTGCAGGGATATTCATCCTTTAGCATACATTATTTAGCAAATTCTCTTTTGCTAATTTGATAATTCTATTTAATCAAGGTGTGCACATGGCAAGAAATGGAATTGTTATTTCCAAAAGAAAATATCAAATCCAACATAGGATTTGAGAGTCATAGTCCCATCGATCTTTCATACTTATGTTTAATGTGCTGAATCACATTACCGAAGGTCACAATATGCTTATTATGAGTAATATTTGCTTTCACATACTCCCACTTATTAGGAGATGAAGCTTACTCTTACTCACAAGGAGACGTCTTCTTACAACATACTCTTGTTGTTTATTAGAAATAACTTGGCTTGTTTGTCTCAATTGCTTAGTTTTACATTTGCCTCAAGTGTTGCCTAAATAACATGTTAGGACTTAATACACTATGTTAAAGCTTAACTTAGTTTTAACTTTATAGAAGAATATCGCCAATTCCATCATCTTCCAACGCTATCCACACAGCTTGGATAGAGTTATATTGCTCATACTATCATAAATATGAGCAATCTTGTTTTTTCTATGCATGATGGAGTAAATTTTCTATATCGTTCAGTTGTTTCAGCCTCTAGATGCTAGAAACTAGTTGGTAGGATATCCCTAACATCTCATTCTTCCTGAATGCAAGAGATTTGGGAGTTTTTAACTCCAAAGATATCTATATTAAGCTTGTCCTTATATGCTTAGTCAAATGGACTTAGTCATAATTTGATCACTTAAATGATTATGGTATACAAATCATATTTATTTGTTCAAATAAGATATAGGATAATTGGATAATAAGTTCACTTATTTCATATTCATGAGACAACTATGTTGACTCTTATCCCATTCATGCTAGTTATCCTATCACCCTTTTAACAGTAGTCTTTATTGAACTCATTCCTCTTTCAGGTTTTTAGATATATTCCAGAAGCTCCTACTCAATCAAAAACAGTTATAATAGTAAGATAATAACATATTATCATCTAAATAATAACATGGATGTTCATAAAAAGAAGAGAATATGCTTAATTCAATTCTAAAAACAAAGAATTTAGTCATAAATTCAATGAAGAAAGACACTACTACAAAAGGGTGAAAGGTGGTGCATATTTTGTGGCCTTTCTTTAAAGAAGTGCCACATCAACTTCCTTTTGTTATTTTTTCAATTTTTTTTAATTTTGGGTACCAGCTGTGGCACCTAGTGGGATAGGTGCCACAAGGCAGGCCCGACACTTGGCCCCATGAAGGCAGCTATGGCGTCTGGTGAGCCAGGCGCCACAGCTGGTGCTGGGGCCACGTGTAGCGCCTGGCTAGGAAGGCGCCACACATGGCCCACTAAATACTAGCAACCCAGGCGCCATAGCTGCTTAGGCAAGTGTGGCGCCTACCTTTTGGCAGGCGCCACACTTGCCTATTAAATAAATTTTTTTTCAAGTGGATAGTGTAATCCACTCTCCACCAATAGAAATTCCCCCCGCACCAACCCTTATCTATTATTACACTTCCCGCCTTAGTGGTCCCGCGTCCTCCCCCCATTCCTTTTCTTTTTGACTACTCCACTTTACTTATTCCCTCCTCTCTCCTCCATTAAACTACTTTCCCTTTCTCATCTTCTTCATGGATCCGTCACCCCTCTCCCTCCATTTCCTATCATCTTCACACTAAGAAACACACCCACCCCCTCACATGTCTTCATTAGCAAATCTACATCTTTGTTTTGTTCCAACTGCCATCCCCACTCTTGTCCCTTCCCTTTTCTTTGTACTATCTTCCACTTTTGGTACCCACTCCATCCAATTGGTCCCAACTGCTCAAATTTCCTCCTCCTCCTCACTTAAGATTGTGTCACCAACGAGCAAGTAGTCCCCCACTCCACTGCGCTGATCAATTAAGCTGTAAGTTCAACGTGCTTCCTTTTTTTTCAGGTTGTTCTGCTTATTTTTATTATCACACGCACGTGTGTGTGTATATATATATATGTTGATTATATTTTATGAAGTGCTTTTTTTTTCTTTTTATAACACGCAGTCACACACGTATATACATATGTTATATATATTAATGTTCCATTTTATAGAGGTAATATAAATACAAAATTATTAACTTAAACTTGCAACGTTTTCATGTAACTGGATATATTAAAGAGGTTAGAGGTTTTGTTTTTTTTTCTTTTTTTTATGTTACGTTCTCTTTTAAAATTAAAAGAGATGTTCCTTATGACTGTGTTAAAGCTCAAAACACGAGTTCTCTTATGAATAATGGACTTGCCGCTGGTGATGGGTATATATAGTAATGGTAGCTCTTTCATCAATTCCTTTCACATTTCCCTTAGTAATCTAACAGAGAGCATTATGAAAGACATTTAAAAAAATGTATATTGTAGTTCTATTTATCAATGTTCAAGAATCAAGAATCTATATTAACAAAATAATTTTTTGTATTATCTTATTAAACTATATAGAGAAAATCCCATATAAAGCCAATTAAAATCAGGTTGATAAATTGAATAATTCGTTAATTGAGTCATTAACTCATTTTGGGATTTTAAAATATGGATAAAATGACTTTAATATATCAATATATATCAATGTTAATATTTAATAAAATAAAATATAATTTTTTTATATTTTTTAACTTTAAATATATTAACTGGAACCGCAAGGGAAAAAACCATACAATAAGGAGTTCATTTTATTCAATTGAATTTTTTTTCCAAAATTTTTATAATATATATCAATATAAAAATTATTTTTTAATAAATATATTATATATAAATTTTACTATATTTGTTTCATATATAAAGTTTTCTTAAAGTTCTATATTCCAATATGTAAAGAAAAATTTTAAGCGAACTTAATTCACCTAATAAAAAAATAAATTTTAAGTATATTTAATATCTTTTTAACTAGCATATTAACAGTGAAAAATATTTTTTTTACAATATGTGTGTCTAGTTCAATTCCCTCTTTATATGTATGTATGTATGTATGTATGCATGCATCATATTTATGACTACCCAAGATTAATTGGCAATATAATGTAGCTAGTCAAAAATAATTTTTTTTTATATTCTCAACATTGATCGGAAAATAATTTAATTAATGTTGGGATTATATATTCTTTCCTTTTTATTTTATGTTATTTTCTTTCTTTTTTTTCTAAATCATAATTTTTGATTTAAGCTAATTAATCATATTTTATTTTATTATATATTGATATTTTGTACACATATTATTATTAAAAAAATGATTTACAACCACTAATATTTTATTTAATTTTTTTATATGTAATTTGTGTTTGTAATTTCAGCTTATCAGTCTATTGAAGCTTCTATTTACGGTATGTTTTTTTAAATTTTGAGCTTACAAATGTGATTTTAGTTGAATTTAATAATAGTTAGTTATAATTTGTAGGTGTTCTAATGATCGTTATGGATTAGTTGCATAAGTAAAATAATTATTTATATACTCTTAACACTTGTATTTTATTTGTTGACTTGTAATGTTTTCTAATTTACCTATGATATGTTGTGGCAAATATGGTTTCTTTCTTTATGAGTTGTGAAAAATTATTATAATGCCTGGGAATAATTAATAGATTATTTTTAGTGCCATACAATGCGGGGTAAGTTATTAGTGGTACAATTTTTGTTTTTATTGTTTAACTTTTATCATACCGTGATTGTTGGAACAAATTTTTTAAAATATTTTAGGCACCATTGGATATTGATAGTTATCAATCCAGCGGAACCTTCAAGCCCTCGCATTTACTATGTGGATCCTCTAAAAGATGGTCTTCAACAAAACCGTTCTAATATGTTATTATTGTTCAATAGGTAAGCGTACGGGCGTATGTGTAAATATTTGCATATGTGATTGAATAACCAAAAGTAATTAGTTTCTATTTTTTTTGTTAGTGCATTGACTGCGTATCGAGCCTCTGTCTCCTTAAGCTATTTCAAAGCTGTTGACCTTCACCTTAGCTATCCTTGGAAGAAGATATTGGTACTGATATATGAATTTACTCAAACTTTATTATTAAACAATTTTTATTCATAAACAGAGTTAAATATTGCATTATATTTTTGCAGTGCCCTTTCCAACCTAATGGCAATGATTATGGGTATTACATCATGAAATTTATTAAGGATGTAATTACGCATGATCAGGCATTTATTCCTCAAAAAGTAAGTCATTTAGTTGCACTTTATATTGTGTTTTAATTAAATTTAATTAGTGCCTGATAATTACGTTTTGCTGATTTTAATTCATTTTAATTTGTGCTAATTGTATATATGTGTAGTATTATGAAGATCAACGTTGTGACACTTTGACTGACCATCAGCTTAATGAAGTGATCGAGGAATGGTGTGAATATGTGTTTAGGCAAATCTCTGGGTAGCTATACTATTTAATTCATCACTAGCTGCTGGCCTTTGTTGTGTTGTTTCTTAGCAATTGTTGTGTCATGAATGCATGTATTCAAGTTGAATTTGATGTATAATTCATTCACGTACAATATATTGTATAATTATTTTATGTTCTACTTTAACTAATTAATCATTTGTTTGTATCATTTTAAAGTTATCTATCATTGTTGTTTACTTTTCTTCATTCTATTGTTCTGTGGATATAGATACGAAATGTTTATTAAACTATCAGTGTTCAATACTGTAATTATGGGAGATATGAACAAAAAATAAAAAAAAAGTTCCTGTGGCGCTTCTTTAAACAAGGGCCACAAGAAGTACCCAACAAAAAAAGAAAAAAGAAAAGGAAAAGGAAAAAAAATAAAAAAAGGAGGACCCTACTGTGGCGCTTGCATGGGTAAGGGCCACAGGAGGTCTAGTCTCCTGTGGCCCTTGCCTACACAAGCGCCACAGGAGACCCCCCTCCTGTGGCACTTCCTCCCACAAGAGCCAAAGGAGGGTATTTTTTTTAAGAAAAAAAATTTCAAATGCTGTGGCGCTTTCAAGCGCCATAGCTTTTTTTAGTGGCGTCCAGATATGTAGCACTTCTTTAGTGCCACAGCTTTGCTTTTTGTAGTAGTGAGAATATTCAAAATTTGCCTCATATTTTTGTCTTTTAACTATAGGTTCTACCTCTTATAGGGCCCTCTGGCCATATAAATTCATGTAACATCTAGCCACAATGCTCAAACCCTTTTAGCCATGTTTATATCCATTTCTTGGATGTATTTGCAGTATACCTCCCACTTGATGAGATGATTCCTACATCTCTCCCTATCTTGTCCTTTGTCACAACATTTGTGAAAGGGGTTGACTTAGAAGTCATTGCTTCAATCCCAATTGATTCAACGTGGTTGAAAGCTTGGGAGGACTTATTATTATTTAATAAGTTTAAATTGCTGCAAGTTTCAGGTTTTATTTCCAAGAGTTTAAGTCAAGGTTGGACAGGAACCCATATTCAAAAACTCATTTGAATAATTTCTCATTTTAAAGAATCTTGCAGACTTAACCTTATGTTACAGCTGAAATATTTTTAATAAGTAAACAAACTTATTCTAAACACAATAAAATCAATATAGACTTATTTATAATGTTTTTAAGGAACCTCCAAATGTAGAACAACACTTCTTGACTCAAAGTAGATCCACACATGGCTCAAAATGTATGCAAATTACATATCAAACTAAAACTCTTGAATATAGGGATTTTTAGGAATAAATTGTGTCTAAATTGGAGGTACCATACACCTACATGTGCCCCTAGAAGGTGTCTAGATCAAACATATCTTGAAAAATTGAAAAATTCCAATGACAACCACTCTCGGTGAATGCCTTAAAACCATCTGCCGGTGACACGTGTATGCTTTCCAAGCTCCACGCTCCATCCTTTGTGGGATGGTGTCAAGCACATGGCAAACAATGCCCTTACAGGTCCCACACACCATATGTAAATTTCTAAATTTTTTGAAAATATTCAAAGGTCAATGGTTGACCGTTGACTGGTTAACAGTCAACCCTTGTCCAACGACCTGTGATGTGGCATGATGTAATGACCCAATTTAAGATTAAGGGCTAATGGCTTTGAGATTGATTGTAATTATTGTAATTAAACACTTTGGGATTAATGTGATATGAATTTGATATAAAAGTTCATAGTGATGATTTAATAATCATAGTGGAAACCAGGGGCAAAATGGTAAAATTGGAAAAATACCGACCAATTGGTTAGTTACCAAAGAGGAAACTCATTGGTGATTAAAGATCAAGGGTTGAGATCTATTGGCTATGGGTCGGAATCCTATGCTTTGTATTGGTGTGAGCTCATGGAAGGAGGGAGTAAGATGGTGACAAGTGGCACTTTGGTGGACCAATGGATATGGCACAAAGGACAAAAACTCACTTTTTTTCTCTCTTCTCTCTCCTATGCGTTTTGAGCTTTGGGAAGGGAAAGGAATGCTTGCTTCATCATTATCATCCTCACCATCTCTCATCATATTCTCTCTCCTCCTTCTCCCATTTCCAGCGACCTTGAAGCAAGGGAAGAGAAAGAAAGAGCTTGGATTTTGGGTAGGTAATGGTTCTCTTATGCTCAAATCATCTTCACTAAAGTTGTTCATAGTGTAAAGAGCTCCATTTTGGTTGTTTCAGAATTCTGAAAAATGGTGATTTGGGTGTTGGAGCAATTTGAAAGTTGGAGAATCAAGGTTCTAGTTTTAGCAAAGTGAAGAGGTAAGGATTTGGTGCTTTTTGATATATATGTTGTAATTTTTGGATAAGTTTGAGAAATTCTGGAATTTGCCCTAGTTTATGTCCATTTTTGAATGTATGAATTTCATAGTGGATGATGTTGGAATTAGTTCATTGTGAAGTATTTGAGTGTTGAATATAGTTTTGAAGTTGGGTAGTGTGTTGATTAGAATTGGGTATTATGTGTAGATTAGAGACCTAAGAGTTAGATTGTAGTGTAAAATGGTTTTTGGATGTTTTGGAAGTTACCAATATGTTCCTTAGGCAATGTTGAGTGGGTATTTCTATCAGTTGTTGCGATCTAGGCAATCTGATAGTGTCACTTGAGTGAGGGAGGAGATCACTTGAGTAATGCCGTGTGTTTTCCCTTTCTTCTTTGTGTTTTGCCTGTGTTTGCATGAAGGAAGCTCGAGTGCACTTCTTAAATCGTGAGTGAAGTTGGTGATCACACGAGTAAACAGGGGATCACTCGAGTAATATTGTGAGTTCATGGTTAGGGTTGCTCTCAGGTCCTCACTCGCTGGTCAATATTCAAGAGTGTGTTCTGACACTCACAAGTACGGGCTCCTCACTCGAGTATTAGGGGTTGTGCTCGAGTGAGCTGTTCCCTCAGATATTGCTTGTGCTCTCGGGTTGTCACTTTCTGTGTTGTACTTTCGGGGACTCGAGTGGATCTGGGGTCATCACCCGAGTGCAAAGCCTTATGCTCGAGTGTTGTGAGCACTTTCTAACTGAAGTAGTTGCTCACTGTCTCACAGTCGCGAGTGAGAGCCGTTCTCACTCGGGAACGAGTCTCTCATAACTCGAGTGAGGTCATCTTCACTCAAGTGAGCTAGCTGAAAATTAGTGTTTTGCCTTCAAAAAAGGGGTCTTCAGGGTAGTTTCTTCCAACCCTTTTAGCATATGTTTAGGCCTCTAATTGTCACCTAAAGAGTTCTAAATGATAACCAACTTAGAGTATTATGGAAAGATGTATTTGGAAAAAGATTGATCGGTTGTCCCTAATTTGGTTATAGGATTTGACATCTGTTAGACTCGTGAGCCCACTATGCCAAAGAACGTCAGGAAAGATACAAGTAGTGACTCCTCTCTTATACTTTGTGTAAATGTATTGTATGTTTGCCTATTATGCATTGTGATTGCTGCTGCTGCTTTGTGATGCCTCGTGGAGCTTTATGATACGTCGTGCCTTGAGATGCTTTATGGAGCTTTGTGGTGCTTTGTACTTTGTGATGCTGCTGCATAGTGATTACCGCGAGAGCGGGCATAGTGTTTACAACGAAAGCTGGCATTGAGATTATAGCAAAAGATGGCATAGTGTTTACTGTGAAAGCGGGCATAGTGCATTGTGATTACAGCCTTGAGTGCTATCGGTTGTGGCGCGAGCCATGACTCATAGTGTTGTTGCTGAACATGATGAACTTACATGCTTTGTGTTTATATATTGTATGAGTGATTTGTTAATACTGGGATTCTTTAGAATCTCAATCTTTCCAATGACTAACATTTCATACAGGGCGAGTGGCTCAAAAGGGAAGCGAACAACCAGGAGTGGTTAGGATCTCTTAGAGACTTTTGGTTGGGGTTGGTTATCTGTTTTGGTTTGGGATTACGTTTGTATATGAGAGTAAATAATAATTTTGGATATGTAACCCCCATTTTGGGAAACCTTAAACCCTTTGTATATATATACATGTAACCCGGGGTTGCCGGGATTTTAGTTACGCACTCTGATATTTATGAATGTGAATTAACTACACAGGTAGTTGTATCCGGAAGTGAATGTGGGACCAGTTGAATTGTATCCCTCATCTAAGTGATACCCCATCTCTTAGATGAGGGATTATAAATGTTAATTTTGTCTTATTGGTCTCTATTTCACTTAAATTTCATAATCCGGATGTAATTACATGAGGGGGTTACACATGACGTGTCTCTATCTGCATGGTTGGTCAATGGACGACATGGCCTTACATTGACTGATGATGTGGCATATGAATGCTTACATGACACCTACTTATTGGTCCCACATTTTTAGTTTATGGATGACATGGCGAGTTGATTGACACATCATTGTCTTCAACCTCTAGCCGGGTCAACTTGGCCAGGTTGGAGCTTCGGATGGTTATCGTAACCTGCAAACTTTGAAAGGTCATATCTTTCTTGTTTTAACTTTTTTTTTTGTGTTCTTGGTGTCGTTGGAATTATTGCTGAACAAACTATAAATTCATAGCGTTTATTTGATCCAAAAACATTGTTTTGTTAAAGCAAATATTGAGTTAATTGGCGATAGTGACAATGCAATCCGCCAATTTCTCTCCTTCATTTCTCCCTTATTCAAACTCCGTTTGACATGTTCTAAGTGTCATTGAAATTGTCTCTTCAAGCTCTATGCACCCATAGCCTCACCTTAGGCAAAAACACTTAGTTTTGGAAATTAAACCTAATTTTTTCACCAACATCAACGGCACTCCGTAACGTTATTTGGATATGTTTTCTATGTTTTAAGAGCTCTTCTACCTTTCGAGGGTTTAAGTCTCTTGTTTTTTATTCCACACAGGTTCTAAAAACTCAATTTTACTCAAATTGAAGAAGTGAGGAGAAGAGGAAGGACGGAAGTTTTGTACAAAAAAATTTAAACTCAAGGACCTAGCATCATACATCCACATGCGAACTAGAGAGCATACATGGAATAATTTCAAGCAAAGGAAAAACAAAAGAATATAAAGTTTGAAATAGAATGAGAGGGAGAAAAACATGCGATATTATATTATTTAACACATAGAATCAAGCTCAACAAGGTTAATGCCACCTCAAGAAAATTCTATGATCATGCTTATTCGTGATTACTGGTATATGCATAATGAAAATACTTCAAGAATGTGTTAAATAAATTAATATCTTAATTGAGAGATCAGAGTTAATGGAAGAGAGGGAAAAGATTGCATGCACAACAAATGACATACAATTATATGTATATTTATGTATGCGGTACTCATACATATGCATGTGAAGAAGACGAGGAAGGATAAGCGTGCATATATTAAATCATTAAAATCATATATTTGCGCGCGCGCGCGCGCACACACATATATATATATATATTTGTGTGTGTGATAAGCACAGCAGAAAATAAATAGGGATATAATCAAAGTATATCACATGTTTATTCATAAAGAATAATCACAGTCTTAGGATCATCCGGCTCCATGCCAATGAAGAAAAATAAGGAAGAGAGAAGAGACTTGCGTATTGGGGCTAATTCATGTTTGAATCCATGTCAAAGCACCAATGCTCCATTAGTCGAACATAATAATTCTCACGCAATTATTAAACTATTAGAGCCTAACTGGGATTGGCACAGCAAATCACTAGAACAAAAAATATGGTAGAAGAAAAGAGAGATTACTAGATAGCTCAATGACAGGGGTGTGGTTCAACTAAAAGAGGCTCATCCAATTTATAGAGGTATAAGGAGACTACTAATTAGGAAGTTATGTGCACTCCTACTTATTCTCTAAGTAATAATTAGAAAATTAATTCTTGATTATTTTTCTAATATATAATTACTTATTTCTCAATTAACAAATCCATAATTAATGCTAATTTATTTCTTATTTAATTAGGCTACTTATTTCCTAATCAAATAGTCCGGTTCATCAAGGGCAGACTTGGATCCAAAGTCCAACACGTATTAAAGCGAAGAGTGAAAGTACAATAAGAAGAATTGTTAATCATGAAAATAAGGATAAAGATGGACTATTCTTCCACCTAAATAATACAAAATTGCGAACTTGTCAAGTTTGTGGAGTTTCAGCAATACCTTTTCTTAATACATCACGTTGAAAATATTCGTTCAGGATAATATGAAAGTATCAAAATAGTTGCATATATATAATGGAAAAAAAGGAACTCAGATATTAGGAAACTTTTTGTTGAAATAAATCGTAATGAAAACTGAAAAATTCGTGCAATAAAAAATTTCTTATTTTTGAAATGAATCCTAAATAAAACAGGAAAAGGAAAAATACAATGAGAAAATTTTGATTTTGTTATGTAGATTGATATAATTTTTTTTATAATGATTCTAGTATAACTACAAAGGTTTGAACTTTAATTAGTCACCACATCCACACCAAATTTTAGTCATATGAAAGTTTGAACATATGTCACTATTTCAAACAAAATAAAAAAAAATGTCATTATCTGTGTCTTATCTTACATTTTAGCATTGGATTTTGGATGTTCTAAAGCCTCTACCTTTGCTTTCATTTTAATTCCTTAAAATTTATCTTTGATTTTAATTCCTTACATATTTGACCAATGTAGTAATAATTATGTTGATTATTTTGGTTCTTAAATTTTGTTGTTGTTGTAATTCATTGTATTAACATTAGTTAGTTTTTAGTTTTATAATTGAAATAGATTTGAACATTTATAGGTGTTATAAATTGGCAAGTGTTATACAAATTAATTGTATTAGTATTGGTGCTGATTTTCTACCAATATAGTTTCTATGAAATCTATATGTTGAATTACTATAAAATTGGTTTTATGAAAAACTAAATTTTAAATATTTTTAAAAAAAATGTCTCATATATATTTGTGAGTCATAAATGCCACATTAGGTATTAATTTTTTTGTAAAAAAATTACATGTGGTAGCCTTTTTTACGAGACATTAAAAAAAATTCACAGCGGTAGCATTTCTTCAGGGAAACGCTATCGTTGGTATACTTCTTGTAGCATTTGTAAAGTGCCACTAAATAGAAAGTAGTAATGAAATACATAGCATTTCCAAAATGCTGCTATTAGTAAAATATAAACTCTACCGTTCTTTTTTTACTTTATTTCTTTTTGTTTTTTGGTGGTAGTGTTAACATTTAGAACTTAATGGCATATATCAATCTTTAGATGTATTTCTCAAAACATGGTTTAAGAAAAAAATGCTTTAATACTATTATTAGTTTTTACAGTTTGATTAAATTTTAGTTTTAGACTTTATAATTTTAAGCGGTAGTGTTTTTTTGTCTCATTAATTTCTCCCGTCCAAAATGTTAGTCTCTATATATAATTTCATAATAATTTGGTATGAGTTTAATGGTGTTTGTACATAGGCAAAAACCAAAACTCATTAGATCAACTTCTTAGTAGCCTAAGATAAGGAAAAAAAAATCACAATTGAGCAAATGAGTTGACATTAATTAGTATTCATACAAATAACTGAACGTTTGCGCTCAAGCAATTTTGAGTCCATATTTAATCTTCTTACTTACTTGGCAAAGCTCCAAGCCTTCTTATTTGTTATCAAAAAGCTAACGCGGATATAGTTCAGTAATTGAGGACTCATTTACTGATTCTTGAATGGAGTTGCTTGCCCGTTCACTTGATCTTGTTGTTGCCTCTAAGCTGTACTCTCTCATCTGTATCTCAGATGAACCATTGGTATTCATGAAAAGCGGAGGCTTCGAAGGTAAAGGAAGAGAGGAAGAGTAGCTATTGAGCATAAGTACAACTTGAGCCATGGTTGGCCTGTCAGCCACATTTTCTTGAACACATAATAACCCAATGTGGATGCATCTTATTATTTCATTTCTTGAACCATTGTTTAAAATTGGATCTACTAAATTGAAGGACGTCCCTTCCCTCCAATTTTTCCATGCCTGCAGCAAGTTCCTCATCAATTATAAACAATATTAATCCCAAGCTACTTCTGCATGTTGTCTAGTCATGATAGAGTATTATTATAATGGGTAAAGATTAAGTTTGCCTTGAATGTTTTCGCCTATGAGCCTGCGTGTATCAAGATGGTTTTTTGGATAAATTTCACCTCTTAAATGTTAAAAATGGAGCAAATTCGCCTTAACCATTAAAAAAACTAATAAATAAAAATAGGGGTGGCTACTAGTACATAAGGCTCCTACCAAGTGGGGTCTAGGGAGAGGTATATGGATAGATATACACAGCTTTACCCCACAGGTGGAGAGGATATTTTTATGATTTAAACACGTGACCTCCAGGATTTTAAAAAAAAAAACTAATGTTACCATTAAAAAATTAATATTGATAGTTAATATTCTTAATGGCTAGGAGTGACATTAATCATTTTTTAACACTTCCTGGGTGAAATTGATCCAAGAAAAACTTCAAGATATCCACAGCTTTGTATGTGAAAACTGTTGGGGCAAAATTGGATTTTAGCCCTATTATAACTATATACATTTTGAAAGATGAAAAATACATCCATGCATATGTGTGAAAAGAGGCAATGGCTTACAAAGCTTAATAGATGGTGGGCGTCCTCTTCATTGTATACACTGTTGTTCTTTTTGCCACTTAAGATCTCTAGAATCAATATGTCAAAACTAAAAACATCTGATTTGACAGAGAATTGGCCATGCATTGCATATTTTGGTGCCATATATCCACTAAATGTCAAGAAAATAAGCTTAATTATATGTGTGAACTAAAGTGAGTATTGTGATTATCATTTGATAATAAGTCTAGCAATACTTACTAAGTTCCGACAATTCTGCTTGTATTGCTCTGAGTTTGGTCCACAACAAATAGTCTTGCCATGCCAAAGTCTAATATTTTGGGATTTAACTCTTCATCTAAAAGAATATTACTTGCTTTGAGATCCCGATGAATAATACGCAATCTTGAATCTTCATGAAGATAAAGAAGGCCACAAGCAATGCCTCATATGATTTTGTAGCGCATTACCCAGTTCAAATGAACACGTTGACTTGAGTCTGCAATATTTTTGTATCTATTTAAGCCATGACATGATCCATTGGGACTGTGTCTAGAATATGCATTATGATTTTTATCTAATATAAATGAAAGAATAGAGGAATCATCCAAGTGAAGAAAAACTCCCAATAACTTACCAAACAATGAGTAATTAAGACTTCTGTTGGGAAGAAACTCGTAGACCAACAATCTTTCATGTTTTTCCAAGGAGAAGCCAAGCATTCCACTAAATTGCGATGTTGAAGCTTAGCCACCAAGAGCACTTCATTTTTAAATGCCGAATCTCCTTGCCCGGAATCCATGGACATCCTTTTGACAGCAATGTCCTGACCATTTGGAAGCCTACCCTGCATTTATTAGAGCTCGAGCATGTAATTATTTAATCAATAACAGACTACATTCCACGATCTAGTCCTTATTATTTGAGTCCATTTGGAGAAAATATTTGTCCACTCACAAGTTATTAATGACTGTTTTCCAATTTTATCTTTATTTCATTCCTATTTAAAAAATAGAAAGATGAAAGAATGATTTGTAAATATAGAGAAAGAATTTTTTTTTTAATAAGGCTGAACTTAAAAATTTTATCGATTTAAGGCATATTTAATGACTTAACTGTCATGTCTTAGTATGTGAGAATTACTTAAAATAAAGATCATAGTGGTATATACAAACATTTTAAAGTGTTGTCAACATAACAATAATGTTATTTATCTTGTATACTGATCCAAACCCTCCTTGTCCAAGCTTATTTACAACAGAGAAGTTATCTGTGGTGAGTCTTATAGTTTTAAAATTGAATTGCAGTGACTCGATTGGTGTAATTTCATCATCATCCTTTGCTTCAGGTTGATCAACTGAGAAAAATGTCAAAATATTATTTCTAATGAGATGAAGCATATCTGCAAATTCTCTAGGATTTGTTTGTTTTGTTGGGAAATTGTTTGAATTTAAAAAAGAACTTAATTGTTTATTTTGCCAAACAAATTCACTAACATATAACCCTCAGTTCCTTTTTATAAGAGACAATTAACCAAACTAGATCGATAAAGAAGTTTGCTAAAATTAATTAGAGACAACAAATACATAAAAAAATAATTTTTCCTAAAATATCCTTATTTATGAGGAGAGAGAACAAGAAAAGGGAGTAGAAAAAAGATAGAGAATGTGTGGCGGGAAGATAGCGCGGATATAATAAATGCAATGATATTAATATGAATAATAAACAAGAGGCAAAATAGGAACTTAACAACAAAAATTAGAGACAACCTTTAAGTCTGTGTTATAAATAGGAACATAATATATCCAAAAAGTGTCTCTTGTACTTTGTGTGGTTCTTTCTATAAGAGCCTGAAATTTGAATTGCCTTGATCTTTTTTATAAGAACTCACTTGGACTTGTTTGTGCATTGAATGTGTTTTTGTCATTTTTCTCCTAATTAATTTTATTCTCTCTCCTTGTCTTCTATCCATACCACATTCTCTTTTATACTTTCTTTCATTTTTTCTATATTTCACTTTCTTATTCGCCTCTTATAAATAAGAGCATACTTAGAAAAATATTCATTTTTTGACATGTTCATTTCTTTTAGTTAATTTTAACTAATTTCTTGAACCATTTAATTGTATTATCATGCTGTTAAAAAAAAACAGGATGGAGTATAAAGCAATGAAAGGAATAATTAAACCAAGCTTGTTGGGGCAAATTTAAAGTCATTGAATTTTTTGTTTCGCTCCACAGCTATGAGTTGAGTCATTCCTTGGCAAAAAAAAAATGAGTTGAGTCATTCATCACGGATCATTATCACTTTCAATTCCTAATGTGTCATCTTTAATTGGTGTTCAAATAAAAATTTAAAAACAATATATATAATTGAAAATTATGTTAGATATTTTTCTACCAAAACGTTAAAATTACAAAAACGTTTTAAAACTAAAAATTTAAACCATACCAAAAAATGTTTAAAATATCTAATTTGATCAAAGTATCGGTCCAATATCTTGCAATAACTTATGTTTTGTACGACTTATTATAAATTTACTTTTATGTAAATATTGATTGATTGGAAATATGTACTAGAACTTTTGCATCTATTATCTTGATAATAAAATTAACAATATTCCAACAACATGGTTTAGTATATATGAAAACATGATTTTGACTTACTTTCAATGGTTCTCTTCGATTTCCGAACCACAAAATAGATGCAGCCCCAAAAGAGAATTGCGATAAAAGCTCCAATGGACGCAGCAACGATAATGACTATTCTTGATGTGTTGTGATTCCCTACAAAAGATCATAAGCTTGTTAACATTTCTTTGGCCAAAACAGAAATGGCTTTTATTAATTTAGAAAGGGGACTAAGTACTTTCGGGGAAGATATAGCTTTTGGTGAATTAGCAGTTCCTGCTATCCCTTGAAAAAAAAAACATAGAAATTATTTGCGGCTTAATAACCCACTACTTCCTCCATTTATACGACAGAATTAACCTAACTGCGCTGTGCGTTGTTTGAAAAGTTAGATGAAATTATTTAGGTGCAATCAATATGTAAAAAATAAATTTTTCCCCCAAAAATGCCCTTATTCATGTGGAAAAGCGAATTATACTCCCCCAAATTTTAATATAAAACATATTTGAGGAGTTGATTTTAGTTTTAAATATAAGACACATGTCTCATATTTGTCCATCTTTTACTAATTTACCTTTGTTGGTGCTCTCTCAACAATAGCCAAGGCAAAAAGGGAATGAGAGAATATGACTAGGGTATTATAGAAAATATATTCCATACTAAGAAGCATAATTAACTTCCTTATCATATTCAAATTAAATAAATATATCTTATATTAAGGACTAAAGGAGTATATTATATTGAATACTTTGGTCAAACATGAGAATTAAATACAAAAGTGATATGAGTAATTTTTGTAATTCAGTGAGGGTAAAATAGAGAGTTTAAGGGGAAAAAAACTTTTGAGAGGACCCCCAAATCTATCGTATGTAATGGAACATAGCATACCTAAAAATTTTATGTTATATATATATATAGATATAAGGCGGAGGGAGTAATAAGTTGTGTGGATCCGAGTTCTCAGAATTTGATCGAGAAATAAATCATACTACCTTATATATCTATTATATCATATGTTACAGAGAATTCAAACTCAACCCCACTTTAAGAAATAAATCATACTGTTGATTCCTCAAGTTAACTTACTAGCTAACAATTGATTCTCACATGGCATTCCATTATACAGCGTTACATTAATCTAATTAATTTAATGAACACAACTTTAATGCGTAGGTTGACATCATCATCTCATTTGGACAAAAACACATGGATTCACTCTTGAAGAATATGCACAAGACCATGTGAATTATCTATAACAAATCAATCAAAATATGGGTTTAGAAGTGCGATTTGCCCCTTTTGATGAGGAGGGAAGATTTAATTAACTACTTTATGCATGATTACATGTGGATCTATTAATGAAGGGAATCCATATAGAGGTGGAAAAAGGGGTCGTCCTGACCTTACAGGGCAATACTTCCATTGAAAAAAGAATAATATTATGCGGGGTTTAAACAAGTAGACCTTGTAGTGTCAGCCTTTGATGGCTTAGGCTTAAAAGGGTCACGTCTAAAAGCTAGATTGCCATAACATTATTTTTTGGAAGCTTGGTCTTAAATTTAAAAAGACTTAAATAGGTTTGGTCCCTTTTTATAGCTTTAAACCCAAATCCCATTAATGGGGATGGGGGAGAGGAAGGAGCCACTACTTCTTAGTGGCTACAATATAAAATTCAAGAGAACGAATAAAATTAAAATTAGATCCAAATGAACTGATGTGCATTCATATTAAATATACTTATTATTGCCTACTTTGAAAAAATGTATTTTTAATAATTTAAAATTTCAATAATTTCAAAATAAAAATGAAATTGCAAAATAATCTATTAAAATTTTGATCAACTTGCATACTTTTTTTATTTTTCATTTAAATAACTGCCTCCACCAATAAATATGGAATGAGCACTATTTAATATGCGAGCACAGTTGGTTGGATACAATTTTGACATAAATAATAATTACTTGATGGCAAGAGTTAAGATATGGGATGAGTACTATTCAGCATGTTATGGTTAGATAAAAATTATAAATAATTGTGTCTTTTCTCAGAAGTGGAGGCTCATCCATACATTGACTACAAATCTTTGAGTACTATTTAGCATGTGATTGCCTACTACACTTCCAAAATGTTTGTAAAGTAGGTTATGATTTACTTGGAATAAATGCAAACTTTTTTGGGTCCCACGCGTTTTGCCCAATTCTTACCCCTCCAACCACATGCATTCAATCGTGACTAGGCATTGTTTTTTTTTTTTTTGTTCAAATGTGACTAGGCATTGTTTTAGGCTAAGCAAAGCAAGGAAAAAAAAAACTCATCTAAACGTTAATGTAAAACCTAATTAAATTTTGAACCAAAAAAAAAACCTAATTAAATAATTAATTGATTAAGGATGTTAATTAAATTACTTAATATGATATATTTTTTAAAACATCCTAATCATCATTTTCCTTAATTCCCTCCCTCCATCTCTTATTTGATTATTATTTAGAAAATATCAATAAAGTTAATTTGAAAAAAATTGATAAACACATGAAATAAGTCTTATATTTAAGTCTAACATAAACTTTCTAATTAGTTTATACATTAAAAGCCGGAGGAGTATAATCTAATAAGGTTGAGCCATCTAAAACTCTTGGCTAGACTAGGTCACTCGTCGGATCAATTGATCCTAATTGGATTTTAATGCCACATAGATTAAAATTTTTAGTTTCTTAGCATTAAATATAATGAACACATAGATTTGCATTGTGGATATAGGATATTTATAAAATGCGTATTAAAGTATTACTATATAAAAGATCAACATTACCTTGTGAGGAAGATGATGTGTTGGAAGATGGGGAAGCAGCAGGAGGAGATGAAGATAATAATGAATCGACAACTGCAGTATCATAGAAGCGATAATTCTCATATCTAATATTGCAACTCAGTTTGATAATCCTCCCGCCAATCCTGTTGTCACAGAACGAGGGAATGCTCAATATCGCCTTCTCCAAGCAATCGTCACAATCTTGCTCAGACAAATCAGGCATGCACTGAACAAGACCATATATAGTTTGAAACAAAGTCGTCGCGGTGTTGGCGGCGAACTTCCGGCGATTATCCCCGGTGGCAGCTTTGCTTCTAAGCCTTCGCATTAGACCATCAAGCACTTCACTGTACTTGTTGTCTGTTACATTATCAATGTTGCACATGAAGATTGAAAAATCTGGGTCTTGATTTATCCCAGATATGGAGCGATTGGCGTATCGTAAAATGCATCCGTCATTATATCCAAACGCTTCCTTCTGATTTGGACAAAGATTTCGTAGAAGGATTGAGGCATTGTTGAGGAAAGTACGACAAGAATCTGGCTTAACATCTGCCCTACACAGACCAAGACCGTTAACTCGATTGGGGTTCTGGCCTTCAGAGGAACTGTAATAGCCATAGTCAATTTTTGGGTCGGAGGTGAGATTAGAGAGAAGGGTTTTAAGGTTTGTGCCATAGGCACTTGTGTTTGTGTAGTTACCAACACTATTGTAACACATATGATATATGAAGCCTTGCTGTGCAGTAGTGAGAATGATAAAG
The DNA here is from genome assembly GCA_963210345.1 of Inga oerstediana. Lineage (NCBI taxonomy): Eukaryota > Viridiplantae > Streptophyta > Magnoliopsida > Fabales > Fabaceae > Inga > Inga oerstediana. Next base: position 27,800,003 of record OY723408.1, read on the forward strand.
TGAGTGAGGAAAGAAAGCAGAGCAATTGAAGTAATGATTGTCATCAAGGAATGAGAGGAGGAAGAGAAGACGCTTTAAGACGCGATTTTAATTTGGGCTGCTAGTTCTAGTTTTGTCGATACAAATCAAGGCATCTTCGGCTTCTTTCTTATATTACTGAAGTCAACAAGTCAATCAAAAGACACAAACGCGTAACTCATCTTATACGGCGACTTGTCATTTTTAATGGACTTATTACTAATATTATGATGCTAGTTGGCGGGTGGCGACCATTGACTTGAGAAAACGACGCATGTGGTAAGATGAGTTACGTGGCAAACAAGCCTATTGTAGGAAAGTTAAAAATTTCTTATATATTATATTTAATTTTTTTGTGAGTCTTTGACAATGTTAGAGATATTTAATTAACCAATTATTTTATAGATTAATAGTAACCAATTATAAAGATAAAATTGTACATGAAAAACTTTTTTTAAGCATATGTATTTTCCAATTAGAGGCAACATTATTAAAGGTATTGTCGGATACTATACGTGGGTGACTCTCCCAAAAGGGATTCGGACATTGATTCATTATGTTATGCGCAGTGTAATAGAACCCGGACTGAAAACCAGCCAACTGGCCTGTAAATTGATCCAGTTCAGTATTTTTTTAATTCAATTTTTTTAATTTTTTTTAGAATTTCATATTAATAATTCTAAAATTTTTAATTTCTCACTAGTTTGGCCCCGGGTTAGCTCCGGTTTGACCCACTAACCCTTAACCTAATACCCCGATCGATTCAGTAGCTGGTCCGGGTTTAATTACCTTCATAATTATTACATAGCCTGTTAGTAATTACTCGCTCCCTTTGGTCCTTTTTATAAGAGTCTAAAATTTGAGTTGTCTTGATGCTTTTTATAAGAGTAAGACAAAAGTTGTCTGAACATTTAATGATTTTTTTTCTATTTTCCCCTCTTATTAATTATATGTATTACATTAATTAAAAGGTTACTCATACTCATATTTATTTTATTTATTTCTCTTACTTGCCCCTCATAAATAAGGGTATACTTGGAAAATAGAGTTTATTTATGACATACTTACTATTTTTAACTAACTTTAATTACTGTCTTAAACCACTTAATTGTTATGAAAATCAGGAAAATATAAGGGAAGAGGGAGATGAAGAAGATGAGAGAAAGTTGGAGAGAAAGTAAGGAGTTCTCATCACTTCATTGTCACAAATGGTGTATAATATCATCTATTTATAGGACCCCAACATTGAAAACTAACTTAAAGAGTTACAAATAAATAAAGAGTGACATTAAGCAATATAATTATGCAATTGGAGGTTACAGGGAATAAATACAAGAAACTCTTCAATTGGGAAGTTATAGGGTATAATGACACATTAACCTTATGAGATGGAATCCTAAGAGACTATATGGCAATGAACATCCACACTTCATAATATTTATAACACTCCCCCTTAGATGTTCATAAATAAATATTGTGTCTCATCAAAATCTTACTAGGAAAAACCTATTGGGACAAAAACATAGTAAAGAAAAAATAGTACACAATACATACTAAAGCTGGCTCATTCAAAACCTTACCAAGAAAACCCAATAGGACAAAACCTTGGTCGAAATGAGTACAACATGATATATATATATATACTCCCCCGATATGGTGCCTATATCTAGTTTACTTCTCCAAAATATAATATTATTTTTTACTCCCCTTGATGACAACATCCTGTTTTATTCCACTTGACGATAACATCACCCTTTATCATTTTATTTCAATAACGTTTTGATTCATCATGTTGATTATCTCCAACACCTTTTCAAGCATATCTTCCGGATATATCTGAAAATCACTAAGATATATCTTGCACCTACATGATCAATTTGTTGTGAAGAAAATAACCTCATGTAACTATTTCATAGAATTATCACTTCAAATATCAATTTCATTGTCCACTTGCATACCCGCAGGAACTTAGTCATAACATGAAATATAAACAACATATGTAAATATTACGGGAGAATAAATATATGGGACCTCTAGTTAAATTCAATATATTCTTGTAGGCAAAATCATCATAGCAAAATTCATGATTTTTTTTTTTTTGGAGAGAAAGATGGAGCAATATTTTATTCATTTGGATTCAACCAAAGTGTAGTGCATAATGTTGTATTTATAGGTCCTCAACCTCAATCAAGAGTTACATAAAGTAAATAGCAAAATTAATTCTCATGAGTTCACACATTATAACCTTTGAGTTATGGGCATAAAAGCTCCTAAAGACTATTATATATTAATGTAATAATAAACAAATGAAAATAAAATATTGAAATAATGATATAACAATAATATATTAACATTAATAAATGAAATTTATATAAAATAATATGAAATAAATAACGTAAAATAAAGAAACATAAACAATAAAATATAACATAAAATGTAAATAAAATAAAGAAATATAAATTTTAAATAAGTAAATAAACAAATGAAACATAAATAAAATGAAATCACATAATATAACAACATAAAATGTAAAGAATACCAGAATATAAAATAAAAAAATATAAATGTTGCATAATAAGATATTCCCAGAAAATGATAAATAAAAATTAAAAAAAACTTTCGAAGGATAATAAAGCAACAATATTCTCCAATCTTATTCATAAAACTTGATGTATAAAACAATCGTCGGTAAAAGAGTTTCTTCAATTCCATATAATGACTTAGATTATCCCAGATATACATGTAAAAGATGACAATAGGAAAGATAAAAATAGATAGCGTAAAAGAAAAATAATATAGAACAACAAATCAATAACGTAAACTAGAAAGAAAAATAATATAGAGAATAGACAACATAAAATATAGTATGGAAATAGAAATGAGAAAATTAGAGAGTAGAAGAAATAGAAAACTAGACCATAGACCTTTTGAGCGAATTCGTGCTGATAGCGTATTGTGAAATCAAGGAACGATAAGATTGAGATGAAAGAGATGAAGAGATATGAAGAGAGAATTGGAGAGAAAGTAAGGAGGAATTCTCATTCACTTCATTGTCATAAATGGTGTACAATATCATCTATTTATAGGACCCCAACATTGAAAACTAACCTCAAGAGTTACAATTACATAAATAGTGACATTAAACAATATAATTATGCAGTTGGAGGTTATAGGGGATAACTATGAGAAACTCTTCAATTGGGAAGTTATAGGGTATAAAGACACATTAACCTTATGAGATGAAATCCTAAGAGACTATGTGACAATGAACATCAACACTTCATAATATTTATAATAGTAATTTGGTTATTGACCTTTTATAAATAGAACTAGGAGTATAATTCTATCTTTATAATTGGTTATTATTAATGTATAAAATAATTGGTTAATTAAATATTTCTAACACTGTCAAAGACTCACAAAAAATTAAATATAATATACAAGAAATTTTTAACTTTCCTACAATAGGCTTGTTTGCCACGTAACTCATCTTACCACATGCGTCGTTTTCTCAAGTCATTGGTCGCCACAGGCCAACCGGCATCGTAATATTAGTAACAAGTCCATTAAAAATGACAAGTCATGTAAGATGAGTTACGCGTTTGTGTCTTTTGATTGACCTGTTGACTTCAATAATATAATGAGATTTTCTGAGAACTTTAAAATTTCATAACTAATTTAATATAATTCTAATATTAGTATTTCAAAGTTCAAACTTAAGTTCTTTTAATGCCTTTCAAATAAAATAATGACCCGGCTCAATAGGGTCCCATTGGGTCTGAAATTTACTTGAAACTCATACCGGTCATACGAATTTTCACAAGAAATTCTAGATTTCTAACCCAACTTATTAAATTCATATCTTTTTATTTACACATCTAAAAATTATAAATTAATACTTGTTTTAAAGTGTAGGATGTGTACTATTAAACTTCAAAATATCAGGAAGTAATCCAAACGTTTACCCTGCATAATGCCAGACACCATAAAAACGGTTCTGTTGAGTATATAACCTTGTTATACCTATGGCTTCTACCGTATTTGGAGTCTTAGCTACTATTCTCCTTGTGGAGATATATATACAACCCAAAATGACCAAAAGGGGCATGCAATATCACCTTAAACTAAGTGCAGAGTAAATATGTTAAATGCTCCATCTTGTCCACCTTAGCTAGGCATCCACCAGCTTCTCCTTGTCCACCGTTTGGATTAGTGGGAAACAATCATGATTTTGTATGATTGTGACCTGTACAATCATATAAAATGATTTTATTTTTCATGATTATGCATTTCTTCCATGTCTTACCATAAGTCATTTTCCCAACCAACTTTCTTAGTGTTGTTTGGAACAATGATAATAAAAGTGATTTTTTTTAATTTGATTTTTCACAATCTTATTTTTAGATAAAAGTCAGATTGTGTAATATGATTTATATTTAGATTAATGGTTGTATAAGTGACTTTTATAAAAATAGAACTTATTTATATTGACTTTAGTATAAGTGACTTTTATGATAATGGTAAGAGAGAGTAGGTGGAAAAATATTTAAAAAATCAAGTAAATATTTAAAAATTACTTTAAAATGCTAGGTGCTACTGAAAAACTATTTTAGAGTGGGTGGACATCAATAATCAATATTCTAAGTTTTGGGACCTCGTTACTACTAAAAAAAATACATTAACAGTAAAATTGTAGTCAGTCTCCTAAAACTGGGTATAATTAAAAAATATTTTAAAGGGTTAAAAGCACCAAAAAATATTTTAAAATAAATATTGGAGCTGAAAAGGTATATTAAGGGTAAAATTATAATAAGTCTGATAGCACACTGAATATAAGTGGAAAAATATTTTTAGAGGTTAAAAACACTAAACATTATTTTATGATACTGCATGCTACTTAACAAATATTTTAAGATGCTAGATAAGTCCAGAAAAATATTTCATAATATTAAACATCATTTTCTTTAAAAAAAAAAAAGTTCAGCGCCATCATTTTTAAAACCAAATCCAATAATTTCAGACAAACTAATAATAAAAAGCTTCAAATTTTGGCTTAAGATAAAAACAACTTAATAAATTAAAAGCTATTAAACTCAATTGAAGTACCAAAACTCAAAAATAAAATTGACTATGTGCATGTTTGGGAGAGCTTATATTTGAAAAATAAGCCCTTATTACGCAAGCCGAGAAAAAACTCCTCTCACATACTTACCTCGTATACCGTGAATCACGAATTATAAGCACTTATTGCTAAAAAATAAGCTCTTCCAAACACACACTATACCTATCGTACTTATGGACTCTAATCGTACGGTTGGGCAGCCCAACCGCACCACACACTCTCTTGCTAGGTACTTTCCGCCGATATTTTCCCTAAATTCTAATTTATAGTAGAATAAGCTAAAATTTCCACGTGGTTGGCACGAAGATAGAGCCACCGTTACCGTAGAATATTCATAGTTCCTTTTATTTTTTTGCCGAGAATATAATAGTTCTTTAATCATTTGTCTTCCACAACTTCAGTTTCATTGTACCTTCGTTAATCTTGACAATTATTATAGTCCCCCCAGAGCGTAAGTGCCCAGTATTGCATTGGACCAATTAAATATTCAACACTAATGTCCAATGTGATAAGCGTAATTTGTTATTTATAAAAATGTGGACCTGCTAAAATATTAAAAGATGGAGACGGATTTAGAAGAAGAGAAGCAAAAGCATTAAAATTGATTAATGCCCGTTTGGACTAGTGGGAAACAATCATGATTTTATATTACTGTGATTTGTACAAGTAATATGGGTTAAAAGTAGGGATGAGAATACGTCATACCTTTAATAGGGATCCACGATATAACCTGATTAGAGCCTAGTAAGATTTGGTCTATCTTTAATAGGTCATGCCTGATTTGTATAAGTAAGACTTGGTCTATTTTGTATTTTTGCTAGCAGGTCTAGTTTGCTTAATAAGGAGGTCAATCTTCTGACTTATTTATAGGCCTTTGTTTAAATAAGCTGTTTGTTTAAAGTCTTAACCTACAAGCCTCTAGGCAAAGTGTCATACCTTACTTTAGAGTCATTTATTAGAGCTATATAGATGAGAATGAACCATCAGTATTCTTTAAAAATCCCAGAAATCACCAACAATTTAAAACTTCTCTCAAACATGCACGTCAATTTCTAACACTTATTGTTGGAATGAGATTTTCTGAGAACTTTAAAATTTCATAACTAATTCTATATAACTCTAATATTAGTGGTTCAAAGCTCAAACTTAAGCTCTTTTAATGCCTTTCAACTAAAATAATAACCCAGCTCAATAGGGTCCCATTGGGTCTGGAATTTACTTGAAACTCATACCGGTAATAGGAAATTCCATATTTCTGACCCAACTTAAAAAATTCATATCTTTTTATTTACACATCCAAAAATTGCAAATTAATATTTGTTTTAAAGTGTATAGGATGTGTACTATTAAACTTCAACATATCAGGAAATAATCCAAACGTCATAATGCCAGATGCCATAAAAACATTTATGTTGAGTATATAACCTTGTTATAACCTATGGTTATGGCTTCTACCATATTTGAAGTCTTAGCTACTATTCTCCTTGTGGAGATATATATACAACTCAAAATAACCAAAAGTGGCATGCAATATCACCTTAAACTAAGTGCAGAGTAAATATGTTAAATGCTCCATCTTGTCCACTTTTGCTAGGCATCCACCAGCTTCTCCTTTCCATGAGATAGATGTACTTGCTCCTATATACAGGGGGGATGAGATTGGGAATTCTCAATAGCAATAATTATATTTCAATATATAAATGCATGGTAAATAACTGAGCATGTAAGTTGAGTCACAGAGAACAACACCTTACAGATAACTTATTAACTAAAAATTGAATAACTGAAAGCTAACTGTAACACATGGCCATGGCAAAAGCAAAGTAAGGAATTTATATATTCTCATGCCTAACTGTAGCATTAATGACAAAAATAAACATGCAGCCAATACAAATTATATATGAAATGAATGACAAAAGCTACCTTTGTCCTGCTCCTTGTTGATTTCTCCTTGGTGGATTTGGACACAAATCAAAACCTATAAGTTATATGTGTACAAGAGCATATTAACATACATAATTGGTAGACTTTAACTGCATAATTACATTCTCTAAATGCCTCAACTCTGAGCATTAATATCAGCTCTTAAGCTTTTCTTTCTTGGCTAAAATTATACTGCCCATTTATCGCTTATATACTCATGCCAATGCCAATTAAGGACCATGTTAGCCCCATAACATTTCGGTCAGCACCTAAAGTTTCCTCCCAAATTTCCAGCTTTGGAATTCAACTTTAGCACCAACATTTTAGAGCTTCTAAACACATCCTATATAATCGATGATATTGACACAACAAGCCAATCAACAACCAATAAGACAGGATAGCAATTTGCTGCTCTAAAAACTGTTCCATGGCAGTAGCGATACAATATATGTATTTACATGTAATAGGCTTCTCACAACTGGTTCAAACAACAGCAGTACAAACATTCCCATAACTTATTTAAAATGTCAACCTGCAACTTTTAATCCCAATTCCACAATTTTAATAAGCAATCCTTCGGTTTCCATGAACAAATACCTTTCATCATTTAAATAATTCAGCCACCCTCTTGTACAGCAATATGTAAGCCCTTACACATTCAAGCAACCCACCTACTTCCTTGTTTAACTATCTATTATAACCATTTAGGATGAATAGCTATTATACGGTGAGTTCAAATCACTCTTGAACAGAATCTAGCTATTCATGGCAAGAATTTATATAACTTTCACTGTTCTTTATTTCCCTTAGCTAAACCCGCCATTAAATCCCCTTGAGATTTGAAATCAAAATGTTTCACGGGTTTCCATCAAGCAATCTAAGGGCATATTAATGATTCAAAATACTGCTTCAGGGTCACACAACACTATGCAAATGTTTATAATTCCCAATTTTGCATATCCAGTCACACATATCTTGGGCCTTTCTCATTGATGAGAAGGTTGAGAATACTCCCATTGAACCTAAGGCACACTTCGTTCCCATTGATGGGACTTTGTTGGAGAACCCCACACGTTACCAACAATTGGTTGGGGGACTCATCTATCTTACGGTGACTCGTCCAGATATTGCATATGCAGTCCACATTGTAAGTCAATTCATGTCCTCGGACTACTCATTATGCAACTATTCTTTGGATTCTTCGATATGTTAGGGGTACATTGTATCATGGCCTACATTTCTCTGCTAGGTCTTCTCTCACTTTATGTGCCTACTTCGACGCTTATTGGGGAGGTGACCATGCTGATCGTCGGTCTACTACTAGGTTCTGTTTATTTCTTGGTGACTCTCTTATCTTTTGGATGAGTAAGAAAAAGACTCTAGCCTCTTGATCTAGTGTTGAAGTAGAATATCACACTTTAGCTGATACTGCTACTGAGGTTCTATAGCTCCGTTGGCTGTTTGATGATTTGGGAGCTTCCCATACATCCTCTACTGACATATATTGTTATAATCAAGTAGCTATTAACACTACTACAAGACATAGATTTTACTTCTCCCAAAAATATCTGTTTTCCAAAAAGGGAAGTAAAAACTAAAAGCAATGGCATTTTTATAATCATATGTAGGAATTTTAACGTATTGGACGTCCTTTTAATGAAAAAGGACGCAAAAAGTCAACTTTTGGCATCCTTTTTCAAATTGGGACGCCAAAAGCACAGCTTTGAGCGTCCCAATTTGAAAAGCGATGCCAAAAGCCTCTCTTTTGGTATTCATTTTAAATTTGGGACACTAAAAGGAGGCTTTCGGTGGTGCTTTTGGCATCCTAATTTAAATTTGGGATGCTGAAAGTGAAGCTGAAAAGCTCAAAACCTTTCGGTCTTCTTGTCCCTCCTCGATAGCACAGTTTCCTCTTTTATTCTCCCACTGTCGTCGAGCCCCTCTCCCTCTTCACCGTCATTCTCCTTCCTCTCTCTCTCACCACCATCGCTCGTCCATCCTCCTTCCTCTCTCACACAATATGTCGTCCCTCCCCCCTCTCCCACTGTATGTCGCTATTCCCTCCTCCCTCCTTCTCCACCATCGCTCCTCAGTCTTCTTTTGCTGCCAAATCTGTTCTGAACTTTGAGAATGTACTACTGTGTATGAATCTCATGAGCTCATAAACATTCTTCATCATCTATACCCCACTGCATCTAATTGTGCAATATCTTTGATCGATTTTGATTTGCTATATAATATGGTATAACTAGCAACTCATTACAACTTGCCAAATTTGATGAGGCTTTGTTATCATTGTGCATCATTATGAATTCCGGTTTGCTCGAGACTCAATGTGATTGTGAGTTATTGAACCTTAATCTCTATGCTTCATTGATTTGTAGTTAATTATTAAGCTGTCAAAATTTGGTTAAAGATCAACTTGTTATTCCTATAATCGAACTTTAACCAACTTTTGCATTTAATAGCTTGCTTGAGAATTGTAAGAAATTGCTATTTACTATTTTCTTTAAGAAAGAGAATTTATGATATATGGAAAGTTCCTGCCGTCTTGAGCTTTTATAAATCTCACTTTGACTCTTGGGAATTTGTGTACAACTAGATCATTGGAATTTTCTAGTTATGGCTGAGAATTTGATAGCACCATTACTAGATCATTTGAGTTAAGCTATATAACATCTAGAACTAAGAAGTAAATGAGGTTGTAGTATTCATCTTGAACTAGTTTATGAACTTTGCATCTATTTGTTGCTTGGCTTTCTGAGTTTGTGACCGAACTTTATGCAAGAGAGCTATTGAATGCATTCCCATTGTTTTGATTTGATTCTTTCATTTAAAGTACCTAAAGTTGAACATTTTTGCCAGTGTGTGAATTTGTCAAACTTTGTCCATTTTTCTCTTTCCGTTTTATTGGCATCTTCCTTGCTTTGTATGTGATTAAAGTTTAGCTTTTCTATTGTTGCTGCTAAGGCTAATTTTGCATTTGGTTATTGCTGTGTAGTTTTCGATCTTCAAAGCTTCCAGCATGCAATCCACCCCATCATATGAAACTGATCTTTGCTATGTAGTTTACGGTCTTCAAATCCTTTCTTCAAGTGATTGATGGGTAATTTAATCAGTTTTTGGCATTGATTAATTGAAGTGATGCCTACCAAACTAATCTTTGCTATATAAATGCATTAAGATATAAAAGTTGTTGTGTATTTGTTCATTAGGCTTGTAGTTAAACTAGGTACTTGAGTGTAATGATTGCATGCTCTCATGATACTCCTGCCTTTTCCAGGGGAAAAATAGAAAAGAGAAAACAAAGGGTATTGAAATATATGGATCGTGGTTAAATAAAAGCTAAATGGACGAGTGTTGAATATGATAATGGGGCAAGGGATTTTTAGACTTTGCTAGAAGAAATGTCGATGATGACAGTGGGATGTTTTATTGCCCTTGTGTAGAATATTTGAATGAGAAGCGACTAAGTATTGCAGATATATATACACATTTAATTTTTGAATGATTTTGTAAGAGTTATACAATATGGGTATGGCATGGTGAAGAATTGGAAATGCCAAGTGCATCTGAACAAGGGGGAGTGACCTTTAATGATAATGACATGGATAGGGATGATCGAATAGAGGATATTATTCATGATATAAGAGAAGAGGCTTTTGAGCAATCGCATGTATATGGTAATATGTTCAGTGACGCTGAGAAGTCGTTGTACCCGGGATGTAAAAAATACCAATTGTTGAAAGCAATATTGAAATTGGTAAGGTTAAAAGCATGATATGGATGGAGCGACAAGAGTGTTTTAGAAACGCTTGAGGCCTTTAAGGATATACTTCTAAATGATAATGTGTTGCCTTGTCGATACTATGATGCTAAGAAATTAATGTGTCCATTAGGGTTGAAGTATAAAAAGATCCATGCATGCCCTAATGATTGCATATTGTATAGAAAAGAGCATGAAGAGAAGTAGCAATGTTCGTTATGTGAAATTCTGAGGTACAAATCAAATAAGGCTCCTGTAAAAGTGTTGTAGTATCTTCCAGTCATACCAAGGTTCAAGCACTTGTTTGCTAATAAAATTGATGACAAAAATTTGAGATGGCATACGGATGAGAGGGTTTTTAAAGGAAAACTTTGACATCCACCTAATTTTTCTCAATGGAAGAAAATTGATCAATTATTTCCTAGCTTTGGCAAAGAACCTAAGAACTGGGCTTAGCATAGATGACATGAATCTTTATGGTAGTCTAAGCAGTATACATAACTCATTGCCTATTTTGTTGATAATTTACAACTTATCTCCTTTGTTATGCATGAAATAAAAGTACATTATGTTGTCTATATTGATTTCGGGACCAAACAACCCTGAAATGACATAGATGTTTACCTAAAACCTTTGATTGATGACTTGAAAGAGCTGTAGTATGAAGGTGTTAACGTTTTTTATTCGAACAAGAAGGAGATTTTTAAAATATGAGCCATGATCTTTTGTATTATAAATGACTTTCCAACATATGAAAACTTGTCAGGATATAGCGTTAAAGGCCATAAAGCATGTCTACTTTGTGAAGAAGTCACATGCTACCGTCAACTTCAACATGGAAGAAATATCATTTATCTTGGCCATAGGAGATTTCTTAGATGGAGTCACCTATATCATAGATTAAAGAAAGCTTTTTTTGGTGGCCAAGAGTTTGAAGATGCTCTGGAGGTATTGACTGGGGAGAAAGTTTATGAAAAGGTGAAAAATATCAATGTTATCTTTGGTAAAACTACAAAGAGTAGAAATGAGAAATATATATGGAAAAAGGTTTATCTTTTTTTATCTTCCATATTGGTGCAATCCTGATGTAAGACAGTGTATTGATTTCATGCATGTGGAGAAAAATGTATGTGATAGTATTATTGGGACACTGCTCAACATACAAGGTAGTTCTAAGGATGGCATAAAGGCAATATTAGATTTGCAAGAAATGAGAACACGAGAAGACTTACATCTAAGGCCATATGGTAATAGAACTTTTTGTCCTCTAGCTTCTCATACTTTGTCTAAGGGTGAGAAAAGAAGTTTTTGTGAGTGTTTACATGATGGCATCAAAGTTCCCTTAGAGTATTCTTCAAATTTTAAGAAGATTGTATCAATGAAAGGCTTGAAGTTAGTAGGGGTAAAGTCTTATTTTTGTCATGTCTTAATGTAACAACTACTCCCAGTAGCTATTCGAAGCATTGTCGAATATGATCTTCAACACATATTGACTAGACTTTGTTTCTTCTTCAATGCTATTTGTAATAAATTCATTGAGACAGAAAGATTGGATGAATTGGAAAATGAAGGCTATTTGATCGTGTGCCTGCTTGAGAAGCTTTTTCTTCCTTCTTTTTTTGACATCATGGTTTATCTAATTGTTCATCTAGTCAGGAAGGTAAAGTTGTGTGGCCGTATCTATTTTCTAAAAGGGTATGTGAAGAACCCAAACCGGCCTGAAACATCTATTGTTTAGAAATATGTTTATGAAGAAGCCATAGAATTTTGTCAACATTATTTGTCAAATGTAAGACATATTGGGCTTCGTAAACATCATGACAAAGAAGGGGGTAGATGCGGGGCTATAGTAAAGAGTGTGGATCCTGATGAATTGCAACAAGTCCACTTGTACACCTTGAATAATGTTGATGAAGTTCAAGATTACATGAATGCTCATAAAGAAATTGTACTGAAAAAAAAATAGTTGAATGACTAAACAAAGGTTAATTAGGGAGCATAACAGAACTTTTGTACAATGGTTTGAATAAACAGTTGATGGAAAAGAATGTGTTTCTGATACAATTAAATCGTTAGCATATGGTTCGGTTGATGTCATAAGTTGGACTTCATTTATAATCAGTGGTTATACCTTTTACATGAAGTCCCTAGATGATAGGAGCACCATCTAAAATAGTGGTGCTATGTTAGTGGCTGAATCTATGCACTTCTTTAATTTGAAAGATAAGAACCCTAAATTGTCAACCATACCTTATTATAGGGTTATTGAAGAGATTTGGGTGATTGAATATGTTAAACTTAAATTTCCTATTTTTAAATGCAATTGGGATGATGTCAATAATGGTGTGAAAATTAATTAGTTAGGATTTATATTAGTAGATCTAAATAGTAGAAGTTTTGGAGATGAACCTTTTATTATGGTAGATCAGGTGAAACAATTATTCTATAGTACCGATCAAGCAAATAAAATGTGGAATGTAGCTCTCCAAAGAAAAAAGGTCGTTGATATTGATGAGGAAAGTCATTCAAATATTGATATACTTGAGACTCCTTATTTTTCCTGGTGTCTACCAGTATTGAACGAAGAAGATGAAGCAGATAATGAACACGACACAAGAAATGATCATCATGAAGGGATTTAGGAGGATATCCCTTTATAAAACTACTTAAAGTTAACTAGCTAAAGTGATTATCATTATGAATTATATCCAAATTATGTATATAGTTATTTTATAAATATAGTGTTTTCATATTATAACTTAAGGATTTATATTCTTTTCTTGTCTTAACTGGAAAATAAAGGATCCGAGGTGACCTAATGTAGAGGCTTTAGAGCCACCTAATGCTCATCAGAGCGACCCAGTTAGTGTTAATCAGAGCGAGCCTAGCAATACTTCGAGCCAGAATCAAAGTGAGCCCAGTAACCAATCTATACGGAGGGGTAGACATGGCACATGGTTGAGAGACATTTCCCTCAGTCAGAGTGTTGGGCAAAAGATACCGATTGAGTTTGATAGATATTGGAAACCAACTGGGCATGCAAACCAATATAGGAGTTTTTTTGGCCTACTTGCACACAACAAGCCTAGCATCTTGATAGAGGCATGGAGAAATGTCGATGAAAAGGTGAAGCAACATATTTGGGACACTATCTAGGTATACATTTCTCTTCTGTATGTAATGATTATCAAATTTGTCCCTTACTCCTTCAAAGCATGCATTACAGCTTACCTACGACCTTCCTCAGAGTTACATCTTGTACAACAAAACAATGACGTATTGTTGTGAGTGCTGGAGCAAGTTTAAGACAAATTTGGCCAATAAATACATTCATATTGAGGTGAAAAATAGTGAGCCTTATCCTACTCTGTGCAGCAAGTATTCATATATTGATGAATCGACTTGGAAAGAATTTTTCAGGCTTCGAACTACTCCAGAAGCTTTGATGAGTTGACTTATTTTGCATTTTATTTACTTATCAATTGTCTTAATTGATTGGAACCTTTTTTTTAATTTCTTATTCGCAGGAAAAAAGACAAAAAGCATAAGAGAGTGGCAGAAAGAATGATTGCCCTTATACAATGTCTTGTGGGGATTATACAAAGGCTGAGAAAGACTTGTTGGAGGCCAAACGGAAGAGATTGGAAGAAGCATATCAATTCGATCCTTCTATTCTTCTTTTTCCACCATCTCTGATTAGTCAAAATGAAAAATGATTGTTTGCTCACCAAAAGAGAGTAGGTTTTATACAAGTGAACAATCTTGTATAGTAGGTGAAAAAATTATAAGTATATATCATTGTTGTTATTAATTACATAAGAAATAGGTTTCATACTTATGTTTGTTATCTATGTCTTACAAGAGGAACTTAGAAAAAACAAGCTAAGGGATCTTTTAGGTCAGAGAATAGGAATGATATCCTGACTGTTGCTACTGGAAAATAAGAGCATCCAGACTGTGTCAGGGGAGTTGGAGGAGGGGTAGTCATAAGGGATTACTTTAGAGCCCCCTTACGCCATTCCTCAATCATCATGACTAGGGAGGAAATGGAGCATATGTTGGCCACTATAAGAATGAAAGCAAGGGTCGAGGCAGAAGCATCATTTGATGCACTATTAAAAACCTGGTTGAGCAAGATGAAAGAGGAAATGATGATGTTTATGAGCTCAAGACAAGATACCAATACTCCGCAGGCACAATCATGTACTCCTAATAAGCAGAGCACTAAAGGGAGTTGTTGCAATATTAGGCAGTCATCAGAGGGTCCTGCAAGAGAAATTGCTGAGCCATGTGACATTTTTGTCGAGGATCCTCTGAGACAGTTAGTTGCATGGGGTAGTATGCATAACCTGGGATCAACTGTCCACCACCAACAAATGAAAGATGATCACGTCAGAGTGTCAGTTGAAGAGGACATCATTGCAGATATACCTATCCCTATCCCTTCTAATGATTTGAAGCTTATGAGCGATGTATTGGGTACTTTCATCTTATGGCCAAAGAACCTTGTTTCTGTTCGAGCTGAGGAAACCCTGATCAAAGCCTAAACAAGTCTATCTCCCTTCACTCAAGAAGTTTCACATCCTCCATTGAATTTCATGCAATAAGTGATTCTGATGGCATATGATACATCTTTCAAACAAGAAATTGGCCTATGGATTTAATTGTTGGCAAGTCAAGGGTAACATGCTTTCTTGAGAGGGATGATTTAATGTCCCTGATAACTCCTAGACAACATGTTATAGTTGTGATTGTCCAACTATTCTTAATATAAGTATCTTCTTCAATTCTAAGTAAATATTTTAAAAATTTTATCATTTACCTTTGATTTGTGTGCTTGCATTAATGTAAGTACATGAATCGTAGTTTGGTCTCCTCTAACAATAACGATAAAGTTGGATTCGTCTGCCCAGTTCAAATCCAAGAGAAAGGGACCGCTGCTGCTGCTATCAGATATACATACTTCTTGGTTCCATATATGCATGGGTAAGAAACAAATTTATATTTCTTAATATACATAATGCTTTATATTGCTTAATATTCATCTCTTTTTTTCAGTTATCATTGGCAATTGGTTCTTGTATGCAAGAATAGTTACATTGTCATCCTATTATGCTCCCTCGACTTCAAACTAGGGAATGAATTGAAAAAGATCATGAACTTGTAAGTTTTCTTATATTGTTACCTTTTGTGCGCAAAATTTTATGGAATTTGTGTAAAATAAGTAACTTTTGTGATTTTGATGATAGGGTTATACGAACATTCCTACACGCTGCTTATGGTAAGCATGTTCGTGACATAAAAGACCCTACATGGATCATGTCAGAGGTTAGTACATATTGGTTTGTTTTAAGAATGTATTCAATAAGCATGCTTTTATACGTGTTTTAATGATATCATGTTCTTTTTCAGAGCTGTAGGCAACCACCGGGGTCCAACTTATGTGGTTTGTATGTTTTAAGATACATTTACAATATTATCACTCTAGGCTTGACTGATTTTTAATTACTAAAGAGGTAAATGTATATTTCAAAAATTTTGTATTACTTTTATTATTTTTAAGTTACCAAGGTAATGTTTTGTCTAGCTTTAGTGTTACAAATGTTTGATCTTGCTGATCCCTTTTTTGAAGAAGATATTGATTTCATCAGCAAATGATATACATAATTCATCTATGAGCTTTTACAAAAATAGTGAGTTTTTGAATCCAATGTTACATTATTCTCATACGTATTGCTTCTGATGTATGAATTATAAAGTGTTGTTGTAATTGCAATTACATGATGTGTGATGGATTACAGTGTTGCTGCTGTGTGCAATTATAAAGTATTGTGGTTTTTATATCTAACTGGGTTTATGTCTCTGTGTAGGGCAACTTTTAGGATCTGGGTGATACAGGTCTGATGTTGATATAAGCATAGGATTTAAGGGATTTACCTCTGCACTTTTTCTTCCCTTGGTTTTTCTGTAAAACTGAGAAATTTGTCTTTCCTCTACTTTTCTTTAAAGTTTTGGAATAGAAAGTGTACAAAGTTCAGATTTTGCTATTGTCATTGTTAAATTGTGGATCATTGTTATCTCGATATATTCAAATTGTGTTTTAAAATGCTTAATGATAATGTGTTGATATTGTTGCTTAGAATGTGAGTAGGAAGAATGATGATAATTGTTGACAAATGAAATTGTTGCTTCTGATTGTGTATGACAATGTATTGATTTTCAATAATTTTTATTCTTGTTACTTTTGTAAAATGTGGGGTGTAGTAATGTTGCTCTCATTGCTTCTAATTATGTGTGATAATGTGTTGTTGCTTCTGTGTAATCTAAGATGTTGTTGAAATGGCTTGTTGGGTAAAGTTAATTTGTAAGAGGATTTTTTTTTTTAAAAAATAGAACTGTTACAACCGGTCTAAAAAAATACTTACAACTGGTCTAAAAAAAATACTTTTTTGACCAATTGTAGAGACAGTCGGTCTAAAAAGTATGACTTTTAAGACCAGTTGTACTCTAAAAACCCATGCTTTTTAGACCGGTTGTACTGTACCTACAACTAGTCTAAAAAGTCATACTTTTTAGACTGGTTGTGTAATTTTTTAGACCGGCTATATCAAGACCTAATCCAAAACCGATCAAAAAAGTCATTTTTAATCGATTTAAAAAGTCATTTGTCCACTGGTGTATAACCGAATTAAAATTTGAGGGACTAAGTTGTACCAAGTCTCATAGTTAGAGAGGGAGTCATAATTGAATTAAAACTTGAAAGATCAAAATATTAATTCTCCCTTAAATATATTGAGCAGGAAATTGGAAAAATGGGGTGAAAAAGAAGTACCTTTTATTAATAAAAATGAAAAAAATATCATCCCATCTTATCTCAATGCATTTTGTAACTTTCAGGGGCCTGACTATGTAGTTCTACATAATGTTGTGCATGAAAAACCTCTTTCTATTAGAATATATTGGCTCGTCAATGTTTGGTCATGTTGGAATGAGACGAGTCCAGCTTAAGAAAATACAGCACTCGATGCATATCAAGTCAGGATGAAAAAAATATTGGGATACCCCGTCCCCATCTCAGTGTGTATATATTACTTTTTATTTTTTTTTTTCAAATATTAAATTTCATTTTATTTTTGATTGTAGTTTCCCTAATCACTTTTAACAAGTGGGTGTAGGTCCGTAGAAAAAGCAACAGGCTAGTGAAGTTGATTGATTAGCAAGCTTCTCAATGCTGGTCTTGATGACTTAGTTATAGAGTTGCAGTGATGACAACTATTTTCTATTCCCCCGACCCACCCTATACACCATAGTCTCCATATTAAACTCAAACATAGCTATTAGTGTGACCTCAATCTTTTACATACCCATTTCTTCATGAACAAGTCAGCTATTAATGCATTCAATCAGTGTTTAAGAAACCGGACGGAACAGGACGATCCTGTCAGTCCAGCCGTCGCCCGGAGAAAGAAGGCTGCTCGAGTCAGGCATGGAAATTGTTTTTCTTATTTAGCCGTTTTAAGCCAGCATAAATCCATCTTTAGCCCAAAAACCAAAGTTAATCCAGACTGGAACAACCTTTCATTAATCGTCCGGCCTGAGTTTCATGAAGTAGATGAAAGAAGAAGAAGTAGAGATTGCTGAAGTCCTAGACAAAAGGAGCAAGAAAAGCTTTTCCGAGGAAGAAAGAGAAATATTATTATATATCTGTATCTAAGTACAGTAGCATTTTTATGACTTTGTGAGCTTGAATTTCTCTCTTTTCACACCTTGATACACATGTCCTAATATGATCTTAACCGTGTGTTTTTGTTTGAGATTGTTACAACGTTTTTTTTTTCAAACCAAATATTTTAACAACATTTTAAACTTTCTTTTATAATTTTATTTGTATATCATTTATATTCTGACATATATATTTCAGCTAAATTTTTTTAATGCCATCTCTTTTTTTTTTTTACTTATGTTATGATATGATTATAATTTTTAACCATTTACATTTTTACTTAATTTTATTACGTTGAACTAATTAAAAATACATTTTTGGCATTTTATTTTTTATTGGGTTACTTTGAATAAATTTATTGGACTTCGGCTTGGTATTTGGAACAGATGCTATCATATGTGAGTTTATTTGTATTTATTTTTTAATTTTTAAAATTATGTTACAATGGCACCTTTCTTATCTCCACATATAAGAGACTACCTCCAGTCTTAAATATAAGATATAGTTGATTTTTTTACAAAAATTAAGGAAACTAAATAAATTGCTTTAAATTATTTTTATTTATTATTTTTCCTTCAAACTAATTTATGTAACTTATAAACAAATGTATAATCTAATAATACAAAACATATATTATGATTCATTTAACTTCCTTAATCTTTCCTAAAAAAGTCAACTATATCTTATATTAAGGATTGGAGGTAGTATTTACTTCTTATGTTTGTATTATTATATATGTAAATTCTTTTTAATTATTAAGCCACCGGTTCGACTACCGTTTCGACCGATCCAATTGGATGAACCATAATCCATTGATCTCTCGAGTTCAATATCCGGTCCAGCTTTTAAAACATTGCATTCAATTCCCTTTTGTATCATCTAGACTTTAGAAGTGCATTGTGGATTTTCATTTGTTCTTGTCAACTGTTATAAGCGCATTTTCTATGTGCCTCTCTCACTCTTCTTGTGTATTATAAGCTATCCCAAAAACATTTTGCATGTTTTTGGATAAGCAGTGATAAAAAAAATTTTATTTCATATAACTTTTGTAAACTTAAGTTTGGACAAAAATCAAATAGTTATGTTTAGATTAACTTTTGTAAAAAAGTCATTTTGATAAACTGAAACTTGTTTGAATAATTAGTCAAAAAGCAAGTTTTGATTAAAATGACTAGAAATAACATGAATTTCATTAGATAATACACATTTATATTGTATTATTGTATAAAATTGATAATTTTAAAGAAATATTAAAATTAAAATTATTAAAAAAGAAATAGTTACTAAATTATTGGAAAAAATTGAAAATACTAAATTACTTAAATTTTTGAAACAATTTGGGAAAATTCCCTCATTAAAAATTTAATTGATGAGAAGGACCTAAATCAAAGTATTGATATTCTATATGTATAAAATTTGCATAATACTTATATTTAGTTCATATAAAAATTTATCAGGTCATTCTCAACCATTAAATTGTGAATGGTAACTCTTCCCAAATTTTCACCATATTTAATATTTTTTTATTCTTTGAATATTTTATAAATTTCAAATTATTGGATCTTTTAGTCCAATTTTATTTTTTCATTGAAGATAGAACTCACTTCAAGACTATTCTCTTTTTCTTCATGGTCATTTTTTCTCTCTCCACGTATGAAGGCTGCCTTAGCCAAAATGAAGGTGCCTCAAAAGTCAAATTAGCCAAAACTAGGTCCAAACATGAAAAAAGTATCAAAACACGTTTGGGCTCTTCATCGCACGATTTAGGGATCCAATCGCAGGTCTAAACACAAGCGAACGCATCTCATTTCAAGCCAAGATATTCTCAAGATGGGATGAGACACAGTAAGTGGATCCTCCAAATTCTACTTTACACAAATTGGAAAAAGAGGATAATATATGAATGCAAATGATTGGAATAGGCTAAGATAATTGATACTCTAGCCTCTGCCTTTTATATAGTGAAGTTTCAATAACAGAATTGGTTACAAAGCAATATACACAGAACACATATACAAGAGAGAATCTGTGAAAACATTTTACAGCTGTAAATGAGCTACACAAGATTTACAGCTATACTAATTTACTAATCAGGTATAGTCTCTAACATTCTCCCTCAAAAGAGAGGGTGTGGGACACAAACCAAGTTTGCTTCTAAAATGAGTGAATTGAGTGTGAGAGAGAGCCTTAGTCAAACAATCTGCAACCTGATCAGACGAAAGAATGTATCGAACATCCAGTTGCCTTGATAATGTAAGGTCTCTAACAAAATGTATATCAATTTCTATGTGTTTGCTTTAAGCATGCTGAACAGGATTTGCTGCTAGTGCTTTTGCACTCATTATCACATCAAATAACTGAAGGTGTTTTAAGAAACAGACCTATTTTAGAGATAAATGAACATAACCATTGTATTTCTGCAGTTCCATCTGCTAAAGTCCTATACTCTGATTCTGAACTAGCTCTGGCTACAAGTCTTTGTTTATTAGATGCCTATGAAATTAATGTTCCACCCAAATACAAATAGGCTCCTTCCACATATTTGCGATCATCCACATCTATGGCCCAATCAGCATCAATGAATGTTGTTAGCTAAAGTCTCTGAAATGGTTTAATATGTAAACCAAAGTGATAAGTACCTTTAAGATACCTAAATATTTGCTTGACCCCTTGAAAATAAATATCAGTTGGTTTGGCCATGAATTGACTTAGCTTATTCATAGCGAAAGCAATATTTGGTCTAGTAGTGATCAAATATTGCAACGATCCAATAGTTCTTCGATATAATGAAGGATCAGATAGAGGTTTCCCATCCTGGGTAGAAAAGTAACGCCCTGTGACTATAGGGGTGGATACCGGAGAACAATCATACATATTAAACTTTTTAAGCAAGTCCATAGTATATTTACTTTGCTTAAAATATAAGCCAGAGAAGTTTCGACACACCTCTAATATAAGGAAATAGTATACTAGGCTTAAGTCTTTCAAGGAAAACACCTTATTTAATTGCAGAATGAAATTTCTAAAGAAAATTGGATCATTACTAGTCACTAAAATATCATCCACATAGATGAGAAGAAATACCAGCCGCTTATGGGTCCAAAGAAAGAAAGAAGAGACATCACTCCAAGCATTTCAAAATCCCCAACTCATAAGAACCATCTTCAATTGATCAAACCATGTTTATGGCGCTTGTTTGAGGCCGTAAATAGCTTTTACAAGCTTGCATACATGAGTAGGATGTCATTAGCTATGAAACCCTTCTACGTGGCACATAAACACTTCTTCTTGAAGGATTCATTCTAGAACGCATTATTAATGTCAAGTTGATGGATCTCCCAATGATAAGTAACCACAATAGTAAAAATTAGTCCTATAGTTGAAGACTTTACCATTAGGCTGAACATCTCCCTGTAATCAAAACTAGTAGACCGTTGTGTTAGAATCCAAGTTTTGATGATCACAAAATGTGATTGTGTTTTTATAAGTAAATCATGTTTTGAAAGTGTAAACATTGATCCACATTTGTTACAAAATACATTTCATAAAGTTAAGAGGAAGTAACTAATAATTTGACTGATACACTAGGGTGAAGTAGCCTCACTCGATGAGAATCAACTTTGCACTTGAGTCCAGGAAGTGTTGCCTGAAAGTATGGTACAGAGGCTACTAAATTTTGAGATTTTTCAGCAACACTCGAGTGACAGGAAGTGCACTCGAGTGATGACCAAGTTTGCACTCGAGCATAAAGTCATACTCTCACAAGCACTTAACAAAAAGCCAAGTCTGAGACAGAAAATATCCGTTGCACTCGAGCACTGACTCAACACTCGAGTGAGAGCCAAAACTCACTCGAGTCCTACGAGTGAGGCACAAGAAGTGTCTATCCGAGAGTAAGCAAGAATATGAAAGTAGGAAGTGTATTCAAGTGAGACCTACTGCACTCGAGTGATGTGACATAAGTCTTGAAAGTGCAAGGTGCACTTGCAGAAAAGTGAAGGAAGTTTTGATCAGAAAGAACACCAGAATAGGATATATTCAGGTGCACTTGAGAGGACCTAACACTCATGAGTGAGAAAGCACACTTCTTCTAATACTGGTGCAAGTGCTAAGCAAAAGACTGTCCAGAAGCAAAGATATACTGATGCACTCGAGTGAGGAACTTAGCACTCGAGTGAACACCTCAACACTCCAAGTGAAAAAGCTCACTCTTTCAAAGCTTAGTGCAAGTGTTGTCTCGAAGTGAAGCCTTAAGCTGAAATACACTGATGCAGTTGAGCGAGACATATGCACTTGAATGAGGATAAGTCACACTAGCAAGTGAGAAATCTCGCTCTTGATAATTCTCAAGGAAGTGCTAATCAAAAGCTACGGCACAAGTAGAAGAATGATGATGCACTCGAGTAATGAACCAAAATTCTACAACACTTTCTATCCACACTCGAAAGTCATGCAAGTGCTAGCTGAGAAATATGGGATGCACTTGAGTGAAGCTTCAGTGCACTCGAGTAAGACCCTGACAGAAACCAAAACGAGACAGACTTACACAGCGATCAATTCAAACTTGGTTCAATGTTTTTCATTCATTATGTTTTCACTTGTTATTATTATTAAACGTTATTTAACATATATTTCAAGTGTGAAATAGGATTTTGAATGTTTGGATCAGAGATGCATATATAGTGTAACCCCTTACCTTGAAAACCATTAATATGGTTCGTAAACATGCCATTAGATTAAATTGGAGACTAACGAATAGTTTAAAACTCATTAATGTTCCTA
This sequence comes from Inga oerstediana, assembly GCA_963210345.1. Lineage (NCBI taxonomy): Eukaryota > Viridiplantae > Streptophyta > Magnoliopsida > Fabales > Fabaceae > Inga > Inga oerstediana. The sequence goes on from OY723408.1 coordinate 27,823,337, forward strand.
ACTTCAAGACAGGATTCAAACCTGTGATAAAATGGGTTTTCAAAAACTTTTCCAAAACCTATTTAATACGGACTCACATTCACTTCTTGAATATATTTGGCCTGTGCAGTTTGGTTCCATTTACTAATATCAGAGTGTATAACAAAATTCCAGATGACTCTCGGGTTCCATTCATTCACTAACAGGATCTACCGGGGCATATTCGTGCATTTCAGCTTCCCATACTGGGGATTATATAACACTATCCAAATTTACAATGTTTGTGATATATATAATCATCCCAAAAGCATGATAACCAACTAATAAAACTCAAAACTCCTAGCTGGGAGCACTATCCGCCCTTAGTCATGTTAGATCTCATGTTTTGATGATAACAAAAGAATGGTTGAAAAAGGAAATGATTAATAAACAAGTTTGAACAAAGTAATGACAGGAACAAGCATCACTTGAAGAAAGCATTGGAGTAATGAAGAAAGACCAAGAGAAAATGCTGAGGAACTTGATCAGAAGGAAGTTTTCTAAGGCATTACTCGAGGAGCTACTCGAGTAATGAGACAAAACTTGAAGTAACCAGAGACAACTTCCAGTAAACTCCTAACGTTACTTGAGTAAGTACTCGAGTAATAGTGTAAGTATTTTCAAGGTGTTCTTGGCCTGCCAATGATACTCGAGGTGATACTCGAGTAACCAGGAAAAACTTGGAGTTGCTCTCAGCCTGCCAATGTTACTCGAGGCGCTACTCGAGTAACCATGTGAAAAACTTCCAGTTGCTTTCAGGTTGCCAAAGATACTCGAGTAGCTACTCGAGTAACTCTGTTTCTGAAAATGTGGAGCTCTCGGCACTTAGTACTACTGCTAATGTTACTCGAGGAGCTACTCGAGTAACGCACTAAGGTAAGTTAAAACTTAAAGGTGGTACCCGATTAACTTGATTTCTTTTTATCTCATTTTTCCTCGAGTCCTTACTCTAGTATGCAAGTATCTAATGTTGTATTTTAAGTGGATTCCTCGAGTAAGTACCCCAGTATGCAGAAATATTTTCAAGGTAAACTTCCAGTCATTACCAGGGTAAGTCATGCCAAAAAGTACATTTACTCGAGGTTGTACCCGAGTAATCTATGCACAAATGAGTGCATTACTCGAGTCCATACCCGAGTAACAAGGTAAGTGCTCTCGGCCTTGAAATCCTGCCAACATTACTGGAGTAAAGCATCGAGTAACCAAAAGCTTATTTGAAGGTTTACTCGAGTTGGTACCCGAGTAACTCATAAAGTTGTGAGTGCATTACTTGAGTAGGTACCCGAGTAAACATATATTTCCAATGGTTTGAAAATTTGGTTATTCCATGCACTACCCGAGTATTCTTGTATTTGCTCATTGACTTGAAGTTAATTTAAGATTTCTCGATGATACTCGAGTAAGTACTCGAGTAAACTTCATGTGATACTCGAGTAGCTACTCGAGTAAGCAAACCCAGAAAGTTTGAAATCATTCCAACGGTCATTGTTTTGTCTCCTATTTGATTAACTCTTCATTATATTAGTATTCTTAGCATTTCAACAGATAAATAATGAAGAGATCTTACCAAATAAGGAAAGTCAAAAGCAACGCTCAAATGTCAACCGACCGTCACCTACCGCAACGTATGTTTTTCAAAAACTGGAAAAGTCAATAATGGCTGCGCATGCTCCAACTGACATGAAGAAATATGTTCCACCAATCATTACCAATGTATCTATATATATGGGAACATCTGAACAGAGAGATACACAAGAACATACTTACGAACGTATTATCAAGTTCATTACTCTGTTTTCCATTATACTTGTGATTCTATGCTTCAGTGATTCTTATTTACTCTGTAAGAGAGATATTTCATTCAAACTCAATATTTGTTATTGAGGTAACTTAAGGTTGTGGAACCTTGAGTTGGGATTGAATTACAACTTGTAAGGGGGAGCGAGTGTCCAGGTGTAGGAACTTGCTTGTACTGAGGTGCCAAGAACCCACTGAATCTTGGAAGTTATAGTGAAACTCTCAGAGAAGCTCTGAGGACTGGACGTAGGTCAAAGTGGTTGTGGCCGAACCAGTATAACTCCCGATGTACACTTCGGTGATATTTCTCCTTACTCTTTACTATTTTAATTCCACTGTTAAAGTTTTATATTTCCGACGAATTTGTTAAGGTCACCCAATTCACCCCCTCTTGGGTGAAACACTTGCTCTAACATTTGGTATCAGAGCTTAGGTCTTCTTGTTAAGGTTTAACAGCCTAAGAAGGATCCAATGGCAAGCATGAGTGAAGGAATTCTTCCCGACGGAGCATCCATCACTAGACCTCCAGGTTTCAGTGGCGAACACTTTTCTTTCTGGAAAGCAAAGTTTAGAGTATTCGTGATGGCTACTGAATATGGGCTATGGGATGTGATTGAGAGTGGAAACTATCAACCTACAAAGATTGTAGATTCTCAGAAAATTCCCAAGACGCCAGCGGAATATGATGAGAATGACAAGAAACTTATCACTCTCAACAGCAAGGCAATTCTGATGTTACAAAGTGCTTTGAGTCAGAGTGAATATTTCAGAATTTGCACACTCCCAACAGCAAAGGAAATGTGGGAAGCTCTGGAAATCGCCCATGAAGGAACTTCGGGAATAAAGGAGAATCGCATCAACACATTGATCACTGAATTCGATCTACTTCGAATGAAATCAGGTGAGTCAATTTCTAAATTCGAACTTAGATATACTCATCTTGTTAATCAACTTGCAGCACTTGGTAAAGCCTATGATCAACATACCCAAGTACGAAAGATTTTGAATATTCTTTCTAAAGAGTGGGAGGCCAAAGTCACAGCGATAGAAGAGGCAAAAGGAGAATCAATGAGATCAGTTGCTTCTCTATTTGGAAGCCTTTCTGAATATGAAAGCAAATTAAAGTTCAAACGGAAACTAGATGACATCGGTGACAAAAGAAAGAAAGGTCTAGCAATAAAAGCGAAAGAAGAAAATCAAGATCAGGATGAGGAGTTTGATGATGATGAAATGGGCTTAATCATAAAATGATTCAGAAAGTTCTACAAGAAAGGTCAAGGATTCAAACATTTTCAAAAAGGTGGAACTAGCAACAAAGATCATATCATTTGCTACGAATGTGGAAAACCAGGACATATCAAATCAGAATGTCCAGAACTAAATCAAAAGAGCAAAGAAAAGAGAAAAGGCAAATTCTTTAACAAAAAGAAGGCCTTTGTATCTGCTATATGGGGAGATAGTTCCTCTGACGAAGAAAGTGATGACGAAGAAGTAGCCAATATATGTCTTGTTGCTCAAGAAGAAACAGAAGAAGAGGTAAATGATTCTGACCCTACCTATGATGAATTACTCTCTGAATATAATGCTTTACATTCTGAATTCATCAAAGTAGTTAAAGAATTGATTGTTTCAAAAAGAAAAACAAAGTTCTTGAAATTGAACTTAAAGAAAGTTCAGAAAAGAATTGTGAAAATTGTTCTTCATTGAAAAAGAAAAACATTGATCTCATAAAAACTCTTGAAAAGTTTACCAAAGGAAGTGAGATGCTAAGTGTAATTTTAAAAGAACAACGATGTGTAAATGACCGATCTGGAATTGGATATGATCCAAAGTCAGATAAAAGGAAAGGTAGAAAGAAAGCAGGAGGTAAGTCATATTTGAATTATTTCCAGCATACTGTGCATACATCAAATCCTTTTGCATTTTGTAATTACTATAATAGAAAAGGTCATTATACATCTTCATGCATACATAAGAAGAAAGAAACAATAGGAACCTACAAATGGGTACCTAAAGGTTCATATATTCAGAAAATCATTTGTATTAACCCAAAAGGACCCAAAAAGATGTGGGTACCTAAGATTTAGTCCTTCAATTGCAGATATGTCTCAAAGCATCTAAAAACAACAAGTGGTACATAGACAGTGGATGCTCTAGACATATGACCGAGGATTTTGAAAGTTTTACCACATTGCAACCTAAGGAAGGTGGCAAGGTAAAATTTGGAGGAAATCAATCCGGAAAGATTGCAGGAATTGGTGAAATAAAAAATGACAAAGGAATACAAGTCAAAGATGTATATTACGTTGAAGGCTTGTGTCATAATTTGCTGAGTGTAAGTCAAAGTGCAGATAAAGACAACTGGATAATATTTGATTCAGAGGAATGTCTGATTGTCAACAAGGAAGACTTACAACTCGATAAGAAAAATATCAAGGCAAAACTCAGAGCTAAAAGGGAAGGTAACTGTTATACTCTAGATATTAGTAGAAATGAATCTGAAAATTGTTTTCTGAGTAATGCCGATGAAAGTTGGTTATGGCATAAGAGATTGGCTCATGTCAATATGCATCAACTAGGCAAACTACTCAAAAAGGATTTAGTGCTTGGATTACCCAAAGTAAATTTCAAAAATGACTTGATTTGTGATGCATGTCAAAAGGGTAAACAAACTAAATCATCTTTCAAATTGAAAAATGAGATTTCAACAAATAGACCATTACAATTATTGCATATGGATTTAGTGGGTCCAGTAAGAGTAAAGAGTCTTGGTGGCAACCTATATTCATTAGTCATTGTTGATGATTTCTCTAGATTTACATGGGTTATTTTTCTATCATCAAAGGATGAGACATTTGAAGAATTTATTGTTTTTGCCAAGAAAGTGCAAAATGAGAAAGGTATGTCCATTGCACGTATTAGGACCGACCATGGTGGAGAATTTGAAAATCAAGCCTTTGAAGAATATTGTGATACTAATGGTATTGATCACAATTTCTCTGCTCCAAGGACGCCTCAACAAAATGGAGTTGTGGAACGCAAGAATAGAGTACTCACTGAAATGGCTAGAGCAATGTTGAATGAAAAGAATGTGTCTCAAGTATTTTGGGCTGATGCTATGAGTACATCATGCTACATTTCAAATAGAGCCTATATCAGAACAAAACTTGGAAAGACACCATACGAGCTGTATAAAGGGAGAAAGCCAAACATTGCTCATCTACATATCTTCGGTTGTAAGTGTTTCATTCATAATAATGGTAAAGATAACTTAGGAAAATTTGATTCTAAAATAGATGAAGGAATTTTCCTAGGATATTCTAACCGAAGTAAAGCATATAGAGTTTACAATAAAAGAACATGTATTATTGAAGAATCAATTCATATTGTATTTGATGAATTTGAATCCTCTGACAAAACCATTGATGAAGAACAGGAAGTTGGTTTAAATCAAGAAAATGGTCAATCTATTTCTAAATCTCTTATTCCAGAGGTTGATGAAATGAAGGAAGAAGAGCAATCCCTAGGTCAACCTAGAGCTTGGAAATACAATAAAAGTCATCCCTTAGATCAAGTCATAGGAGATGTGAATGAAGGGATCAAAACTAGAAATAGAATTTTCAATGAAGTAAGTTTTTCTGCATTCATTTCTGAGATTGAACCTTTTAATATTGATGAAGCCCTATCAGACAATGATTGGGTTATAGCAATGCAAGAAGAACTAAATCAATTTGAGAGAAATCAAGTTTGGGATTTGGTGCCCCGACCCAAAGATCATCCGATCATTGGTACTAAATGGGTATTCAAAAACAAACTCGATGAATATGCAATTATTGTCAGAAACAAGGCAAGATTGGTGGCCAAAGGCTATAATCAAGAAGAAGGGATTGATTATGAGGAAACGTATGCTCCAGTGGCTAGATTGGAAGCTATAAGTGTACTCTTAGCCTTTGCATGCATCAAAGGATTCAAACTCTATCAAATGGATGTAAAGAGTGCTTTTCTAAATGGTTACATCATGGAAGAAGTGTATGTAGAACAACCTCCAGGTTTTGAGGGTGTTACTAAACCTGACCATGTTTTCAAACTCAAAAAGGCTTTATATGGTTTAAAACAAGCTCCTAGAGCCTGGTATGAAAGGCTCAGCAAGTTTCTTATCGATCAAGGTTTTGTACGAGGAAAAGTTGATACAACACTCTTTATAAAACGAAAACACAATGATATTTTAATTGTTCAAATATATGTTGATGACATTGTTTTCGGTGCTACTAATGAATCTCTGTGTAAGGAATTTTCTGAGATAATGCAGGGAGAATTTGAGATGTCAATGATGGGAGAATTGAATTTCTTTCTTGGTTTACAAATTAAACAAAGAAAGAATGGAATCTTCATATCTCAAACAAAGTATTTAAAAGAGTTATTAAAGAAGTATGGAATGGATGAAGCAAATGGCACGGACACACCTATGAGCTCAACTACGTTACTTGATGCTGATGTCAAAGGAAAAGACTACAACATCACGAAATATAGAGGAATGATTGGATCATTACTCTATCTCACGGCAAGCAGACCAGACATCCAATTTAGTGTTGGCATATGTGCAAGATATCAATCAGCACCAAAGGAATCACATGCTGAAACCGTCAAACGAATCTTTAGATACCTTGCTGACACACCCGAATTGGGTTTGTGGTATCCGAAAGGAAGAAGTGAATACCTTGTTGCATACTTAGATTCAGATCATGGAGGATACAAAACAGACAGAAAAAGCACCAGTGGACAAGGACAATTTCTTGGAGGATCTCTTGTATCATGGTTCAGCAAGAAACAAAATACAGTGTCTCTCTCGTCAACGGAAGCCGAGTATGTTGCAGTCTCAAGTTGTTGTGTGTAACACCCCGATTTTCGATTAAGGGCTAATGGCATTGAGATTGATTGTAAAATTGTGTAATTAAATATTTTGGGAGAAATATGATATGAATTTGGTGTAAATGTGTGTGGTATTAGAGATCAAGGGATGAGATGTTGCCAAGTGGCATTATGGTGGACCATAGGATGAGGCATAAGAGACAAAAACCACTTTTTTCTCTCTCCTCTCTCTCCTATGCGTTTTTAGGGGCAGATTTTTCTACACTCTTCCTCATCTTCATCATCACACACTCATCTCTCTCTTCTCTCTTCATTTCCTCCATTGTTGGCCAAGAGAGAGAAAAGAAAAGTTGGATTTGAGGTAAGCAAATGGCCTCAAATGCCAAAATGCTCTTCATTAACATTGTTCCTTGAGCTAAGAGCTTTCATCCTATGGTTTTAGATTCTCCATTGGTGGTGATTGAGGAATCACGAAATTATGAACTTGGGAGAATCATGAAGTGCCTTTGGGAAAGTTGTTGAGGTGAGTGAAAGCTTCCTTCTCATATAAGATTTGTGGCCATTGATTAGGCCTTAAATTTCTGGAATTTTAGCCCTAATTTCGTGATTTAGGGTCTTGTGGTGTTTGAATTATTGTTGTCATGGAATTAGTGCCTTGTTAAGTGTTTTGAATAAATGGTATTGAATTGAAGCTTAAATGTGAAGTTTGGCACTTTTTGTGTTGGTTTTATGCTTTGGTCAAAACAGGGCATATAAATGGGTTGTGAATTTGGTCATTTTGAGGTTACCATTGTGTTCCTTGAGTGATTTTGTGTGGGAATAAGCTTGGTTATTAATTTTGGAGTTATTGAACACTTTGGTAGAAAATTGGAAATCTGTTTGGTTTAAGCTCTGTTTTGTGCAGTAATTTTGTTTGAGCGTTTTGAATGACCAATGGTATTGGAAAATTCTGAAACTTTCCAGTCTTAAATTTCACATCCCAAGCTTCAAAATGGGCACATAATTTGTGCCATTTCGTTTTTTCTACTGTGAGTTATAGCTGTCCAACGTTTGAGGTCGAAAATGGATTCTGTTTTGGGACAGTCTTGAGTTTTTGGTGATTCTGTATTTGTGTGGTGATTTCCAGTGAAGGGCTATATTTTTCCTTGAAAGAGGACTTATATACCTTTCTTTTGGCTTTGAAATCACCTCATTTCGATTTTTGTGGAATTAGTTATGATTTTTGGAAGTTCAGCCAAGAAACAGGATTTTCTGGGCCGCGGCCCGAGGATGCTGGGCCGCAGCCCAAATGTTTCTGGACAGTTTTGGGCTGCAGCCCACGGATTTTGGGCCGCGGCCCACCCCCAAAAATCAGTGTTTTGCACTTTTCAAAGGAGATCTTTGGTCAAGTGTTTCCCAAGCCTTTAGGCATATGTTTGGGCTTTAATTAGCCTCCTAAAGGTGTTAAATGATAACCAACATTAAGTGTTTGAGAGTTAAGGAATTGGAAAAGGGATTAACCCTATGTCCTTGTTTGGTTATAGGGTTGGATAGTCGCCCTGATCGTGGTTTGGTGTTCGTTTTGTTCGTGAGTAGCTGTGCTGGAGCTTACGTGGAAAGAGAGTAGGGAACTTACCTCTCCTGCATGTATTGATAATTGTATTTGTGTATTGATGCATGTTATTGCTTTGCGTGATTATGTGAGACATGTATGAATGATTGTAGCTCTGTTTCTAGTTATGCTATGGCCATGAGTATGTTGTTGAAACATTGAGCATGCGGATATATCATGATGTGAACATGAGTTATTGTGATGCAAGCATGTCATGCATTAAATACTTATCTTGCATGCATATTGTTATGTGTTTCCTACTGAGATTCCCCAGAATCTCACCCTCCCCTATCAACATTTTAGACAGGGAAGGAAGATTGAGGATGAAGCAAGCATCCAAGGACGAAGAGGACTCGTTTCTGGGTGAGAGCTTAGTAGTTGGTTATCAATGCGTAATTGGGATTATGTATTTGTTTATATGGATCAATACTGGAGTATGTATTCGAGTAGGTTGTGTAATCCCTATTGGTTGAATTGTATGGGCTAATGTGCCCTATGATTATTGAGCGAAGATATGATTCCGGGATTGCCGGAAATTTATATTGCGTACTCTGATATTTGTATAAATGTAATTTATCTTCGCATAGTAATTATATTCGGAGTGTAAATATGAGACCGTGTTTTTAATAATTTCGAAATGTAATTGTGAAAACCCCGTCTGGTTGATGGGTTTATAAATGATGTTTTGTCTTATTGGTCTCTATTTCACGTTAATTGCATAATCCGGATATTAATTACGGCAGGGGGTTACATTGTGCACAAGTAATATGGTTAAAACAACAACTACAAGATCTTGGTATTTATCTCAAAGAAATACCAATCTATTGTGACAATACTAGTACGATAAGCTTGGCAAAGAATCCAGTTCAACACTCTAGAACTAAGCATATCGATGTCAGACATCACTTCATCAGAGATCATGTTCAAAAGAAAGATGTGAAAGTGATATTCATTCCTACTCATCTTCAATTAGCTGATATCTTTACAAAACCCCTTGCAAAAGATCAATTTCTTTACATTAGGAGAGAATTGGGAATGGTAAATCCCAATGAGTTATAAGTAATTTCAGTTTTTCATAATATTAGATGAAGTCATTTGTTAAAATTTTGATGATTACTAACTTAAGCATCGGAGTATATAGAAATTTGTTTTGCAGGAAGATTGAAACTCTGTTTTTGAGAAATAAAAACAGAGGTAATCAGATGACACATTTACTGGAGTACCAACTTGAAGTTACCATTAACAGAGAAGCATTACCCGAGGAACAACTTGAAGTAAAGAAGCACTTTACTCGAGTATGTACTCGAGTAATGGACTTCAAAACTGGAAGTAACGGATCAAGTTACTTGATTTTCAAACATAACGGTTCAGTTTTCAAAGAAATGAAGAGTCAGAAGTTGAAAAGCAGGTTATTCGAGGCGAGCCTCGAGTAAAGTTGAAGCTTACTCGAGTAAGGCCTCGAGTAATGTCGGAGTCCAGATTCTCAAATTGAAGAAAAATGACTAAAATCTGATGAGAATGGGTTATAAATGATCGAGGGAACATCCATGGATAATTACTATATTATTCATGCCAGGTACGCAATTTAAATGAATTATTTTAGAATTTTTCTGTATGAACACCCGAGGGAGGCCTCGAGTAAACTTGAAGTTTACTCGAGTAAGGCCTCGAGTAAAGTCGGGTTCTAGGTCTTTATCTGTCGCAAACTCGGTCATTTCCATAAAATCTCCTCAAGTAAATCACTATTCTCTCTCACAGAAACTTTTCACAAGTGATTCCTTGCTTCATTTCCGTCAAAACCCAAGAAATTTCAGCTCCAAAAACCTCCTATTTTTCTCAGTATCTCTGTGCCCTATTCCGCATCTGTATCTCTGTTTTTCAGAAAATTTCAGTTTTCAATTCTCCAGAAAGATGAGAACTAAAAATCTTACTCCTCTGAAACCCAACAACACTCTGATCCTATTTCTTCTCCTCCCAAGAAGAGAAGAAAACTCACCCCAAGACCAAAAGCTAAAGTTCCTCTTCAACCGAAACCCAAAGGTGTGGTGATTAAATAGCCTATTGCTACAAGGGCTCAATCCAAAAAGAGTACCTCAACCGGAAGAGGGAAGAGTGCCAAATCTTCCTCACCTCCTCCCTCTGATTCCTCTACCCCTTCTTTCACTCCAAAGCCTACCAAAAAGCCTAAATATGATAGGAATGTGGCTAAGGCTATGGCTGGGATCATTGATCAAATGGAGAAAGGACAATCTTCTAAGAAGTCCAAAGTGCCGGAAGAAGAGATCACCAACCCTCCAAAAGGGTTCAACGTCAACAAATTGGTGGAGTCTCCCAAGTATCTATCCCAATTCTCCAGGAGGAAAGTGTGCAAGACACACTATGTGGATCTCAGGCTACTTCAGGAGGTATTGAAGCACGACCTTAGTCCATATTTAGATCCTTTTATGCCTTGGTTATCCATTAGATTGCCTTTTTGCACAAAGGTAATCACTCATTTTTATTGTAACTTAGAGATCATAGATGAGCCTAACCGAACCTCAGTTGAGGAAGAGATGACCACTACTGTGAGAGGCCAAAAGATACTTATATCTCCCTCTAGGATTAATTTATGGTTGGGAATTGAGAACCCCCCAGATGATATTTATTCCCAACTTGAGCCAAATCAAATCTTCACTATCCTTAAACCCGGTGAGCTAGTTGGCCCTCTAAATTTCAAGCCCAGTGATATGTGTGATCATCATAGGGTCCTTTGGTACATTTACTCTAGGTCCCTAGTGAACAAAGCCAACAACTATACCCACTTCTCCGATAGGGACTTTAGGTGGTTTGCTTCACTTCTCCTGAAGGAGTAGAAAGATCTGGGAGAGTATATTTTCTCGGAGATGAAGAGATATAAGGTGGATAGGAAGGCTACAACACCAATGCCATATCCTCAGATTGTGTCACTGATCTTAAAAGAAAACAAGATATGGTATTTGGATAGCAAGGAGCCAGTTGAGAGGATGACCCCGGTCGGGAGAAACCAGATTGGGAAATTAAACATTGACATCCCTCTCAAAGGCCCTTTGGAGTCTGGGTCCAAGAAGAAGAGGAAGACCACTGAGGCAAAGACCAGCAAGTTGGATGGCACTCAGTCATCGGCTCCAGCTGCTACCACATCATCGCCATCCTTTCTCAATGCCACTCTCCAGTACTTCATGGAGAACATGCTCAGAGGTTTCCATGTGGACATCACCAACACAAATGCCAAACTGATAACCCACATGAATACCAAGATGGGAGAGTTGGTTGACAGAATGGACAAGAGGCATGAGGAGTTGCTAGCAGAGCAACGTGCCCAGGGAGAAACTTTGAGATTGATTCTGGCATGACTGGACTCTTTGGGTCCTGGACCTTCTGCCGGTCCCTCCTCTTCTACACTACCTCCACCAGAGAACCCTCCTACTTATACTCCTATTCCTGAGGCTGAACCATCTATTCCTCCGGTCTCTGATCCACTTGAGCCCCAAGGCAAAGATATTCTATTCACAGTGGACGATCCTGAAACTCATGAGACCACACATATCATCATTGATGATTCACCTCCCAAACCTCAGCCAGAAACCACTCCTAAACCTATTCCTTCTCCTACCCAAACAGAGGAAATATCTCCCTCCTCCTCCCCTGAACATCATACTCCTAAGGCTGAGACTACTCCTAAGATTCAGACCACTCCAGAAGGAGAAACCTCTACTATGGTTTGTCTTCCAACCTTCTCCTCCCGGCGATGACATCCATATCCCACCAGTCCATCTGCCTGACCCAGTGCCCTCTAGCTCATTTGATTCTTTGGATTTAGATGATTCTATGGTCTTTCCAGTGACACCCATTTCCATGGTCAAGCCTCCTAGCCCTCCACTTGATTGATGAAGCCAAAAAGGGGGAGAAGAGCTTGAGAGTGATTTTGTGGATGTGTCCTAGTTTACTTTGGGGTATTTGGTTGTACATGGGTTTTTAGGGAGCATTTTGAATTTCTTTGAACTTTATTTTGTAATTTGAAAATTTTAAGTTTAATGCAAGTGTGTTTAAGTTATGATTTCATTTTAAGTTCATTTAAGCTTTAAATTATGATACATGTTTGGACTAATGAAGTTATTGTGTATGCAAGGTGTATGCTATGAATTCAAATTTAATAAGACATATTTAATTGAGAATCCAATTTGATAAAAAATGTTCAAAATCACCAAGTTTTGTCATCATCAAAAAGGGGGAGAATGTTAGATCTCATGTTTTGATGATAACAAAAGAATGGTTGAAAAAGGAAATGATTAATAAACAAGTTTGAACAAAGTAATGACAGGAATAAGCATCACTTGAAGTAAGCATTGGAGTAATGAAGAAAGACCAAGAGAAAATGCTGAGGAACTTGATCTGAAGGAAGTTTTCTAAGGCATTACTCGAGGAGCTACTCGAGTAATGAGACAAAACTTGAAGTAACCAGAGACAACTTCCAGTAAACTCCTAACGTTACTCGAGTAAGTACTCGAGTAATAGTGTAAGTATTTTCAAGGTGTTCTCGGCCTGCCAATGATACTCGAGGTGATACTCAAGTAACCAGGAAAAACTTGGAGTTGCTCTCGGCCTGCCAATGTTACTCGAGGCGCTACTCGAGTAACCATGTGAAAAACTTCCAGTTGCTTTCAGGTTGCCAAAGATACTCGAGTAGCTACTCGAGTAACTCTGTTTCTGAAAATGTGGAGCTCTCGGCACTTAGTACTACTGCTAATGTTACTCGAGGAGCTACTCGAGTAACGCACTAAGGTAAGTTAAAACTTGAAGGTGGTACCCGATTAACTTGATTTCTTTTTATCTCATTTTTCCTCGAGTCCTTACTCTAGTATGCAAGTATCTAATGTTGTATTTTAAGTGGATTCCTCGAGTAAGTACCCCAGTATGCAGAAATATTTTCAAGGTAAACTTCCAGTCATTACCAGGGTAAGTCATGCCAAAAAGTACATTTACTCGAGGTTGTACCCGAGTAATCTATGCACAACTGAGTGCATTACTCGAGTCCATACCCGAGTAACAAGGTAAGTGCTCTCGGCCTTGAAATCTTGCCAACATTACTGGAGTAAAGCATCGAGTAACCAAAAGTTTATTTGAAGGTTTACTCGAGTTGGTACCCGAGTAACTCATAAAGTTGTGAGTGCATTACTTGAGTAGGTACCCGAGTAAACATATATTTCCAATGGTTTGAAAATTTGGTTATTCCATGCACTACCCGAGTATTCTTGTATTTGCTCATTGACTTGAAGTTAATTTAAGATTTCCCGATGATACTCGAGTAAGTACTCGAGTAAACTTCATGTGATACTCGAGTAGCTACTCGAGTAAGCAAACCCAGAAAGTTTGAAATCATTCCAACGGTCATTGTTTTGTCTCCTATTTGATTAACTCTTCATTATATTAGTATTCTTAGCATTTCAACATATAAACAATGAAGAGATCTTACCAAATAAGGAAAGTCAAAAGCAACGCTCAAATGTCAACCGACTGTCACCTACCGCAACGTTTGTTTTTCAAAAACTGGAAAAGTTAATAATGGCTGCGCACGCTCCAACGGACATGAAGAAATATGTTCCACCAATCATTACCAACGTATCTATATATATGGGAACTTCTGAACAGAGAGATACACAAGAACACACTTACGAACGTATCATCAAGTTCATTACTCTGTTTTCCATTATACTTGTGATTCTATGCTTCAGTGATTCTTATTTACTCTGTAAGAAAGATATTTCATTCAAACTCAATATTTGTTATTGAGGTAACTTAAGGTTGTGGAACCTTGAGTTGGGATTGAATTACAACTTGTAAGGGGGAGCGAGTGTCCAGGTGTAGGAACTTGCTTGTACTGAGGTGCCAAGAACCCACTGAATCTTGGAAGTTATAGTGAAACTCTCAGAGAAGCTCTGAGGACTGGACGTAGGTCAAAGTGGTTGTGGCCGAACCAGTATAACTCCCGGTGTACACTTCGGTGATATTTCTCCTTACTCTTTACTGTTTTAATTCCACTGTTAAAGTTTTATATTTCCGACGAATTTGTTAAGGTCACCCAATTCACCCCCCTCTTGGGTGAAACGCTTGCTCTAACAAGTCACTCACTTCTCCTTAGATCCGCTTGCCCTGGCTATAGGTTAGTCATTGGAAAGAATGAGATTCATATAAATCTCAGTAGTAACAATTCATTCATAAGATATATAATAACAAAGCATGTAAGCAAATCACAGAGTAGAAATCACATTCATGACTTTCATCACATAACGACAGCTCTCACTGCTGTATATAAAATACGACAGCTTTTACTGTAATCATAATAATGACAGCTTCCATTGTATTCATAATAACGACAGCATCACAGCTGTATTTGCAGCAGCATCCTCATTCGTTACAATTCAATGATAAGCACAAACATACAATGCATTATACATGATATAAGAGAAAGAGTCACTACCTTGGTCTTTTCAGTCTTTTTATTGCACAAATTTCTTACGCTCAGGGCAGATACTGAATCCTATAATTAGAATTACAGATGACAGGTTATTACTTAATCCAATTCTTCTTTAATTCAAACACTCAAGTTGGTTATCATTAGGGACATTTAACCAAGTCAACTATAGAGTTAAAGTGGTCAATTAACCTAAATGACCAAATTCTAACCTCAAAGTTCAACAATATTACATTATGCCATTACATCTTTAATTTTCGCATAAGTGACCAAATCTGCCAGAATTTTTCATCAACTTTGAAAAATCATATCTTTATGTACAAAAATTGAATCACAATGATTCTAAAGGCTATGTGACCCTTATTTAGTCTATTTTCAAGGAAAAATACCATCCACAGCCAGTTGGATGCACAACATTCCCAGATTTGTCATTTATTGCACACTGCCAGAATTCAACCCAGTTTTCATGACCTAAATTCAAAACTTCATAACTCCTAGTGTACAAATCAAAATGATGTAAATGACCTATCAAATTAAATCTTGATATGTCTAATTTTATTCTAAAAAGTTTCAGAATTTTTTGACATCATTTGTTTATTCAAAAACACCACAAAATCAAGATACCTTGCTGAAATTCTGTTCAGGCAGAAAATCCAATTTTACACTTTGAGTTTCAATGACCCAAAATGCACAACCCGAGGCTATGCCCACACAATTTTTCTTCTGGAACACAATGGTAACATCAAAATGAACAAATTCTCACTCATTCCCTACATCCTGTTTTGGGCAGAAATTCAACAAAAATTCCAACAATTACCATAATTCCAATTTAAGCCCCTAACTAGCTTCCTATGTCCTCTAAGCATCATAAAAGACCATGAACATAATCAAATCACCATGACTCTTCAAAACCCTAGGTTGGACTAAATTAGGGTAGAATTACACATGTCAAAATTCTCTTTCAACCTACACAACTCATAGCTTAAATTGAAGCTAATACTCACATCTTGCTCCTCCTTAGGTTCTTCTTTGATTCTCCAACTTTTGTTCTTGGAAGATGACTCAAAACACTTGCGACCCGTACGCTTGCTGAAGCTAAATGACAAACAATTGAGTATGGGCAGAATTATTCAAAACAGAGGACTTTGAATTTAGAATAAATTAAGAAACATGAACTGGGCATACACTTGGTCCATGGAAGTACCTTCAAGTAAAGATAGTTCCATATAAGAAACACGAGATAAAGCATTAGCGGCCCTATTCAGACTTCCAAGCCAATATTCAATATTGAAATGATAGCCCAAAAGTTTAAGAAGACATTGCTCTTGGTCTGGTGTTTGTATCGCTTGACCGTATAGATGTCGAAGGCTGGCATGATTGGTTCTGATGGTAAAATGGTTGCCCAACATATAAGGTCAAAATTTGACCACAACCTCAATGATTACGTAGAGTTCCCTCACATAGACAGACTAAGCTTGCATTCGAGGTGATAATTTCTTTAAAAAATATGCGATAGGATGGGAATCCTAACTCAAAATTGCTCCTATACCTGTACCAGAAGCATTTGTTTCTAAGATAAATGGTTTCTTGAAATCTGGTAGAGCTAACATTGGAGCTTTTGTCAACGCTAGTTTACGATTAATGAAAGCTATATGTGTTGAAGGTTACATGACGAAAGTGACCAGACGAAAGCATCTTTTTAAGAAGATCAGTCAAAGGTGCTGCGAGTTGGGCGAAGTGCTTGATGAAATGGCGATAATACCTACTAAACCCAAGGAAACCCTTAAGTTGTGATATTGTCATTGGGACAGGCCAGTCTTAGACCACCTAAATCTTTTCTTTATCTATCTCGACATCATGGGCTGAAATGACATGGCCTAGATGTCAATACGGGTTTAACTAAAAGCACATTTGGCTATTTTGGCAAATAATTGATGATTGGATAATGTTTCCAAAGCCAATGACATGTGTTGTAAGTGCAAAGACCACGTAGCGCAGTAGATTAATATATCATCAAAAAAATGAGGATGAACTTCCGTAGATATGGCTGAAATACTGAATTCATCAAAGCTTGGGAAGGTCATCGGTGCATTTGTGAGGCTAAATGGCATAACTAACCATTCATAGAGACTATGATGGGTTTGAAAAGCAGTCTTTTCATGATCTTTGTCACACATCAATATTTGGTGATAACCGGATCGGAGATCTAATTTGGAAAAATATTCAAACCATGAAGTTCGTCGAGTAGTTCATTGATTGTAGGCATTAGAAATGCAACTCAAACTGTGATTGCATTCAATGCCCTATAATCCACACTAAACTTCCACGTGCCAACATTCTTTTTAACTAAAAGCATGAGAGCAGAAAATGGACTTGAACTTGGCTGAATTAAGCCGTCAGTTAGTAACCCAAAAATAATGTTCTCATTTTCAGTCTTTTGAGAAGTTGGGTAACGATAGGGATGAACTCTGATAGGTCCTGTTGCTAGGGTAAGTTCGATCCGATGCTCAAATGCTCTAATCGGAGGTAATCCATGTAGTTCAGCAAATACATGTTTGAATTTTTCAAGAATATCCTGAAGCTCTATAGGCAACGTTGTTCTAGTCTCATTGGGAAATAAAGGATTTGATTCTAGCATAAACATTTCAACAATAGTATCTGTATATGCGAAGAGAATCAAGTGATGACATTGGGCCACGTTAGCCTACGAGCCTCAGTAGCCTTTCAAAGTGATAAATTTCCTGTTTAATAGGAATTTGACTGTAGATGCACATGCACCATAATATGCCACGTAGGGTCCCAAAGTTTCCAACCAATATGTGCCAATTATAGCGTCTACCCCTGCCACTAGTAACATGAACATATTGACAAAAATGTTGTGGCTAGAGATCTAAATCGACACGTCCACCACTCGTTCGTTGCTACTTAAGATCGACCATGTGCCTCCTAACACTCTAATTGTTTGAGTGTACTCCACCAGTATACCAAGATTTTTAACCACTTGTGGATGCATAAAATTGTCTAAGCTTCCACCATCTTATAGTATTTGGACTTTGGACCCAACAATTGATCCAGTGAATCGAATGGTAGCTGCTCCTTGAGTACCACATAAAGCAGGTAAAGAGAGGTGGTAGAGAGTGGCATCAACCTCTAGATCCTGTGGTTTTGTAGGATCGGTAATCTCCTCATCATCATATATCATCATCATCAGGTGTTTATTGGGACAACGATGCAATGGAGAGAATTTGGTGTCACATGTATAACATAAGCCTTTTTCTCGTCTTACTTACATTTTGGCTATCGTCATTCGTTTGATCGGTGGTGTGGTATGAGTTGGTAACAGTGGAGGCAGATTTGCCTTCCCTCTCCCTATTAACATTTAAGCAACGGAAGGTGACGAAACCATTGTATGTGGTAGGATAACTTTGGAAAAAGAGGACCCAGTAGAAGAATATCTATTTTTCAGAGTATCGATTTTAGGAATAAAGCCACCGGACGTTGAGATTTCGGCAAATAATCGAGCGAGTGCCATAGCACTAACCAATGTGGTAGGTCATTGAACCATCACATCCCATTTCAGAGTTGGAAGAAGACCCCCAAGATAGTAATTAAGTAGAGCTGATTCTGGTAATTCCTCCATTTGGTTAGCAAAAGATAAAACCTGAGAATTATAAGTTTCTAAAGAACCATCCCCCGAGGCCTGCATAAGTTTAAATAGTTGGGAACGAGCACAATCAAATTGGGATGGTCCATACTGTATTTCAATTTCTTTAGCAAACATAAACCAATTGGGAATGTGACCAGCACAATCAAGCATCTAAAACCATGGTAAGACTATACCCTCAAAATGCACTAAAGTGATGACTAGTTTCTGAGAATTTGGATTGTCATAATATTAGAAATATTGTTCAGCCCTAAATATCCAGTCCAGAGCACTGTTTCCATCAAAACGAGGGAAATCGAGTTTCACTGGTTTATGAGTAGATCCAACGGTGGCCAAACTTGAAGCAGTGGTGTTAGAAAGATGGGAACCATCCTGAGAAGGCGATGATGGTTGTGCAATCCGAAGTTGTAACGAATCGATGGATTTAACCAAAGATTGAAGCGTAACACCCATTTGGTCAAGTCGAGCAAAACGGTTCTTAGCGTAGTTAATGAATTCAGAGTTCTTCTTGATTTCAGCTTGCATCTCTTTCATGCGAATGTTGTCTGCTATCACTGAAGCACAAAGAAAATGTTCAATGAAAGCACCAAAATGTAATGGCTCAATAGAAACAATAAGAAATGAGATAAAACTTAATATATTTGATTAATAAATCTATGAATCCATAATCCAATTTAGCAGAAAACTAAAGTAGAAAATTCAGTAACGGAAAGGAGAGAATGGTATAGAGAAAAACCCAAAGAGAGAAGAGATTCCTAAATACATCTGACACCTACTACTCTACTCTCTCTCCCCTTATATTCACTCTATCCTCTCTAATTCCCGTAACTTCCAGGTCTTTCTTTTGGACCTAAGGTTTATTCTGATCTATTTCATCATTTGGGCCTGTTTCCATATTATTTTCAGAGCCCATGTTATTCCAACTCAATACATAGGGCATAGCCATACAAGTACATTTGACTTTAGTTTACAAGTGTTTACAAGAGTGGTTATAGAAAGCTCTTGAGGATAATAAATGATAAATTGTATTCGCATTCTAATGTTAGCATAGGACTGATTTAGAGAGATCTGATGTCTCTGTTTTCAAAAGCGATGATTATTCTGGACTAATTTTCAATTGGTTGAAGGTTCTTCTAGTTGACATCCAAAGCAACACAAACTAATATTCATGAATTAAAAAAAAATGGTCCCTATGGAATAAAATCTAGAGGATGTAAATTGAAACAAAGCATTAACAAAATTGTTTCACAAAATTGAACTATGCCATTTTTCCTTGTTATGTCATGTGTTAAGGTAAAATGCCTTGGTAGAGCATAAGCTAATTTGAAATGGTTGTATTGTATATTAGTGCAATGATTTCTTTTGTTTGGATTAGATTCTAATAATGGTTCAACCTTATAGGACGGAATCATGCTCTTTAACGTGAAATTTTTATTATCCTTTTTTTTTTTGGTTTTGGAATGTATGGGAAGCACTTTGATAAAAATCATAGGTTGAGTATTGATATATGAATTTTCCTCTGCCTCTTTCCAAAGCTACTAGTCACTATCTTTCGTATAGCATTTTTTTCAAGTTAACACAGATATTGGTAGTCATTTGATGAATTCGGATCCTCTCCCTTGCTTTTCCATCCCTTTCCTCTCCTTTACCCAAAACTCACCATTTTGGGTGTAAAAAAGGGGAGGTTGGAACCTGTTTTTCTTTTCAAAAATAATATGCAATACCTTAAAATATTTTTTTAGTGACACCAAGTATCCTAAAATGATTTTTTATACATCTAACACCTTAAAATATTTTTCTAATTGTAACAAGAAATCTAAATTTAAAATGTAGAGTGTTGATGAAAAAAATATTTCAGGGGATTAGATGCAAAAAAAAAAAAATTTAGAATACTGGGTGTTATTGAAAAAATTATTTAAGGTATTGAGTGAGCTAAAAATTACTTTATGATATTAGGTGTTATTGAAAAATTATTTTAAAGTGCAATTTGTTATACAGTAGTTACAATTGAAAAAATTACTTTAAAGTTTTTCATCTTCTGAATGATGTTCTCTTCTTTCATGTTTGTTTGTCCACTTCATTGTTTTCAATCTTCTTCTTTCGCCTTTCATTTTCCTCTAGTCAAGAATTGAGGATTCTCGTCTCCTATAACTACTACGTCCTTCTAGGTAATTTCTTTCATCTTCTTGTTTTTTTTTAAGATTTGTTTTTTCTTGACATACTTTTCTTTTCATCTTAGTCTTTTTGAAATTAACTCTTTTCCCCCTAAAATGGCGCAAGATTGCAATTCAAAGAAAAAAAAAATATAGATCGATCAACCCACCAAAACCAACGATTTTCCTAGTTATAACCAATTTTGTACTCGTTCAGTCTAGTTCTTATCAGTTTGCTTTTCTTTCAGTTTAGGGGCTAAACCAAACTAGACAACCGATCGGTTTCCAATCGGACCGGCTAGTCCAGTAAAATCCAATTTTTTTCCTTGAATTTTACACTGTATTAAAAATATTATTGTAATATTAAATATTAAATGATAATAATATTTTTATAAAATAAATCTCAACCATTAAAAAATAAATCTAATGATAAACAAATTAAGTGAAGAAAATAGTTGTAGAAATACTATTGGCCCTTTTAAGTTAGGATTTTATATAAAAGCTTTAAATAGGCTTCAAGTCATTGTGTACAAAGCAGTCACATAATTATATTTATATCTACACACTCATTTATGTAAATATATTCAAGGGAAAATCCCATATAAATACCATTTCAATTGTCAAAACCCACAAAAGTCTGTTATAACTTGGAAAAGACAGATAGGTGATTAAGGACCAATCTGGGTTACTGAAGTTTAAGGCTAAAGACCAAAATGCCCCTCAACTTATTTACTCACACTCACCTCCATAAAGCTAAATCACTCCCTGTCGTTCCTTTCGATTCTGTCGCAGAAGGGTTCCAGAAAATTGAATCACTCATCTGTCATTCCTTTCGGTTCTGTCGCAGAAGGGTTTTCTGTCATTCCTTTCAGTTCTGTCTGAGAGGGGCTCCAGAAAACTGAACTTAAGCCTGGGTGTGCAGATCTGGGAGTAGCTATTTTGCAAGTCATCTTTTAGTTTATGTATAATGATTTGGATCGCTTCAGATATTTTGGTTAGAAGGGTTATGGCATATATGATGTGCTTTATGTAAGTATTGTTTTTTGTTAAAACAATAGGCTATACCCTTGGAATGACAAGAAAACATTAGGTGCTGGTGGAATCACAATGTTTACTTGTCATTGGACAAAATATTTGGTAGTTGCTATCAGTAAGAATCTGGTGTTTTGTAAATTCCATTACTATACTTGTCATTTCCATTGAAACAGTTGTTAATGATAACAGGTGATGTAATTAAAGTGCACATGAATGAACATCTTCTTTTGGGTTAATGACTTCTATGCATTGGGTGTAGGTGGAATGAGTAATGTTAAATTTTTTGTTGACAATGTTTTTGGTAGGTGTTGTCAATAAGAATATGGTGTTTTGTAAATTTCATTACTGTACTTGTCATTTCCATTGAAACAGTTGTTAATGGTGACAGCTTCCAACCATTTAATTATAGTTGAAGGAACGCCTTCTTCTGGGTTCATGGCCTGTATACATTGGGTGTAGATGGAATGAGTAATGTTAAATTGTCATTTGAACCCTTTACTTGGTAGTTGCTGTGATAAACATTGGTGGTTTTTATCAATGTCATCAGAACTTGTCTTTACCATTATGAAACTTGTCATTCCCATTACCATTCTCGTCAAAACCATTAAAGACTTTGTTAATTCCATTAGTGAATTTGTCAGCGTCGCCCCCTCTAGGCAAACACTTGGCCACATAAAGTTTGGAACCATTATGAAACTTGTCATTCCCATTACCATTCTCGTCAAAACCATTAAAGACTTTGTTAATTCCATTAGTGAATTTGTTAGCATCCCCCCTCTGGGCAAACACTTGGCCACATAAAGTTTGTTAGCATCCCCCCTTTGGGCAAACACTTGGTCCAAAGGAGGTGCACAACTACTTGACTCATGTGACGTATAATAGACGTAACAAATTCAATCCATTGTGGAACTCACTTGTAATTGGTGGTGTGAAAAACGGACAGAAATACCTTGGCATGGTATGCATTGGTTTATTGTCTTTGATTTCAATGTGAGAGTAAGTTGCCTCCAAGATTTAGTTTTTACTCAGTTTTTTGTGAATTGTTTCCAGGTTAACATGATTGGCATTAATTTTGATGACAACCATGTGGCAACTAGGCTTGGCAACCATCTTGCAAGGCCAATTCTTTATGATGAATGGAATGAAAATTTGACCTTTGAAGAAGGTGTCAAATTGCTGGAAAAGTGCATGCAGGTACTTCTATATCGTGATAGGTCTGCAGTCAACAAGATGCTTATTTTTTGGTGTGTTATATATGATTCATGGGATCTTTGAAGTTTTTCATGTTGGGGTATTCTTATTGAGTTTTAACTGTTTGCTGGGAAACCTTATGTTGGGTTGAATTTCATGGGATCACCTGTTGTTATTGAAAAAGAAATTGAAATAAAGAAAGAAATAGTAAACATGCGGATGTGCTTTTGATAGCATACTTTTTATTTCAGTTTCATGTGCTTGTTCAACGATATATTTTAGGAATTAAATGCTTGTATTTGATTGAAAATCTTATGCATAAACTGATTTAGGTATTTACTTGGTTTAATTTGATTGGTCATTACAAAAACTGGTTATAACTGAAATGCAATGAAATGAGGCTGTATTTTTTAATTGAAGTTGGTTTGGTTGTTTTTACTTCTCCCTGATTTATATTATTTGTTTATCACTTAATTGTCACAGAGATTGTTATGTAGATGGCATAATTTATTAGTGATTGCAAAGTTACTTATATGCACTGGATAAATATAAATATTTTGAACCGAATTATTCAAAACTCAAAAGGTTTTAAGGTCGTTGTCAGAACTTCAAATATATTTCAAAGATAGCTTAATTAGTATATTTAAATTAATTACCATTTTCATCCAACTGTTACGTTGTTTCAATCAAAGATAGCTTAAATTAAACTGTGACATTGTTCTATAGGTGAAAGTTAGCTACTCTTATCCAATGACAAGTAAAGAGATTGCAGACCATGATATAGACATGGAGGGTCAGCATGAAGAGGTTGGTATGAAGAGAAAAGCAGTCTATGCGAAGAACATTGATGTGGAGTCACATGAAAGAGTGGGGGATAAAGTGGATATGCAAAAAAAAAAAGATGTGAGGAATGGTTACACTTTGTTTCCCATGGTTAACCATGAAATGAATAGCAAGAGAGAGGAAGCATTGAGACTGGTAACTTCATGAATGACCCTGATCAAGAGGAAATGACTGACAAAATTATGCTCTTAATGTAAATTTTTGGTCTTCAAGTTAGAATTTTTTTTTGGAATTCATCATTGTTGTAAGGAGATTGACACAAGTCGTTTAACTTAGTAACCAAGCTTTGAATTTTGGGGTGACATAGTGAGGATCATTTTGATCACCTATCTTGTATATTGATGCATAGTTGTGGCCTTGTGTGTGTTGCCCCAATAAGGCCGGACGCTGACAAGTTGACTAATGGGAATGACAAAGTTTTCAATGGTTTTGACAAGATTTATAATGGGAATAACAAGTTTAGTAATGGTAATGACAAGTTCTGTTGTGACATTGACAAAAGCCACAAAAATTCATGACAACAAGTATCAAGTAAATACTCCAATGGCTTCTCAACATTATTCATTTCACCTACACCTAATGTACATAAGGCATAGACTAAAAGAACGTATTCCTTCATATTTACTTTAATAACAACAAATTGACACAATTAACAAGAGTAGTAATGGAAATGACAAGTACATTAATGGAATTAACAAAACACCAGATTCTTCATGACAACAACTACCGTATACATTGTCAAATGACAATTTAACATTACTCATTCCATCTATACTTAATGTATATAAGTCATGAACCCAAAAGAACGTGTTCCTTCATGTTTACTTTAATTACAACAAACTGACATGATTAACAAGAGTTGTAATAGAAATGACAAATACAGTAATGGAATTAACAAAACAACAGATTCTTCATAACAGCAACTACCATATACATTGTCAAATGACAATTTAACATTACTCATTCCATCTACACTTAATGTACATAAGTCATGAACCCAAAAGAACGTGTTCCTTCATGTTTACTTTAATTACAACAAACTGACATGATTAACAAGAGTTGTAATGGAAATGACAAATACAGTAATGGAATTAACAAAACACCAGATTCTTCATGACAGCAACTACCATAACAAGTCTTGTCATCACTTTCCTTTAACCGATCACATATTCATGATATTAACATATATGTCTGTTCAGGTCTGCCATGAATTTCCTCAATTGCCTTTTCCTTTGCCCTATATGCTTGCTCATATGTCAATTGCAAACCATAATCTCTAACCAAACTCTTCCTTATTTCATTTGCACACTTGTCTTAGTGATTTCTAACCTCATCAATGATAATTGATGATTTCAAGGTAGCACTTCGAGCGTGAGACACGTCAAGATTTTCTTGTGATAAAATCAGTAATGTTGTTGACAAATACCGTAATGTTTCTCACACAATCGTTAAGTCCTGACAAAAAGAGTTATGGTAATGACAAATCCTGCAATGGCGTTGACAACAAACAATATGTGGTAATGACAACAACTACCATGAATGTACAGATATGTTTCACTACCATATACTAGTCATCCTAGTCTCACTTTTTCACTCCAAACAGTCAATCATCCACATTAACTCAATACTACTCAATGCTACCTATTTGAAATCAATAAACTCTTCATTATACTCCCTCTTAAAGCTAACAAGAGCAAATGCATAAAGAACCCACACCACACTGTCGATGCCGTCGTAATTACGTAAAGTCCGAACCTTTAATCCGCCTCAACCTACAAACCCACTTACCCACAACCAAAATTACTATAAATAACCTACAATCGCAGCTCCATCGTCATTGTTCTTAACCTTTATTGACAACCCCAAATAAATTACCTCCCACACCCTACGTTAATCCCTAGCTTTGTACTGTTCATGCACCATCAAAGCCAGCAAACCACACCCAACACCCATCAGCATGAACAATGAGAATAAGATGATTATTGTCCGATTCATTTAAAAAAGATTATGTTTTTCAGAAACTTACTTATATGAGAGGTATCGTCCACCGCTGATCGCTGCAACAAGCAATTTTTTTTGTCGGAACAGAGAGCGCAATTTCACTCAATCAGAGAATGTGGAGGGTATGTCAAACCAATTAAAAAGGGCATTTTGGTCTTTTGTATTTAACATCAATATCCCAAATTCCCCCCTCAACCCTTATCTGTCTTTTACAAGTCTTAATGGACTTTTGTGGGTTTTGATATTTCATATGGTATTTAAATGGGATTTTCCCTATATTCAACTGCTTATATTTATATGATAAGCACAAATAGATGAATAGATTTACCTATCAAGTTCGTGGGTTTTACTTTATAGTCTTGCAAAAATGAGCCTATTCTATTTGTTAAATAGGCTTGATCATGAATTTGAGCCTAACCTAAGCTATTGACTTAAATAGGTCAGGTTATGCCTAAAATATGTTGAGAGCTAGGTCTTTGATAGGCTTCTAGACCTTTTTCTGCCCTTAGTTATACTTATAACACACAAATTAAAAATGTAATAAATATGTGAAAATATGTCATGTTTTTATTAAGGTTGAGGGCAAATTTAATAATAATGTGTTATCAAATGTGTATCTAATATAATTAAATTTTGTTGGGATAAAATTACATACAAATATTTTAAAATGGGGTAAAAGTAACAACATTGTCAATTCAGATAAAACATCCATTTTATGGAATCCATAAAATAAGAGACAATACTCTCTCTCTTATCCACATCATTCTTTCACCCCCCGCCCCCCCACCCTTCTCCTCCCTACACGCGTCCCTCAACTTTTACTCCAGAACAAGAATGATTGTTAATGGCTTTGCCTGGCTCATATGAAGTGCTTTTTTTTTCGCTCAAAGGCACATATGAAGTTTACTTACTAATGGCTTTGCCCATTTTGGAATGGAATGCTGAGTAGGTGACACTTGTGATCATATTAGTCCTTTTCTGTCTGTTAGATCCATTCCCCTCTAAATATATAACTTGTTATACTAACTAATTAGAAGGTTCTACGTTGACCCAATACTTATTTTTGAAGCAGAAAGTCGAATTATTTTCTTTAATTCCACAGTCATTTCTCCACTGTGATATTATTAGTTTAATAAAAGAGTTACAAGTCAAAACAAGGGCCCGTCTGAATTTAGATTTCATACTTTGGATATGAATATTGGTCTTATCCAATTAAAACCTCTGAAAGTACCATAAATTGATCTAATAGGGCCCGTATGAATTTAGATTTCATACTTTGGATATGAATATTGGTCTTATTCAATTAACACCTCAGAAAGTACCATAAATTGATCTAATGAAGTTTCATGAGTTTTGCAGGTTTGAAGTATTATGTGTGCTTATGTAGTTACATTACTCTTCCATTACATGCTCTTGTAAATCAGGTAAAACTACATTCACTCACTCATTTATTTCCTGATTGTCTACTATTTGATATGAGACCTCCTGCAAGATTTGATTTTTTGTGCTATTTATGTTGTGTTTATAAATTATTTTTATACACTAGTAAGTATTTTAATTTAAACCAATTGTCAGGTTTATACATGTCCGTGTTATTATGACCTTATAAATTTTGTTTACAAGTTTAGTTGCACTATATCTTAAATTGTAGTATGATAGTTGGTAGGAATTATTGGCCATTCAACATCAAGGACTTGGAGCTATGGGAATTCTTGGTCAGCTGGTTTTAAGGAGGAATAAATAACAACTATTTGGAGTATATATTCAATTGAAGCTTCAATGTCCTAGTGGGTTTCTGAATGATTTCTTTTAGGGTTATTGGAACATTAGTCACAAGGATATTATGAAGTTTTTCCTAAACTTAGTTTTTCTTTTCTTGGAGCAAGACTATGGATGACATGAATTATGTATTCATTTGTATAGTAGTACATATGGCTATATATTTCTTACAAAGCTGAGATATTCTTACTTTCTAGTTTTTTGTTATTTCATTTGTTCTTTTTTTGGGAATAAGGTGGTTGTCATAGCTCACCTAGAATTTATGTAATGATAAAAATTATAAAGCATTTTTTTTTGTATTATAGCTTATTTTTAAAAATAATCTCCAATACAAAAAAAAAAGGCCCTCTTTATTTTTCTTTAAAAAAATGCTACTTTTTATATTGGTTCTAATTACAACTAGTGTAAAAAATCCACTTTCTAGATCAAATATAAAGTCACATGAGGTCTAAAAAGTCATACTTTTTAGACCTCACCTTTGGTAATCAGCAAAAAGAGTGACCTAATTGATTTTTAAGACCAGCTATTTAAACCTGTTCAAAAACCACTCTAAAAGTGATTTTCACTGGGTTTAAAAAGTGATTTTTGCATTAATGAAATTTCTTCCCTTTTAAAACCAACCAACCAACCTCCTTTCTCTTCCTCTCTCATACTCTAACAATTTCTATGGACTCATCCTCGAAGGAAGAAGCAAGATACAAGGCTAAAGCAAATTGAAATTGGTGAAAGAGTTGTTATTCCTAGGGGTGTTCATCAATTCCCTGTCCCGGTCTTCCCGTCCCGTCCCGAGCAAATCGGGATGGGAAAATCCCGTCCCAAATTTTTCAGGATCGGGAATGTGATTTTGAGATCGGGAAAAAGTCGGGAATGGGACTTTCCGATCCTGACTTTTTCCCGATCCCGAATATATATATATGTAATTTTTTAAAAATATTTAAGAAAACAAGACCAAATGTAAAATAAAATGTGAAAATCCCTAACACCCTTAAGGTAATATCTATTCTTTTAGTTTATTTAGTTAACTTCGTTTATTATTTATTAAATAATTATAATTTTTTGTTCTTGTCTTTGTTCTTTTTGCTGCTGAATTGACAACCTTAAGCATGTATTGGACTAATTATACATTTGTATTAGACTTATTTAGTACAATATGATATTAGGCAAATTATATATTTGAACTAGACTAAAGGAAACACAACAAAAAATTCAATATAGAGATTTTTTAAAAAAAAGAAAGAAAATCCGAGATTGGGAAATTCCCGATCCCGAGGATCGGGAATGGTATTTCCCAATCCCGAACGGCCCTAGCTATTCCCAACACTGCCAAATTTGTCTCTTCAAATCAGCCCTCCCAACACTAAACCCACAACTTCAAATTGGAGAGCTTTGGACTCCTCTCACTCCTCAATGCCCAAATCAAAACCTTGCCAAAATAATCTTATTCACAATCACTCCTTCGACCTTTCTCTCTCATCTTCCAATATTCACCATATTATTTCCTCCTTAACACCTCCTCCTCCTTCTTACTCTTCACCTTGCAACAACTCTAACCTCACTATTAACTTCCACCACCACCACCACCATCATTTACTCCAAAACAACATCAATAATGCCAATCCCTTATCGTCTTCTTTGTTGTTTCAACACAGGATTTCTTAGACCCATCAGAGGAATCCCTCTCTACCAAAACCTATATTATTTTTCAATCGAGTGAAACTTTAAAGTATGTGTTTTTTTTCAATTGGTCAATGGTGAAGTGAGTTGGCATATAATGGACACTTGGATACTATATGTGGGACCCACAAAAAGAAAAATAACGGCGTTTGAGATATTTAACGGAGATATTTTATATTTATTTTCATAATTTTATAATAGGCCTACGTTGGTTGACAGGCTTAATAGGCTTTTTAGTGAGCTTAGGACTGACCTTTTAAGCTAAACATGCCTTTTAAAAGGTTTGAACTTGTTCTTATTATCAAACAGGCTAAAAATAAGCTAGACCATAGGCCCTGACAAGCCGCCTGCGGTTTCCACCCCCTCCTCTTTAGGTTCTAATAGCATGAAATTTTGTCATTTTATGATGGAAATGGTGAGGCTTATTTCAAAATTGGCTTTTTACTTTTTCCCACAGAGCCCAAGAGACGAAGGAGAAGGGAGTCATAGAGGCAGAGAGTGATGTTTTAAAAATCGGATCGAACGTTGAGCTAGAAAGGCCCGTGGATCATGGTTCGTTTGGTCCATCCAGTCGGATTGATGGTCGAGCTGGTACTGTAATTATTAAATAAAAATAATTTTATATAACAAACTTATAAAATAATATAACAAACTTATATAACAATATATCTCACAATTCACAAATTATTGGTCATAAAATATAGTACAAACACAAATAAATATTAAAATAAAAAATGAAAAAATAAGGGTGATGTTGCTTTTTGTCGCTAAAGTAATCAATTAATAATTAGGACAACCTACTAATGAAATATAGTGGCAACTTAGGTCAATCTCCCAAGGAGCAATCTATGAGTTTTTCTTTAGGTTGAATTTCGGTGATGAAAAATGTAATGGAATAAACCTAAGTTAAAATGTATGACACTACTACCTAAATGCAAAATGCAAATAACTCTAAAACTTATATGAGAAAGAAACTAACATAAATGAATGCAAACACAATTTCTTTAAGGGGTTTTTTATGAGAGGGAAATTGAAATCCTAAGCAAAGAGATTAAGAAAAAGCAAGGCAAACAACAAAGATTTAATTTAGTTATGATGATAAAGGGGACAACTTAGGATTCACATGGGGTTAGCTTTCTTAGCCCATATCAATTTATTAGACCAAAGTGAGATTGATAAAAGATTGAAATTAATAGAATTAATCAACTAACTAAAACTAAAAATCCCTCAAGTTCAATACAGCTAATCCACTAGAAATTAAACTCATAATGGAATAAACACTAGTTAATGAAATCCATTAACACCATTCAAAATAGTTTTAAGATAGTTTTGGGAATCATGTTCACAATTGCATAATTAAACAACTAGACAATTAATCAATCAAATTAAACAATCAATCAAGAGGTTAAGCTCAAATTAACAATTAAATTAATAATCTAATTGACAATCAAAGGGTTTGCAAACAAAAATCCCAACAATCATTCAAGCACAAAATCAAATCCAAAATATCAATTAATTCAAATTAAATATGTCTACAATTTAAAATTAGATTATTTAAGAAAATAATTTAAAATTATTTAAAACTAAATAATCTCAAGTTTTAAAATAAATTGATAAAAAGAAAGACACTTCTTTATAATCTTTAAATATAAGCTCCTAAACTTTATCTTCCGTCATATTTCTTCCAAATGACCTCCCAAGCAAGCTTACGCTGCCATTAAATCTTCCCTTCTTCGAAAGACCAAACAACTCACGGACATGTCGAAGAATGGGTGGAGAATAGAGTGGTGATGGGGTTAAAATGAGAATTATGATTGAATGAATAAATGTGCCGTGAATTGATTCAAACGTAGAGAGAGGGAGAGAGATGGTTATAGGAATTGACGCTGTGCGTGTGGTGAGGTGAAGTGACAGATTAGAAAGAGGGTTGGTGAGGATGGATGATGGTTCAAACTTCAAATATTCAATAGAGGGGAAGGCGTCCTTACGGCGTGTTTGGTTCAAAGGAGGTGATGGAAGGGGGAGGGAATGACGGATCATCTTGTTTGATTTGATTGAAGGGAGAGGAAGGGAAATTTTTTTTAATGATTATTTATTTGATTTAAGAAGGGAGAGAAAGGGAGAAAATAATTAATTTATCATTTTATCCTCATATATCAGTTTACATTTTTTTATTTATATAAATATTTTAAATTAGTTTTTTAAATGAAAATTATTTAAATTAGTTTGTCAGACACAATGAAAGACAGAATCCTCCAAAATAGAACCACCCACAATTAAAATCACTCCACGGGTTGAACCAAATGCAACAATTTCCTCTCAACAAAGTATGTAAATAAAAAGAGAGTAGAAGCATATGACAAAGCAACATTGGGTATTGGGAAATTTTAACAAAGACACACGAAACCTCAACAATTGAGAGAATCATCGATCATATGAATCTCAATTCACATGAATTGTGACACAACATTGTATGAATGATGGTGTTGTTGTTGTTGTTTTTTTTTGTATGGTAGCATGTATAGCTAGGAGAAGTGAGAAGTGAGAAGGGAGGGGGAAAATAAAGGCTTAAAAAATATCTGAATTTTCCACATAGGGATATAAATGGGAATATGAAAAAATCATAGGGGTAAAATAATCCCAATTTTTTACTTCCTTTCAAAACCCTCCAATTTGGAGGGATAAAAAATGAGAGGGATTGGAGCCCCTTTTTTGGGGTCCCTCCCCTCCAATTTTCAACACCAAATAAAGGAGGGGCCATTTTTCATCATTGCTCTCTTGGAGATTGGCCTAACGTTGTTAAAATAATCAGTGTATGATAAACTTTGAAGTGGAAGCCAATTAATGATGTGTGACAAGCTCAGCAGCTTACCTGACTCGTTGCTTTTCCATATTCTATCATTTCTTCCAATCAAGCAGGCTGTTGCCACGAGCTTCTTGTCCAAGAGATGGAGGCCACTTTGGCACTCTCCTCCTAATCTTATCATTCATGATGAAAAGTTTCACGGTCGTGAAGTCTTCATCCAGTTTGTTGATTATGTCCTCATTTCAAGAGATTTGGAATTTCTCAAAAACTTTGGTCTCAATTGTCAGTCTTTTGACGCGCCAAATGATAAGATTAACATTTGGATTGATGCAATAATCAATAGTAAAGTTGAGCATCTTGAGATATGGCTTCCATGTGAATTTATGAACAAGTTGCCCTCTAGTGTTTTCAACTGTAGTACTATTAGGGTCTTAAAATTCAAGTTCGTAACCATTAGTACCCTTTCTAGTGTGAATTTGCCTTCCCTTAAAGTTCTACATCTTAGCATGGTTAGACTTCCAGATCTAAACTGCTTGGCAATGCTACTTTCTGGATGTGCACTTATTGAACAGTTAGTGCTGACTAATTTGGGCATGAACAATGATGGTCTGATGCATGAGATAGGAAAGCTTAACCGTTTGGTCACAGCCGTTGTTTACCCCAATCTGGTGCTTTTGAAAGCTTTGTCTAATGGCTCTTTGAGTTTTTTGGTTGCTCTCTCTTGAATACAGCGCCATCTTCACTTCGCCTGGCATGGATGCTCAAGACGACTGGAAACTTCCATCAGACCAGCCTTCTGATATCCTAGTTAGTGGTAGCATCAAGAAACCAAGAAATAATTCTTCTCGCATTACCATGGATACTACTACGCCTGAGGAACTTTCTCCAATAAATGAGATCTCCAAGGCGTATGTTGAGTTCCATAGCCATATACCCCAACAAAATGCTCTTTCTTATAAAGCTTCCCTAGTGTGCTTTAATGGTATAGCTAATGGTAGTGACGGTATGGAAGAGGAGGACCTTATATATGATACTGTTAACAGGGAATGGGAATTACCTGAGCTATCTGAGGAAGTGTGTGAGCTGATGCAGATCCACCCAGTAGTCCCAGTTACGGCTGAGGAGTATAATGATTGGTGTCGCCCCTGGAATGTAGCTTTGATTCTAACTGTTTTGGGCAAGAAATATAATGTTTATACACTAAAGACCCATCTTAGCCGTATCTAGCATACTTCTGAGTTTGACATTGTGGATATGCCAAATAACTACTTCCTTGTTCTTTTTTTACAGAAAGAGGGGTGAGGGCAATTATACCAACAGGTCTTATATGAGGGTCCATGGGTGGTGCAACAGCACACCATCTTGGTGCAAAAATGGTCCCCTCATTTTAACCCGTATAATAATCCACTCGGCAGGGTCATTACCTGGATTAGGATACCCAATGTTCCAATGCAGTGTTATAACAAGGATTTCATTACAAGATTAGGAAATTGCATTGGAAGAACAATGAAAGTGGATTTACTCACCCCTTCTGCCACTATTTCAGAGTTAGCAAGAATTGAGAGAGGCAAGTATACGCGAATCTGTGTGGAACTCGATCTTCAAAAAAAACTTGTTTCAAGAGTGATTGCACCACATTCGGTCTACCAGGTTGAGTATGAAGGGCTCGGGATCATTTTTTTTTCTTACGGCCGCTATGGTCACTGCAAAGAAAAGTGTCCCTGGACATATCACAAACCTGCACAGCCGAGCCAATCACCCACGTTACAACCGGGCCAATCATCCACACCATTGTCGCAGATACCCAGACCTTCATCGCACCAAACCGAGACACTATTGCACAAGCCCAGCATTGAAACACCGTTTGGGGAGTGGATGCTTGTGGGCAAGACGCGCCGCTATCGACCCTCGAATAGGAAACCTCAGGTGGGGAGTGCGCTGGACAAGAGAAGCCATACCTCTAACAGCGGCACCGTGCGTTCGGTGAGAGCTCAGGCGAGTGACAATGGCAACACGCGCTTCGATGTCCTAGCCGACCTATGGGTAGAAGATTATAGGGTGATGGGACGACATGGGGCAGAGGCGCAGGGAGCTGTTGAAGATCATGATGACGCGGGCCATGATTTGGGTTTAAATCATCGGCAAAGCTCAAGAAATGGGGGCCGAATGTCAACTGTGTAGTAGAGGGAAGAAAGCTTGACCAAGGAATTTGGAAAGGAAAAAAAAAAGAATGGGCCTGTTGTGCGTGATGGGCCTGGATAAGGGGGAAGGTCCAAATTCACAAAGAAAAAAGCATAATGGGCCAGGAAAGGGAGAAAAGACGTGATGGGTCTTCTAAAGCTCATTTAGGCCGAAAAGAGCATTTAGTGGTGGGTGGCCCTAACCCAAGTTGATAATTCCTCCATTTTAACACCACAGCAGCACATTGGGCCAAACACATAACCTCTCTTATTATTAGAAGGCCCTAGTCACAAGGACATGTCCACAAATGATGCCTTCACTAAGGAAAAATGTGAACAAAGTCTATGTGTTGATTCAAGTAATGGTCTCATGGCTTCTTTATCCACTTCACTAGATGATGATATTGGTGATGATTTCATGGAGGCTACACTTGAGGGTGGCAATCAATATGTTGTGGTAGCGCAACACATACGAGCTGACATGGTTCGTGGTGACCAGTAAGTAGCAATTTTGTTTCCTAATATTATTAATATTAATATTATGATAATCGCTTCCTGGAATTGTAGGGATGCGGGGTGTAGAAATTTTCCTCGTATCGTTCAAGATTTAGTACATAATAATAATATTGATATTTTGTCCTTGATGGAAACTCATATTAGTGGTCATAGGGCGGAAAAGGTTACCCGTAAATTAGGATTTAGATATTGAATTAGATTGGATGCCACTGGTTTTGCGAGAGGAATTTGGATTTTGTGGGATGATGTAAGTCTCAAGTTGATTATCTGTTCTCTACTACCCAGTTGGTCCACTGTAAGGTGTTGGATAAACAGACAAATGATTCCTTTTATGTTACTTTTGTTTATAGAGAACCAGTGATTAGCAGGAGAGAGAATTTATGGTGTACCTTGCAACCAATTGCCCAGGATATTGAGGATGCTTGGATGGTTATTGGGGACTTTAATACCTTTTTGACTCCAGCGGATAAGGTAGGAGGTACTATACCTTCTCTTCAGGCTATGACTCAATTTTCAAATTGTATTAATGACTCGAACCTGCTGGAGATACCTGTCATGGGAGAGCGATTTACATGGGAAAGACAAGGGGTTAAAGAGAGACTGGATTGGGTGTTTGGCAACCTTGAGTGGGAACTCCGACATCCACAAGGTAAGGTCTTTCACCAACTCCGCTACAAATCTGACCATCAGCTTGTGCTTGTCTCAATTGGTGCCAACTCCCCGAGACAGAACACCAAACATCGTTTTCCTTATCATCCTGTCTGGGTATCGGAAGATAGTTTCTCTGCTGTGGTCTACCAATCCTGGGACAATAGGAATTGGAATAAGGGTAGATTGATCTTTGAAGAAGAGGCCTCCAAATGGAATTCCAATGTTCTTGGTAGCATTCCTAGGAAAAAAAGACATCTTCTTCATCGATTAGAGGGAATTGATAGAGCTAGACATAATAATGTCTCTACTGGCCTCTTCAAGTTAGAAAAACAGCTTTGGCAAGACTATAGCAAATTGTGTGCCCAAGAGGAACTTATTTGGTATCAAAAATATCGATGTAAATGGCTTCCTTGGGGGGACAAGAACACTAGATTTTTTCATGCTTCTGCACTACTTAAAGGAAAAAAGCAACGTATTGAAGCCCTTCGAGATGATAATGGAAGATGGTGTTAGATCTCATGTCTTGATGATAACAAAAGAATGGTTGAAAAAGGAAATGATTAATAAACAAGTTTGAACAAAGTAATGACAGGAACAAGCATCACTTGAAGTAAGCATTGGAGTAATGAAGAGAGACCAAGAGAAAATGCTGAGGAACTTGATCAGAAGTAAGTTTTCTAAGGCATTACTCGAGGAGCTACTCGAGTAATGAGACAAAACTTGAAGTAACCAGAGACAACTTCCAGTAAACTCCCAACGTTACTCGAGTAAGGACTCGAGTAATAGTGTAAGTATTTTCAAGGTGCTCTCGGCCTGCCAATGTTACTCGAGGAGCTACTCGAGTAACCAGGTAAAAACTTGGAGTTGCTCTCGGCCTGCCAATGTTACTCGAGGCGCTACTCGAGTAACCATGTGAAAAACTTCCAGTTGCTTTCAGGTTGCCAAAGATACTCGAGTAGCTACTCGAGTAACTCTATTTCTGAAAATGTGGAGCTCTCGGCACTTAGTACTACTGCTAATGTTACTCGAGGAGCTACTCGAGTAACGCACGAAGGTAAGTTAAAACTTGAAGGTGGTACCCGATTAACTTGATTTCTTTTTATCTCATTTTCCTCGAGTCCTTACTCTAGTATGCAAGTATCTAATGTTGTATTTTAAGTGGATTCCTCTAGTAAGTACCCGAGTATGCAGAAATATTTTCAAGGTAAACTTCCAGTCATTACCAGGGTAAGTCATGCCAAAAAGTACATTTACTCGAGGTTGTACCCGAGTAATCTATACACAAATGAGTGCATTACTCGAGTCAATACCCGAGTAACAAGGTAAGTGCTCTCGGCCTTGAAATCCTGCCAACATTACTGGAGTAAAGCATCGAGTAACCAAAAGTTTATTTGAAGGTTTACTCGAGTTGGTACCCGAGTAACTCATAAAGTTGTGAGTGCATTACTCGAGTAGGTACCCGAGTAAACATGTATTTCTAAAGGTTTTGAAATTGGTTATTCCATGCACTACCTGAGTAATCTTGTATTTGTTCATTGACTTGAAGTTAATTTAAGATTTCCCGATGATACTCGAGTAAGTACTCGAGTAAACTTCATGTGATACTCGAGTAGCTACTCGAGTAAGCAAGCCCATAAAGTTTGAAATCATTCCAACGGTCATTGTTTTGTTTCCTATTTGATTAACTTTTCATTATATTAGTATTCTTAGCATTTCAACAGATAAACAATGAAGAGATCTTACCAAATAAGGAAAGTCAAAAGCAACGCTCAAATGTCACTGACCGTCACCTACTGCAACGTATGTTTTTCAAAAACTGGAAAAGTCAATAATGGCTGCGCACGCTCCAACGGACATGAAGAAATATGTTCCAGCAATCATTACCAACGTATCTATATATATGGGAACATCTGAACAGAGAGGTACAGAAGAACACACTTACGAACGTATCATCAAGTTCATTACTCTGTTTTCCATTATACTTGTGATTCTATGCTTCAGTGATTCTTATTTACTCTGTAAGAGAGATATTTCATTCAAACTCAATATTTGTTATTGAGGTAACTTAAGGTTGTGGAACCTTGAGTTGGGATTGAATTACAATTTGTAAGGGGGAGCGAGTGTCCAGGTGTAGGAACTTGCTTGTACTGAGGTGCCAAGAACCCACTGAATCTTGGAAGTTATAGTGAAACTCTCAGAGAAGCTCTGAGGACTAGACGTAGGTCAAAGTGGTTGTGGCCGAACTAGTATAACTCCCGGTGTACACTTCGGTGATATTTCTCCTTACTCTTTCCTGTTTTAATTTCAACGTCAAATTTTATATTTGCAACGAAATTATTAAGGTCACCCAATTCACCCCCCTCTAGGGTGAAACGCTTGCTCTAACAGATGGGTTACGGACTCAGCTACACTGAGAGACATGGCTGCCAAGTTTTTTAAAGGCCTTTATACTAGGGACCGCCTGGTTCCGGACTCCACACACTGGTATGCTAATTTCCACCCTTACATCCCACTGATGATGTCCTCATTCACAGGGAAGTGGAGGATACGGAAATAAAAAATGCTGCTTTTCTGATCGGGGCCCTAAAAGCTCCCGGCCCGAATGGTCTCCAGGCACATTTCTTTCATACCCAGTGGACTCACATTGGAGATAAGGTATGTCAGCTTATTCGTGGGATTTGGCACCAACCAGAAAGAGTTAAGGATATCAATCACACTAACATGGTCCTCATTCCAAATGTTGATAATCCCATGACCCTTAAGGACTTTCGTCCTATTTCTCTTTGTAATGTCATCTTTAACATTATTCCAAAAATTATTGCAGAGAGAATGAAGAAAGCGATGCAATACTTGATTCAACCTCAATAATGTGGTTTCATTACAGGTCACCAGAGCTGTGATAATGTTATCATTGCGC
Organism: Inga oerstediana; assembly: GCA_963210345.1. Taxonomy (NCBI): domain Eukaryota; kingdom Viridiplantae; phylum Streptophyta; class Magnoliopsida; order Fabales; family Fabaceae; genus Inga; species Inga oerstediana. The sequence continues at coordinate 27,861,512 of OY723408.1, forward strand.
AGGAAGCTATCCACACTATGCGGAGTAGACGAAGGAAAAAATCAGTGGTTGCAACCAAGGTTGACATGGAAAAGGCTTATGATCGTCTGGATTGGAAGTTTTTGTACTCTACTCTTCTATGTGTTAGGATAAAAGAAGAATTGGTTAACCTCATCATGGCGTGTACTTCCTTGGTGTCTATGAAAATTCTCTGGAATGGCACGGAATCTCTGAATTTCAGTCCTACCCGCGGAGTTCGTCAAGGTAACCCCCTAAGTCCCTATTTATTTGTGCTTTATATGGAGCGCCTGGGTCAGTTGATTGACAAAGAAGTCAGGGAAGGTCGTTGGAAGGGACTTCGATTCAATAGTCATACTCCTACAATTTCGCATCTATTCTTTGCAGATGATCTTCTTTTGTTTGGTGAGGCTACAGGGGACCAGATTGACCTAATACGGGATATGATGCGAGCCTTTTGTGAAGTTTCAGGACACCAAATAAATTTGGCCAAATCGAAAGCCTTCTTTTCATGCAATATACATTTTAATAGGGCTTTTAAGTTAAGTCAGGCTCTGGGGGTGGGAATCACAGGCGATCTTGGTAAGTATCTTGGTGTGCCACTTCTACACCGTAGACTTACTAAGGCCATTTATTTCCCCATCATACAGTGGGCAAAAAAGAGATTGACAGGTTGGAAAGGGCGATATCTAACCATGGCAGGCAAAACAGTTCTAGTGAAAGCGGTCTTATTTGCTCTGCCTAGTTATTAAATGCAAACCATGCTGCTCCCCAAAGGCATATTGGAGGAATTGGAGAAAGTTAGTCGCAATTTCCTATAGAACCAAGGACAACAAGGTCAAAAAATGCATCTTATTTCCTGGGATCAAATCAAACAGCCTAAAGAAGAGGGAGGCTTAGGTATTAAAGATCTCCAGAAACAGAATCGAGCTTTCCTCATGAAGCTTTGTTGGGGTCTTTTAACACAACCTGATGCATTTTGGGTCCGCTGCTTAAAGGGAAAGTATGGATGTGGAGATAGTGCATACCCCATGGTCAGGAAAAACTCTAATTCCTCTAGTGTGTGGCGTAGTATTGCTACTGTTTGGGACACCTTTTATGGTGGAATTGGGAGAACCTTGTGGAGTGGCACTACCGCTAATGCCTGGTGGGATTTATGGACCCCACTGGAGGAGCCTCTAATCCAATTCGTCACTCATAATCATCATTGCCTTGATCCTTATGCTAAAGTCAAGGACTTTGTCCTACCTATGGGGATGTGGAATATCTTGAAATGGAAGGAATTTCTTCCAGACTGGGTAATTAACATTATCATTCAGAGTCCTCCCCCATGCGAAACGGGAGATGATTCCTTCTGCTGGAGAAATGTATCGGATGGCAAGTTTATTGTCCAGGCTGCATATACTTTCATTTCTACTCGGCAGGATAGGAATGGCTCGACTCTGTGGAAGAAGATGTGGAAATTACCTGTGCCAGAAAAAGTGAAGATGTTTTTCTGGCAGGTTGTTCATGAGAGACTGCCTACCAATTCACTCAGAGCTATGAGAGGATTACTAGTTAGTGAGGAGTGTCCCTTTCGGTGTCGACAACCTGAAACCATTATTCACATTCTTTGTGACTGCGAGATTGTGAGAGTAGTGAGGTCACAGTTTATTGCTCCTAACTATCGTTTTAGTTTTTTTCGCTCTGATTTGCAGGTATGGCTCAAGGATAATTTGTCACTTTCTTTGGGAAAGCCTTATTATCGTCGTTGGCCGTGGATCTGCCTATTCAGTATCATATGTTGGCTCTTATGGAAAAATAGATGTAACGGTGTCATGGAGGGAGTTCGAGCTCAACCTAATGAAATCATTCATGGTGGCATGTATCAGATCATGGAAACTGCCACTTCGGATAGCTTGAAACACCAGCTGTAACGCCCCAATTTTCGATTAAGGCCTAATGATAATTATTGAGGATAATTATCGGATTAAAGTGGAATTAATGTGTATTGGTGACAATATTATCTAATATGTCATAATTGATGGAAAAATGATAGAATGAGATTATTGGCCTTAAGTTGGTGATTAATGGGAAATTAATTACTAACTAAAAGAAAAATGAGAAGTGTGATCAAATGGCTAATGGAGAGATTAGAGAAGCTAATGGGTGCTTATTGTGTGAGAGCCAATGAGGAGTGGACACTTGGCAAGTTTACATGTGAAGGGATTAGGAGAAAAGTCAAAGGGAATTTTTAATTGTTTTCTCTCTCCTCTCTTCCCTCAATTGGCGCTGGAAAACTGAAATGGAGGGAGTATAATCATTCTTCATTATCTCACACTCCACCTCCATCTCTCTCTCTCGTTCTCTCTCTCTCACTCTCAACTTTCTCTCTCGTCGGACACCATTGAAGGCCAAAGGGAAGGAAGAAAAGCTTTGAAAAGGTAGGGAAAATGTCTCCAAATGCTCAAACTTCCTTCTTTAATATTGATCCTTGAATGAAGAGCTTCATTTTGATGGTTGTAATGTGTTCATTGGTGTTAGTTTGTGACTTCAAGAGATTGTGAAAGTTGAAGAATCAAGAAATCTCTTTGGCAAAGTGAAAGAGGTGAGTGTTAACTCCCTTTTGATATATATATTGTGGTTGTTGGTTGAGATTGATTTTTCTGGAATTTTCTGCCCTATTTTCGAAAATTAGGGTCTTAGTGAGTTTGGCATGTTGTGATCATGGAAATGGTATATTGTGATGTCTTTTGGACAAATGGATTGGTTTGAATCATTAAAAGCAAAGTTTGGTAACTTTGTGTTAGTTTTGGTGTATTGGTCAAAACAGGGCATGTGGTTAGATTGTGAATTTGGTCATTTTGAGGTTACCATTGTGTTCCTTGTGGAAAATTGTATGGGAATATGTCTGGTTAATGATTTTGGAGTCATTGGACACTTTGGTAGAAAATTTGAAAAATGCTGTCAATGTGAATTCTGTCTGGGCAGTTTATTCGTGTGGACATTTTGAATGACCAAATGATTTCAGAAAATTGTGAAACTTTCCAGTCTTAAATTTCACATCCCAAGCTTCAAAATGGACATATATTTTGTGTCATTTCGTTTAGTATTCTGGGAGATATGATTGTCCAAAGTTTGGGGATGGAAACAGAACTCTGTTCTAGAGTAGTGTTGATTTTTGGGTGATTTTGTATTTTTTTGATGATTTGAAGTAATGAGCCATATTTGTCCTTGAAAGAGGACTTAAATACATTTCATTTGGCTTTAGAATCACTCCGTTTCGATTTTTTTACAATTAGATATGATTTTTTGAAGTTCAGCCAAGAATCAGGAAATTTCTTGGCCGCGGCTCATGAGTGGCTGGCGGCGGCCCAAACCTTTCTGCCTTGATTCTGGCCGCGGCCCATGGGTGGCTGGCCACGGCCGGCGACCTTCTGACCATATTTTGGCTGCGGCCCAAGGAAGGGCTGGTCGCGGCCAACCCCTGTGTTCCAGCACTTTAAGTTTTTGAAAAGAGATCTTCACCCTATTGTTTCCCAACCTTTTAGGGGTTTTATTAGAGGCATTTGTGGCTTCTTAAGGGTCATTATTGATAACCAAATCTAAGTGTTGAAGAGTTAATTGAGTATTGGAATAGAGAATAATGCTTCGTCCTTAATTATGACTTTAGGATTTGATATTTGCCCGGAGCATAGAAGGCCTGTGCCTGCTCAAGGAAGGAAAGACAAAGGTAGTGACACTTTATCCTATATCATGTGTATTGCATTGCTTGTTTGCATTAGTCATTGAATACAGTAAAAGTGAAGAGGACGTGGCGAAAGCCCGGACTCGATTATAGTGAAAGTGAAGGGGACGTGGCGAAAGCCTGGACTCGATTACAGTGAAAGTGAAGGGGACGTGGCGAAAGCCCGGTCTCAAATATTGATTACTGCATTGTGATATATGTGACTTGCTTTGTATATATGCATCATATAAATAAACTGTTGCTACTGGGATTCTCTAGAATCTCATTCTTTCCAAATAACATTTTAGACAGGGCAAGTGGATCGAAAAGCAAGCAAGTGGCAAAGGACGATTAGGACTGCCAGCGGTAGTCTTAGCTATATATTTTGGTTTTATATTGAACTGGTTATCATTTTGGATAAATGTATACATATTGAATAGAATTGTAGTGGTATAGTTTAGTGTAATCCCCGGTATGGATACTGAGATGGGCAATGATGCCCTGTATAAATCTTTGAATTAATGTTATTATCCTGGGTGAACGTCGGGAATTGTGCTTACTCTGATATTGTATATGTAACAGACCAAACAGGCCATTTGTTTTAATGAATGAAATGAATGGAGATCCATTTGTACAGGTGTTTTAAAAAGTTTTTAATTGTCCCGGACTTCTTATTCGATTATTAAACGCCTTTAAACGCTAATCTCGGCCTGATTATCGAAGGGGGGTTACACCAGCTCTTTTGCTACACTAGTAGAGACAACCATTCCTAGGAATTACCACTGGAAGGATATGTTCGCCTAGATACAGATGGTTTAGTTGACGGTCACCACAATGCAGCATACGGAGGACTTGTACTAGATCAGCGAGGCAAGTGGATCCTTGGTTTTCAGCAAAGATTATGGTTTCTTCCACCGACTAATGCTGAGCTTCTGGCGTTATGCCAAGGTCTTCAGTTATGTAGACAGTATGGTTTTCAGAGAGTTATTGCCTACACAAATTCCCTTGAGACATACCATCTGGTTATGCAGGATAGTGGCCTTCACCACCCACTGAGACTAGAGATTAATGCAGTTAGGGATTTGCTCTACTCCGAATGGGACGTTGAACTTCGCTATAAACCGCGACACACAATCAGGTGTGCTGATTACCTAGCCTGGGACGCTCAGACCTTGGTTCAACGGATGGTTATCTTACCAGTACCTCATTCGGGGTGTATTCCTCTAATGCAGGAAGACTTGCTCCAGTCGTTTTGACTTGTTTTGATGTTTGATATGTTTTATTGTACCTATTATCCAAGCTAGCTTGGCCGTTTTATGTATCAAAAAAAAAAAAGCTTTGTCTAATGTCACATTTCTAGACTTCGGGGTATGAATGACATTGTATGTATAAATTGTTTCATTTTTCTTTCAAAGACTTTATTCACAATCTTTTTTGGGTCAATGCTGATCCTCCCTCATGCAGACAATATGGTGCTCACCCGGTGCCAGTGAGCCTCCTTTATGGCCGCCTGATGCAGATAATATGCCAACATTTGACAATTTGACACGCCTGAAATGTTATGCTCCTGAGTGGACCAAGCTAGTGAACTGTCTCCATAATTTCCCTAAGCTTCAAAATCTTGTAGTTTGCGAGGTTTGAAGATTTTATCTTGATTTGTGTGTGAAATACTTCTTCAATTGTTAGTTCTCTAACCATATTTTTTGTGTGGTCAGCTTTTTTCTACGTCTCCTCCTCAACCAATACTTTATGTTCCTCCGTGTCTTTCATCACACCTCAAGGAGTTTACTTTTGGTGGTTTCAGCTGGATCTCCGAAACTAATGAAGAATTTATGAAATTTATATTGAATAATGCACGAGTTCTGAGGGCTATCAAGATTTCAAGTGGATTGATGAATCATTTATCTGAAAAAGAGATCCTTGAATTGAAATAATAAAAGTATTATCCTTATACCCCAGGGTCTCTGTTAATTGCAGGTTTTTTATGTGATGTAGATGTTCGTTTAAGTACAAAGGATTGGGATCCCTGGTTCGAGTTTTGATAAATATTTGTTGTTGGACTACTGAAAAATGTCATGCAGCAGCTTTTGTTTTTGTTACACTAGATTGTTATTCACTTATGCAGCTCTTAGATTTCTGTCATTGATTTGGTTCAGTGTTTTTTTGGATTATTAAATGGTTGTTTCAACTTTTGTCACATGTATTTGTGTTGAACTTGTATTTTTGTAAAAAACATCAATCCATTTAAAAAGGAAAAAGTTATCCAACCCCAAGGAACTGGGAATTAATGAAACATGAATTTTATAGGGTAATTGGGAAAAAAATCAAAGCAATGAATTAAAATAATTATCAAAGTTACCATGAAAATTATGATATGATGGACAAGACACGTGTGTTTTGAATATATTATGTGTTCACGGATATATGATTAATTTTTCTGTTTTCATGATTCATCCAAAGAGGAGGTCATTAAATCATATATCAAATCTTTATTAAAGCCGTTTAAGCATCTCTCTTATAAAACCATTGATATTGTTGTTTTTAATAGGTTTGAAGGTATGCCCATCCCAACTAATCCTCCAAGGCTCCAATCCCTTGTATAATGTAACTTTTTATAATTTTTAATATATCATTTTTGCCCTTTCTTTTTGTTTTTGTTTTTGTTTTTTTGTTTTTAAAAAGAATGGACAGGACATCCTTGAATAAATTCTTCTTGTATGTGATGTTTGATTGGGGGGGGGGGGGTGGGGTTTCAAAGATGTTAAAATATTGAGGTAAAGAAAGAGATGCAATAAAAACAAAGATCAAAATATTGTCGTTTTCACCCATCTATATGAGGTTTGGTGAGATAATAATTTCCTTTAACATTGTTAATTTGCTGTAGAAAAATAGATGATGCAACGTTTTAACAAGCTACGCATGAATGCGTTCTCAAAAAATATCAGTAGAATGGAGAGACATCGTACCAAATCAAATACTTCCTCTCCGATCCTAATTATAAGATAAAGTTGATTTTTTTTGAAGAAATTAAGGAAGTTAATTAAATTACTTTAGAGTATTTATATTTATTTATTTTTTCTTCAAACTAATTAGTTTAACTAATAAATTAATATATAATGTAAGGATACATAACATATGATATGATTAAGTAACTTATTTAGCTTCCTTAATATCTCCAAAAAAATTCAACTTTATCTTATATTTAGGACCAGAGGTAGTAGCATGTATATAAAGGCAAGGGCAGAAGGGATGGTGCATAATTTTATAGTTAGTTTGCAAATAATAGGAGTAGGGGCAACTGAATGTTTTATATAAATTCTCAAAGTTTCAATGGACTTGCTTGCATGATCATAGCATTTTAAATAAGCAAAAAGCATAGCCTTGTTTAATGCTATATTGGTTAGTGAACTTGTTATTCTATTTCTTGCTTTTATGTACAAAGTTATTTTATTCCCTTTTCCTTATAGAGAAGCCAGGCATATGTGTATCAGTCCTATTTTGATGTTCAGGGGAAGGCCAGTCCTGGGTACTTCTTTTTGTTCAATTTGTGGTTTGCTTCTCTTTTGTGCATAAAGTCGTCTTAGATCATATAATATCCTTCACTGTGCTACTTAGTTATTGCTCAACACTTTTCTTATTCAACATGGAAAATTAAATTGTTTAAAGGGAAAAGTGACAGAAAAATACCATCAAAATTAGTAAAAGAAAAATAAGTATGTTGAATTTTAATAATTCCAAAGAAACTGATTTGAAATTTTGAAATGTTGCAAAATTTGAGAAATTACCTAACTACCTTTAGTTTTTTTTAAATAAAAAATCCTAAACCACCTTGCCGCCCGCTGGCTGCCAGAGCTCCGACGCTGGTGACCGACAGTGATTGCCATCACCGGAGCTCCGATGACCTTGCCAGTGATTGGAGCTCCGACAGCCTAATATATTTTTTTAATTTATTAAGCAAAAGTTGTCAATACGTATAGTAAAGTTGTAAACGGCGACCTAATATATATTTTTTGAATTTCTTAGGCAAAATGATAGGGACCAAAGTCCCACTTGAGTAATATGGGTTACTTGATGGGGTACTTAAATGCTTTGGCTCTCCCACCTCAACAGCTAGCTTTTAGGGTGTGGTTCTCCAAGGTGCTTGGGTGCCTATCATTTGGTATCAAAGACGGTGGCTGGCGGACTGGAGAAGGCTACCTATAGAGTGTTCTGACCGAAGGGGCCGAACAACAAGTGGCTGAGTGAAGCGCCGAGTGGAGCCGTCAAGACGTCACCCCGACGTCGGCTTTCCGGGGCGAGACATCAGCTTTCCGAGGAGGGTGTATTGATAGGGATCAAGGTAGTATGGGCTGCCAAAATCCCACATCGAGTAGTATGTGCTGCTTGATGGGGTACTTAAGTGCCTTGACTTGGCTCTCTCACCTCAACAACTAGCTTTTGGGATGTGGTTCTCCAAGGTGTTTGGGTGCCTATTACAAAAATTGTCAATATGAATACCCGAGTTGTTAATAGCAATATTAAAGTTATAAATGGGTTCAACAAATACCACACTTACAACTTTTATATTGTTATTAAGAACTCATATATCTATATTCACAACTTTGGCCAAACAAATATTAGCAGCCGGAGCTCCAATGAAAGTTATTAGGAAATACTCAACAAATATCTCGTTTATAGTTTTAATATCGCTATTAACAACTCAAGTATCTATATTAACAACTTTAGACTGAGAAATCCAAAAAAACAATTATTAGCCGCTGGAGCTCAGGCGATGAAAGTTATTAGGAAATACTCAACAAATACTTTGTTTACAACTTTAGTATCGCTATTAACAACTCAAGTATTAATATTAACGACTTTTACTTGAGAAATTAAAAAATATATATTAGTCCGTTGTTTACAACTTTAATATCGCTATTAACAACTCAAGTATCTATATTGACAACTTTTGCTTGAGAAATTAAATATATATATATATATATTAGCCACTGGAGCTCCAATCTTTGGCATGGTCATCGGAGCTTCAATAACCGCGGCCGCTGCCTATCATTGGCATCAGAGCTCTGGCAAGCGGCAAGGGGGTTGAGGGTTTTTATTAAAAAAACTAGGGGTAGTTAGGTAATTTCTCAAATTTTGCAACATTTCAGAAATTCAAATAAGCTCCTTTGGAATTATTGAAATTCAACACACTTATTTGTCATTTACCAATTTTAATGGTATTTTTCTGTTTTTCCCACTTGTTTAAATGAATTTTTCTTTTAGGCGCAAAGTTGAAAAATTAACTCATAATTCGTTTTTGATAATCACATATGCCATTCTACTAGAGGTAATAATGTTTGAACCTTTGTCAAGTACTAAATGTGGGTATTAATTGGTTGATAAATTCTCATTACTTGATGAGATATAACCACTTTTCAATTGTTATATACGCTAATATGTTATTTGGGAGAGATTTTGTAGCATGAGTTAATGAGATGCGATAAAACATTTACTATGAGTATGATGCATATACTCTTAAATTGAGAAATTTGTATTGTAGGACTTGTGATTTTGAAAAGAAAATGTGATGTGTTGAAAAAGAGGTTTTACCTTAATTGTTGTTTTACAAGAACATGACTATAAATAACCATGAGATAATCATTACGCAAAAGTTGTATTTTGATGTGGATTGAAATCTTGAATGGATGAGAGAGTAGACACAGTACTGTTATGTGGTAAGGCCCTCATTGGCGCACATGTGGTTGACTCTTTTGTCCCTCTTAAAAAGGATTGGGCCTTGTGGATCCATTTTGTCCCTAGGGCAAGGGATAGGTTTTCATGACTTTTGAGGGTTTCCATAGAGAAGGGAATAGAGGGTTTCCATAGAGAAGGGATTAGGTCTCCTTGGCTTGGGTGTCAATTCCTTCATTAGGATAGACTCAATTCATCAGTTTTTATCCAAGAAAGTTATTTTTAAAAGATAAACTCATAAATATTGGATTGTAAATATAATTTATACTCCCTCCGGTCCTAATTATAGGACATATTTACCTAACTTTGGAGAAATTAAGGATAGTAGTTAAATTAGTTAATTTTATTGATTTTCCAAAAATGCCCTTATTTAATAGGGGTGATTTAGGAATATTACATGAGTCTACCATGAGGCAATCCAACCATTATCTAAAGCAATGGGGGTATTTTGGGAACAAATTAACAAAAATTAAAATTTTGTCCTATAATTAGGACCAAGATCAACTTCCAAATGTTGTCCTATAATTAGGACCGGAAGGAGTATATCTTTCACTTGACATCTCACGAGCACATTTTAATATGCATGACAAGTTGAAACTTCGGTTAATGAGGTTTTTGTCTCATCCCATGGCTCTTAACATCTTCAAATGATAGTTTTTTGTAGTGGTGCAATTGAGAAGGCTCTAGATGCTTGATTACTATGCCAGTCTTTTTAAAACCCTCCATCTTTCATTATCTAATGAATAGATGTATATTGCCAAAGTAGGGCTCACTTTACATACTGTGATGCGATACTATACTTTTGATTAAATTGTTATTGTTTAGAGTGCTAGTAGAAGCCCGAGAGCGTCTAGAATTAAGCATGTGTTTTTAGTGGATCCACTAGTTGACTAGTCAACTTTTGAAGTTTTATGAAGTGACGTGAGTTTATTTTCAAGCTTGTGGTTGAATATTATATTCTAAGTTTTGAAAAACTTTAAGGCCCCAAATGATGTTTGAAATTGGTGCGATAGATGTAGTGTTGTGTTGATAACTATGTTAGGTGGATTGTACTGCCATTTTTCCAATATGGATTAGTATGCGATCAACCTAGAAAGGTTTTATTACCCATGATAGGCTTAAGGTTTAGTTTCACTCTTTTTTATCATGGATAAATATTTTACGTAGTTTTAATCATTTCTAATCATGATAGGTGTTTTCAATGCATAAGCGCGAGTTTTTCCTATCATAGTCGACTTGTATTTGGGTTACAAACTCTTTAAAACAATGGTGACATTTTAAAATGGTTAGGTGACTATTTTTCTACCATGGTTAGTATTTGAAAGTTGGGTTAAAATTCTTTTTACTATGGTAGACATTCATATCACACTACCCTTGTTCTACAATAGTAGGGGTGATTAATAATTGTTTTGGGTAAGCAACCGGTATTAGGAGAACCATTGTTATAATGATGACTTCGAAAGGAAAAGAAATTCATCCATTTTCATCTCCAGCTCATTTTTTTTTAGAGGCTGTTTGGTATGATGGATTTGGAGGGGAAATTTTTTGAGTTAGGAATCTACAGCATTTCTCCTAAAATTAATTTTTTTACATAATTAATAATACACATATTAAAGGGTAGCTGCAATTTGTTTAAGGACCTATGTATAATCTATGGTTTTTTTTGGACAAAGTGTATAATCTATGTTTAACGTGTGCAATTCGTTTTTAATTATGTGCAATCTATATTTAATTATGTGTAAAATCAAAAATATTTGTGCACCGCTCAAGAATTTAAGTTCTTTTATATCTTTGAGGAAGACATTTTAAAATGGAGGATTTTTCAACCATTTTTCTTAAAAATATATAAAAATATTCGCATTTAATTTTGAAAGTAATATTTAAGAAAATATTAATTCCCACGGATATGAAATATTCATCCTCCTCACAAATTATATATAATTCTAAAAAAAAAATGCAATGAATTGCTATTTTTTTAATCTCAAAACAAAGTCCTCTCAAGCTTTAAGCTCACAAGATGAGGTAGAAAGTAAAACTTCGCCTATTCACGTTTTGTGTGGGATTTTGTGTTTGTTTGGAATGGTTTATTTTTGTCCAAAACGTGCTTATAATTCGTGATTCACGGTATACGAGGTAAGTATGTGAGAGGAGTTTTTTCTCGGCTTGCGTAATACGGACTTATTTTTTAAGCTACCGCTAAAACAAACAAGCCTTTTATAGCTGTGTTTTGTATCACATTTTGGGGACCTGTTTTGTATGGAAATTCAAATAAGTCCGAATGAGTTGGAGGTTTTTTTTTTTTTTTTTATGTTTGGTTCAGCATTTTATATTTGTATCGTGGGTAAAATAAGCTACTTATTAAATAAACTTCTCACTGCAGCTTTTCTATTAAGTCACTTATTACGTAAGTCGAGATAAGACTCATCTCATATACTTACCTCGTATACCGTAAATCACGATTTATAAGCACTTATTGTCCAAAAATAAGCTATCTAAAATCGCTTATCCAAACATAAATCATATTATAAAAACTGACTTTTCTATTAAGTCATTTTAAATAAGTCAGAATCATAATAAATCATTTTTTCTACCGTTATCCCAAACACACAATATATTACAAAAAAAGAAAAAGGGAGAATTACACCCATATCCCAAACAAGAAGGAAAATGAAGAAATCGTCCCTTAAAATATCAAAATGAGAAATGATCCCATTAACAACTCTAAGGTCATTGACAACTCCAATAACCTCTATTGATAACTTCTTGAACCCTTTTTTTATTTTGAGATTTTGTGGGATTTTTCTTCCATTTCTTTTTTTATTTGAGACCTAGCTGTAAGTACCCAAAAAAAATTGGGTTTTACGGTGTTTCCTCAGCGCCCGAGAGACGAAGAGGAAGGGAATCAAAGAGGCAGAGAGTAATGAGATTGAGGAGAGAACCAGAGACGGAAGTTTCTGGGGACACAGAGTGATTCGGAAGAGACGAACAGGAAAGAGCGAATCAGTGAAGAAAATCGAAGCTCCTCCGCAGGTAATGCCGTCGATTTCCATTCTCTTACTTCCTCGTGTGTATAGCAACGAACTGATGCTTCTGGAATTCCCATGTTGTGTTCTTGATTGATGATAATCATTTTAGTTTCAATAGATTTATTTTTTGATCGGTTTATTTATCTTGTGTCAGCCCTTTGTTGGTACTACTATCAAATTTGTCTGAATTTTGGAAATGTTTACGATTTGCCTGAGTCTCTACGAGTAATTTCAGGTTCATGAGGCATACAACTTCTTTATCGCTTCTTTCATGTTTTCTTCAAATATGTTATGTGCTTTTAGCCACTCTACATTACCAAATCACCCAACCGATGCTGGTCATGGGAAATGATTATGAATATGCACTTGAAATTTTTTACTCCCGCTGCTTAATATAGGAGATTGATAACTAATTTGTGGATTTTAAGGAAGTTAGTTAAATTAGTTATTTGTAACAAATATGTGTTGGTTTGCCTAGTATACTCTTTCTAATCATGTGCATTGTAACTACTCTAAAATTAAAAATTTGGGGGACAAAGTAGATTGGGGTCTTATATTTAGGATCAAAGTAAAAGCCCTTGTCTAGCTCATATATTTAGGATAGGAGGTAGTATTACACCGTTTGCCTGAATTCTAAAGCTTATGTTACTAAATTTATACAAACATCAGAAAATCATTTGCCTAAGTAGTGGTAACTCCCAATTTTTCCATCCCTTCCAACTATTTATTTGTGAAGAAAGTCAGCCAAACTTTATAAAAATGATAAGATACATATGTTAATATCATTAGCAAACAAACTTATTTGTATGTGGTACAGTATAAAGCAGGGAGTTACCTGCTGAGAATGAGGAGCATGGTGTGTGCATAAAGGGCATAAAGAAGGACACAAAGCTTAAGGATGCAATGATTGGGTCCAGAGTTTGTTCTTGCTGTTTCATTCTAACTCAGATAAACAAAATGCTTAAATCACTACTCTTAATTGTTTAATGAATAGTTTTCTCCAATCTTCAGGCATATCGATCATTTTCCATAGCGTTCTATGAAGAACTGTTCTGAATATTGTTTTCCAAATAGCTTCAAGTGCACAGTAAAACTTATTACTTGGTGTTTGATTATTTTCTCCACAGGATCAAGTTTAACTACGCTTGTTTTCATCGTTACTCCCTTGGAGATTGGCTTAACATTGTTAAAAAATCAATGTAGGATAGCCATTGAAGTGGAAGCCAGTTAACAATCTGTGACAGGCTCAGTAGCGTACCAGACTCGTTGCTTCTTCATATTCTGTCTTTTCTTCCAACCAAGCAGGCTGTTGCTGCAAGCTTCTTGTCCAAGAGATGGAGGCCACTTGGGCACTCTTTTTCCACTCTTGTCATTCATGATGCATATTTTCCTGGTCGTGAAGTTTTCATCCAGTTTGTTGATTATGTTTTCATTTCAGGAGATTTGAAATTTCTCAAAAACTTTGGTCTCAATTGTTGGACTTTCAACATGCCAAATAATAAGATTAACATTTGGATTGATGCATTAATCAATAGTAAAGTTGAGCATCTTGAGACATGGATTCCACATAGATTTAACACTAAGGTGCCCTCTAGTAATTAGGGTTTTAAAATTCAATGGGGTAAACCTTTAGTACCCTTTCTTATGTGAATTTGCCTTCTCTTAAAGTTCTACATCTAGACTTCGTTAGACTTCCCGACACAAACTTCTTGGCAATGCTGCTTTCTGGATGTGCACTTCTTGAAATGCTAGTGCTGACTAATTTGAGCATGAACAATTATGGTTCGATGCAAGAGATTAAAAAGCTTAACCGTTTGGTCGCAGCTGATGTTCCCCCCCTCTCTAGTGCCTGTGAAAGCTTTGTCTAATGTTACATTTCTAAGCTTACAGGTATGAATGACATTGTATGCGTAAATTGTTTCATTTTTCTTTTAAATATTTCATACACTGTTCTTTTTTGGGTATATGTTGGTCTTTCCTCATGCAGCAAATATGGTCACCCGGTGGCAAGCATGCTATGTGGTCGTCTGATGCTGATAATATTCCAACATTTGACAATTTGCCAAATGTTATGGGTGGACAACATGTAGCAGATTTTGTCGTAGGGACACATTAGATTGTTATGAACTTTTGCAGCTTTTAGGTTTCTCTCTCTGGATAAATCGGGTTCTCTGTTTTCTTGGATTAGTAAGCGGTGGTTCCAAAACCATGACTCAACCTATTCATATGGCAAATCTATATTACATATTTCCCATCCTAAACTAAAGGATGATCTTCACTCATACAATTATAAAATTATCTCTACTTAACTAAATGATCTTTTAAATATTGTAGTTTTGGCATGTAAATTCTCAGGGAAGCATCTATACACTTGACTTGCCCTAATTTCAAAGAAAGTTAAAACTACTAGTAAACATATATTAATAACTACTACTACCTCCGGTCCTAAATATAGGATAAAGTTTGTAGTGCAATTTGCACTACAAACTTTGTCCTATATTTTAGTGCAATTTGCATTATAAACTTTGTCCTATATTTAGGACTGGAGGAAGTAATAAATATTTAGTTTACAGTCATCCCCACATGTCACTTATGATTCTTCTTAGACTACCATAGCCTTATGATTCTCCCGTATGGAGGGTATTTACATGCCAAAATATATAATTACATACATATTTAATTTTGATATAAAAAGAAATATAACCCAAGTATATAACAGAGCTTATACATATAAGAAAATTGCATGTTTCTCTAGCTCCATTCACCTTCAATCTGCACCAGCCATTACGCCTGTGCCCTTACAATATTTGCCTTTACTGTGTATCATGAAAGAAAGACGAGATATCTGGGGGAATCTCAGTAAATTTGTGCCTTACCATGGTAGATGTTTTCAATGGGTAAGCTCAATTCTTTTCTATCGTAGTTAATTTCTATTTGGATTATGAACTCTTTATGAAAAAGGTGACGTTCTTAAATGGTTAGTTGTGCTTCTTTTTTCTTTTTTTTCCCCCAACTATGGTTAGCATTTAAATGTTGGGTTGAATTTTTTTCTACTAGGATAGACCTTGTCACATTTTCCCTTCTTCTACCTTTGTAGGGTGATTAATAATTGTTTTGGGTAAGCAACTGATATTAGGAGAACCATTGGGCAGACTTTAAAAGGAAAAAAATTCACCCATTTGCGTCACTAACTCATTCTTCTTGAGGGCTGTTTGGGATGAGACATTTGGAGTGGAGAAAATTTTTTTGAGTTCGAACTATATAGTGATTTGTTCTAAAATTAAAGTATTTGTTTTAATAACACACATACTGAAAATGTAGCTGAAATTTGTTTAAGAACTTGTGCGTAGTCTATATTTAATGGGTGTAATTCTTCTTTAATTATGTGCAACCAATCTTCAGTTATGTGAAAAACTAAAAGCATGTGTACATATGTAAATTTTAGATGAAGAAAAGTTGTACTCGCTTAGGAATCTGAGTTCTTAAGTATATTTGAGCAATAAATTTTAGAATGGAGAATTTTTCAACAATTTTTCTTAAAAATTAAAAATTTAATTGATTAATATATTAATGTTGCAGTTACTCCTCTATTTCATATAT
Source organism: Inga oerstediana (assembly GCA_963210345.1). Taxonomy (NCBI): domain Eukaryota; kingdom Viridiplantae; phylum Streptophyta; class Magnoliopsida; order Fabales; family Fabaceae; genus Inga; species Inga oerstediana. The sequence continues at coordinate 27,877,571 of OY723408.1, forward strand.
TTGTCTTTAAATATTATCAAGGTATTAAAACCCGGACCGGGTACTGAATCGGTCGGGGTACTGGGTTAAGGGTCAGTGGGTCAGACTGGGACCAAACCGGAGCTAAACCGGGACCAAATCGGTGAGAAATTGAAGATTTTAGGCTTATTGGTATGAAATTCTAAAGAAAATTTTAAAATTTTTTTTTTTTAAAAAAAGTGGAAACCGGAACGGCCAACCGGCCGGTTCGCCGGTTACCGGGCCGGACCGGCCGGTCCGGTCCGGTTTCCATAACATTGAATATTATTGTTAATGATGGAAACATGTTACATTTAGTTTTGACTGAATAGGCTGGAGCAGCATGATATGTTAGTGGACGGATGTCTAAACACTATATGAAGTTTTTTTCACCGCTTAGGCTTGAGGTCTGAGGATACCAAGAGCATGATTGGCATATTTTATTATGTCGAAATATGTCAAGTTGCCATATTTCTTTCCTTAATTGTTATGCACAAATTAATTGAAAAGGTAATAAATTTGTTAAAATATGTCATTTTTTTATCAAAATTACCCATCATCTAACATTCTAATAATAACTCCAAAACAAAATAAGAAAAGTTTGATTAAATATTGCTTTTAAATTATGAGAAGACATATATATAATATGAAACATATGATAAGAAAGAGGGAATATTACCAAGACACGTAAAATTTGACCAGTTTTAAACTTATTAAGGTAATGATTAAGGTTTAGTGATGTGATACAACTATGGTTGAACCCGAGTTATCATCTAATCATGATTCAAATAATATAATTTAATTTAATTATACAAATATATTCACATATAATCTTGAAAGTAATATTTAAAAAATATTAATTCATGTTAGCAAAAAAAAAAAAAAATTTAAATCACTAGTGTACGGAATATTCATTTTTCTCACAAATTATACATAATTATGAAAATGCAACGAATTGCAACCTTTATTTAAAATTGGGTTTTACGGTTTTACCTCAACGACCGAAAGACGAAGAGGAAGGGAGTTGGAGAGGCAGACAGGAAAGAACGAATCAGTTAAGAAAATCGAAGCTCCTCCTCAGGTAATGTCGTCGATTTCCATTCTATTACTTCCTCTGATACTTCGTAGTAGTACATGGAACAGCGATTGGAATACTGAGGATTTCACTGCCGCCGTAACTGTCCAGAATCATCCAGATGAAGATGAAGTAGCTGAAGGAGAATCCCTTGGAACTGACGAAGAGATGCTGAAACAATCCTCGAAGTCCATTCTGCTCATCAACTCTGAACGTCAAGAACAATCGATGTTTGCATACTGCTTAACAAAGAATCTCGCCACTATCCAAGCTCTGCACAAGAACGCATTTCCACGCCTCTCTGTACATACGTCTCCGAAAAGGTCTTCATGGCTCATGATTTCAGCGATGTCTTCTCTGTTTCCTGCTAGACAGGGTGATTTTGTTATTTTGAAGTCTTCTTCAGTTCCGAGTCCTATGTTCTTCTCCGCCTCGTTTGATGCTTTTGCTGTGACCAAGAAGGCCCAATGCAGCAACCGAATTGGCTCTAACTTTTTGGAGGTTTTCTGCGATGGCGTCAATCATCTAGGGAAGTTCATTGATGGTGACGATTTTGGTTTTCAAGTCTATCACTCACTCGTATATTACATTTTTCCTCCTCTCCTTGGGTCTTCGATTTCATTGGTGCAGGATTGGAGTTGTGATGTGAAAAGAGATGTGGCTTCTCCTTCATGGCCGCAAGAATCCTTCATCTAATCCATGCAAACTCCGTCACGTTCGCTTGAGCTGCTTGCGTCATTCATCACCGGAAAGAATTCTGATCATGATGCTGGTACAGGAGTGCCGCTCGAGGAATGCCCAAAACGACTCAGAGAAGACTCAGTTTGGGGCAAGTTTGGGTTTGGGTTGGGTAGGGCAAATGAAGAGGACGGATCGGGTGAAAATTCTCATTGGGTCATTGGATTTGGATCTATCTCAAAGCTTTTGGAATTTTATCTGGCCAGAAATGGGTGCAGTTATGAAGCTCGAGTATGGATGGATCGGATCTCAACTTGGGATAGCCATTCTGGTTTCATGGATTTAGGCTTAGCTATTGCAAATTTGTCTCTCGTGTGTTCTGAGTATTTTCCACGTGACAGTAGGCAAATGCCTTCTATTAATGTTTGGATGACTAATAGCAATTGCAGTGGGCCTTTCCATCACAATCTAACAATTCAAGGGTTTTTTGAACAGGATGGATATGTGAACTATGGGACATTTATCCAGCAAGCCCGATATGCGTTTTCAACTGGATTCAAAGAAGTGGGCGCTCCTTGGTATATTATGTTGGGCTGGTGGTGACAAAGTCATGCAACTTCATCTATGCATATCAAATGGACTTGAATGGAGGGTGGAAATGGGCTATTGGACTGAAGGAATTCTGCAGCAGGCTTGTATTTTGATGATTATTAATGTTTTTTCTATTAATTTTTCTCCTGTCCGAGTAGCATTTGGTCTTCAAAATAAAAAAAAAACAGAGAGGATCTTATCATATATATTTTACTTTCTAGCTTTGTATTGATCCTTGAGGGCAAGGATCTTTTTGTTGGGGGAGTATATTGATATATGGGAATAGTAGTAAGGAAAGGGGTAATTTGGGAAATATGTTTATTAGGGTTATAAATTGGTGTCTGATGGATGTAATAGGTGTCTAGTGAATTTGTAATTTCTTGTTTTTTTACTCTCTTCTTCCCTTCTAATGCTAACACAGTTTATTTTTGGGTCTTTGTTGGTCTTTCCTCATGCAGTCAATGTGGTCACCTGGTGCCACCATGCATGCTATATGGTCACCTGATGCTGATAATATTCCAACATGAGACAATTTGACACACCTGGAATGTTACGCTGATGGGTGGACTAGGATAGTGAACTGTCTTGGAAATTTCCCTAAGCTTCAGAATCTTGCAATTTTTAAGGTTCGAAGAGTTTATCTTGACTTGTGTGTGAAATAATTGTTCTTCAATTTATTAGTTTTCTAACTATATTTGTTTGTGGTCACTGGTCAGCTTTTTTGTAGATTCCCTCATGAACCAATACTTAATGTTCCTCCGTGTCTTTCATCACGCCTGAAGGAGTTCACTTTTGGTGACTTCCAGTTACACGAAGCTTATGTTGCATTTATGAAATTCATATTGAATAATGCGCAAGTTCTGAGCACTGTCAAGATTACAAGTGGATATACTGAAGTAGAGATTCCTGAAATGATAGAAGTGATATCTTTATACCCCAGGGCCTCTGAGAATTGCAAGTTTTTACATGATATATCTCCAGGTTTAAGTAGAAAGGATTGGGATCGCTGGTTCAGTTTTTGATGTAGATTTGTTTGTTGGACTACTGAAAAATATCATGCAGCAGATTTTGTCTTAGGGACGCACTAGATTGTTATTAACTTATGCCGCTTTTAGGTTTCTGTCTATGGATAAATCTGGTTCTCTGTTTTCTTGGATTATTAAGTGGTGGTTCCAACTTTTGTCACATGTATTTGTGTTGAACTGGTATTTTTGTAAAAAGATCAATTGTATAAAATGAAAAAGGTTGTGCAACTAAAGGTTGTATAACAAAGTCCAGAGAATTGGGAATTAATGAAGTATGAATTTTATAACGAGTAACTGAAAAAAAAAATTGAAGCAATGCATTAGTATCATTTTCCAATTTGCCAATGAAATTAGAATGGACAGGACACCATTGAATATCATTTTCTTAGTTGCTGGTCTATGGTTTCTTCTGCGCGACTACAAAAAACACAGCTAACTCGAATGTTTAAGTGATGTTTCCTCAAAACTTAAACAGATTCAATAGAAAGGATTAGTTTTGCACATAAAGAGGAGTTGTTTGTTTATAAGGCAATGGAATTTTCCTGATAAGTTCCACAAGTTTCAATGGAATTGCTTGCTTGGTCATAGCAGTTTGAATGAACAGAGCATAGCCCTGTTTTACACAATATTGGTTAGTGAAGCTGTTATCCTATTTCATGCTTCTATGTAGGAAGTTATTTTATTCCCTTATTCTTATAGAGAAGCCAAGCAGATGTCCCTTTTTATTTTGTAGCAGCACTATTTTGATGTTCGGGGCAAGGTAGGTCCTGGGTTCTACCTTGTGTTCAATTTGTGGCTTGCTTCTCTTTTGTGCATGAAGTCGTCCTTCATCTGTCGGCTTAAAAAAAAAAGTCAGTCCTTGATCCTTGATCGTAATATCCTCCATTGAGCTACTTAGTTATTTCCCAATTCTTTTATGTATTGAACATTGAAACTTAGGTTGTCTAAATGAATTTTTCTTAGAGGTAGAGATGAAAACCTGAGTCCAAGCTGACAGGCATTTATAACCTTTTTTCATAGGCACATGTATTTTTTTACTAGAGGCAATCATGTTTAAGACATTGTTGGACATTAAATGTAGGTACATCACCTAATTAATGAGGATTTGAACATTCATTTGTCATGTTATAAAGGACTATATTGAGTCAAAGTTGATTGACGTTCATAATTTTAACATCTTTGAAACTACCTTCCTTAGAATCATTAAGGGCCCAATTGATTATTAGTTCGTGTCATAGGTATAAGGTATTAATAGCTAATTTTAAGGTAAAAAAAACATTAGTTCAATTGGTAAAGAGTTGACTAATGACTTAAAAGGTCGTGAGTTCAATCTATAATTTAGAAGCTTTACTTTTATATATAATTAATTCATTCGTCATGTTATAAGGACTATCTTGAGTCAAAGTTAATAGACATTCATAATTTTAATATCTTTGAAACTACCTTCCTGAGAATTATTAATGTGATAGACTCCGGACTAGCAAGTGTCCAGTTGATTATTAGTTTGGGTCATAGGCATAAGGTATTAATAGCTAATTTTAAAGTAAAAAACATTAGTTCAATTGATAAAGAGTTGACTCATAATCTAAAAGGTCGTGAGTTCATTCTATAACTTAGAGGCTTTAATTTTATATATAATTAAATGCATTTCTTAAAACAAATAGTATTGATCATTTAAAAATTACAAGCCATATAAAAAGTATGAACAAGAATAGATTGCACCCTCTCTGAAGTTTCTCAAAATCATAAAATCACCATGAGATCTTGTATATTTTAAACTATATTTTATTGAAATTTAATAATTAAGAATTTGCCATAGATTATAATTGTTTCTTATAAAATGAAATAGATAGAGTATTATTTTTCTATGGCGGTTCAATAACCCGTAGAAAATTGTATTTTTAATCCAGCTGGTAAAAAAACCCTTTTACACTATTGTCATACATCTTATTTAAACATTTTTCCATTTGAGTGCCACTTGAGATAGCGCCTTTGTGGAAGAACTATCTTCTTTGAGTGCATTAACGGAAGCATGGCTTAGTTCCTTCATTCTCTTTTGAATCTCTTTACCTTCTTCATCTTCCATTAAAGTTCTCACCACTTTTGCAACCTCTTCCCTCTGCACTATGCCATTTTCGTTAACCTTTAGCCTCAACGCCACCTTCAAATCATCAGTTAACATAACAGCATTCATCTTTTGCTCTGCAAAAAGTGGCCAAGCTATCAATGGTACGCCATTTTGTACACTCTCAAGTGTAGAGTTCCAACCACAATGACTCAAGAACCCACCAGTAGAATTATGACCAAGGATTGGAATCTGATGTGCCCAAGAAGGAATAACAAAACCTTTCTCTTTGGTTCTCTCCAAAAACCCTTCTGGCAAGAAATCTAAAGGATTATTCTTATTTGATGAACCAAGGTAAGCATCATTAACCGAATCACTTGGTGCTCTTAGGACCCGTAAGAATTTCTGGCCACTTAATTCCAAGCCAAAAGCTAGCTCATTGACTTGATCTTGAGATAGGGTCCCACCACTTCCAATAGAAACATACAAAACAGAGCTAGGCGGTACGAATGTTCGATGCTATATCGGCATTTATGGCTGAAGTAATTGCTTTTCTTGAAGCCTTAAAATTCGCCCATGGCAACCAACTTTCATATATTTATTTTGAGTCAAATAACCAATTGTTGATTAATTGTATTATTAAAGATTTTCCTCTTTTTGACTGGAGGTGTACAAACATCCTTGAGAATATTCAAGAGTTAAGAAAACTAATTAGAAACCATTCATGAAATTGAATTTCCAGAAAAATAAATTTAGTAGCTGACTTGTTTGCTAAAGCTACACTCAGTGGGTATTGTCCAAATGATTGAGTCTTGCAACCCCAGATCAGTTGAGGAGATTGCTGGAGAAGGAATTAAAGACTATTATAAGAGAACCTGATTAACATATTTTGCTTTGTTTAGGGTTAGGCCCTTTTTTGATGTTGTTTTGATGAATTGGTACTGTTATGTATTGTTACGAAATTTTGTATGAACTTTTGTATGGCAAATGATCTATCATAAGAAAGTTTATGTCATATGCATTCCAATGCAAAAAGAATTATCTCCAAACTCCTTGTATTCTGCAAGTTATGATTGAAAGAGTGTCTATCACACTAGACCTCACAAGTGTCAACTTCCAGAAGGCATAGCTCATAGAATATAACTTCAAATTCGGAAAATTACCTATCCATGGAAATCTCTGAGTCTAGTTTCATATGGCACTAGTTTCGTCTCAATCTGATTGTGTCGTTTGTGAGTTATATCCAAAATACCAAACCTGTCTTGAAAAGTGACGGTGATTTCAGTGTCAATTTCCACGGATCATATCTCCTTCATCTGAGCTTCTTTCAATGTGATCTTGGTTTTCATTTTTCTTGTTGTGAGTCTTCTTTCATATGCCACTAATTTCAAGTCAATCTGAATTGTTGTTTGAGAGATATGGATAAAATACCGAACCTCTATCAAACGGAACAAAAAACATAGTTGAACAGAGTAGCCTCGACACTCGAGTGTGTTCATCCTGCACTCGAGTGTTGAGCTCACACTCGAGTGCAACTCCTCTAGAAGTGCCATAACTCATATATAAGTCATCTTCGCTTCGTATTAACCTATTCCATCCATCATTTGATCAGAGAAGTCTCCGGTATCATCATAAAACCTCTAGTATCACTTCTAAGAGCTTAAATCTTGATATTCTCATTAGATCTTGCAATTTCTTCTTTCTTCAATATCTCTCTTCTTGATTTTCCTCTTGATAAAAATTCTCCATAAACCAATCAAGATATTTTCTTTATTTTGTTGACTACCTTCAATCTTCTTCTTTCTTTGCCTGGCTAATCTTCAATCTTCTTCTTTCTTTGCTTGACTAATCTACAAGATATGTAACATTAAACATAGTAATTTGTCAAAGAAATACATTATATAAACTTTTTGCTCTTATCATTTCACATCTATATTTGACATCATAAAAAATAATCATATCTAACACTTAGAGGACAGAGTGCAGAGGTTATGGGCAAAATAGGGTGAAGTGGAAATGATCAATGTGGGTTTAGGATATTTTTTCATCCAATTCTTGGAAGTGAGTGACTATGAACTATCGCTTACTGGCGGACCATGGCTCTTGTTTGATCATTATTTGTCAGTCCAACCATGGAAGGAAAGCTTTGAACTTGATGAGGAAAAAATAACGAAAGTGGTAGTATGGATCCGAATAGATAAGCTGGCTCTTGATTACTATGATAGGGGCTCTTTGTACGTATTGGGATTGTTGGTAGGATGTATCTTGAAAGTGGATATGAATACTCTTATGAGAAAGAAAGGCCGTTTTGTGAGACTTTATGTGGAGCTTGATCTAATGCTCTACTCCAACCATTGATCCTAGTAAATGGCAAGGTGAAATGGATCCAATACGAAGGGATCCACTTGATATGTTTTTGGATGTGGACGGTATAGGCATGAAACACACAGTTGTCCTTTTAGGAAGAATACATCTACAGATGATGATGCGAACCAAAGTCAGCTTTGAAGGGAACAAGAGTCCATGGATGTCTGAAGAATGTCGAGGTTGTTAAAAATGACATAGGGGGTACTTAGGAGGAGGAATCGAATATTAAATTTGAAAGCTGGATGGTGGTGCAACGTCAAAGGAGAACTTATCGGCAAGGTATGTCCGATGGTAGTGCTTTCAGAAACAAACGTGATTCATGGGCAAACTCCTATAATGGGGGGCGTGGATCTCGCTACAGTACTTTAAACGCGGACGAGTCAGAACCCATTGTTGAGCAATCTAAGGCGCAAATTCTGTTGGGTGATATTTCAAATAAAGTCAATTTCTTGAATGCCGAGAAGGAGTTAATAGGAGCAGGTAGGTCCTAAGATGAAATCATGGATATAGATGTAGGGAATAGAAGAGAGAGTGGTAAGACGGAGGTAGAACATGTAGGAATTCTAGAGGAGAAGGGTAGTGCAAGTGGGGCAAAATTTACTGGGCCAAAAAGTAGAATTGGGTCAAAAAGAAAAATTTTTGTAGTAAAGAAAGGGGATAGTGGCTTAGGATCCAATGTGAAAGAATTGAATATTAGTGATATTCCAAGGGCTAAAGAAAAAGGGGGCTTGAACATGGTGACTAAAAAAGAAGCCAATACAAAGAAGCCCACAGTACTACCAAAACAGTAGGATCAGGCGCTGAAGAGTACTATAACTACCAAAGAACGTAATGTGCATGGCCTTGGGGGCGTGCATTGCAGAAATCTATGAAACTTGCCAATATTGGGTGCGAACGTCTGTACACTACGGTTAGTCTTTCACATGTGGATATACCACCTGATCCTGGTTTAGTTCCAATGATGGGAGTCTAATGTCATCATAACCCGTTGTCAGAGAGCTATACCGATGACATGGTCGTGGAAGTGGAAGAAATCTCCAAAGCCCGGTAAGTGTGTGACTATTTCCCTTAAGTTTTTTATGGATATTAATATACTTATTTGGAATTCAAAAGGGGTTGGATGGAAGGCTTTTCCTAGTCTTCTTACATATTTGCGAAAATGATATTGTTTTGATTTTCTAGCATTGCTTGAACCTCATCAGAACGGGAATAAGGCAATCAAAATTGCTAAACGTGTTGGTTTGAAAAATGTGGAGGTTGTTGAGGCCACGGGGTTCAGTGGAGGTATATGGTGCTTTTAGGATGAGTCAGTAGATTTCTCAGTTAGTTACAAAGCTTCGCAGGTACTTCATGATACTTTTAACAAATGTACGGCATTGCCATGGGATTTTTCTGTTGTATATGGGCACCCATATCCTGTGCAGTGGCGGCTTTTATGGCATTAGTTGTAGGAGGTTCGCCATTTGGGTATGGGAAGGTGGTGTATTGGCGGAGATTTTAATGCTATACTAAATGACAGTGAGCGTGTTTCATGATCAAGAGTGATTATTCGACTAGACCGTGGCTTCGTAGAGTAGGTTAGACAGAATGAAATTGTTGATGTAGCTTAGGATGCACCAAATTAGATCGTATGCTTGCTAATTATGATTGGATACAGTAATTTCCAGTTACTAAAGTCCTTGTGCTCCCTCGGTATTGTTCAGACCATTGCCCCTTGCTATTGAAGAGTAAAGTACAACCAAGAAGGCAGAAACATCACTAAAATTTTCTCTTCTTTACACCTTGGATTACTCATAAGGACTTTGATACGTTGGTTCGTAATTTATGGAGAGATGGTCATAGCTAGGAAGAAAATATTAGTAGGTTCCGAGAGGAAGTATTAACATGGAATAAGGAAGTATTTGGTAACATTAATCATCAGAAAGTGAAGCTTCTGGCCCCACTCGAGCAAGCAAACAAGTATGGCGTTTCATCTAAATATTAGGAGGCGATCCAAGCATGGGCATGGGAGGAATTGGAAAGGTGTTTGGTTCAGGAGGAGCTAATATGGATTCATCATTCGAGATGTAATTGGTAACTCCATGGGGATAAAAATACAAAGTACTTTCATGCCATAACTAATGCTCATCGTCGCCGTAAGCATATTGAAGCTATCCTAGATGAACATGGGTCTTAGATGTTTGATAAGGAGGAGATCAAAAAATTCAGCCACCTGTTAATTCCAAGGTTTATATACTAATGAACAGGACAGTAATAGGAATTTAGTGTATGGTTGTACGTATCCGACAATGGTTTCTGGGCTGCTGGAGACGTTGGGGTGTATGGCTATGGAGGGTGAGATCAAGCAAGCTATTTTCAGCATGGGCACTCTCAAAGTGCCTGCTCTAGATGGCCTCAATCCTTTATTTTACCAGAGCCAATGGGATATGGTAGGAAATTCGGTTGTGGCATTGGTGCAAAATATTTTTCGATGCCCTGAGAGTGTGAAGCGAATTAACAGTACGAATATTATTTTGATCCCGAAAGTGGATGCCCCGCAGTCCTTTCGAGAATCTAGACCAATTAGTCTATGTAATGTGGTATATAAGGCAGTCACTAAAGTGTTAGCAAATCATTTGAAAAGATTGATCACTTTGATTGTATCCCCTAATCAATGTAGTTTTATCCTAGGGTGCCAAGGTTTTGACAATATTGTTCTTGCCCATGAAATTATATACTTTATGAGATCATGGAAGAAGAAAAAGAGCTTCATAGCTTTGAAAATTGATCATGAGAAGGCTTTTGATAGAGTCTGATGGGTGTTTGTATCTGAATGCCTACAAGAGCTTGGGTCGCCTATAATTTTTGTCGATCTTATAAAGCACTGTCTATCTTTTGCTGAAATACAAGTAGTTTGGAATGGAGCACATGGCCCAATGTTTACCCCAAAACGTGGCGTTCGTCATGGAGACCCGATATCACCTTATCTCTTTGTCCTAATTACGGAGAAATTTGCTCATCTTATTAAGAGTGAGGTACATGAAGGAAATTGGCTCTCGTTTAGATTTAATAATAACAATACTCCGGTTTCCCATTTGTTCTTTGCCGATGACCTTTTCCTATTTGCTGAAGCCTCAATGGACCAAGCGGTAATAGTGGAAGCCTGTTTAGATGATTTCTGCTCTGTCTCTAGAGAGAAGGTTAATAATACTAAGCCTAGAATTTTCTTCTCTTCTGATGTGTCTCATAATAGAAGACAAGAGATTAGTTCCTTTTTGGAGTTTATAGTGATGTCGGATTTGGGGAAATATTTGGGGGTAGCTCTGCATCATAAATGTGTCACTAAACAGACATACAAGTATATCCTTGATAGGATGGATAGGCACCTAACGAGGTGGAAGATGAATTGTTTGTCTATGGTGGCTAGACATACACTGGTCTCGTCAGTCGTTTATGCAATCCCAGCTTATTCTATGCAATCCTCATGGTTACCGACGCACACGTGGGAGGAAATTGACAAACAGTGTCGTCGGTTCTTGTGGGGTAGCTCCGGAGCATCTAAGAAGGTTAACTTAGTGACTTGGGAGGATGTATGTCGTCGGAAGGATGAAGGGGGAATTGGATTGAGAAGTGCTAGATCACAGAATATTGTGTTCATGATGAAGTTAGGTTGGGGATTGGCAAAAAACAGAGACTCTTTGTGGGTCAAATTTATGAGGGAAAAATACAAATATGGGAATGATACCATTCCTTCTGTCATAAATAGAAGGGATGCGTCTCAGGTATGGAAAGGATTATGTAAGTCTTGGGATAAGACTAAAAAAGGGATGGGCTGGACTTTGGGAGATGGTCGCAAAATTAGATTTTGGCTAGATGCTTGGCTTCCCAACCATGACAGGTTACTTGATTATAGTGTAAGGAGTGTACTGGAGGAGATGTGGGAAACTAAAATATGTGAGTTCTTGACAGTGTCTGGCGGATGGAATTGGTCTATGATAAACATGTTTCTTCCAACAAGCGTGGCTAATGCTATTATCCAATCTTATCCATTTATACATGCTGGGACGGAGGATTCGCCTAGATGGCTGCTTACATATAGCAGTGCATTTTTCAGTTAGATTTGCCTATGGTAGCATCTGTCACAGGGCTCCATCAATGTCTGGAACCACTTGGATTAAAATTTGGAAACTGCCGGTGCCCCAGCGCTGCAAAACTTTTCTTTGGCTTCCAGTGAGAGGGAGGCTGTTGATGAACATGGCAAGAATAGCCAAAGGGTTGCAAGTTAATGGTGGTTGTGACCTTTATTCAAGGTCTTATGAAGAAACACTCCATGGCTTAAGAGATTGTAAGGCAGCAAAGGTATGTTGGAATGAACTATTACCGATGCAGAACAGGGGCTCTTTCTATGCCCCTTAGGGAGCTGCACGATGGGTGGCATGGAATATTATCAAAATTTTGAAGCATTGGGGTTTAGGTGGCCGACTTGGTTTGCTATTCTATTTCGTCAACTGTGGCTACATAGAAATGGGAGAGTGTTCACTAATCAAGTTCATAATTTAACGCAGTTACTGGCTTAAACGCATGCCCTTGTAAAGTGGTTAGACACAAGGTTGCTTCTGGAAGGAAGTGATTCAGGTAACATCCAGAGATGGTGTGTACCTCAACTGAATTGGATAAAATTCAACGTGGATGGGGCGAGTGATGGCGGTAGGTTGCTGTCTGTGGAGGTATTGCACGGGATTCAATTGAGGGAGTCCTCGAAGGTTTCTTAGCAAATGTCAAATGGGGAAGTTGTCTTCATGCTGAAATCTGGGTGGTATTATGGCGTATAAAACGTGCTTGGGACTGTCATTGGAGGAAAGTCTTTATTGAGACCGACTGGTGGAGTTACTGCCTGGGGGATGGGAAGAAGATCATGTGGAGAGCACCCTACTGCATCATATCACTTCATGGATGGCATTGGATTGGGAGCTGCATGTTGATTGGTGCCTACGGGAAGTAAACACTATCGCTGACATTTTAGGAAAAGAAGCTTTGAAGGCTGGTTGTGGGATTCATACGTTCACAGTGGCTCCTGACTTTATATTAGAAGCTATTAGCTATAAGTCTACTCGTTAGCCTCTTTGTATTTCTTTATCAAAAGAATAACAAAAAGAAAACTACTACAATACTCCTAACTTAAACAAAAAAAATGTCTCCCAGAGAGATCAGGGTGCCTACGCTAATGACGAAGCCTCCCAGAGTTGAGCTCTGCGCGTAGTACTCCGACATCTCGGGTTGCGAAATCCAATTCAAAGCTTTGCATCTCGTTATCAGCGCTAGCACTACCCTGCTGAATCCCACCAACACCATTGCCAATTTCATCACAGGAAAATTAATTGATCCCCTATTCCTGAAAAATGAAATTTGGAGAAACCTTGAAAAACTTGGCAGAGAAAGAAGGTTAGACCTATGGGAGAGATTGAATTTTCCCATCTTATAAGAAGAGAAGAGGGTGGCTCTTCCTTGCTCAGCAGTCTCCCCCATTGTAATTGCTTACGCCTCAGTTCAGTGAGTCAAAGCTCTGATCCTCCGCTGCTGGTGGCAATGGCTTTTCGATGATCCCTTATTAGCTTCTCAACTAGTACCAGCAAATGTTTTGGGCAGAACAATTCTCACTTGAGTGATCTCAGCTACAAGTATTGTAAGTGTCCTTTTCCATATATATGTATATATTACTCGTACCCGCAGACATAAGGGAAGAGGGATGTTTTGACCATGGCTTGCTCATTTTGTCTACAATGGTTAATTTAAATCTTTTATATAGTTTGAACAAGGGACTGATCGGGTCGTCAGAAGTATGAACCAAGGCTCAGGCCGCCGCAGTCAACCGGAGTTGAGAAGAAATGAGTAGTCAACGAATGGAGGAAGGGGGAGAGAGAGAGAGGACAGAGGTATTATAAGAAATTAAAAAGATGTAGGTATTTTTATTTTTTTAAATAGCGTGTTGCCCATAAAAAAAGATAACAGACATTTTTTAATTTGGACAGAATGTCACTTTTACATTTTAAAAAAAGATTATAAAAGCATTTTTATAAAAATTTTAAGAGTATTTTGTCCCTTAATTTTTTTTATTCTTATTGTTTCAAGCTCAATTCATACCCATATTAGGCCCAAATTCTTATAATAAAGACAGAAAAAAAGTTCCCAACAAAAAAAAGGGAAAATCCCTCTAAAATACATTAGAAATAGGGAGATCCCTATTCAGTGCATTGAAATTGAAAAATCCGGATCAGTCCATTGTCAGTACGGATAAACAGTGCGGGCGGCGCCAAAAGACAATTTTGCCCTTCAGCCCTCATTCTCGACACTTCAGAAATAACAACATGCGGTACTTAATTAACAACTTCAAATTCTTGATTAACAACTCTAGTTTTATCCTTTTTTTTCACAATAACAACACCGGTCTTGTTATTAACAACTCATAATTCTTAATTAACAACTCCACTTTATTCTTCCATGTATTCGCATCTAAAAAATATAGTGTTGTTAATGTAAAATATGGTGTTGTTAATAAAGAAAAAGGTGTTGTTATTGGCCCTGAAACTTTAATTACGAAGTTGTAAAACAAGAAATGAGAGTTGTTAATGTAGAATATGATGTTGTTAATAACAAGACCGGTGTTATTATTGTGAAAGTAAAAAGATGAAACTGGAGTTGTTAATCAAGAATATGGAATTGTTAATCAAGAATTCGGAGTTGTTAATTAAGAGCGCGTGTTGTTAATAAAAAAGAGGTGTTGTTATTGGCCTTAAAACTTAAATTAGGAAGTTGAGAAATAAGAAATGAGAGTTGTTAATCAAGAATCCGGAGTTGTCAATTAAGAACCGCATGTTGTTATTTCTGAAGTGGCGAGAATGAGGGCTGAAGGGCAAAATCGTCTTTTGGTGCCGCCTGTAACCCCCTGCCTTTAACCACGTAATTATAATTCGATATCACATAATTAAATTGGTTTAGAGACCGTCGGATAGCTTAAACTCATTTCAAGTTCCTACACTATAGTAGGGTTTTCACCAAAAACTTTCAAAAACTCTTCTCTATCCTGGTCTCAATTTCAAAATTCGAATATAATTACCTGTGCAGTTAATTTACATTCACACACATCAGAGTGTATAACCAAATCCCCGACAACTCCCGGGTTCTATACATATATAATCTGAGGGTTTAAAAGTCTCCACTAGGGGATTACATAACCAAAATCAACAGTAATATTTACATCTCCAAAAATAAACAGTAATCCCAAGTCCAAAATAGTTAACCAACAGCCTAACAACACACTCTACAAGATCCTAGCCGCTTGTAACCCCCTGCCGTAATTAATATCCGGATTACGCAATTAACGTGAAATAGAGACCAATAAGATAAAACAACATTTATAAACCCATCAACCTGACGGGGTTTTCGCAAATGCATTTCAAAACCATTTCAAGCCCGGTCTCACATTCACGCTCCGAATATAATTACTATGCGAAGATAAATTACATTTATGCAATTATCAGAGTACGCAATATAAATTCCCGACAATTCCGGGATCATATCTTCGCTCAATAAACATAGGGCGCATTAGCCCATACAACTCAAATAACAGGGATTACACAACTTATCCGAATACATTCTCAAATACTGATCCATACAATCAAATACACAATCCTAATAACGTATTGATAACCAACTACTAAATTCTCACCCAGAAATGAGTCCTCTTCGTCCTTGGATGCTTGCTCATCCTCAATGTTCCTTCCCTGCCTAAAATGTTTATAGCGGAGGGTGAGATTCTGGGGAATCTCAGTAGGAAACAGGTACCAGTATGCATGCAAGATAAGTATTTAATGCATGACATGCTTGCATCACAATAACTCATGTTCACATAATGATATCCGCATGCTCAATGTTCACATAACATACTCATGGCCATAGCAGAACTAGAAACAGAGCTACAATCATTCTCATATGTTTCACATAATCATGCAAAGCAATAACATGCATCAATACACAAATACAATTATCAATACATGCAGGAGAGGTAAGTTCCCTACACTCTTTCCACGTAAGCTCCTGCTCCGGCTGCTCACGTTTAGGGAAATCATCAAATCCTATATTCAAAATCAAGGACATAGGATTAATCCCTTTTCCAATTCCTTAACTTTTAGACACTCAAGTTGGTTATCATTATTGCCCTTTAGGTACCCTCAAACACCTCAATCGATAGCTCTAAAGGGTTGGAAGACTATCCCCAAAGATCCCCTTTTGAACACTCAATCCTGATATTTTCCTCTGCCTCACTCGAGCACAAGTACGGACATCACTCGAGCACAAATGCTCTCACTCGAGCATTGGTACGGACAACACCCGAGCACAAGAGAGAGTGAGACCGCGAGCACTTGCCCGAGAGCACAAACCCACTCCAGAAGCACAAGCTCACTCGAAGCACAAGAGGATCACTCGAGCACGCTGCCCATACCCGCGAGCACAAGAGAAAGTGAGACCGCGAGTGAGCACCCGAGAGCACAACTCTCACTTTCAGGAACTGGCTCACTCGAGCACAAATCCTCACTCGAGCACACACCTCCCACCCGCGAGTGAGAAGGCACACTTCTTGCCCCTTGCCCGCGAGTGAAGACCAGAAAGCAACCCTTCACTCTGGACTCCCACTATCACTCGAGCAGGCCATGCTCTCTCTCGAGCATGTTCTTCCCTCACTCGAGCATAAAGCGATGTGCTCGAGCATCGCTCATAAATCCCAGATGCACTCGAAGCAAAACAAGGGAAAACTCACCCAGCACTCGAGCAGAGCTCATCCCTGCTCGGGTGACATTCATCCCTCACTCGAGCACACCCCTGTCTGCTCGAGTGAATCTATCAGATTCCAGAAAACGCAGCAAACATACCACATTTCCCTAACTCTTGCCCAATTGATCCAAATGGACCCAAAACTTCTACCAAAGCTACTCCCACACAAAATCACTCACTGAATTCAATGGAATCAACAGAATTACCCAATTCCCATTCCATTCACAAGCTTTGGTCTAGGGCATCATAATCATCAATTCTCTAAATCAACAACCTCACACATTTCAATCCCAAATCCATTCTATCTATACAAAACTCATACCATTATACCATTTCTATAACCATAACATGCCAAACTACCCATTGACCCATATTTTCGAAATTAGGGCAATAATTCCAGAAATTCCAAACATAATCATTTGGCATGAAACATAGATAGAAGGATTGGTTTCACATACCTTATCAACTTTCTCAAAGACACTCTTTGATTCTCCACACTTCATATTTTCGTGATTCTTCAAATCACCCCCAATAGAGAAGCTACAACCATCAAATTGAAGCTCTCAACTCAATGATCAACATTTATGAAAAGGATTTGAGCAAAGGAAGCCATTTACTCACCTTTTCCCAAGCTTTTCCTTTCTCTCTCCCAAGCATATTCAGCGAAAATGGAGGGAGGAAGGAAGAGAAGAGAGAGAAACCGAAAGGGAGAGAAGAGAGGAAATGGAGATGATGATGATGTGTCATCACTTATGCCTCATCCAAGGGTCCACACTTTGCCACTTGTCACCATCTCACTTCAACTCTCATGGGCTCACATGCACACACATACACATGATTATGCTCCTTGTCAAATTACACAATCAATCCTAGCCATTGATCATTTTAATCACACATCTCATTTTCTCTTAGCTAGTAATTAATTTCTCTATTAATCACTAACTAATTCCCAACAATTTCATTCTTTCGATTTCCACTAATTATGGCATATTAATTATTATTGCCATAAAACACATAATTATTCTCAATAATTATCATTAGTCCTTAATCGAAAATCGGGGTGTTACATTTCTCCCCCCGTTCAATAAATTTCGTCCTCGAAATTTGTTCCACCACTAAGGACATAAACTCCGGACGCTTCTTCACGACAGCTTCCGTTTCACAATGTATTCCATATTGGGATGGTCTCCTCTAGACCATTCAGACAATCTATACACAATAGGTTTGATTCAAACAAGAATCAAAACAGACCAATGCGTCACAACTCAATGTCTTTTGCTCGGTCATCTTTATTGATCTCAATACTCGGAGACACTCTTACTTAGACGTGATCTCCATCTCGAACTCAAGAGGTCTTCACCTCATTCGATCATATTTCGGATGAACTGCACTCATGCATCCCGACTTTGAGCCACTCTAATCAATGACATCAAGTCACCTTCCCTTTGTGGGTACAATCCAAACCACCACAGATTCACTGCGTATAATCGACAGCTTCTGCTGTATTCACATATGTCCCAGCTTCCGCTGTTTTCAACAATACTTCAACTTACGCTGTATCCACCTCCACAGCATTACCCTCACCCGTACACCCACCAGTAACTCCGCTAGTGGTAACCGGGACTTTTGGTTATTCACAACAATTTCATTGCCGTATCAAGTTTCACGGCGTCACCCTCACCCATCCAGGACTTTTGGGCCTCAATCACAATGTCCACGACAGATTCGCATTGATGCGTGACGATTGTCACAAGACGACAGCACCCACGGCTGTATACACAACTATACGTAGCTTTCGCCACTTATACAAATACGACAACTTCCCGTTGTCTCACAATACAAATTGCCCTTTCCAGCATTCACATCACAGTTTTCATTCACATCAACACATATCACATCATCAGGTCGCTCCAGAATCTCAATCTCTTCTATCCGAAGCACCCTACCGTAACGGCCCACCTAGAATCTCAGTCTCTTCTATCCAGGCGACCGGTTGAGAGTCTCAATCTCCCAACACCACTTTCATGCTCTTGCACCACGCAAAGCAACTACAACGGCAGTTCAACGGCCGAGCTAGAGATGACCAACGTCAAACCCTAAACGGCTCACGCTGACCTGCACACGCTGCAGTTCACATAGCTTTCACCGCAATCCGCGTCGCAGACTCTAATTTTACGCACCGCCTTTCGGCCTGGGGTTAACACCGGTGCAACCAACGTGGTGGCTAGCCAGGTTGGCCATGCCAAGGTAGTGCCCTAAGAATAGAGAACCCCCGATCATGTAGTCGAATTAGCCATCAGCTAAATTAGCTCTGCTCTACTACACAACTATACCTCAGTCCCAGCTTATTCACAACTGTCACCGATTCACAATCACACTCCACTCTCATCCCCTTTCTCCGCCGAGAAGACACACAGTCTTTACTCGAACTGTTGTTAGCTACTCAGGGACTATTGACATGGCAGTGCACACATATAGCCATTCTGGCTCACAATAGTAGATCCACAATCACACCCTACCCTCATCCCCTTTCTCCGCCGGGAAAACACACAGTCTTTACCCGAACCGTTGTTAGCTACTCAGGGACTGTTGGCGTAGCGGTGCTCACAAATAGCCTTTCGGCTTCCATATCACACTCCACCCTCATCCCCTTTCTCCGCCGGGAAGACACGCAGTCTTTACCAGAACCGTTGTTAGCTACTCAGGGACTATTGGCGTGGCAGTGCATACACATAGCCCCACAGCTCATACAGCTATATGACTTTTCACAATCGGCCCGTCGGCCTTCACAAATAGCCTGTCCCCCGTAAACTACCGCCCCGAAGGCACGGTCCTCCGCCATAGGAATCACCCCATGCGGCCGCAGGTAAAAGACTCACAAATATCAATCACATCCTGAGCCTATGCCT
This sequence comes from Inga oerstediana, assembly GCA_963210345.1. Taxonomy (NCBI): domain Eukaryota; kingdom Viridiplantae; phylum Streptophyta; class Magnoliopsida; order Fabales; family Fabaceae; genus Inga; species Inga oerstediana. Next base: position 27,897,086 of record OY723408.1, read on the forward strand.
ATCAGGCGTAGCCCACCAGACCAAACCGATCCGGCCCAACCGGGGAGATGGACTCACAGTGCACAATCGTAATAAGCTGGAACTAGGCATATTAACAGCTTCACCTTCAACATCTCAAATTCTTTTCACGTACTGAGATCCTTCAAGACCCCTTTCACAACATAACTTGACCCCGAAGTTTGACCTCCTGAAGCCATAATTATCATATCGTTCTCTCAGCTACTCGAGCTTCCGCTCAACACAATTCTCAAACATGTTACATTCATCACGCTTCCACTGCGCACTCTGAGGTCTTTCTCCTCATCTGTGCATTCCCAATGTCAAGTTGATTTAACAGGAGTCCCATAGGAATCTCTCCCTACAACTGACAACATTCACAACATATATTCATCTGTGTCAAACCTTGGCCCGATTCAACTCGAATCATTTAAAGCCATAATCAATCACAGCGTTAAGAGCCCATACTCCTAACGTCCTCATAGTTCTACTCTACGATTCAACATCACGGCAACTACTCTCCACGGTTCATTATCAAGGCGGCTGCACTCTAGGTTCATCGTCACAGTGGCTCCACTCTAGGGTTCATCGTCATGGTGGCTCCACTCTACGCTACTGCACTCGGTGCTTCACTCAGTCCACTGACTGGTCAGCCCCTCCGGTCAGAGTTTTCCGTAGGTAGCCCTTTCCAATCGGATCTCACCGTAGGTAGCCCTTTCCGATCGAATTTCACCGTAGGTAGCCCTCTCCGATCAAAAGTCCCCGTAGATAGCGCTCTCCGATCCGAATCCTCCGTAGATGACTTTCTCCCTGTGCTAGATTAACAACCAACACTCTCAGAATAACTGATACACATTTCAATTTGCTTCCTGTACCATACCTTGGTACTACAGACCACTGAGGTCAAATCCAATTCCTAAGAATCAACCCAACTATTGAGTCTAATCCTTAGATCACATCTCATCTTTCAAACTTTCAACCTCAATTGAACCGGGAAATCACTTCCCTCAAATCCACAGAGCCTCACAACTCCAACACAAATCCAAATATCATGCCAGCCTAGGGCACATCGGTCCCCTAGGTCTTAAGGCCTTTAAACATACAAGCTCAGTATGACATCACTACATGTAACATCATACCACCTTGGGTTTACACCTCAATTCTCTGACGAATCACTATATCTTTCGATTACACCATGATTCGCCACTCTCGAATAACCCCAATGTATACACATATTCCTCAAATCTCTTATGTCCACAATGACAAATCACACATGTGTATACATAATCACTATCACAAGAGATCATCTACCACCAAGATAGAGATCTAAGAGAGCCATCCTAGCAAATTCCCATGTTTGCCAGGAACTGTAGCTCTGATACCAAAATGTAACCCCCTGCCGTAATTAATATCCGGATTACGCAATTAACGTGAAATAGAGACCAATAAGATAAAACAACATTTATAAACCCATCAACCTGACGGGGTTTTCGCAAATGCATTTCAAAACCATTTCAAGCCCGGTCTCACATTCACGCTCCGAATATAATTACTATGCGAAGATAAATTACATTTATGCAATTATCAGAGTACGCAATATAAATTCCCGACAATTCCGGGATCATATCTTCGCTCAATAAACATAGGGCGCATTAGCCCATACAACTCAAATAACAGGGATTACACAACTTATCCGAATACATTCTCAAATACTGATCCATACAATCAAATACACAATCCCAATAACGTATTGATAACCAACTACTAAATTCTCACCCAGAAATGAGTCCTCTTCGTCCTTGGATGCTTGCTCATCCTCAATGTTCCTTCCCTGCCTAAAATGTTTATAGCGGAGGGTGAGATTCTGGGGAATCTCAGTAGGAAACAGGTACCAGTATGCATGCAAGATAAGTATTTAATGCATGACATGCTTGCATCACAATAACTCATGTTCACATAATGATATCCGCATGCTCAATGTTCACATAACATACTCATGGCCATAGCAGAACTAGAAACAGAGCTACAATCATTCTCATATGTTTCACATAATCATGCAAAGCAATAACATGCATCAATACACAAATACAATTATCAATACATGCAGGAGAGGTAAGTTCCCTACACTCTTTCCACGTAAGCTCCTGCTCCGGCTGCTCACGTTTAGGGAAATCATCAAATCCTATATTCAAAATCAAGGACATAGGATTAATCCCTTTTCCAATTCCTTAACTTTTAGACACTCAAGTTGGTTATCATTATTGCCCTTTAGGTACCCTCAAACACCTCAATCGATAGCTCTAAAGGGTTGGAAGACTATCCCCAAAGATCCCCTTTTGAACACTCAATCCTGATATTTTCCTCTGCCTCACTCGAGCACAAGTACGGACATCACTCGAGCACAAATGCTCTCACTCGAGCATTGGTACGGACAACACCCGAGCACAAGAGAGAGTGAGACCGCGAGCACTTGCCCGAGAGCACAAACCCACTCCAGAAGCACAAGCTCACTCGAAGCACAAGAGGATCACTCGAGCACGCTGCCCATACCCGCGAGCACAAGAGAAAGTGAGACCGCGAGTGAGCACCCGAGAGCACAACTCTCACTTTCAGGAACTGGCTCACTCGAGCACAAATCCTCACTCGAGCACACACCTCCCACCCGCGAGTGAGAAGGCACACTTCTTGCCCCTTGCCCGCGAGTGAAGACCAGAAAGCAACCCTTCACTCTGGACTCCCACTATCACTCGAGCAGGCCATGCTCTCTCTCGAGCATGTTCTTCCCTCACTCGAGCACAAAGCGATGTGCTCGAGCATCGCTCATAAATCCCAGATGCACTCGAAGCAAAACAAGGGAAAACTCACCCAGCACTCGAGCAGAGCTCATCCCTGCTCGGGTGACATTCATCCCTCACTCGAGCACACCCCTGTCTGCTCGAGTGAATCTATCAGATTCCAGAAAACGCAGCAAACATACCACATTTCCCTAACTCTTGCCCAATTGATCCAAATGGACCCAAAACTTCTACCAAAGCTACTCCCACACAAAATCACTCACTGAATTCAATGGAATCAACAGAATTACCCAATTCCCATTCCATTCACAAGCTTTGGTCTAGGGCATCATAATCATCAATTCTCTAAATCAACAACCTCACACATTTCAATCCCAAATCCATTCTATCTATACAAAACTCATACCATTATACCATTTCTATAACCATAACATGCCAAACTACCCATTGACCCATATTTTCGAAATTAGGGCAATAATTCCAGAAATTCCAAACATAATCATTTGGCATGAAACATAGATAGAAGGATTGGTTTCACATACCTTATCAACTTTCTCAAAGACACTCTTTGATTCTCCACACTTCATATTTTCGTGATTCTTCAAATCACCCCCAATAGAGAAGCTACAACCATCAAATTGAAGCTCTCAACTCAATGATCAACATTTATGAAAAGGATTTGAGCAAAGGAAGCCATTTACTCACCTTTTCCCAAGCTTTTCCTTTCTCTCTCCCAAGCATATTCAGCGAAAATGGAGGGAGGAAGGAAGAGAAGAGAGAGAAACCGAAAGGGAGAGAAGAGAGGAAATGGAGATGATGATGATGTGTCATCACTTATGCCTCATCCAAGGGTCCACACTTTGCCACTTGTCACCATCTCACTTCAACTCTCATGGGCTCACATGCACACACATACACATGATTATGCCCCTTGCCAAATTACACAATCAATCCTAGCCATTGATCATTTTAATCACACATCTCATTTTCTCTTAGCTAGTAATTAATTTCTCTATTAATCACTAACTAATTCCCAACAATTTCATTCTTTCGATTTCCACTAATTATGGCATATTAATTATTATTGCCATAAAACACATAATTATTCTCAATAATTATCATTAGTCCTTAATCGAAAATCGGGGTGTTACACCGCTCCTGGTGGTTCGCTTCTCCTTGGAGCCACTTGCCCTGTCTGAAATGTTAGTCAATGGAAAGAATGAGATTCAAAAGAATCTCTGTAGTAACAAACCACTCATACAGTGTATAAACACATAGCATATATGATCATGTTAAGCAGCATCACAATGTATCATGGCTTTCGCCACAAACAACAGCACTCATGGCTGTAAACTCTAAGCGTCAGCTTTCGCTGCGATCTCAATGTATTCACAAAGTATTCACTAGGCGTCAGCTTTCGCTGCGATCACAAAGCATCACAATGTCACAATGTCACAATGTGTTCTCAATGCAAGACAAACATACATACAATGTTTCACACAAAGTATAAGAGAGGAGTCACTACCTGGTTCTTTCCGAACGTGCTCTGGCACGGGTCGTTCACGAACAGGGCAAATATCGAATCCTACAATTCCAAATGCACCATTTAGACACTTCCTTTGTGTTTCTTGAGGTTATATGAGTCTATAATGAAAATTTACAAAAATGCCCCCAGGGACCCGGCCCGGGCCCGCCGTACCCGGTCCGGTTGCACTTTTCCCAAAATTCTAATCTGGGCTATCCTAACATATTTCTGCGCAAGGAATCCATTTCCGGACTCGGAATTATCAAACTCAATGTAAAATTACAAATTTACCCTTGGCAGCCCCACTTTAAGGGTTTTAGGGGCGTTTTCGTAATTATGCTTTTTCGGCCTTTTCCGAAAAAGTGACCAACTGTAACCCCACCTAATTTTCGCCCCTGAACTCAATGGAACCATCAAATCATTGAAAATCCAACTCTAAGACCCATTTCTAGGGCTGGCCGAAATTTATGAGTTCTCCGGGGAAAATCGGGGTTTTACGATTTCGGCTCCGTAAACGCGTTCCTTTCTACTCCTAACCACTTTATTAACCATTACATTAGGTTACAACTAACATTAAGACCCAATTTGGGCAGCATAACCCCTAGGCCACATCATTTCCAAACTTTAAAACCAATGGCAATCCGGTGAAATTTCACCGATTAAATTGCCCACAGCAGCCAGAATAAGCAATATACGAAAGTTTGGAAGTTACCTCAAGCTCCTTCTAGCTTTTCTCAAGAGTGGCTGAAAACCCTAGCCCCTTGAACACCAAATTTTCTTCTCAAACACCTTAAATAACATAGAAGAGAAGCTTAGGAACAAGGTTATACGTGTTAGGAGCTAGATCGTCGGAGAAATCGGCTTACCTTGCGAGATTTCTCCTCTTTCTCTCTCTAAGAGCTCTCAACTTTCTCTCACTAGTTTCAGCTGGTTCATCACGACAGGAAATGAAAGCTGAAGAAGATGATAATATATTTAATTCCATGCTGATGTCATCTTTTATTGAGATGATGTCATAATTCCCATTTTCGGATTTTCTGGCAGATTTTCTGCCCAAACTTTGAAAAATCATAACTAATTCTAGCAAAATCGAAATGAGGTGATCCCAAAGCCAAATAAAAGGTATTTAAGTCCTCTTAATAGGAAAAATATGGACCATTATTAGAAATCACCACAAAAATACATAATTACACAAAACTCAACACTGCTCCAAAACAGAGTCCAGTTTTGATCCCAAAACTTTGGACAGACATATCTCCAAATTCCCAAAACGAAATGGTACAAATTATATGTCCATTTTGAAGCTTGGGATGTGAAATTTAAGACTGGAAAGTTCCATAATTTTTAGACACCATTTACCTATTTAAAACGTCCACACAAATCGGCTGCCCTGTACAGAGAATAAATGGACAGAGTTTTCAACTTTTGCACAATTGTTCCCAATGGTTCCAATTTCACAATAAACACTCTCCAAAAGTATTTATTCAACAATAATTACATATACTTTTGAAATCATTAGCCCTTAATCACTTTTTGGGATATTACACCGCCCGCACTATTCATCCGTACTGATAATGGACTAATCCGGATTTTTCAATTTCAATGCACTGAATAGGGATTTCCCTATTTCCAATATATTTTAGAGGGATTTTCCTAAAAAAAATTGGGACAATCTTATATCGTCACAGGATTGGGACCAGGATATTATCGTTTGATCCTTAGAAATTCTAAAATTGTAAATATTGCTCCAAAATTTCTAGAGATGTAGCTATCAATATTTCTTAGTTCCTCGAATCCTCAATTAATCTCGATCAAAAATATTAACCTTTAGTTTCCACACAAATTCAAAATTTAATCACCCAAACCCTCATAATTAAAAATTAGGATGTTATATAACACGAGGATATTGTGCTATGTCAACAACTAAATTTTTAGACATATTGTTAAGCAAAATGTTCCTAGTATTTATTAAGTAAATTAATATAGACACATAGAAGTTTCCAAAAATTCAATCAAGACAATTGGATTCACAAAATATGAGTTACAAATGGTTAAGACGCAGTTTCTATCCAAAAAATAGAGCAAGTTTAGAGAAGTAATAAATTGTAATTATTAGCATGGTTTAAGTACAAAATTATATTTGTCTCATGCAAAAGGCTTAAAGAGCTTTTAAAAATATCTTAGAGCACCCTCATATAATATTTGTAGAATTAGTTAATATATTTTCTTTCCAAAAAGGGATAAAAAAGTTGGTAATTTCAAATGAATTGAAACGCAACGATCAAGGTGCAAATTCTAACTTATGGGTTTGAATTAACAACTCACCTGAACCTATCATTTTTGGATGAATAATTATAGTGTAAAAATGTTGAAATCAAATGGTGTAGGTGATGGAGGGACCTGGCTTCCCTCCGCTATCAGATCCCATCTGTTACCCTCATTTTCTAAAAAACTACACTAAACGGTATTGTTTTGAGATAAGGATGTGATTGAGATTTTTTTTAAAAAAAAATTGATTTGTAATATTTTGATGTATTTTTCTAAAAGTATCTAGTATCTTAAAATATTTTTTAAGTAGCATGCAGTATTCTAAAATAATTTTAGTGTTTTTAACCATTTAAAATAGTTTTTCAGTTGCACCTAGTAGGATAGTAGATTGATTGCAATTTTACCCTTAAAAGTATTTTTTTCAGCTCCAAAAATTAATTTAAAATATTAGGTGCTACTGAAAAAATATATTAGAGTGGGTGGAAATCAATAAATCAATATCCTAAGTTTTGGATGTTCGTTTCAACCAAGAAAAATATATTAAAGGTAAAATTGTAGTCAATCTCCTAAGACATTGGGTATAACTGAAAAAAATATTTTAAAAGGTTAAAAGCACAAAAAAATATTTTAAAGTAATTTTTTCATATGAAAAAACACATTAAGGATTAAATTGTAATTAATCTACTAATACATTGGGTACAATTGAAAAGATATTTTAAATGGTTAAAGCACTAAAAATTATTTTATGATACTATATATTATTTAGAAAATATTTTAAGATTTTAGATATGTCCAGAAATAATATATTGATACAATTTTTTTAGGGAGAAAAATTTTTTAGCCCTATCTTATCTCAAAACTACACCAAAACGGTGTACTTTCGAGAAAAGCATGACACAGGATAGGACTTATCAGTGGAGGGAAGCTAGGTCCGTGATGGAGGGGTCTTTAGAACAACTGAGCTGGTGTAGGCTTTGGAGTGGAATAGGGAAGGATAGGGAGAACATGCTTAGAATCACAGGGTTGAGCACTAAAAAAGAGAAAGGGAATCGTTTGGATAATGAGGTGGCTGTACTAGGTATGCCATGTTAGTCAAACTAATAATCAATTATTTTTTTAATTAGTGGGAAAACATTGGTCCAATTTTATATTTTCAGGACAATATTGAGCAAAAAATAAATAAAAAAATCTTCTGGATAACTGTAGCTCATTTACAAATACTTCTAAGCAATGTTGTGAAAATCAGACCAGACCGGACGGTTCGATCGGTGCCCGGGAGGGCTTTCGGCTCATTCAACATGGTTCAACCGTTTCACCATTTGGACCGTTTCAGGCCGCTTCAGACCGGCTGTTGGGTTGAGAACCGGGAACCGGAGTGATTGAACCAGGAATCGTTTATTAGTATTATTGACATGTTATTGTGTTATTTTTAATGATTTCAATGTATTAGAACTTAGGATTTAGGAAAAATGATACATATAAGCTTTTGAACTGACTTATTGCTAGCCCAAAATTGAACAATGTTGAGAAAAACACTGAACATGCACGCCTCAAGCCATTGATGAAAAACATGTACAAACCTCCTGAACTGGAATACATTGATGATTCTAAGTTGAAAAGCAACTGACCATACCTTGGAGCTTCGAACAACATACCAATTAACATACCTCCCACATAGAGATATCTCAATCAAAACATAACAACTCTTAGAAAATGATTCAGGGGTCCTGATGAACCCATGTCTTGTGAGTTCACAAAATAAAACTAGGTTTAAGAATGTAGCATAGTAGCTCAACCTAGGTCGTTCTTGTGAGGAGATTAATTTCCAAGTTTCTAAGTAGTAAAGTGACAAAAGACCTTAAAGTTGTGAGAAATCATTTGGAGAAATTGCTTTTTAAACTAATGAAGTAATCTAAGCTAAAACAATATTTTTGTAATTTTTTTGGTTTCTAAAACAAAGAAGCAAACGAAATCGAAATTAACACTAACAACAAGATAAATTCAATCAACTAGTATAATGATAAAATGGAATTCCCTTGAGTTGGGGTTTTAGTCTTCCTTGCTTGCTAATGATATGAATTCCACAATATGAGTCAAGAGGATGGAACTAAGTTACCACTAGCTCCATACTTGCAATAATCATTTAATTCATTCTACCGAAACAATTAAATGAATACCACCAAATAATTCAAACTCAAGGAGATGAATAATCAACTTCCAATTCTAGCTTGTAATTACCATTACAACAATTCAAAACATTCAGTTTAATCATTTAAGTCGACTTAACCAAGTTGGAATAAACAATTCAACCTACTCATAATATGAATCATACAAAGCTTAATTAATCAACTCCTAGCTCAACAACCAAGTTTATTCACTTGGCTTAACAATCTAGATCACAATTACATACTTAACCAAGCTACATAATCATGAACTAAAAAGAGAGCTTAAAGGAATTCCATGGAAGTTTAGGGCTCAAACCATTATTACCCAACTCAAGGAAATCACCAACACTTGATGGATGAAGAGGAGAATAACCATAAGCATTGAATTATCCAGCGCCTCCCTTTGCCTTTGTGTAGTGCCTCCTTTTCCTTCTATTCCATTCTATTCGGTCTCCTCATTTGCTGCTCATCTCCACACAGCTGCAGCCTCCAATTCTCAATTCTTCATTTCGGAGCTCCCCCTTTCACACCTCTCCAATCCCTTCCTTTTTCGGTGGTATATATTTCTTCACACAGCCGCCTTTGCTTTTTCACTTCGGTCCATCCTTGATATCCCTTTTCACATTCGGTTCACTCCTCATTCGGTCCTTCTTTTCTCTTGTTCCTTCATTTATTCCCTCCTGGTTCAGCGGTTCCTTTCCTTCCATTCATGCCTTTAATTTAGTCAACAATTTCGGCTGGGCTTCTTCTCTATTTCTCCAATCCGGTTTAGCACTTCCCACATTCGACAATTTCAGCTCTCTCTTCTCTTCTTCCAATAGCCGCCTCCTCCTTTCTTTTAATTATCTTTAGGTTAAAAGTGTGTTGTGCCTTGTTTGGATAAGAGATAAAAAATCTGTTTTGGTATTAGACATAAAATTGGAACTACCAAACAAGGCCCTTACTCATTTAACCTCCTCTTAGAAAAAATGTGAAAATAAATTCTGCACTTGTGATGTTCCGCTTTTGTCCTTATTAAGCTCCAAAATAACATCTTTGACCTTAACTACTCAAGTTGTGCCACATCATTACCTGTAAAATTAAATTCACAAAGGTAATACCTTTTGCTCACAATTAAATAACAATGGGAATAACAAATATTAATTAAAAATATAACAATTTAACAACTTTAATTCCAAAATTATTCTTTCACTAAAGTCTCACTTTAACACTTGATTATGCCCAAAATATTCAATAAGTCCCACAAAAGCCTAAGATTAATTAATAAAAATATATATAAATATTGAGCTCTATCAATTCCCCCACACTTAAGCTTTTGCACTCCTGAGCAAAACATTAAACTCAACATAGGCAAAGAGGGATTAAATTTGGAAGGATAAGCAAGATCAAGCTTCAAGAATTACACTTAGTCAAATAACAAGGTATCCTCTTATCCAAATTCAATGAACATGCCAAAAATTGAAGTAGCTAAAGCAATGCAAAGTTTAATTACAATGAGCTTAATTGGAAACCTTAACTATGACAAGTGTTTGCACTCTTCTCTCATAGAGGGTAGTTTTTCACTCACATCCACTTTGACCATACTCTACCATAGGCTTGTAGAATTTCTAGGCTCTCCACTACTTGCAACAATGGCATAAATAAATCCAAAGGACTTTGTAGGGTTGTAATGTTGAATAGGCCAAATGATGGAAAATGTAACAAACACTATGCTTGCACCAAATAATTTTCTAGATCTCTTAGCACTATGAAACTAAACTTAATTCACATATTTCACCATTGTGACTTTATTTCTTTCTTTGATTTTTTTTATTCACACTTTTTCTCTTCTTTTTTTTTCTTTTCTATTTTCTTTCTTTTGACTATTCACATTGTATATTTTTTTTCTTTTTCTTTTATAATATATAATAGTACTCTTTTTTTTAATAGTGCTAATAAGAACTTGATAAAGGATGCAAACATAGCATTTTTATAATGAAATGGAAATGAAAGTGAAGGGTTCAAGGGGCTAAACAAAGGTAAATGATAAATGGTTTGTGTTTGGGTAAATGGGTGATGAAATGAATGCCAATGTCATCTCTATCTATACCATTGCAAAATGTAGCCTCAAGCAAGAAACAAAACAAGTTCTAGAGAGAAATAATCTAGGTGGATAAATCACACAATGAAATCAACAATTAGGCCCAAAATACCTTCCAACTAAGCTTTTTGTTTCCTAACAAACTCATCAAAATTAAACCATGCATCGTTAAAACATTTGAATTTTATAGCAATTCACTAATTCAAAGCAAGTTTCAACCATGAATCCAACTAAGAGTAATCAAAATACTTGATCATGACTAAAGGCTTCAAAAATCTCTATGAATTGGACCAAATACAATAAAGGACACAAGCAGGAGACAGAGGCATATGATATCATAGTGAATTCTCATGAGAATAACACACACTCCCCCACACTCAATCCTTATATTGCCCTCAATGTAATGCACAAAAACAAAGAACCTAGATGCACTTATCTCTTGGGTGAAGTGAATGTTGTGAAGTCCAATTCAAGATTGAAACACAACACATCATCGTCACAAGGAGAGAGAGGACAAGACATAAGTGGAAATAGTTCTCAGAAATTAGGCATAAGGATAAGAGAAAAGGGTAGTGTAGGATAAGGTTAATCACAAGAGTATGATTCAAAATGGAGTTTATTCAATTGGAAAATGCAAAACAAACAGACTACTTTTTACTACTGGTAAGTCCCTCCCCCACACTTGTTCAATAGCATATATCATCAAATAAAACAAGAAACAAGGTAAGGAAAGAGACTATCGTGTGCATTATGGTGGTTGATGACTAGCATGGTAGTGCTTCAACAAGTGACCATTCACTTGAAACTTTGCACCACTTACAAGATCTTCGAGCTCTATTAAACCAAAGCTATACACCTTGACCACTTTGTAGGGACCTTGCCATTTGGTTTTAAGCTTCCCATTTTTGAGCTTGAATCTTGCCTTGAACACAAGCACTTGCTCTCCTTCATGAAACTGTTTCAGTAAGATGCCTTGATTATGAATCAATTTGGATTTTTCCTTATAGATACGAGAACTTTCATATGCATCCAACCTCAACTCTTCTAGCTCTTGTATCTCAAGCATCCGTTCCTCAACAGAACCTTGAAGATCCATATTACAAGTCTTCACAGCCCAGTAAGCTCTATGTTCTAGCTCAACAGGTAGATGGCAACCCTTACCAAAGACTAACCGAAAAGGAGACATGCCAATGGGAGTTTTAAAAGCTGTACGATATGCCCAAAGAGCATCATCCAACTGGAGACTCCAATCTTTCCTACTTGGCTTGACAATTCACTCCAAGATATACTTGATCTCCCTATTAGATACCTCAGATTGCCCATTTGTCTGTGGATGGTATGGGGTAGAAGTCTTGTGGAGAACACCATATTTGGATAGCAAGTTGTCCATCAATTTGTTGCAAAAATGTGAGCCACGATCATTCAAAATTGCTCTTGGCACACCAAACCTACAAAAGATATGAGTACGTAGGAATTTTATAATAGTAGAGGCATCAACCTTCATTGTAGGAATGGCCTCAATCCACCTTGAAAGGTAATCAACAGCCAACAAAATGTACAAATATCCATGCGATACAGGAAATGGACCCATAAAATCAATGCCTCAAACATCAAAAACTTGACAAAACAATATGGGTTGTTGCGGCATCTCATGCTTTCTATATAAACCCCCAAAACGCTGGCATGCATCACAAGTTTTGCAAAAAGCATAACAATCCTTAAAGAGGCTAGGCCAATATAAACCACAGTCTAAGATTTTCCTAGCAGTTCTCTTTGCCCCAAAGTGACCACCACACAACAAAGAATGACAAGATGTTATAACAGAAGAAATTTCATCATCCGGCACACATCTCCTATTGACTTGATCACTACAATGCCGCCACAAGTAAGGAGGATCCCACAAATAGTATTGAGATTCATGTTTCAACTTCTGTTTCTGAAAATGAGACAAAGAATCAGGGAACACCCTAGCAGCAAGATAATTCACAATATGAGCAAACCATGGGTTATGAAGTGTAATAACAAGGAGATGGGCATCAGGAAAACCATCACAAGTAACTTCAGCATCAACTACTCACTGTGTAGCAAGGGGCAAGTGGCTTAGATGGTCAGCAACAAGATTTTCTACACTGGCCTTGTCCCTAAACTCTGTTAAATTCTTGAAGTAGTAGTATCCACCTTAGTAACCGAGGTTTAGTATAAGTCTTCCTAGATAAGAACTGTGGAACGACATGCGTACGTTTGAAATCTTTGAATGCAGTAGGTACATGCTTGGACGGTCATAATGATGTTGTCTGCCATTGTTTGACTTCCTCTGTTTCTTTCTAATTCACACATCCAAATTCATGTATCATACTCATAATATATGTTAAATGATGTTATATAATAATAAGTGGAAATAGAATGAATAAATAACATTAAACCATATTCAGATTGAACACTGTAAGACTAGTGCGTTTTGGCTTCTGGCAGAGTATCACTTGGGTATTGTGATGTCTCACTCTAGTGCAATACCATATTTTCTCCTTTTGCTTCAGTTTTACACTTGCACTTCCACTTGATTTTAAGAGAGTGCATTTTCACACTTGTGAGTGATGTGGGTCCTCACTCGAGCATAAATCCTCTCACTCAAGTGCTCTTGTATTTTACACTATGTTACATGTCTCTGGAAAACACTTACAACCTATTTTATCTAGAGTGTGATTTTGCACTTGTAGGTGATGTGGGCCCTCACTCGAGCATACCTACTATCACTCAAGTGAAGCGAATATTCTTCTCTACGATACTCTTTATTTTCAGTACTTGTATCAGAATGGAGAGAGATAGATTTCTCACTTGCGAGTGCTAAGGTATTTCTCGTGTGCATGTACTCTCACTCAGGCATGCTTATTCTTCTCTGCTCTGCATGACTCTCAGGCAAACAGTCATAGTCGTCCCTCACTCACTAGGACTCAGGTGCACCTATGGCCATCACTCGAGTACAAAGACTGTGCTCGAGTGAAGTATTGATATCTTGTGTCTGACTTTGCTCTCTGTCAAACACTTTCTTTCTAACACTTTCATGTGCTCGAGTGCAAAGCAGCTTGATGCTCGAGTATTAGATCTATTGCTCGAGTGCATCAATTAAACTGACAGCAATTTCGCTTTGTCAAACACTTTTTGTCTAACACTTGCATGTGCTCGAGAGAAACATAGCTTCATGCTCGAGTGCTAGCTCCATCACTCGAGTGCATCAGTAAAACTGACAGCAAACACTTCTAAACTTTGCCATATGTATTTGGTAACTTTGTAACTATTGTCTAGACTTGTAAAAACATAATTTGCACACAATAACCTTTTGTTATCATCAAAACTTTGAATCTAACAAAATCAACTCACCAATAAAATGAATCATATTTTAGGAGAGCTAAATAGTAGCAGTGCATGCACTTAAATCTGTCAATTCCAATGATTCAAGCAATATATCAATACAATTCCAACAACTTCGCAACAATCTTAGTCTAAGATATCACTTTGGAAATCAGATTTTACAATCAAAGGTAACACGGTCAATTTCAAGTCAAGCTGTAAATTCACAACAGCCAAAATCAGCCCCAATAATGCTTCACGTAGTCATGTTTGCACAACAACATGGAATAAATACCATACTATAATATGACAGCTTTAATATCATAACAGCAATCTGAGAAATGAAAATTTCACCAAGATTCAAGCAATTCACATGCACAAGTGAGGCTAAAATTGGACAACATGAAAACAGTTCTATGGAGGTGATTCACATGCAATTCAGTTATATGGAGGTGATTCATGGTGCAATGCTACTTATAAACAACCAAAAACCACGGTTCGCTAACACCAACTTCATCAAAAATTTCACTAACAGTTAGGGTTGAGCATTTCTCATGCATCCATATCTCAAATTGAGATAACAAAACGAAGAAGAAGGGGAAAAAGGAGAATAATGCCTTTGACCAATTTATCAAAGAAAAAACCCCAATGTATCTTCTAATTACCTACAGTCTGAGCTTCAGGAAGACACCGATGGAGAAATGGCGAGGAGCACCTTAATTCAATCTAATGTCCCTCTGCGTCCCCCGACGACATTGGTTAAGGACGGAGGAGGGATGTAGGAAGGAAGAGGGGCCTAGGCAGTTATAAAGGAGTTTAGAAGAAGAAGGAAAGAGTTTCAGATTCAAGTCTGAAATTAGGTGTAAGCAATGGACAAATCTAAAATATATATGGCGGCCTCTTTTAGACTGTTCAAGAGAACAACTAGTCTAAAAAGGTCATATTTTAGACTAGTTCTTCTCAATAATAGGTCTTAAAAGTAAGCAATATTTTATTTTTTTTACTACTCAACTTTTTAGACCAGTTCTTCATAACAACCGATTTAAACTATTAAACTTTTTAGATCGGTTGTTCATAACAACCGGTCTTAAAAGTAAGTAATATTTTATTTTTTTACTGCTCAACTTTTGAGACCTGTTCCTATTAACAATCGGTCTAAAATGTTTAATATTTTAGACCGGTTTTGAGAAACAACTGGTCTAAAAAATAATAAATATTTTATTTTTAAATTTAGAACATATATTAGACCTATAATACTAGAACCAATCTAGAAAATGTATTGCATATATTTTTTTAAGTTATTTTTATCCTTTTAGACCGCTTCTTAACATAACCGGCTTAAATAATATAGTTTAGACCTTATATTAGAGGAATTGGTCTCACAGCTTTTGGATAATTATGAAACTGCAACTGCTTATACCTTTTAGACCTTAGCTACTATAACCAGTCTAAAAGGCCTTTTTTGTGCTAGTGATAATTTAGTATCTATCTTCCATAAATGAAAGTTAGCCATGGCTAAGTCATCCAACCTAGCAAAAACCATTTGAATCATCAACATATAAGAGCCACACCACCGAAGATTCAGTATGAGTGATCAATACATGGCCTTTACAACTTTGTATAATTATATAACCTATTAGTAATTATTATAATTTTATATTTATAATTGGTTAATTAAATTTTTTTGTTAAAGTATACATTTAGTCTTTTATGTTTATTCTAAGGTTTATTATAGTCTCTTAAGTTTAAAAAGTGTACTTTTAGTCCTTTAACCCAACACCGTTAGTCTCACGTAATGGAAAATGTTGACTGTGCAGTTACTTATAATATCCTTAAATTTTAAAAATATAAAAAGAAATTTTAATAATTTCATAACTACCGATCCTCTTCCCACTGATACACAGTCCTCACTATCCTCTGCTAATGGCTTCTCCACTTCAATATTCCTTCCATTCTCTTACAATTTTTTATTTGAATTAATCCCAAGACATCAAGTTGTACAAAGAATTAATAGAGATGACCAAGATTGGAGCAAAATGAAGTTACAGGAAATAGAGAAATTGTCATACCTTTATCTTATTTTCACATTTTTCATATTGCTTGCGGAAAATGATACGTAGATCAGTCGGCAACACATAAATAGCATAAATATACTGATAATATGTGCATGATTACATAAATTCCCCATAAGGGTTCGTATATAATAATTACAAACCTTGTAGCCGCATAGGGCCCTAGGGTATCTAAATCCATTCTAGTAAAATAGAGACATCTTTCTGTCTTCATTCCGCCACTATATTCCTCCCGTATAGTTCTCTTCTCTTCTTTCAATACATCTCTTGTTTTCACTTGTCTAAATTGTTGGTAGGGGAGGGTGAGATTTGACAAAATCTTAGTAGGAAAACAGTACCAATACGCATATAGGATAAGTGCTTAATGCATGGCATGCTTGCATTACATAACTCATCTTTACACAATGGCATATCTACATGCTCAATGTTTCATGCAACAAAACTATGGCCACAGTATAAACGGAAACAGAGCTTCAATCATTCATACATTTTCACATAATCAAGCAAATCCATAATATGAATCAATACACTAGCACAAATATCAAATACATGCAGGAAAGGCAAGTTCCCTAACTTAGACCTTTTCCACCTTAAACTATGTGTTTCGATTCGTGTGCCAGTCCCTCAAGCTCTCGACTCAATCCTAAAACATCAAATAGACCAATTTAGAAATTTTCTTAGTGTTTCTAGTAGTTATACAAGTTTATCATAAAAATTTACCAAAATGCCCCAAGGGCCCCGTGCTGCCCGTCTGTGCCTGTTTCGACCATACTTTTCCTGACATTTTAACTTGGGCTATTGTGACATATTTCTTCGCAAGGAATATATTTATAGGCTTAGAATTATCAAATTCAATGTCAAATTACAAAATTGCCCTTGCAAGCCCTCTATTTCATGGTTTCAGGGGCGTTTCATAATTATGTTTTTTCGGCTTTTTCTGAAAAAGTGACCACCATAACCCTACCTAATATTCCCTCTTCAACCCAATGAAATCATCAAACCATTGAAAATCCAACTCTAAGGCCCTTTAACAGCCTTGGCCAATTTTACACAACTCTCTAGGAAAAATTAGGGTTTTTCAATTCCGGCTCCCCAGATATGTTCCTTTCTATTCCTAATCACTTTATTAACTATTTAATTACATTACAACTACCATTTAGTACCAATTTTGGCAACATAACAGCCCCATAGACCTATTTTCCATTTTTACAACCAAAGATAATCCGGCAAAATTTCACTGATTAAATTGTCTACAACAGCCGAATAAGCAATATAGGAAGGTTTGAGAGTTACCTTTCACTTCCTTCTGGCTTTTCCAAGTATGGTTGAACCTTAACTCTTTAAATAGCATATTTGAGCTCCAACAACCTTGAAGTACATAAAAGAGAAGTTTAGGAGTAGAATTATACACGTTAAGAGCTAGATTGTCGAGAGATCGGTTTTTCCTTACGAGTTCTCTTCTCTTTCTCTCTCTAAACTCTCTCAACTATTCTCTCTCTATTTCAGCTGAAAGTGCCATAAAAAATGGCTGGAGGAAGATGATGGAATGTGTATTTATCTTATATTTAATTATTAATTTAATTTCCAAAAATTTTGGATTTAAGCAATTTCTGGCAGATTTTCTACCCAACATTTGAAAAATCATAAATAATTCAAGAAATATTGAATTGGTGTGATTTCATAGGCTATAGAACCCTTATTGAGTCTAGGTTTTAAGGAAAAATATATAACTTAGCCAGCTAAAAGCACAAAAATCCAAGAATTTAAATCTTTGAATGTTGTTCCAGAAACTTTCCAGTTTTTTTTGGGCTAACTTAAAAAATTAATATCTTTTTGAATATAGCTTCAAATGATTCATATACCTATAAAATTAATGCTCAGGATGTCTACTTTCACCTTGTAAAATTTTATAATTTTTACTCATCATTTAGTCATACAAAATCAAATGACAAGTTCACTGCCTCAAAGAAAATTTCACTAGAAGCATAATCATATTCTCCAAAATTCACCATTTTACTTTCTTAATACCCCAAAGATATAAAAAGCATTAGGGAATAGATTTGGGGCACCTGCTAAACTGGGGCTTAGGAGTCCAATTAATTCAGGTTTATTCCCAAGCCTCTGATCCCAAATTTTGGGATATTACATTTCTCTCCCCATTCAATAAATTTTATCCACAAAATTTGCTATACATACATAGTCATAAATTCCGCAGAATGCTTTTGCATATCTTGTTCGGTTTCCCAATATGTGTGTGTGAATTGCCTATTAACCTCCTCACGTTCAACCTGTTATTGTTCCCATATGCTTCTTGTTTGGTATATATAGGCCATACAGTTCATTACTACAAAAATGTTTGTTTGGTCTTACTGCCCAAGGACATTGCCCCATGCAAACATACATATCGGGTCTTACCGCCTTTGTTCTTTGCTTTGTACTTATGGGCCACCCAACTCATTACTCTACTGATCGTCCATATGGACACTCAGTATATTATTCTAAGCCTCATTGCCTTATTGGAACACTACCCAGTGTATTTAGCCTTGCGATTTATGTAATTCTACTCACACAACACTAAGTATCCCGGTGTCACCGCCCTGTACAAACATGTACACTGGGACGTACCAGTGATATGTCTGTCTGTATTTATGCCTGCCTATTTGGTGTTCAGGACCAAATGACTATTTGACCCTTACTGGCCGTACTGTGTGCACTGTTCAGGATCAAATCACTATTTGACCCTTACTAATTATATTGTGTGCATTGTAACATGAATGGGTAAGTGATTCTATGAGGCTATGGCTATTAAGATGCACATGCCTCCACTTGACTCTGTTGCATAAGAACACATCCCGATCCATGTCTACTTGCATCTATGTAAACTATAAAGGTCGACTGTGGATTTGGGATTGTTAACACTGGTGTTGTTGAGAGGTATTTGCCACCATTCTTCCCTACTACACTAAAGCTCATCCCAATCCTAGTCCACATGTGTCACCATAACTACAAAGGTTGTGTGACTGTTGACCATATAGGTCATCATACTGTACACCACTTTGGATATAATACTGTACACCATACTGGATATAATACTGTATGCCACTCTAGATGTAATACTGTATACCACCCAGGGTGTAATATGGTTCATCACACATATTGTAACACTATTAACCATCAAGGCCATATTATGTTTTGGGATGACCAACATTGGTATGAACTTCAACCTCTCCTGTAAGTTTCAAAATTACACATAGATTCACCATACTTTTGCTGCCCACTCTGATGCTTCATACTATTAAATGCAATATAGGTGAGGCTGGCTATACTGTCTACCCACCCTTGTCCTACTACCTCAGTTATATCCCACTTGGCCTCCATAGTAACTCATAATTCTCAATAGAAAAAGTGATAGATAAATAAGCCATGCACCATATAGTGTAAAATTAAAATCCATATCACACCCCCCATAGTGACGCCACCCCTCTAGGGCCCGGGGATGTGTGGTAAGGTAGACGCAATCAGACTATCCCTGCCACCCCCGATAGTGAGTTTCATTCACCTTCCCAAGTTTCAAACACATGCCCTAAGGCTATAAAACACTTGCCATATGAAATTCGGTACCATTGAGCTACCTACGTGTACCTCAGTCGCGTCCATGACTACAGATAGGTAATACCAATATCCCTCAACTAGGTCCCAAATCATAACTAGGTAATATGCCCTAGGCACTTATTCATATCATAGAACATGGCAAACATACAACATATATACTACCATATAGTGTATGAGAGATAGAGTTACTACATTGGCCTCTCTTGGATAACCTTCTAGGTGATAATTGATCATTGTTTACTATTTTATTATCTTGCCCAGTATTTGTTGTAGTAGGTTAGGTTTAACTTCCTAACCCTGCCCAACACCTGTACCTCCTGATCTCATCACCTTTATCTTTCGCTATATGAAACAAAGAAGAAGTAAGCATCTCATAATCACAAGGGCATATATGTCATTGAACAATGTGTTTGGTACACAGGTACTCTTAAAATAATGTATAACAAATGTTTGCATTAGCCAGGGGAGACCTTAACAACATACAGTCCTCTGAACTACTCTACAACATGTGCTTACTCCTATTACATGACATATCACAACATGTACATGTAACTTCCTAGGGGTCACCCATGTTAAGATTTCCCTAAGTTGAGCACACTTAACCTTTGTGTACTCATGCCAAAATGCAGATACCTATTGTATCTATTCCCAATCACTGGCACCCCGAAATTACCCTTATCTCGAGAGTCGTGCCACCTGTCATCGATCAACTAAAGACTCTTTGTGGACTTTATAACATTGCTGGTACAAGTACCTGAATACAAACCCTGATATATTCCCTTATGTCTATAAAAATGTATGTTTGGCTCCGCTCTGCAATCTCACTTTTCTTCCAGACCAAAACACTATATATGGAAAGAAGTGCAGTATTATGTAGATCCCTATTTTATCTGAAATCCCCGAATTAACTTATCCGTGACTATCGGCCACTGGGGTCAGTTTATCTGTGTAGACTATATACTGGGCCACTGGGGTGTCGTACTCACAGACATCCCTCAGCTATATGCTTTGGACATCCTCCCATAATCCTCGATCCAGTTGTAAACCATGTATCACATATACCGCCTCAACTCCGGGATCGGTAACAAAACCCATATTTGTCTCTGTCCTATCTATTTGTGGCTTATTTTCCTGTCACTTAACTTCCACAACTGTTGCTGGACGTTGATCAACCATATGGTGATTCTGTTTTAGAATGAGGCTCTACACTTTGGCCTTACTTGGACCCGCTCCCTCGGGGTCCGTGTCTCCTTGTACCATCCTTTCCCTGGTATGTTAACATGGACTACCTTCCAGGTATTCTACTATTTCCCTGGGGCGTGTCTGTTCCTTTCAGGAACTTGTGAACTAGCCAAAGTAATTTACTTTGCTTTCCTATCACTGTATATTCAAGCTTATCAATATACTATCCTATTACCAGAACCACCTCACTTACTTTGAGCAGATAATTTTGTGGCCAGAATCCTTGCTCTGATACCAAAATATCACACCCTTATCTTATTTTCATGTTTTTCATAGTGCTTGTAAAAAATGATACGTAGTGGGCAACACAGATATAGCATAAATATACTGATAATATGTACATGATTACATAAATTCCCTCATAAAGGTTCATACATATTAATTACAAACCTTGTAGCCACACAGAGCTCTAGGGTATCTAAATCCATCCTAGTGAAACAGACACACCTTTCTATCTTCTTTCCGCCACTGTATTCCTCCCCTGTAGTTCTCTTCTCTACTTTCAATACACCTCTTGTTTCACCTGTCTAAATTGTTGGTAGGGGAGGGTCAAATTCGAGAGAGTCTTATAAGAAAAACAGTACCAATATGCATGTAGGATAATTGTTAAATGCATTGCATGCTTGCATTACATAACTCATATTCACATAATGACATATCTGCGTGCTCAATGTTTCATGAACAAAACTATAGCCACAGTATAAATGAAAATAAAGCTTCAATCATTCATACATGTTTCACATAATCAAGCAAAGCATAACATGCATTAATACACTAGCACAAATATCAAATACATACAGGAGAGGTAAGTTTCATTAGACCTTTTCCACCTCGAACTGTAAGCCTCAATTCACGTGCCAATCCTCAGGCTCTCAACTCGGTCCTAAAACGTCAAATGGACCAGTTTAGAAACTTCCATAGTGCTTCTGGTGGTTATACAAGTCTATCGCAAAATTTTACCAAAATGCCCCCGGGGGCCTAGTACCGCCCCGCCATGCACGGTCTAACCATATTTTTTCTGAAATTTTAATCTGGGCTATTGTGACATATTTCTACCCAAGGAATCTATTTCCAAACTCAGAATTATCAAATTCAATGTCAAATTATAAAATTGCCCTTGGCAGCCCCCTATTTCATGGTTTTAGGGGTGTTTTCATAATTATGCTTTTTTAGCCTTTTCCAAAAAGGTGATCAACTATAACCCCACCTAATTTTTAATCCTAAACTCAATGGAATCATCAAATCATTGAAAATCCAATTTTTAGGCCCTCTTATGGCCCTGGTTGATATTACAAAACTCTCTAGAAAAAATTGGGGTTTTTGGATTCCGGCTCTGTAGAAATGTAAAATTTGGGCTCATATACCTATCAAATTAAATCTCAGAATGTGTACTTTCAAATTGAAAAAATTGGGCTCATATACCTATCAAATTAAAGCTCAGGATGTCTACTTTAACCCTATAAAATTTTATAATTTTTACTCATCATTTGTTCATACAAAATCAAATAACAAGCTCATTTTCTCATAAGAAATTTCACTGGAAGCATGATCATATTCTCCAAAATTCACCATTTTACTTTCTTAATACCCCAAAGATATAAAAAACATTAGGGAATAGTTTTAGGGTACCTGCTAAATCGAGGCTTAGGAGTCCACTTAAGTCAGGCTTATACCCAAGCCTCCAATCCCAAAATTTGAGATATTACAAAAATTACATTCACACACACATGTGGAGGGAGGGAGTAAAAAGAGAGATGTGTATATAAAGATATTCAGTCACAAAAATGCTAGGTTCAGAAGAAAGTATCGCATATGAACTTGACATCACAAGGAGATGAGAATTCTGGCAAGCATGAAGGAGGTAGAAACAAAGCAAGAGATGGGAGATGTTAAAAAGAATATAAATCTCAGGGATTATAAACAAAAGGGAGAGAAAGAGCTAAGTAAAGTAATATGAACAGAAAATTTGCTTTCCACTTGTATACTCTGTTTACAGTTTCAATAGGTTGTCATAAAGGAAGAAGAAAACACAAAAGGGAACCATGAATGAAATAAGAAGGATATGGAAATTGGTGTAGAGTAATGAGAGGCAGAGAGAATGAAAGAGAAGGGGGGATGAAATATAATAGCAAAATCAAAGCAGAAGCCATGAAAGGAGGAGGGTGAGGAGTGTGTATTGGTACTTTGGTAGGAAGAAGATAGGGCTGGTTATTTAATTATTGTTTTTTAATTGGTTGGTTAGAATATACATTAATTTCTTTTTATATTTTTAAAATTTAAGAATATTTTATGTAACTTCACAATAATAGTGTTAGGGGTTAAGGAATTAAAAATACACTTTATAAATTTAACGGACAAAATTGAACCTTAGAGTAAATATAAAGAACTAAATATACACTTTAACCAAATTTTTCTAACACTGTAAAAAAATGACTCACAAAAATACTAAATATAAGACATTTTGTTAAACTTTCCTACAATAGGCTTGTTAGCCACTTTAATGTATTTTTCTCAAATCAAAAGTCACCACTCGCCAACTATCATATCATCCTTAGTGGGGAAAGGGTGTTCTCCACAACTTCTCTCTCCAAGTAATATTTTAACCATTGGATTATATTTTAATGGGAAATATTTAATGTTATGTAAAAAAATATTATTGCTATATTACAAATAATAAAAATCTACAATTAAATTTCACCCATTAAAATAAAATCCAATTATTGTGACATTAAGTGGAGAGAAAGTGAAGAGGAATGAGGATTTGCTACCAATGAAAGTTTCCTGTGAGGCATCAACATTGTTATATAGTTTTGGATGGACAAATGATGTCCCAAAATTATGAAATTTTACAGGACAAAATTAGACATCCTAAGCTTTAATTTGATAGTCATGGGTAATTTTTGGAGTTGTATACAAAGAGTTATAAATTTTTGAATTTAGCCAAGAAAAACTGCCTAATTATTGGAACAGTGTCCAAAGAATTTAATTCTAGGAATGTTGTGCTTCCAATTGGTAAAAGACTATATTTTTCCTTAAACTTAGACTTAATAAGAGTTCTATAGCCTTTAGAATTACTCCGATTCAATGTCTACAAATTTAGTTATGATTTTTCCAAGTTTGGGCAGAAAATCAGCCAGAAATATGAAATTGAGGAGAAATGTAATGGCAAACTTGTAATTTTGCCAAACAAGTACCAAACTAATTATTTTCCAATGAATTGAAGTTAATTTCAATTAATTAAGTAAAATAAAGGGTGAAAACATATTTAGAGTATTTTGGTGAAATAAATATGCATTTATGGAAATTGCAGTATATTTGCAAATTTGACCAAATTGTGACATAAGGTGTACATGTGACTTGAATAAGTTGTGAAGCCAAGTGAGACCAAAGGGAATGACCCCTAGGTGTCTCTTATATGTAACGAGAAGATGGAAGAGTAAGTTGAATTACAATTAGGCTTTATGACCCATTACATGAAGATAAAAGTTTATGTACAAAAGGCAAAATTGTGAAATTATTTAGTAATTAAATAAGGGAAAATATTGTTACATAAAGCTTTTCTTCATCTCTTTCTCCTCCAAAACTGGTGGCATTTGAGTGCCAATAGAGAGAGAGAGTTGTAGAATTTTAGAGAGAGAAGGAGGAGCCATTTCGCCAGGTATGCTTGATTTCTTTGGTGAATTGGTTGTTAACCTACGTAATCCTTCCTATAAGCTTTTCTTCTACAAGATTTAAGGTGTTTGAGGCACAAATTTGAAGTTGAGAGGAGCTAGGGTTCAGTCAACAAAAGGAAAAGCTAGAAGGAAGAAAAGGTAACTTTCTAAACTTCAAATATTGGTTGTTTTGGCTGTTGTATACAATTTAGTCAGTGAATTTCTGAGGGATTTGTTCTGATTGTAAATTTGGGAAAAGTTATGTTGTAAACGTTATGCTACACAAATTGAGTCTAAATGATAGTTTTAACATAATTAAATAGTTAATAAAGTGGTTAGGAGTAGAAAAGAGCAAGTCTGTCAAGTCACAATTGGAAAACCTCAATTTTTCCCGAAGAAATAGGAATTTTGGCAAGTTGTGGTTCAGGTGGTTAAGGCTAAATTTTTGATGTTTTGATGATTCCATTGAGTTGAGAAGGGAAAATTAGGTGGAGTTACAGTTGATCACTTCTTTAGAAAAGCCCGAAAAGGCATAATTACCAAAACGCCCCTGAAACCCTCAAATAGGAGTTGTCAAGGGCATTCTATTGTTTTAGAAGTTAATTGGGCAATTCTGAGTCTGGAAATGGATTCTTTAGATGAAAATATGTTAGAATTGTCTAGGTCAAAATTTTGGGAACACTACGGTCGAATCGGGTAAGTTGGGGCCAGACCGGGTCACTATGGGCACTTTGGTAAAATTTCACAATAGACTCATATAACCACTAAGAATACTATAGAAGTGTCTAGATAATGTATGAATGGGTTTGAACCTAATTCTTGTACATTTGATATTTTAGGACTGAGTTGAGAGCTGAGCTGTTTGCACGCATTACGAGGCAAAAAATGGTTAAGGTTGTAACAATTATCTCTCATACACTATATGATTATTGATATGCTACATGTTGTTGTATTTTGTGATATGAACACGGTTCCTGAGGTATGTTACCTAGGTTTGGTTAGGTACCTAGCTGAGGTACACCTGGGGTACATTACCTAGTTGTGGTTAGGTGCCCAACTAAGGTACATGTAGGGGACACAAACAGTTATTTGGCCCTAAGCATTGTGTACACACATGTATTGTTATGAATTTTCATTTTACATTATATGGTGCATTGTATATTTTATTCTCACATTTTATGTTTGATTATATGTTGTTACTAGGATTCCTCAGAATCTCACCCCTTTATAAACAACAATGTGCTAGCGGGAACTAGCAGATTAAAAGGCAAGGTTGTAGACGTGGGGAACTAAGGGGCACGGATCCCAAGCCAAGGATAGGTAGTTATATGTAGTCACTATTTTGGATATTTTGTATAAAATTGTAAATTTTATCAAACCCTAAGGGGAAAAACCTGTGATATAATTAAGTATCATGAATCAAAATGTCAGTATATTTACACTATTCCTGTGATTCTCTTCGAACTGGGCTCAAGCACTCTGAAAATGTGGAAAATAAGGTAAGGGTATGACAACAAATCATAATATCACTTTTTCCAAGACGCATTTATATCTTTTGATTGGCTTGTGGGCTTTAGTATTATAAGAAAGAAGCCAAAGATACCTTAATTTTATCAACAAAACCAATACCCCAAAATCGCATCCTAAAGCTTATTCTTCTCTTATTCCTTTATGACACTCATTATGATTTCAATCACTTTGCTTTATGTCCTCTCTCATTTTATCCTTTTCACTTCACAGTAAGACTTCATATATCATGCTACTTCTGGTCCATAATATAAGTCATTTAGAGAAGAATTATTATTTATTTCTCAATTTTGCATATATAGTTAATGCTTAAATGTGAGTTTTAGTATGTTCTCTATCATTTGAAACCTAATTTAATATGTATAAAGTTGAAAAAATATCAATTTAAGTTATATTTAATGAGTTAACGACCGTTTCTTGGTTTTGATGAATTAGTTGAAGCGTCTTATATTATGGAAAAGAAGAAGTAAGTGTTCCAATGGAACTAATTTCACTATTGGTAACTACACAAACACAAGTGCCTATGACACAAACCTCAAAACCCTTCTTTCAAATCTCACTTCCGACCCAAAAAATGCATATGGCTATTACACTTCCTCTGAAGGCCAAAACCCTAATAGAGTTTGTTAGAATTTGAAAGAGTATATTATAGAGGAAACAAGAGCTTCTACATATTATTGAACCCTTGTGTAAAAGAGAGTACATATGAGTCTTTATATAGGTAAACCAAAAGCAAAAGTCTAACCTTATAATCTAATATAATATAATCAAATCAAATATTAAAATAATAATATCTCAGATTTATACTTCTAAGATATGTAGAATATATTAAATAATGATATATGATATAATATTGATATAGAATATAGTATCCATATCAAATGTCTAAAACCCCACTTCAAACTCTAGATGGCTTGATACAAAGCAACTTGAGTTTATCTACTAAAAAATTGAAGTGACCGGGATTAAAAGATTTAGTAAACAAATCAGTTGGTTAATACTTCGTTCGAATGGGGACAAGCCTGATAGTGCTTTGCACAAGATGTTGTCGAGTAAAATGATAGTCGATCATGATAAGTTTTGTTCACTCATGGAACACATCATTGTGAGCAATCTTACACTACTATAGAAAGCATTTTTAACGTCCATTTTTATGTCCCTTTTTAGGGGGATGCCTATGTGAGCGACGTAACAAAGTCTGGGAACAATATCTGTTAAAAAAAAGACGCCGTAAGTCTGTGACTTATGGCATCCCTTTTTTCCACTTATGGAATCCTTTTTTCATGAAAAGGATGCTGTAAGTTGGTCAGTTATGGCGTCCTTTTTTAATAGACATTGAAAAAATTTTTAAGAAAAAAATTCTTTATATTTTTCACTACCCAGCAATTAAACCCTACAGAAACATTGTCAAACAATTTTGCATAAATTAAAATGTCCTTACAAATATTAAGGAAATATCTAGCACCAGCTAATAAAAGTGTTAACTACTACTACTACTATGTACAATAATCACCACAAAATGGCAAAAAGTTGTCTGTGCTACTATTAACTAATATAAAATTAAACTTTACTTATCTATGTGTTGAAGAAGATGTCCAACTAAAAGATCTTGAATCTAATTAATTTTTCTTTATCTAAGTAGGCATCATCATTACCAAAAATCTGCAAATAGGAAAATAAGCTAAGATAAATCAATCATGCGAATGAATTAATTAAGAATTCAATTACAACACCAAAAATATTATCATTTGAGCATGAGGAAGTAAATGCTATTCAAAATCTATAGTAATTCCTCTCAGAATGATGTTTTATATATAAAGTATAATATAGTGTCCGCGCTCAATACTCCCTAGTTGTCAAGGGCACTATAAATAAAAAATGAATGGTTAAAATGAATAAAGGCATATATAAAGCGACTATCAATGAAAAAAATTGAACTGAAACTACTTACTCTCAGATAAAACCATTTCGGCTCTATACTTTTACCCTCACGTGTCCTATCTAGTAGTCTATATGTCTTGAGTGCATTATCATTAAAATGAAAATCAACAGACTTTAAAATAATTCATTTAAGTCAAGAATCAATTATTTACAAAAAAAAATTAACATACGTGCTGAAGATGGATTTTATTTCTTTATTTGCATTGTGACTCAAGGAATCAAACTAATAGAGGGTGTTCATGATGGGAGAAACAATACATAGACTCCAATGGTAACTATAACAACATATACAAATTAAAATGAAGTTATATATCATGGCAATTTATTCTTAAACATCTTAAATAGAATAAACTAGAACATGTTCCCTTCAAGAAATGGTGCTAGATAACATGGCAATTTAGTCTCTCCCATTGTGTAGCCCATATAAGTCATACTTAGTTCCAACTTATTATTCTTCTTTGTCATTTTTGCAAAATATAAGAATCCATATAAACCATTTCTTCCCATATCGACGCATACATTGTGGAAGAAGCTATAATAGAATTAAAATGATAAATGAATTATTGAATATATAAAACCAAAAAACCACTGCAATAATTGAAGGAAAAAAATTACATGATTGCAAGTGTAACCCATCCTATATCTTTTCCCTCAAAATTTATGAACTCGCTGACATCTTTCCTTTCAATTGTAAAGGGATATGACATTCTTGCACCCACAATTCTATAAGGCATCTGCATGTCAATTGTAAAGGGATATGAACTCACTAAGATCTTTCTTGTCAATTGTAAAGGGATATGAATTCTTGCGCCTACTATCCCACAAGGCATCTGTATATTGATCTAGCTAATGTCCTTGTGGAGTTGTTGCAGTCATGCCAAGAAGGAAAAGTTTGTCACATCTTATTGATCCTACTAAAACATAAAATACTGATTATTAGTAGGATGCCAATAAAACTCAAATAATAGTAAGGTATTTCCTACCATTAGAGGTGTTTGTTGCCATGTGAATAAGATATTTTGGGCAAATGATGAAAGATCCTATCGCCCGACCTAGTGTGGCAACCTTTTCATCAGGAACCAAGACGTCTATAGCTTCTTCCTCCTCTAGAACACGTGTCACAGTAACCCTATGTAAATCGTTTAGAATTTGCTTATGATAGTGGGTGGTAGCTTGTGTGTAAACAAGAGCATCAACAACAAGCAGTTACTTTCCCACTATATCATATCCACCTTGTGTATCGAAGATTTATTCTATCACAAAGTAAGTTATCCCTTATATTATCAATATTCTGTTGACTCATTTAAACAATTGACTCTAGGAAAAAAATACATCCCATTTTTTGTAGGTGCATTCCTTCTAGCAAATTCAATAAACTCTTTTGCCCCATTCTCATATTCTTCACTAGTTCTCAAAGCAATCATCCAGCTATGGTCTATTTTTTTACCACCTAAGCCATTTCCAACAACACTCAAATTTAGAACAATTGTCAATGAATGGATTGTCTTTTACTCATTTTTTTAAAAAATCATTCGGTAGCATTTCCCCTTAAAAGTAAGATATCCCAAAATTCAATAACAAACCATTTCAGTTTAATTCAAACAAAACTAACCAACTGAAGCATTTTAAGACTATATCAACAATTTAATCCAACAATTTCATCAATACAAAATATAAAAAAATATAGCTAAGTTATCTAAGTCATAAACTATAAATTATGGGCTTTTAAGCAACAACATTCATACAAGTTTACAAAGTTTAACAAATTCAATGCACATCAATAAAAAAAAACAATGTTTAACTATAATTATCTCAATTTTAAATTCGGATGCTTGAAATTTCTTATCTCTACTCAACCCTAACAACAACGACAACAACAACAACAACAACAAGGAAAACCTTAGAATTAATCCAAAAAATAAAAAGCATTGTATTAAAAAAACAAACCTGCAATGTAGACCGCGATGTAGAGGGAGAGGGAAGGAGCAGGGAACAATGACGTGCAGTAGTAGAGGGAGGGACGAGGATGACATATGGTGTGAGAGAGGAGGGAGGATGGAGAAGTGACGGTGGTAAGAGAGAGAGAGAGAGGAGGGAGGAGCAACAATAGTGGAGAGGGAGAAGAGCTCGATGACGGTGGGAAAGTGAGAGAGGAAACTGTGCTATTAAGGAGGGATGAGAAGACCAAAAGCATTTAAGCTTTTCAGCTTCACTTTCAATATCCCAAATTCAAATTGGGACGCCAAAAGCACCATTGAAAAGCCTACTCACTTTTCAAATTGGGACGCCCAAAGCCTTGCTTTAGGCCTCCCAATTTGAAAAATGACGCCAAAAGTTGACTTTTGGCATCCTTTTTCATTAAAAGGACGCCCAATATGTCAAAATTACTGCATATAATTATAAAAATGCCATTGCCTTTATTTTTACTTTCTATTTTAAAAAACAGACATTTTTTAGAGAAGTAAAATATATGCCTTATAGTAGTATTAATAGCTATTTGATTATAACAATATATTTCAATAGAGGATGTATGGGAAGCTCCCAAATCATCTAGCAGCCAATGGAGCAATAGAACCTCAGTAGTACTATCAACTAAAGTGTGATATTCTACTTTAACACTAGATCTGTTGGTGTTAGCACCTCACACCATACTAATTGTTAGCAGCAACACCTAGAGAAAAATAATAAACAAATAGTTTGAGTCACGTCCAAGGATGCTGTCCTTAGTAGATATTCCGCAACCCCCCTAATAGATTAGGAAGCAGCACTCCCTAGGATAAAACAAACTCTTCCTGTAGAAAGCTGAGTGACAGAACTGCAGAAAGATATCAGTGTAACTCAGAAGAAGGGAGAAAGGAGAGGAGTTCAGGGACCTCAGTGTTTTCTAACCGTGCATCGAACATTGCCTTTTATAGGCAAAAACATGTGACCGTTAGGGAGTTATAATGACCATTAACAATGGTTTAATGATAATTAAGATGGCAGGTACAAAACAAGTGCAAATGACAATTTAATGTAATAAAACCTTTCAAATGTCATTAAAACCGGTCAATTAAAATTCTAACGGTTAGTTGAAAGACTCCTTTTATCAACCTTTTTACTAAGTCAAGATCATATTTAATTATATATTAGGGCGTTCCCAATCTTGAGTTATATGAGACTTCTTTTTTTGACACACTCACACACAATATTTACAATAATCCCCAATATGTGTCAAAGGGAGCTCATATCCTCAATAGATGAATTACACATATGGATATAACCATTGTATTTGGTGGTCCTTTAGACTATGAACCAAACCTAGACTAATAACACTTAGTACATAAAGATGCTAGTCATCCTATGGACTATGGACTATGAACCAGCACCTCTTAGACGTATACTAGAGGTATTAAGAGTCAGATTATACCCCCACATTTCCTGTTGTTAATGTTTTTGTGCATGTTAAAATGGCCATGTGTGTGTCTTAGTAACAAAAGCTCTAGAGATTTTGCCACTATCTCATAGGAGAAACCCCACTCCTCATTCATATAGGTGATTTCATGAAATGTACCTAGAACAAGCACATCATTCTGTAGTATTATGAAATCATTAAAAGCTTTTGCTCAGCCTCACCAAAATGCATGCTAGCACTTTCTGTTGCCATAGGAAGGTACTAGTCATTTATTTCAGTGCTAACAAAACTAATGGATTACTTGTTCTTACCCATTGAACCTCTTTCATACGATCACCAGTCATAGAGGTTGGGTTGCTGATAAGTAAATTATTTACATATTTAATTTCCCTTATATGATGATTTTGTGGATGATATTTGAGATTAATATAATAAATTTGGATGTAATTGATAATAAATAATGTTTTTGGAATAAATTATACTTAAAAAAAAATGAAAGGTACTACTGAAACGGAAGTACTGTAGCAGATTAAAAAGCACTGTAGAGACAAAAATACTATAGCAGCACGCCATATACTATAGCAGTTGGGGACAAGCACACTACAAAAAAAAATGGATTTCATAATGGTGTATTTGTGTGGTTAATTTTAACCGCTACAAATGTTGACATTTGTAGCGATTTAAACATAAACCGCTACAATATTGCAGCGGCAACCTCACGCCAAGTAATGCGACAAATTAGCAACATTATTTGTAGTGGTTAATAGGAAATAACTACTACAAATATGGCACGAGATTCCCACCAAACCTTTGTCTCGGTTATTTTGTAGCGGTTACACAAATAAACCGCTAAAACATTCGCGCCACTTGGGGCCACCAAGCCGCACCAATAGCATATCTTTTTTTTTTTTTTTTGTAGCAGTTACTACTAATTGAACCTTTACAAAAAAAATAAAAGGTCATCTATTTGTAGCGGTTCTGAAAATATAACTGCTATGGAACTTCAAAGGTCATCACATTTATAGCGTTTATTCTTTCATAATTGTTACAGAACTTTATGGGTCTTAACATTTATAGCCGTTATTTCATAACCGCTACAAAGTTTGGCCGCCCTAACTTTTTTGTAGCGGTTGATGTAGTGGTTTTTTAAAAAACAGCTACAAAATCCTCAACTATAAAAGTCGTGCCTCCTCTCCTTTTTCCCATTTTTCCGTTTTGTTTTATGAAGTTTCTCTGAGATTTTTCCTCAGATCTAAGTGTTCTGATATCTATCTGAGAGTTTTCTTTCTAGCATTTCTCATTATCACTTGTAAGCGATGTCATACATCGAGGTACAAGATAATTCAGAAGGGAAAAAAGCAGAAGAAGAAACCTGCAAAGATTCTTAGATACTTCCCTTTGAAGCCGCGCTTACAAAGATTGTTTATGTCATCTAAAATGGCTGAGCAGATGACATGGCATGAGGTTGATAAGATTGAAGATGGTAAATTACGACATCCTCGAGATGTAGACGCTTGGAAAATGTTTGACAAAGACTTCCATCTTTCACTGCTGACCCCTGAAATGTTAGACTTGCTTTGGCAACCGACAGTTTCAATCCATTTGGGAATCTTAGCACAAGTTACAGTATTTGGCCGATAGTCTTATTTCCTTACAATTTACCCTTGGATGTGTATGAAACAAAGCTCCTTCATTTTGTCTAAGATCATTCCAGGCAAAAAGGCACAGGTTAATGACATTGATGTGTATCTCCAACCGCTTATTGCAGAATTACTTGACCTATGGGATGTCAGCATCGAGACATAGACGCCTTTGAGAAAACATTGTTCAACTTGCATGCAACCTTAATGTGGATAATTAGTGACATTCCTGGCCTTGAAACATTATCTGGGTGGAATGTGCATACTGGCTCGGCTTGTCTAGCTTGCAATTTTGACTTTGACGCAGTGCATCTTCCCCACAATTGAAAGTGGTGCTTTATGGGGCATCGGAGGTTTCTCGATGGAAGGCACAAGTTTAGCTTGCAATGGAAACGCTTTAATGGGAAACGAGAAACAAGAGGGCCACCTTAGAATTTATCCTGCGTAGACATCTTACAGCAGCTTGAGGATGTTAAATTCGAGTTCGAAAAAAGCAACGATGCAGCATAAGCAGGCCGAAAGTGGGCAAGACTTCTACGCCTCAACAATGGAGGAAGATAAGCATTTTCTTCACTCTTCCATATTGGAATTCTAATTTACTTCGCCAAAGTCTTGATGTCATGCACATTAAAAAAAATATATGCGACAATGTGCTATATACGCTGCTTAACGAACTGGGAAAGTCAAAAGATCATCTTTAAGCAAGGAAAGATTTACATGCCATGGGAGTTCATGAAGACATGTGGCCAGATGAGCATGAAAAATTTCATATGGTATTCAAGGGACATTTCACGATGTATTGACATACAGGCTTGAAAGGTTGCTGGCCTGAAGAGTCATGACTCACATGTGCTTATGCAATAGTTACTTCCGTTGGCTATAAAGAATGCACTTCCTCTAGATGTGTCAATCGTTTTGGTGGAGCTTTGTTCTTTCTTTCGGAAGTTGTGTTCCAAGGTCTTGATTGTTGAGGAGCTCGATCAGCTGCACTCCAAAATTATTCTTACACTTTGTCATTTGGAGATGCTCTTTCTTCCATCCTTTTTCACTGTGATGGTTCAACTTACAGTCCACCTTATTCATGAAACAAAGCTCACTGGCCTAGTTCAATATCGATGGATGTATCCTATTAGTTGCCTTTTTGAGCATTTTGTATCATTTTGCCCTTCTTTACTTTGTCAGTTTCTTGGGAAAATGAAATCTTACGTAAGGAATAAAGCTTGGCCAGAAGGTTCTATAGCTGAAGGTTATATAGGGGATAAGGTCATGTATTTCTGTTCAAGGTACTTTGATGACATTAAGACCGCCTTCAACCGATCGCCTCGTGTAGACGATTGTCTTGTACCCGCAGCAACATCAGCAGAATTTATCCCTCGTGTTGGTAAACCAGTTGGAGGAACTGAGAACTGCAAACTAACGGCAACTGAGAAGTTGCAAGCACATAGACATGTCTTGATTAATTGCACTCAAGTTGAACCTTTCATACAGTAAGAATTGTACACTCATATGTTTTTCTATATCTTTCGTAACATTTTTCACTTTCATTTCAGTATCGCATTCCCATGATTAATTGTAGGGAATTTAGAAGTCATGTTAAGCGTCAACTCAAGATCCATACACAAACATCCTATGAAGTTGACAAAAAGGTCTACAAAGAATTCCAAAGCTTTCAAAGAACAGAATACTAAAAGATCACCACCCACACTCACCATATTTCAAAGCTCTCGTAATTAGACCTCTTGATCATGCATAAAGGTTTACAGCTTACAATGTTAATGGTTTCAAGTTTTGCACGGTCGCACGTGATCAATGATTGCAAACTCAAAATTCGGGTGTTTATGGCACCTTTGGGACAAGGAGTTTTGTGAGCAACAGTGATGCCAACATGCAATTCAGAGGCGTCCCTTACTATGGAATGCTTCTTGATGTTGTGGAACTTAGTTACTAAGGCCGTTTCAGCGTTACGCTATTCAAGTGTTTATGGGCAAATACCACTACTTCCTGGGGACTCACAACTGATGACTTAGGCATCACATCAATAAATTTCTCATGGCCAATTCACACTGGTCATTCTCAAGATGATGAGCCGTATATTCTTGCCTTAGAGGCACACCAGGTTTATTATGTTGAGGATGAGAGACATAGGGATTGGCACATGGTTGTTCATTTAAAGCCTCGAGACTTCTACGACATGGGTGATGATGATAACATCGCCTACGAGAGTGAGCCATTTTAGGCCGCCAATTTCAAAAACTTCTTCCCTGAAGGTGATCACAATTTACTTATAGTTCAGTTCATTTTTTAAATTCATATCATTTTAATTAAATTTTTTTAACAAAAAACACATCGCTAACAATTTTTCTATAGAATTTCTGTAGTGATGGCGTGAATGACTGATCAAACAAATTATGTTTTTATTTTAAAACAAATTTTGTTTAAATTTTTTTTCAAAAAAAAATTTAAAAAATATTTGTAGCGGTTAAAAATAAAACCGCTACAAACACGTGACACTAACTGCTACAAGTTCTATGCTGATACCTATAAATACCCTAACCACATCTCATTTCAAACACTCTCTCTTTTCTTTCCACCTTACATCTTTTTTATCGTCTTTCATTTTCAACTTTTTTTCTATAAGCCGAGGAGCTTAACAAGTTTATCAAATATGATAATAAATTCTTAAATTATTTATTTCAATACTATTTTTCTTTCGCATAATATTTATTCTCACTATTTTTTTCAGATATTTATTTACATAATCATATTCACATTAAAGCGGATAACATAATGGTTCTTTATTATCTACTTATCCCCAATAATATTATCAATACAATTTTCAAACTTATTTAATTTAATTAAATCATTCCTTTAAAATTATAAATGACCTAAACTCATGAGTAATAAGCTAATTAAATTAGCTAAACTATTAAAATAATAAACTATTTAATTAAATATTAACAAGAAGGGAACATATATAACTTTTTTTTTTGTAATTTTTCTAAAATTTGTAGCGGTTTTATAACCGCGACAAATATGTTTTTAAAATCAGGGCGCAAAATTTGAATTTTCTCTAAAATTTGTAGCAGTTATATAACCGCTACTAATTATTCTCGCCCTTTTTAAATTCCATTTTGTAGTAGCTAATTAACCACTACTAAATATTCCCGCGATTTTTATATTCAATTTTGTAGCGGTTATTATATAACTACAAATTTTTATTTTCATTTTCCGCCATAAAATATTCGCTGTTGCAATTTGTAACGGTTATATAAGCGCTACAAATTAGCAAGAAAGGTTTCTCTGATCTTAAATTTTGTAGCGGTGATTATTAACCGCTATGAATATAGTAGCAGTCTGTTCCCTTTGAGTAGCGGTTATTTATAACCCCTTCAAATTCACTTGCAACAGTAGATTTAGTAGTGGTTTATTGAACTGCTACTAATTATGTTAGTAGCGGTTAGAACCGCTACAAATACTCACTTTTAACCGCTACTAAGTCATAGTTTTTTTGTAGTGGCACTGTTCATGCATGAATTAAAAAATAGGTTTTACTGTAGCAGTAGAGTTATTGTTCATCTAAATAAAAAATGAAAATTACTGTAGCAATGCCTATAAATACAAATGGAAAACGGACAAAATTTCAGACTGGAAAATGGCAGGAACACAATAGTTTTCTGGAGCTGACAGTGTGTGCGCGCGGGTGATGTCCTTCTCTGATAGGAGGAGGACATTGTATTATATCTTATATTTAATTTCATGCATTGTATTATTTTTTGTAGACCTCCTATATGGATGGTATAAGTAGACCTCCTATATGGATGGTGTAGGTGGTTCTCCTTTGTGATTGGTATAGGTCGTCACCTACATGGAAGGTTTTACCTTCTACAAAGAAGGCTATAATTCTCTATTTTTCATGCATCTTTTTATTGTATATTTATGTTTTAGAATTTAGTATTCAAGTTTTATGCAATATTTATGTGGTTTTCATTCTAGTTTTATGTAATGTTAATTTATTTTTATTTTGTTTTTAATTTCATCAGGAGCTAAATTTCTATTTTCCTTGGGTGATAACGCAATCTACTAATGACAGATTGAATCTTAACTTATTAAATCTAGTTTTAATTTATCCTTCATGATTGAGTTTTAATTATTGTTCTTAATGCTTTCATTTGATTGGTCATCTTTTGAATGATTTCAATATGTATGTTGAGACGGGAAGGAGATACATGTGTGTAGACCCTATAATTAAAACCATAATTTGCATATGAAATAGGAATATATTCATATGAGTTGTGTAGTGTTAATGAGTTCCATAAATTTTAATGCAAAATTAATTGCTTAAATTTATATAGGAATATATTGGATTAGCATTTAATTATAGAATTGCTTGACCTTGGAAGAGGCTAGTAATTAAATGAGGGAAAATCGACTATCAATCATATGGAATAAATTGGGCTAGAATAGATAAGTGATTCAATCCAAAATTTGATAAGTGAAATCTAACCCCAAAAACTTTTTCTTGTAGTTGTTTTCATATTATTTCCACTCATATTTAATCATTTTCTATTTTGTACTTTCCATCACCAATTTATCGATCAGCTAAATAGAGTTAAAATTACCTATTTTGATACTTAGTAATCAATCCTCGTGGGAATGATACTCTACTCACTTCTGTATTACTCGATTACGATAGTGTACACTTGCACTATTTAATATATCATTTACACACGTAACAGTTGCCATCTCTATCAATTTCATATTGGTTTAGTCCCATTCCGCTCGGCTAATTTAATTCTTCCCGGGGTTTATTAACAAGTCTGCAGGTCAACTTTTAACCTCACTAAATCGATTGAGATAACTTCACAATTTTTAAGCTAGCGTATTCACATAATACCTCAAACGATTTTCACTTATATCATTGTTCTTTCACAATGGCTATCGCTATTTAGCAATCATAACTCGTCGACATAAAATGTCAGTTTTACACCCAAAATTTTGCTAAGAGGTTTTCAACAACTTAACCTTCAATTGTAACTAACTTCAGAGTAATAAACTCTGACTCGCACAATATTTTAATTGTTGCTACTAGTGGATTTTCTTAGATAAAACTGAAATTCAGTTAACATCCGTGTATCTCATACAATGGGAATCCACTATACTTGATACCAACATTTATGAATACCCCTCAAATATTTTATTTCCACATATCTATATATATGCCCAATCTCCATATAGCATAAGCTATATCACAAGGATTAATGCCTATCAATTAATGCAACAAATTGTCAAAAAAGGTTTGTGCATATCTAGATTGAGCTGCAAACCCACTATCTGTGTTAGAATCATAATTCACACAAATTCTTAAACCAAGATAATTATATAGCCTTAAATTATGAAAATCTCACATTCATCTACTATAGATGAATGTTTAAATTTTCATATCACATCATGCTTGTTTCAAGCAAAATATTTGATAATCCACAAAATTTGCTCGCATTAGCAAATATAGCGAAACCTCCACTCAATTAATTATTTGCCGCACACATCTTGTATTTATAAAATGAGGTAGCAATATATAATTTTGTAAGAAATATTATAACACATGCCATTTACATTAAAAAAAATTTCAATGTTCACAGTAGTCATGTATATTTATACCATAATAAATATATACTCATAAATTATGAATTTATTATATAACACTAGACAAATGATTAAATTTTAATACCATATGAATAATTCACAAATTTTCTCTCTGCAGCAAATAACAAAACCTCCATATAATTAATATATACTCAATCTCAATATAGCACATAAGCTATATCACATGGATTGGTATTCAATAATTAATGCATCAAATTCTCACAAATTTGTCCATATAGATAGATTAATTATTCTTTGGAATATCTCCTAATATTATTGGTGTCAGCACCTCACACCACACTAATTGTTAGCGGCAATAACTGATGAAACACAATAAACAAATAATTTGAGTCACGTCCAAGGATGCTATCCTTAGGAGATATTCTGCAACCCCCTAGTAGATTAGGAAACGGCACTCTCCAGGATAAAACGAACCCTTCTCGCAGAAAGCAGGGTGACAGAACTTCAAAAAGATATCAGTATAACTCAGAAGAAGGGAGAGAGGAGAGGAGTTCGAGGACCTCGGTGTTTTCTAACCATGCACCGAACATTGCCTTTTATTGGTAGAAACATGTAACCGTTAGAGAGTTATAATGAGCATTAACAACGGTTTAATGACAATTAAAATGATAGCTACAAAACAAGTACTAATGACAATTTAATATAATAAAACCTTTTAAATGTCATTAAAACAGGTTAATTAAAATTCCAACGTTCATTTCCAACATCAGTTCAAAGACTCTTCTTATCAACCTTTTTATAACTGAAGTTCATATTTAATTGTATACTAGAGCATTATTAATCTTGAGTTATATGATACTTCTTCCTTTGACACATTCACACACAATATTTACAACAAGATCGAGAGGCTAGAGTCTTTTTCTTACTTATCTAAGAGATAAGAGAGTCACCAAGAAATAAACAGAACCTAGTGGTAAACCGACAATCAGCATGGTCTTCACCTCCCCAGTCAGAGTCGAACTAGGCACGTAAAGTGAGAGAAAACCTAGCAGATAAATATAGGCCATGAAACAATGTACCCCTAACATATTGAAGATTCTAAAGAATAGTTGCATAATGAGTAGTCCGAGGCTCAGACATGAATTGACTTACAATGTGGACTGCATATGCAATATCTGGACAAGTCACCATAAGATAGATGAGTCCCCCAAATAACTCTCGGTAACGTGTGGGGTTCTCTAACAAAGTCCCATTAGTGGGAACAAAATGTGCCTTAGGTTCAATGGGAGTATTCTCAACCTTCTCATCAGTAAGAAAGGCGCAAGATATGTGTGACTGGATATGCAAAATTGGGAATTATAAATATTTGCATAGTATTGTGTGACCCTGAAGCAGTATTTTGAATCACTAATATGCCCTTAGATTGCTCGATAGAAACCCGTGAAACATTCTAATTTCAAATCTCAACGGGATTTAATGGGGGGTTTAGCTGAGGTAAATAAAGAACAGTGAATTAAGTTATATAAATTCTTGCCATGAGTAGCTAGTTTCTATTCAAGAGTGATTTAAACTCACTGTATAATAGCTATTCATCCTAAATGGTTATAATAGATAGTTAAACAAGGAAGTAGGTGGGTTGCTTAAATGTGCATGGGCTTACACATTGCTGTACAGGGGGTGGCTAAATTATTTAAATGATGAAAGGTATTTGTTCATGGAACCCAAAGGATTGCTTATTAAGATTGTGGAATTGGGATTAAAAGTTGCTGATTGACATTTTAAACAAGTTATGG
This sequence comes from Inga oerstediana, assembly GCA_963210345.1. Taxonomy (NCBI): domain Eukaryota; kingdom Viridiplantae; phylum Streptophyta; class Magnoliopsida; order Fabales; family Fabaceae; genus Inga; species Inga oerstediana. Next base: position 27,937,742 of record OY723408.1, read on the forward strand.
GAATGTTTGTGCTACTATATTTTGAACCAGTTGTGAGAAGCCTATTACATGTAAATACATATATTGTATTGCTACTGCTATGGAACAATTTTTAGAGTAGTAAATTGCTATCCTGTCTTATTGGTTGTTGATTTGGCTTGTTGTGTCAATATCATCGAATATATAGGATGTGTTAAGAAGCTCTAAATGTTGGTGCTAAAGTTGAATTCCAACACTAGAAATTTGGGAGGAAACTTTAGGTGCTGACTGAAATGTTATGAGGCTAACATGGTCCTTAATTGGCATTGGCATGAGTATATAAGCGATAAATGGGCAGTATAATTTTAGCCAAGAAAGAAAAGCTTAAGAGCTGATATTAATGCTCAGAGTTGAGGCTTTTAGAGAATGTAATTATGCAGTTAAAGTATACCAAATATGTATGTTAATATGCTCTTGTACACATGTAACTTATAGGTTTTGATTTGTGTCCAGATCCACCAAAGAGAAATCAAGAAGAAGTAGGACAAAGGTAGCTATTGTCATTCATTTCATATATAATTTGTATTGGTTGCATGTTTATTTTCGTCATTAATGCTGCAGTTAGGCATGAGAATATATAAATTCCTTACTTTGCTTTTGCCATGGCCATGTGTTACAGTTAGCTTTCAGTTATTCAATTTTTAGTTAATAAGTATTTGTAAAGTGTTGTTCTCTGTGACTCATCTTACATGCTCAATTATTTACTATGCATTTATATATTGAAATATAATTATTGCTACTGAGAATTTCCAATCTCATGCCCCCTGTATATAGGAGCAAGTATATCTATCTCATAGAAAGGAGAAGCTGGTGGATGCCTAGTAAAGGTGGACAAGATAGAGCATTTAACATATTTACTCTGCACTTAGTTTAAGGTGATATTGCATGCCACTTTTGGTTATTTTGAGTTGTATATATATCTCGACAAGGAGAATAGTAGCCAAGACTCCAAATATGGTAGAAGCCATAGGTATAACAAGGTTATATACTCAACAGAAATATTTTTATGGCGTCTAGCATTACACTACTACAAAAAGCGCTTTTAACGTCCCTTTTTTAGGATTTTTAACGTCTAAAAACAGGGGGACATCTATCTGAGCAACGTAGAAAAAAATGTCAATAACGTCCCTAAAACAGGAACGTCTATAGTCTGGACTTTAGACGTCCCCAGTGCAAAATGGGAATGTCTAAAGTGTTTCTGACCCACTTTAGATGTCCCCACTTTGAAGTGGGGACGTCTAAAGTTTTTTATGCCTTTTTATGTATACATTACAGTCTGGCAAATTTAAACTACAGAAATTGGATAGAAGAAATATTGCATAAACTAGAATGGAAACAACAGCAGTTTAGCCCTATCTAATAAAAATGTTATCCAACAATCTAATACTATGTACAACAACAACTCTAATTCGCACCTTGGAATATAGAACTTTTGAATCCCCTTTAACAACTAACCAATCAAATAAAAAAAGAGATAGATAGACAACATATGTACAATAGCAGTTCAGCCACCATAAAGTATGTCCTACACAAACTACTAATTAATTAACTAATATAAATAAAAACTTTACTCTGGTATAAGTTGAAGAAGATGTCCGGCCAAAAAGTCTCTAATCAAATTAATGTCTTCATATAAGTAAGCATCTTCATTGTCAAAAATTTGCAAATCAGAAAATAAGCTCAGATAAAATAATGAATCAAGTGAGTGAATTAATTTGCAATTGAATTACAACACCAAAATTATTATCTTTTAAGAATGAAGAAGCGATTACTTGTTCAAAATCTATTGTAATACCTCTATGAATGATTTTATACATATAAATTAAGACATAATATCCACATTTCCAGCCGTCACGTTGTTGAGGGCACTATAAATCAAAAGCAAATGGTTAAAATCAATAAAGGCATATAAAAAATGATCGTCAATCAAAAGAACTTGATTTGAAACTACATACCTTTGGATACAACCATTTCGGGTCTTTGCCACCTTTACGATCGCCTGGCCCGCCAAGGATTTGATATGTCTAGGTTGCCCTATCATTAAAGTGAAAATCAATAGAAATTAGAACAATTCATTTAAGTCCAAAATCAATAATCAATGAAATACAAACAAAATAATTTACGTGTTGAAGACATTTTTTGTTTCTTTGTCTGGCCTTTTACGCAAGGAATCAAACCAGTAAACTACGTTGAACCGAGGACAGAGAACACACAAACTCCAGTGGTAACTATAACAACATATACATATTAAAATGAAGTTAGATGGCAAGGAAATTATTTATTAAAAATCTTAAATAGACAAAATTAAAATGTGTACCATTGAATAATCGGTGCTAGATAACAACAAAAGTTGTTCTCTCCCATTGTGAAGCCCGCATAGTGAGTCCTTTATTCTTATCCCTTGTCGTATTTACAGGACACGAGAATCTATATAAATCAACTCTTTGCATGTCAATGCATATACGACGGAAGGAGCTATAATAGAATTAAAATGATGAATGTATTAGCTAGTGAATATATAAAACCAAAAAACCACTTCACTAAATGAAGGAAAAAATGGGAAATAAAAAATTTACAGGACTACAAATTTGACCCATCCTACATCTATCTCCTCCAACTTAATGAACTGTTTAAGGTCTTCTTTATCAATTGAGAAGGGATACTCTAATTCCTAGCCCACAATCCCTGTAAGCATATGCAAATCAATCTAGTTAATACCTTTATAGATCTACTACAATCATGCTAAGAAAGGTCATTTTCCTACTTCTTGCCCATTCTTTTAGAACATAAAAAAACATATTGTTAGTAGGATGTCAATAGATCTCAAGTAAAAGTGAGGTAATTCCTACCATTGGAGGTGTTGCCACTGAGCCAATAAGATTTATAGGCCAAAGGATGAAAGATCCTCTTGCCTGAGCTATCGTGGCAACCTTGTCATCAGGAATAGAGATGGTTGTACCTTCTTCTCACTCTAAAACACACGTCATAGTCACCCTACGTATATGCTATGGAATTTGCTGAAGATGGTGGGTGGTAGCTTGTTTGTGAAAGAAAGCATCTGTAATGGGATGTTGCAGTGGGGCATCCAAATAGAGGATGGAAGGTTCTCTCAGTGTTGAAGTGTGAGAAGGGTCGCCAAGTGGTTTCTCCACCGGGTTGTAACTTCCTTTGGTGTTATGGAAGGCCGAGGATAAATGGGTTCTATACTCGAAAGTTGCTATCTACGATTCAAACATCTTCATCATTTCAGCTCGTAGCTCAGGCAACAGCTCAAAACGTAGCTCTAGCAATAGCTCTTGTTGAAGCTTGTTGCAAAGGTTGGCCTCAAGCTCTTGTGAGACTTCCTGGTGAATCTTGGCCACAAGCTCCCTACTAGGTTCAGCTTGTGATGAATAAGAATGTGAGGCAGCCAAAATAATTCACGACATGAACTCCCCCTACCTCCCCTCGAACATGACCGGCGTGATCTGCCTTGCCAATCACCATTGACAAGATGTCCATCTGTCTACTTGGAGTAAACAAACCTTGGCTACTATGATCTTCCAGTTCATCATGAAGCATAAAAGTTATCATAAATGAAAATTAAGCACTTCTAATATAAAAAAAACTTTGTACTTATGCTCTAACTACTTGCAATCCTCACGGCAACCTCAGCAACAGTCGGATTTATGTACTTCCCACCCTTAAGCCTCCCTGCTTTACATTTTTTGTGACATGGAGAAGGTGGCGAGGCTTGGACCATAACGCTAGGATTTGATGTCGCTGCTTCCTTAATTTTCTCTAATCTTTTGCCATCATCATTCGCTCAAGCTTCCGATAACCACCATGAGACATGCAATGCTAATACTTATTAGCTACTTGTCTCTCTGTATTTGCTGCACTTCATTCTTGTGAAAGGAAAACAATGAACACCGAATCAATAATGTCAACTATATTAAAATAAAACACTATGATGACAGAAATTTTACCAAAAAGTTAAGATCTTCTCGTGATGCCATAAACAACCTCCAGTCCTCTGGAGGCAAATACGAATACTTCTGACATGGATCTTGACCCCTCAGGTCCCCTCGAATCCACTTTCGTGTAAGCTTGTTCATGAAATATTTCCATCGTAAATGTACCTCCCTCATCCACTCCTTATACATCACCGCGGTGTTAGGGACATCAAAGGTTTGCTGCAAGGTAAAACATAACCTAATCACATTTTAAGCAATAGGAATAGAGATATAAATACAGATATATCAAAACTTATATACCAAAAGTTGTTGCCAAATCATGTCTTTCATTTTTTGTGGAATCAACTTCTAATTATCATAGATAATGTGAACTTTGCTTCGACCCAAATAACCTAAATAGCTAATAAAATAGTCTTCCTCCAGACTAGTTGGTTTCATATTGTCATCAAACTCAATATGCAGCCTCTCCTGTTGATGTTCATGATGTGCAACCAATGCTCCCATTTTTGTACTGCCTCTAACCCTTCTTCTCGCAACGGGTTTAGATTTATTTATTTCATTGTCCTTATCACTTTGTGAGTCGCTAGAATTGTCCATATTCCTGTAAGCACAAATATCATTGTCAGATAGGAACATAAATTGTAATAAAAATAACCTACTCTTAGCAGGAGTAAAATAAAAAGCACACAGTTATATTTTCTAAGTTAATCTCTTACTCTATATTATTTCCTATATTCCTTCACCATGATAATTTCTTATAGCATATTCTTCATCATCTACCAATTCTACTTCACTTGTTGTAGGTGGATTAATTGTGAAAGATGGTGTGTCGTCAAGGTTGAAGGTCGGATCACCATGCTTCTATTTTTTACTTTGAACTATAATGGATAATGATGATGGGAGGCCGAACAGTATGAAATATTTACTCCCTTGGTCTCGGCCTGAGAGGTTTTAAAGGTGAAATATTTATTTTGGCCTTGGTCTGAGAGGTTTTGATGCTTTTTTTTCTACAGAGGATGAGCAATTTCAGGTTATTCAGGCAGGATTTGGTTTATTATATATCCCTCTCCCTCTACACCGTTGGCCTCCCTCTAATTACAGGTTTGTTTTTTTAAAATATAATGCGTTAGATTTAAGACATTTAGTATATAATTTTCATTTTAAGACATTTGATAAGTTAACTGTTATTTTTTTAGTTGTACTGTATTGATAAAAAAATTAACTTTAATTACTATAATAGTATTACTAATAAGGAAGCAGACATAAAAAAACAATGTGAAGGAAATTGGGGAACATAGGGGTGTAGACTTATGATATGAGAAAGTTCCTATGGTTCAAAGATGTTAAATTATGTTATGAGCAATTCACATTTTGAAATGCTATCAATATGAGTTTTTATTTTAAAAATAGGTGCATATGTCTTGATTGAATCGAGGAATTTGACCTAATGGATATAAATAAATGGACATAAGCTTCATCTATTTCTTTTTCATTGATTATTATATCAAATAGGTTCATGAAAATTTAATCAAAGTATTATTAGAAACCCCTGAATTAGGTGAAAGGAATTCAATTTAATTAAAACTTTGAATCCTGTATTGATGGTGACCGAATAAATCTTATTAACATATATTGAATGCCAATGTTAGTGCCTTGCCTTAAATTTAACATTTGCAGTTAATTTGACTGTTTTTTGGCCTTGAAGTGCGAATGTGATAGAAAATAATTATAATAGACAAGTCAAATTATAATTATTATGAGGGAATTATAAACCAACACTGCTGTCTCTTCGTGGTGGTCACTGCACTATTAACAAGTATTTAGTTTCTATAATTATATCCATAAACATTAGGGGTTAAGTCATAAGTCACGATTCTTCAACATGATTAGTTACATTAATCTAATTATTTGCTTGCAAGTGCTAGATCTAGCGTGACCATTTACAGTTGTTTTATTAAAAAACTTGTTTTATGTTTTTGTGTACTACTTTTAGACCCATTATGATGAATAAAATATAGGAACATAAATAATTGGGAAGGATAGGAATATATCATATAGGTAATGATCCGGGTGCTATATTAATCATTTTTGCTTTTTTATGAGCATATATATAATGGAGGGATATGTACAAGGGCAATGCGACATGAGTTTGTGTTCCTTTAATATTAGTTTAGTGCATACGTGCCTTTAATTAATCCATTAGAATATTAATTATAAGAGCAATGTTGCCAGCTCTTGTCATTACACATTCAATATGCATGAATGGGGTTGAGATCTAACTTGTTCAACCCTATTCATATAAATTTATGGCCAAAATCTTTCTTATATTTCAAAGAAGTAAAAAAGTCAACACTCTTGTTTATTCCATTTCTTGCTTTCCTCCTGACTTACAAGCAAAGCTATATAATAATGATTGTGAATTCTGTTTTGAGCTGAATTCTGTGTTAATGGATCACAACTAGTGAGCCTTTTCAATCCTGCCTTTTCCAGGGGAAAAAGTAGAAAACAAAAAAAAAAGGTGTTGGAATATATGGATCGTAGTTGGATACAAGCTAAACGGACGAGTGTTGAATATGATGTTGGGGTGAGGGGTTCTTTCGAATTTGCAAAAAGAAATGCTGATAATGATAGTAGGATGTTTTATTGCCCTTGTGTAAAATGTTTGAATGAGAAGCGATTAAGTGCTGCAGATATATATACACATTTAATTTGTAAAGGGTTTTGTAAGACGTATGTAGTATGGGTATGGCATGGTGAACAATTAGAAATGCCAAGTGTATCTCAATAGGGGAAAGTGACTTGTGATGATAATGACACGGATATGGATGATCAGATAGAGGAAATTATTTGTGATGTAGGAGAAGAGGCTTTTGAACAATCACATGCATATGGTAATATGTGTAGCGATGCTGAGATGCCGCTGTACCCAGGGTGTAAAAAATACCAATTGCTGAAAGCTGTATTGAAATTGGTAAGCTTGAAAGCACGGCATAGAAGGAGCAACAAGAGTTTTTCAGAAACGCTTGAGGCCTTTAAAGACATGTTTCCTGATGATAATGTGTTGCCTTGTCAATACTATGATGCTAAGAAAATACTGTGTCCACTAGGGATGAAGTATAAAAAGATCCATGCTTGCCCTAATGATTGCATATTGTATAGAAAAGATCATGAAGAGAAAGAGCAATGTCTGATATGTGAAACTCCGAGGTATAAATCAAATAAGGGCCCTGTAAAAGTGTTGTGGTATCTTCCAATCATTCCAAGGTTCAAGCGCCTGTTTGCCAATGAAATTGATGCCAAAAATTTGAGATGGCATGCAGATGAGAGGATTTCTGATGGAAAGCTTCGACATCTAGCTGATTCTTCTCAATGGCAGAAAATCGATCGATTATTTCATAGCTTTGGTGAAAAACCTAGGAATCTCAGGCTTGGGCTTAGCACAGATAGTATGAATCCTTATGGTAACCTAATCAGTATACATAGTTCATGGCCTGTTCTGTTGGTAATTTACAACTTATCTCCTTTGTTATGTATGAAACAAAAGTACATTATGTTGTCTATGTTGATTTCAGGACCAAAGCAACCCGGAAATGAGATAGATGTTTACCTAGAACCCTTGATCGAAGACTTGAAAGAGTTGTGGGATAAAGGTGTTGATGCTTTTGATGCGAACAAAAAGGAGACTTTTAATATGTGAGCAATGATCTTTTGTACTATAAATGACTTCCCTGCATATGGGAACTTGTTAGGATATAGCGTTAAAGGCCACAAAGCTTGTCCGATATGTGAAGAAGGAACATGCTACCATCAACTTCAACATGGAAGAAAGACGGTTTACCTTGGCCATAGGCGATTTCTTAGATGAAGCCACCCTTATCGTAGATTAAAAAAAGCTTTTTTTGGTGGCCAAGAGTTTGAAGATGCTCCAGAGGCATTGACTGGGGAGAAAATTTATGAAAAGGTGAAAAATATCAATACTATGTTTGGTAAGTCATCAAAGAGTAGAAATGAGAAAAATATATGGAAAAAAAGGTCCGTCTTCTTTGATCTTCCATATTGGCGCAATCTTGACGTCAGACACTGTATTGATTTCATGCATGTGGAGAAAAGCGTATGTGATAGTATTGTTGGGACAGTGCTCAACATACAAGGAAGTTCTAAGGATGGCGTGAAGGCAAGATTAGATTCGCAAGAAATGGGAATACGAGAAGATTTACATCCAAGGTCATATGGTAATAGAACTTTTTGTCCTCCAGCTACTCATACTTTGTCTAAGGTTGAGAAAAGAAGCTTTTGTGAGTGTTTACATGGTGCTAAAGTTCCCTCAGGGTATTCTTCAAATTTTAAAAAGCTTGTATCGATGAAAGACTTGAAGTTAATAGGGCTAAAGTCTCATGATTGTCATGTCTTAATGCAACAACTACTCCTAGTAGCTATTCGAGGCATTGCCGAATATGATCTTCAACACATATTGACTAGACTTTGTTTCTTCTTCAATGGCATTTGTTGTAAAGTCATTGACACAGAAAGATTGAAGGAATTGGAAAATGAAGAATATATGATCTTGTGCCAGCTTGAGAAGCTTTTTCTTCCTTCCTTTTTTCACATCATAGTACACTTGATTGTTCATCTAGTGAGGGAGATAAAGTTGTGTGGTCCTATCTATTTCCGGTGGATGTACCCAATCAAAAGAACTATGAAAATACTAAAAGGGAATGTGAAGAACCCCAACCGGCCTGAAGCATCTATTTTTCAAAAATATGTTTATGAAGAAGCTATGGAATTTTGTCTACATTATTTGTCAAATGTACGACATATTGGCCTTCCTAAACGTCATGATCAAGAAGGGGGTAGACGTGGGGCAACAGTAAAGAGCATAGATGCTGATGAATTGCAACAAGTCCACTTGTATATCTTGAACAATGTTGATGAAGTTCAATATTACATGAATGCCCATAAAGAAATTGTATAGAAACAAAATAGTCGAATGACTGAACAAAGGTTAATTAGGGAGCATAACAGAACTTTCGAGCACATACAAGTCTTGTACTCTCTGCTGTCAATTCTTGCTGATGCACTCAAGCATAAACCTCTTTTACACTCGAGCACATACAAGTGTTGGACAAGAAGTGTTTGGCTGAGAGCAATTACTATCAATTCTATTGATGCACTTAAGCACTATAACCAACACTCGAGCATAAAGCTATTTTGCACCCGAGCACTAGCAAGTGAGGGACTGAGAGTGTTTGGCCGAGAGTCATGCAGAACAGAGAAGCACAAGCATGCTCGAGTGAGAGTTCATATGACCGAGTGAAACATCAACACTCGCGAGTAAGAAATCTAACTCTCTCAATTTTGATGCAAGTGCTGAAGACAATAGTATATTACAGAAGAATATTCTTCTCACTCGAGTAGGAGTATGTATGCTCGAGTGAGAGCCCACATCACCTGCGAGTGCAAAATCACACTCTTACTAAAATGGTATGTGAGTGTTGTCCAGAGACGCGACTCTTAGTGTAAAATACAAGGACACTCGAGCAGTAGGAGTTTTGCTCGAGTGAGGACCCACATCACTTGCAAGTATGAAAATGCACTCTCTCAAATCATATGGAAGTGCAAGTGTAAAACTGAAACAATATTGTATTGCACTCGAGTGAGCCCCCTCAGTGCTTGAGTGAGACTCTGCCAGAAGCCAAAATGCACCAGTCTTACAGCGTTCAATCCAAATATGGTTTAATGATATTTATTCATTATATTTTCACTTATTATTATTATATAACATCATTTAACATGTATTATAAGTGTGATATAGGAGTTTGAACGTTTGAATTAGAAACACACTGAGGAAGTCAAACAATGACAGACAACATCATTACAACTATCCAAGCACGTACCTACCGTGTTTAAAGATTTCAAATGTACGCATGCCGTTCCACAGTAACATGCCCCACTCCACAATGATCATTATTCAAACGGGCAAAATTGAACATCTATAAATACAGAGTTCTAGAGATCATCAACAATAACGAAGTGCAAAAATTCACACAAGCAAATTCACGAGTCTCTGTTATTCATATTTTCTCTGTATTCATATCATTCTTCAATGTTTATTATATTTGATTTTTAAGAGAGTCTGTATACACTTCAAATTCTATTTTCATTTGATCTCAAGGTATTTGGACCTTGAGAGGGTAGATATCCTTACTAGAGAAGCAGTTGAGAGAATTCCTAGTAAAACTTTCTACTCATAAGACTTACAAGATATAAGCAGTAGAGAACGTTGCTGCTCGTAAGACCTACAGTGGTGTAAGCAGGAGAGAACGTTGCTGCTCATAAGACTTGTATACGTAAGCAAGAGAGAAAGGTTATAGGTTGTTTTTCTGTACATAAGACTTGTCGTAAGGGGGAGAGAAATTTCTGAGTGTTAGAATATTTCTACTCGTAGTCCATTCGAGGACGATTGTTGTTTTATGGCATTCTGAGAGCCCATTGAATCTTGGAAGCATAGTGAAAATTTCAGTAGGTCTAGATCTCTGAGGACTAGACAGAAACCTAGTTTTTGGGCCGAACCAGTATAACTCTCTGTGTACTAATTCTCTTAACTCTATTCTATCTTTAATTATTGTCATATCATCACATTAAACGAAAAATTTATCACATCACCCAATTCACCCCCTCTTGGGTGAAGCTTGCCTCTTTCAACTTCTTCTATGCAAGAGTAGTTACACTGTCATCCTCTTATGTTCCCTCCACTTCAAACCAGGGAATGATTTAAAAAAGACCATGAACTCGTTAGTTTTCTTGCATTATTACCTTTTGTATGCAAAGTTTATGGAATTTGTGTAAAACCAATAACCTTTGTCATTGTGATGATCATAGGGCTATGCGGACATTCCTACACACTACTTGTGGTAAGCATGTTCGTGACTTAAAGGACCCTACATGGATCATGCCAAAGGTTAGTACATATTGATTTGTTTAAAGAATGTAATAAGCCATGCCTTTATATTTGTTTTAATGATATCATGTTTTTTCTCAGAGCCGTAGGCAACCACAGGGGTCTAACTTATGTGGTTTTTATGTTTTGAGACACATTTATAATATTATCACTCTAGGCACAACTGATTTTACTCAAAAGGTAAATTTATATTTCAGAACTTTTGTATTACTTTATTGTTTTTAAGTTATTAAGTTAATGTTTTGTTTGGTTTTGGTGTTACAGATGTTTGATCTTATTGATCCCTTTCCTGAAGAAGATATTGATTTCATTCGCACCTGTTGTGCTGAATTCATCTATGAGCTATTACAAAAATAGTGAGTTTTTGAATCCAACGTTACATTATACATTATTGTTCTCATATGTATTGCTAACAAGGTTTATGTATATGTGTAGGACAAATTCTGTGATATGGGTGATACAGGAGGCATGGGATTTGAGGGACTGACCTTTGTAATTTTTCTTCCCTTTGTATTCTGTAAAGTTGAGGAATTTCTGCTGTTGCTTGTATCAATACTTGAATTTTATTGCTGCCGTTGTCATTTCAAAGTTTTGCATCCATTTCTGAGCAAATTCTTCTATTTGGACATTCTTTCATGTTTTTAGTTTTAGACAACTTCATGTTGCACATTGAAATTGCAAGAAATAGAGTGAATTTGGAGTTCCTAGAATCTGATTTTAACTTGTTGCTTAAATTGTGATATTTGATCTTGAACCTTGTTCTATACTAATTACCATTTGTTGGAAGTTTATTTAAAGTCGCTTGGCTTACACCTTTATTTGTGCTTGTTGTTGATCTTGCTGTTGTCATTGCTTTCGTGAAATCTGTTATGTTGCTTCTGTGCAATCTGTTACTTACTTCATACTTAGGGAGTTGCATATAGATAGACAAATACATGCACTCAATTTCATCCGTTGCATTTTGCATTGTTCTCTGTTGCTTCAAGATTCATTACTGCTGTCATTTGGTCCTCCTTACTATCTAATTGCACTGTTTGTGTTATTTAGTGCTAAACTAAGGTTGGTCATTACCTTTGGCTAAATTCTTGACAAATTTGCTTGCACTCTACTTGTGACTTAGGGACTGAAACTACAAGTGCATTTGGGCTGAAATTGAGCCAATGGAGTTTACATTAAATGCTGCCATATTTTCCATACTGTAATTAAAGTGCTGCAAATGAATCATCAATGTGTGACTGGCTTGTATGAAAATTTGTTGCTGCTATAGACTGCTGCTTTTGAATATTGAAATTGAAATCTGTGATTGTTCTGTACTGCTATTAAAATTGGAGCATCCAGTGCGTGTATATATAAAAGGGACGTTTTTAAAAAAAAATAGAAGCTTTAAGATTGGTTGTGCCCACAACCGGTCTTAAAGGTGGATTTTTAAGACCGGTTGTAGGCACAACCGGTCTTAAAAGGTGTAACCTTTAAGACCTGTTGCGGGCAGAACAGGTCTTAAAAGTGGCCTTTAAGACCGGTTTTAAGAATAACTGGTCTTAAAAGTATGACTTTTAAGACCGGTTATAACAACCGGTCTAAAAAATAACAGACTTTTTAGACCTACTACAACAAGACCTAATTCACAACTGGTCTAAAAAGTCTTTTTTAACCGGTCTAAAAAGTCAATTTTCCATTGGTGTATATGCTTTAAAACAAGTATTAGTTTGCAATTTTTAGATGTGTTAATAAAAAGATATGAATTTCCTAAGTTGGGTCAGAAATCTAGATTTTCCTTTGAAAATTCCTATGACCGGTACGAGTTTCAAGTAAATTACAGACCCAATGTGACCCTATTGAGGCGGGACATTATTTTATTTGAAAACCATTAAAAGAGCTTAAGTTTAAGCTTTGAACCACTGATATTAGAGTTATATTGAATTAGTTATGAAATTTTAAAGTTCTCAGAAAATCTCATTCCAACAATAAGTGTTAGAATTTGACATGTTTCGGAAAAGTTTTAAATTGTTGGTGATTTCTAGGATTTCTAAAGAATACTAATGGTTCATTCTCAACTAGATATCTCTAATAAATAAGTCTAAACTAAGGTATGACACAAAGCCTATAGGCTTGTAAGTTAGGGCTTTATAAAAATAGCTTATTTAAATAGAGGCCTATAAATAAGTCAGAAGGTTGACCTCTTTATTAAACAAACCAGACTTGCTAGCAAAAATACAAAATAGACCAAGTCTTGCAAGGCTCGAATGAAGTTAGATCGTGGATCCCTATTAAAGGTATGACCTATTTTCATCCCTACTTTTAACCCATATTACTTGTACAAATCACAGTCATATAAAATCATGATTGTTTCCCACTAGTCCAAACGGGCATTAATCAATTTTAATGCTTTTGCTTCTCTTCTTCTGAATCCGTCTCCATCTTTTAATATTTTCACAAGTCCACATTTTTATAAATAACAAATTATGCTTATGACATTGGACATTAGTGTTGAATATTTAATTGGTCCAATGCAATACTGGGCACTTACGCTCTAGGGAGACTATAATAATTGTCAAGATTAACGAAGGTACAATGAAACTGAAGCTGTGGAAGACAAATGATTAAAGAACTATTATATTCTCAGCAAAAAAAAGAAAAGGAACTATGAATATTCTACGGTAACGGTGGCTATATCTTCGTGCCAACCACATGGAAATTTTAGCTTATTCTACTATAAATTAGAATTTAGGAAAAATATTGGCGGAAAGTACCTAGCAAGAGAGTGTGTGGTGATGTTGGGCTGCCTAATCCACTACAAAAAAACAGAAAATTAGAGACGAAAATTAGCGACGGAATTAATTCCGTCGCTATTCCGTCTCTAAACTGTCAAGAAATCCGTCACTAATTTTAGATTAGTGATGGAATTATTCCGTCTCTAAATTTCGTCGCTAAAATTTTAGAGACAGAATTATTTCATCTCTAAAGTCTGTCTCTAATGTCCGTCAATAATTATTTCCGTCTCTAATCCGTCACTATTTCCGTTGCTAATTTGAAATTTTCAAATTTTCATCATTCAGAGAATAAATGATAATATAATCATTTAAAACTTGTTGAGATATTATGGAGATGAATTCTTAGGAAATGTATTCATATATATCATTAAAACGGATTCATCATGTGATTTCGTATTAGCTAAAGAAATAAGGAAATAATATATGAAATAATGTCTTTTAAAAATTAACATAATAAATGAAGAAATAATAATTGTATAATGAACAATTTACTTTGAGATAATATATGAAGTAATCTCTTTTATCATTAGTTTCTTCAAGTGCACATAAATAGGATAAGAGTGGTAATCAATAGGCCAAAGCAAATAATAAAGTCAGTGACTAATAAATTTTAAAAAGAAAAATGTTCCAAAGTATATATATATAGATAGATATAATTTTTTGAATATAACCATTCATTGCTTTAAACATACAACTAGATAGTAGTAGTAGTATAATAGTAGTATTAATTTCTTGAACTTTATTAGACTGGTAATCAATTTATTCATACACTCATTTATTAGTGTTACTAATATGATTTCTTTAACAAAATAAACATGCAATAGTTGTTTTGGAAGCTATATATGATTATGAAATCCATAAATAAAAATTAAACAAAAATAAAAACAAAGAAAACTAATATGTAAAATTTATTTATAAGGTATAGATTTTGTAATAAATTGCAGTAATGTATTCAACGATTTCAAACAATATATAAAAACACGTAAACAATTACTACTACATCTATTTATCAATGTGCAATTAAATATTCATTTGATTTATAGTATAAGTTCAATCTTACAATTATATCAAAAAAAGGTTCAATCTTGCAACTTGACCTAGCTATTTCAAAATGGGAAAATCCCATATAAAGTCTCTTGAACTAATGAAATTCAAAATCAGGTTGGTAAATTCCACAAATCCTTAATTGGACAATATTTACATTCCAGGTCTTAATCTTTCAACAACTTTATCCACTTACATTGCATCATATTTCACCCTTTTAGGTCATACACATATTTCAATCTTTATGGTCGCAGTACAATTCAACAATTACACCATAAAGGCAACGTTTCCAGATTCACAACAAATATTATTACGATCTACTCAAGATTATGAATGGGGTAGTTCAATTCCTGAAGCTTCAACTGACGAGATGCATACACCCTCACTCGGCTCACAATAATTCTCATCTCAATCTATTCCTGCTCGCATCTAGGATTCAATTCCCTTCCCAATCCATGCCATCTGGCATTAGTGAAGACAACAAAGGTCCACTATGGATCTGGGATTATCAATGTTGGTACTTTAATAAATTTGCATCATCAGCTCTCTGAAGCTCCTCTCATGATCATTATCCCATGAATAATGTTGAATTCCAAGAAATTTTGATATAAACATCTCATAATAATCAACAAGACTCAGAACCCTGCATATCACAACCACAGTCTCTGGCCTTCCTAGTTTAGTACTGCTTCCACTTTACCAGGGTCCACCAGGATCCCTTGCTATGAGAGATATGGCCTAGAAATGTTACATCTGAAAGCTATAACTCACATTTACTCGACTTGGCATAGAGTTATTTTTCCCCTCACCATGTTCAATTCTATTTATAATTGTTACTCACGTGTCATTTTACTCTGTGAGCTCATCAATAGGTCATCAACCGACCAGATTTCAAGGATTACCGCTCAGCCATGCAACAGTAGACAATCAAGCCCACTAGTGATTCAAGTCCTTCGGCATTCAATATGCCATTCATACATGCATCGACTGTGACAATCCTGACACCCGTGGGTGTAGGCACATTCTATTCGTATGGGAATCTATGTATACTTATCAATTCTACTACCCTTTCTTGGGTAGCCCATTTATATCCTCCGAAACAAATTCTAGAGAACTCCTCAGCCTATCTAACTATCAAAACATGATTCCCTGCCATCCTTTATTTATACCTTTCAACACACTTTCTGCTATCCACCAACCGGCTCCTAGTAAAGCCTCATGTTCATAGAATAGCAGGTAGATCAATTCTTTCTTTCCTTAGGATACTTTACCCTCATTATACAGGGAAACCAAAAGCCATTCATACATTTTATTCTCTGTCTCAACCTTGAGACCCTATCTCGTGGCTGCCTTTGTTCTAACAAGAACTATTCCATTCAATAAGGGAATATTCTATTATCAAGATCTTTCCCTATGCTAGATTAGCAACTAGCAACTTTAGGAAACCTCATTCACATTTTGATTCATCTTAGTACCATGTTTAGTACCTTAGACCATCCAGGTCAATTCAAATTCTTAAGAAATCAGTTCAACGATTGTGTCTAATTCGTGGATCCTAATTCCACGCCTAAAACCTTAGCATTAGCTGGGCTGGGAAATCACTTTCCTCAATTCTACAGGTTATCACTAGTACAATTTGATTCTAAATAAATTCACCACTTAAGGATATATTAGTCCACTAGATCTTAAGGTCTTTGGACACGCAGGTCCACTACAATATCCGGCATGTGCAATGAATAAATAATTAAACTAGAATCATACATTACTCTCGTCTGATTTGGCCTTTTCGTAGCTTCCCTGGAAGATCCACCCTACTTTTTCCTCTTCTATGCTGAGCTACCACCTCCAGAAACATTTCGATTCCCAGTTGGTGTCACCCAGTTCGACATGTGTTTCTCAATGTATCAGGGCTCTTCTACTGCTTTACTGAATTTCGTAAAGTATTGAGAAATCATCCTCTCTTTGAACTCGGGTCTTAACCCTTCAATCATCATGCCGGCATTCCAATCTCCATTGTCATTCAGCTTGTGGTATGATGAGTATTGCGACAATCAAATGTACCAGGCTAGGTAATCATCAAAGCTTTCCTAGTCTTGCTATTTGATGTAGAGGAATTCTTTCTCCTTTTCCCTTTTGATACTTATCGTTGAACTTTTCCTGGAATAATTCCTATGTGATAGGAAAATTCCTCCCCTTCAGGATAAGATCTATGCCCTTCCACTAGTGATCAACATCACCTTCCAGCTTGTATATTGCTAATCGGGCTTTCACTTCATTTGGACATTGCAACATATCGAATATTTTGTCCAAACGAGCCAACCAGTCTTCAGCTTGTTGAGGATCGAACTTCCCCCTGAACATAGGCGGCTGTTGTTTACTAAATCTACTCAGCCAAATTTGAATATCCACCTCAGGCTTTGGTGGTACATCCTCTGGTTGTTGTTCCTCCAGTATCTCTTCGTCGTTAACTTTCATAAATTCATCTAGACGATTCTCCTGATGTTCTTACCTTTGTTGTACTCCCTGAAGGTCAACCCTTATTTCGTTCATCATCTGCTATTGTTGTTCCGGTATATCTAGTAGTTGCTGCTGTACTGGATCAAGTCATGGCTTAGTCGCTACATGATTATGCCCTGCACGTGGCCTGCCACGAGGTCTACCAAGTTGAACCATCTCTATGTTTTAAACTTTACAAAAATACTGACTCTGGCTAATTCTTTCTCTATTGGTCGGTTCCGCCTGACTGCCCTTAACTCATAATACATGTCGGTCAGGTCCGATCACCATAATAGCTCGCATAGGCCCCACATCACAACTCAATATACATAAACATGAAATCCCGCACTAACCCTTTTGTAAGCTTCGGAAAAGTCCAAAAGTTCATCTTCAAGCCACGCTTGATGATAAGGTTCTTCTGCTTGTAGGGGATCAAATCTCCCTTAGAAAGTAGGAGGTTGTTGTTTCTCAAATCGTTTCACCCATGTTTGAAAAACATTCATTTCATAAACGAATACATGTGATAGCTCCTGATAAAGCTGCGCAGATGAACTATATTCACCTACATGCCTTTCAAGATATTCTAATCTTCCCTGTCTCCATCGTAACTCGCGCAGTTCATCTCTCAGATCATTTATCACAAGTTGTTATCGTGCCATCTCGCTCCATATTTTGTGCGTATAGTCAGGGCTAACCTTCCAATTTGAGTCATAATCTCCTTCCCTTGTACGCATCACTTGGTACCTTGCTAAGATATTTACAGTAGTTATGGGAAACTAGAGACATTATGCAATTTACAAACTACTATATATCACAATATCAATTCTGATACTATTATCAAAATCATCACTACTGGTATTCTGATACCACCATTGCGTGCATCGATTCTTTTATCCAACAGACTAGTCCTACCGATACCGTTGACTGGGCACTAGTACCTTCTTCGCTTGTACTGATTCCATTGTCCTCTGATACCACCGACACTTGTAGTGCTGATTTCATAGCCTAACAATTGTAGTTCTGCATAAAATTCTACATGAAAAACTTTTTTTTAAACATATGTATTTTCCAATTAGAGGCAACCTTATTGAAGGTATTGTTCGATGCTGTACGTGGGTATAACTCTCCCAAAAGGGATTCAGACAATAATTCATTATGTCATGAGCAATGTAATAGAACGCGGACCGGAAACCGACCAATCGGTTTGTAAATTGATCTGGTTCAGTATTTTTTTTAAAATTGATTTGTTTTATTTTTCTTTAGAATTTCATATTAATAACCCTAAAATCTTTAATTTCTTACTAGTTTGGCACCTGGTTAGCTCCGGTTTGACCCACTAACCCTTAACCCAATACCTCGATCGATTCAGTGGCGGATCCAGATTTAATTACCTTGATAATTATTACATAGCCTGTTATTAATTACTCCCTCCCTCCGATCCTTTTTATAAGAGGCTAAAATTTGAGTTGTCTTGATGCTTTTTATAAGATCCAGACAAGAGTTGTCTGAACATTTAATAATTTTTTTTTCTATTTTTACCCCTTATTAATTATATGTATTGCATTAATTAAAAGGTTACTGATACTCATATTTATTTTATTTCTTTCTCTTACTTACCCCTCATAAATAAAGGCATTCTTGAAAAATAGAGTTTATTTACGACATATTTATTATTTTTAACTAACTTTAACTACTTTTTTAAACCACGTAATTCGGTTACTGAGCTTTTATAAATAAGACCGGCACTACAAAAAAAACATGATTTAGTAGTGGTTAAAAATGGGTATTAGTAGCGGTTTAAACCGCTACAAACAACATTAGTAGCGGTTACCAGAACCGCTACTAAATCGTATGTTGCAAGCAGTTTTGTAGCGGTTATATAAAACCGCTACTCAATCAAAAATAACCGCTACATCCTTTATAGCGATTTAATCCAACCGCTAAAACACCCTCATGAACGAAATTTTTTTCAGAGATATTTGTAGCGGTTATATAACCGCTACAAATATAAAAAATTGAAATTTTGAGGTGAAAAAAAATGACATTTTTTTATTTTGTAGCGGTTAACAAACCGCTACTAATTTTGAATTTCATGAAATTTGTAGTGGTTATTAAAACCGCTACTAATTTCATGAAATTAAAAATTAGCGCCAAAAAATTAAATTTGAGTTTTAAAAAGGCGCGTTATTTAGTAGCGGTTTAATAACCGCTACAAATATTTAAAAAATTTTAAAAAAATATACGATCATTTGTTTCTGTTTTTTTAATATTAAATTAAATAGTTTATTTTGTTATTATTTTATCTATTTTAATTAGCTTATTATTCAATAGTTTAACTTATTAATAAATTAAAAGAAAAAATGTAATTTAATTGGATTAGTATAAAATTTATATTAATAATATTATTAAGGATAGGTAGGTAATAAGGAATTATTATGTTGTCTAATATAATGTAATTGTGTATGAAAAATAGATGAAAATGAGATACAGTTCTGAAATATGTGGGGAAAAAATTGTTAGAATAAATTTTATAGAAAGGAAAGAAGTATTGTAAAAAAAATTAAAAATCTTGTTACCATATTTGATCGTATTATTCAGCTCCTCTACTCATACGAAAGAAGTTGTAAATGAGAGAAAATGAAAGAAAGGTAAGGTGAAAAGAAATTGGGGAGTGTTTGAAATGAGTTGTGGTAAGGGTATTTATAGGGATTCACGTACTATTTGTAGCAGTTAATGTATCCATTTTGTAGCGATTATTAGTTAGTATCAATTATTTGTATTTTTGTAGCGGTTTAATATTTATAGTGATCCACGTACTATTTGTAGCGGTTAATGTCTCCATTTTGTAGCGGTTATTCATTTAGTAGCGATTAATGTTATATTTGTAGCGGTTCAATAACCGCTACAAATATTATTTTATTTTTAAAAATTTTTTTTTTTACATTTTATTTTAAAAATTTTTTTGCATTTTTTTTAAAGACAAAAGCATAATTTGAATTTGATCACTCGTCGTCACCATCCCTACAGAAATTTTGTAGAAAATTTATTGTTATTGATGTATTATTAAATTTAAAAAATTTAATTCAAATGACGTGGACTTAAAAAAACTCACCGCAGTAAAGGTGAATTGTCATCGCCTTCAGGGAAGTAGTTTTCAAAATCAGCTGGCTAAAATGGCTCACTCTCGTAAGCAATGTTATCACCTTCGCCCATGTCGTAAAGGTCTCTTGGCTTTAAATGAACGACCATGTGCCAATCCCTATGCCTCTCGTCCTCGACATAATAAACCTGGTGTGCCTCTGAAGCTAGAATATGCGGCTCATCATCTTGAGAAATACCAGTATAAATCTCCCGTGAGAAATTGACTGATGTGATCCCTAAGTCGTCAATTGTCAGTCCCCGAGAAGTAGTTGTATTTGCCCACAAACACTTGAAAAGCGTCACAGTGAAATGACCTTGATAATTAAGTTCGACCAGATCAAGAAGCTTGCCATAGTAAGGGACGCCTCCGAACTGCATGTTGGCGTCACTGCTGCTTGCATAACTCCTTGTCCCAAATGTGCCATAAACACCCGAATTCTGTGTTTGCAATCCTTGATCTCGTGAAACCGTGCAAAACTTAAAACCATTGACATTGTATGCTATAAACCGTTTTGCATGATCAAGAGGGCTGATTGCAAGAGCTCTGAAATCTGGTGAGTGTGGGTTGTGGTCATTTAGTATTCTGCGCGCAAACTAGCTCGGGAATTCTCTGTGGACCCTCCTATCAACTTCCGAGGATGTCTGTGTACGGATCGTGAGTTGATGCTTAACATGACTTCTGAATTCCCTGCAATTAATAATGGAAAGGCGTTAGTGAAATGAAAGTGAGAAATGTTACGAAAGATATAGATCGAATAACATGTGAGTGTACAATTCTTACCGTATAAAAGGTTCAACTTGAGTGCAATTAATCAAGACATGTCTATATGCTTGCAACTTCTCAGTTGCTATTAGTTTGAAGTTCTCAGTTGCTCCAACTGGTTTACCAACACAAGGGATAAATTCTCTTGATGTCGGCGCAGGTTCAGGACAATCGTCAACACGAGGTGGGTGGTTGAAAGCCGTCTCAAGATCATCAAAGTACCTTGAGCAAAAATATAGCACCTCATCTCCTATATAGCCTTCAGCTATAGAACCTTCTGGCCACGCCTTATTCCTCACGTAAGATTTTAATTTCCCAAGGAACCTACGAAGTACAGAAGAGAAAATTGATATAAAATGCTGAAAAGGACGACTAGCAAACATTAAATACGGAGAATAAATTAAAGCACATATTTAAAATGAGTACCTCTCAATCGGATACATCCAACGATATTGTACTGGTCCAGCGAGCTTTGTTTCATGAACGAGGTGGACTGTGAGGTGAACCATCACAGTAAAAAAGGATGGAGGAAAGATCATCTCTAAATGGCAAAGCGTAAGAATGATTTTCGACTGCAGCTGATCGAGCTCCTCAACGATCAAAACCTTAGAACACAACTTCCAAAAGAAAGAACAAAGTTCCACCAAAACGATGGAAACATTGGGAGGAAGTGTATTCTTTATAGCCAGAGGGAGTAACTGCTGCATAAGAACATGTGAGTCATGACTCTTCAGGCCAGCAACCTTTCGAGCCTGCAAGTCAACACATCAAGAAATGTTGCTTGAATACCCATCAGGAACTTTTAATTTCTTCAACGTCATGAGGAAGACTTCCTTGTTCGGTTTTGTAAGGGTAAACTTTGCCGGTTGAAATCTGTCATGCTCATCTGCCCAAGCGCCTTCACGAACTCCCATGTCGCTTAAATCTTTCCTCTCTTGAAGGTGATCTTTTGTCTTGCCGGGTTCATTAAGCAGCGTATACAGCACATTGTCGCAAACATTCTTTTCAATGTGCATTACATCAAGACTGTGGTGAAGTAAATTAGATCTCCAATATGGAAGAGTGAATAAAATACTTATCTTCTTCCACTGCTGAGGCGCCGAAGTCTTGCGCGTCTTTTGGCGAGTTTGTGCTGAATCGTCACTTTTTCCAAACTCGAAGTCAACATGCTCAAGCTGCTGTAAGATATCTATACTGGACAAAGTCTGAGGTGGTCCTCTTTTTTCTGGTTTCCCATTGAAGCGATTCCGTTGCAATCTGAACTTATGCCTTCCATCGAGAAACCTCCGATGCCCTATAAAGCACCACTTTCGGCTGTGGGGAAGGCGCACTGCGTCAGAGTCAAAATTGCAAGCTGGACATGCCAACCCAGTATGCACATTCCAACCAGATAATGTGCCAAGGCCAGGAAAGTCACTAATCGTCCACATTAAGGCTGCACGCATGTTGAACAAAGTCTTGCCGAAAGCATCGTATGTCTCCAAGCCGACATTCCACAGGTCAAGCAATTCCGCAATAAGCGGTTGGAGATACACATCGATGTCATTGCCCGGTGCCTTTTTGCCTGGAATGATCATAGACATAATGAAAGAGCTTTGTTTCATACACATCCAAGGGGTAAGTTGTAGGGAACTAAGACTACCAGCCAAATACTGTAACTTATGCTAAGATTCCCAAGAGGATTGAAACCGTCGGTCACCAACGCAAGCCGAACATTTATGGGGTCAGTCGCAAAATCTGGAAAGTCATTGTCAAACGTTTTCGAAGCAGCTGCATCCCGTGGATGTCTTAATTTACCGTCTTCATTTTTATCAACGGCATGCCACCTCATGTGCTCCGTAGTTTTAGACAACATAAATAATCTTTGTAGACAAGGTTTCAAAGGGAAGTACCTGAGAATCTTTGCAGGTTTCTTCTTCTGCTTTTTCCCCTTCCGAATTGTCTTGTACCTCGATGTGTGACATCTCTTACAAGTCTCCCTGCTGGAATCGTCTCCCCAATACAGCATACAATCATTTGGGCATGCATCAATCTTTTGATAATTCAACCCCAACCTGTTGATAATCTTCTTGGCCTCGTAGAACGTTGTGGGAATCTTAGCGTCGGGGAATGCATCTTGTAATAAGTCGACCAACATCAACATTCCCTTATCTGTGATCCCACACAAGCATTTGATATGATACAATTTGATCAAGAAAGATAATTTAGAATATTTACGACAACCTTGATATAAAGGAAGATCTGCTTCATCCATCAAGCTGAAAAAATCCCGAACTGCTTCATTCCCCATAAAAACCGGCTCAGAGCCGTGCACTTCTTCATTGAAGTTGTCGCCTTGAAATCCAAACGCATCACGCACAGCATCATTCACAGGATCATCTTCATCTACTTGAACGCCTACTTGAGAACTTCGAGGGAGAGTATCGTCATATCTAATGCCGACCTTCTTACCATGAACTGCCCATAACGTATAGTCCTCAGGGAAAGGCTTCACAAACAAATGTTCCTTCACAACATTTCGTGCATGCCACTTCTTGAACTTGCATTTCCGACATGGACAAACGATCTTGCCGTTACAGCTGGCGTGAGTGAATGCGAAATCCAGGAAACTGTTTAATCCGTACAAATATTCAGGAGAATTTTGCGGCAACCTGATCCATGATTTATCCATAGCTACTAGTGAGAGAGAAGAAAGTATAGAGAAGAAGATGAGTGAGAAGAGAATGACGAATGCCAAGAACCATATATTCTGAAATTCCAACGTTTATAATTTTGTAGCGGTTCTAAAACTGCTACACTAACTGCTACAGTTATAAAATATTAGTAGCGGTTATATACATAAAACCGCTACCAATGTTCAAGCCGTTACATATTGGTGGGAAATTCAAAATTTACACGTTGAGTATTTGTAGCGGTTATGTGTATAAAACCGCTACTAACATTAAAGCCGTTGGACAGCAAATTTAAAAATAATTTTTTATTTGTAGCGGTTATACATAACATAACCGCTACAAAATGTGGACAAAGGCGGCAAATTTCAAAATTCAAATGATGAGTATTTGTAGCAGTTTCTATTGTAGAACCGCTCCAACAAATGTATATAGTTGTAGCGGTTTTAAGTTACAACCTCTACAAATATATATATTTGTAGCAGTTGTAGCGGTTTTTATTTTAGAACCGCTACAAATATATATATATGCTTCATTTTTTTTTATTTAGAAATATAAAAAATATAAATTTGTTGCAATTAATTCATAAATTCAATAAGAATATAAATATTAACTTGGTTGCAATTAATTCATAAATTAAATTTTTTAATTCATAAATTAAATTTTTTAATTTAGAACATTTGTTGCAATTAATTCATAAATTCAACAACGCGATCTAATAATATAAATATAATTATATATATTAAACACAATAAGAATTTAAGTTCTGAAATACAAACTCATATATATATATATATATTTTTACAAATGTTTCAACAAAAAAAAAAGATGTCCTAAACTAAGTAGCTGGGGGCTGATCATCTGGTGCTCCCTCAGTTGGGGCTCCCTCAGGTGCTGCTGGATCGGCCTGCTGCGCAGAGTGAACCACACCATCATCATCAGTAGGAGCAGGATGAGGAGGAGGAGGAGTAGTACTCGGGACGACGTAGTGAGGGACAGGGGGAACCTATGGATGCTGCTCGTCCGGGAACAGGCGACTCCATGACCGCTCGAGCATGTTGTTCGCGATTTCACGCCACTGCGTCTGCTGAGCATAGATCAAATCAGCGTGCAGCTGCATCTGCTACATATGCTGCAGCTGCATCTGCTGCTGCTACTGTGCCATCTACTGCTACTGCTGCGCCATCTGCTGCTCCAAATCTGACCGCAGTTGGTCAATAGACTCATCCCTCAGACGTCTGACCCCTCTAGAACTGCCAGCCTCAGAGGCGGCGCTCCTGCCGTAGACCATGCTAGGTCTGGCGCCTATCTCCATCCCCCGTACGAGTCCAGGGTGCTCAGCCTGAGATAGACCCACCTTCAAAGGAGTCGTCGGGTCCACTAACCCTTGTGACTCCTCAGGCTGGGTCTGTCGCAGCTCAGCTTGCAACTGCTGAATCCGCTCCTGCCATTTTATGAAACAATTACTAATTAACATTTTTCATTATTAACTTGGTTTTATAAAAATTATAATAATAAAATTACTTACAATGGCCGCCTTTGCCTCCTGAGAGGTCACAGTCCCGTCACGGTGTCTGTGTGTGATGGCGTATAGCTCCCCATATTTCGTCTGACGGTTCTCCTGCTGTGCCTTCGTCTCCTGAAACAATTACAAAACAATCATTAGTATTATGAAATAATCAGCTAAAAGTCAGTGATATTTTAAAAAGTTACAAGCTCGCTATAAGTCACAGCAAAGGTCTTCTATCCTGCTGTGTGGTGGATCGTCTGCTGCGCACGGATCCTGGTGTTCCTCTGAGAAATCTCCTGGAAAAAAAAAACAATATTAAATGTATTAAGACAATAAAAAACATTTAAAATTAAAAAAGTTCAAATTAAATACAATTAAATTGAAATTATAATTTAATAATTAACAATTACAAAATTAAATATAAAAAATCTAATAAATACATTACCTGCCCCTCAGGGCTCCTCCTGAACTAGACGAAACCCACCCAGTCGTTCGGCGGCACGCCGTTCGGGACGCTCTTGATCAGCTGCTCCAGAGTCATCGTCCCGTCCTTATCCACCCTGCGGAAGAGACGGTTCCTCCTGTTCCTCCAGGCGTCACCCATCTTCACAAGGGCGTACCTCTTCCGGTTGGCCCGGACGGCAAACCGCAGCTGAAAAAAAATTATTTAAATATCAATAATTACAAAAAACATAATTTAAAAAATATTAATTAAATAGAATTAATTATAAACAATATTAATTAAATAATTTTAATTACCTGAACTACCTCCTCACAAGCCTGGTCCTTCGGCCCCCTCGGAACGTGCCTCCACGTCTTGAAGTGAAGAGGGAACCACATCCAATTCGCGCCCAGGTCGTTCAGGAAGCGGTTGAGCAGGTGACCCTCATTGTGGATGGGCTGATCAGTGCCCTCATTCCACGGCACTATAACTTGCAGGGTCCGATCCATGCTGTTCACCCCGGCCACGTCTAGCCTCCTCGTCGAAACGTTCCCCTGTTCATCTGCATAGTTTACCTCACGTTAGATAAATTGTAATTCAAAGTTAACATTTCGAATTTAAATAAATAATTTACTAAATTAAAAAATTAATTTACTTTGGACCTGCACCTCAAACCCAGTGGACCGTGAAGACGACTCTCATGGGTTGTTCTGCTCCCGAGCGTCCTCCTCATCGAGGAACTGCTCCATCTCCCTGAGCCCAATCGAGATCTCGAACTCCTCCTCGTCGAGGAAGTCCTCGACGCTAATATCTGGCCCCCAACCTCAGGCACCTCTGGTGCGGTCGTCTCCTATGGGATCGTCTGCGGTGCCTGTGGTAGGGCCGACTCCTGTAGGGGGATGGGCTGAGATGCCGCGGTCGCCCTGCCTCCGCGCTGCCTCCTCCCTCTGCCCCCTGCTCGGCTGCTGCCACCCCGTAAAATCGGTCTAGGGACCTCAGGGGCCTTCGCCTTATCCTGTCCTGAAGCCATATCAACTGTAAAAATTAAAAAAAACTTAGTCACATTATTATGCAAAAATCTAATAAAAATACAAATACAAATAAAATATGTGTTATATACGTACCTCAGATGCAAATACTGAGAAATACTATAGCAAAAACTCCTACACAGACGTCTGAACACTCAAATCTTGAAGAAACCACTCAGAGAAACCCCAGGAAACAAAATAAGCAAACGGAGAAATGAGGGAGGCGGTGGCTTAAATAGGCCAGATATTAGTAGCAGCTATTCCAATAACCGCTACCATAACTGCTACAGATCACCCACATTGCCTTAAATTTGTAGCGGTTCTACAATAACCGCTACAAATTACAAAAACCTTTGAAATTCTGTAGCGGTTATTGCCCAGAACCGCTACAAAAGTGGAGACTCCAGAAATTCTGTAGCGGTTATATCCCTATA
The DNA here is from genome assembly GCA_963210345.1 of Inga oerstediana. NCBI lineage: Eukaryota > Viridiplantae > Streptophyta > Magnoliopsida > Fabales > Fabaceae > Inga > Inga oerstediana. Next base: position 27,964,972 of record OY723408.1, read on the forward strand.
ACCGCTACAAATAGCTAACGTTTGGTATTTTGTAGTGGTTTGGTTGCTGTAACCGCTACAAATAACCGCTACACTATTTATTGTAGCGGTTTCTGTGTATTAACCGCTACAAATTAACCGCTATACAAGTTTTGGCAGGAATTTCACGCCAAATTTCTAGCAGTTTTGGCTATCAAACCGCTACAAAAAACGCTGCTAATCTGTCGCGCCACTTGGCGCGTCGCTTGCCGCTACAATTTTGTAGCGGTTTAGGTTAAAACCGCTACAAATATTGTAATTTGTAGCGGTTTTATATAACCGCTATAATTGCACCGTTACAGAATACCATTTTTTTTTTGTAGTGCGGAGGGAGTATAATTTATCTTTATAATTGGTTAGTATTAATTTATAAAATAATTGGTTAATTAAATATTTAATTTCTAACACTGTCAAAGACTCACAAAAAATTAAATTTAATATATAAGAAATTTTTAACTTTCCTACAATACGCTTGTTAGCCACGTAACTCATCTCATCACATGCGTCATTTTCTCAAGTCAATGGTCGCCAACCGCCAAATAGCATCATAATATTAGTAATAAGTCCATTCAAAATGACAATTCGTAATAGTATCGCTTATTCCAATGCGCGTTTGTGTCTTTTGATTGACTTGTTGACTTCAGTAATATAAGAAAGAGGCCGAAGATGCCTTGATTTGTATCGACAAAACTAGAACTAGCAGCCCAAATTAAAATCGCGTCTTAAAGCTCCTCCTCCTCCTCCTCCTCCTGCTCCTCTCATTCCTTGATGACAATCATTACTTCAATTGCTCTGCTTTCTTTCCTCTCTCACTTTATCATTCTCACTACTGCACAGCAAGGCTTCATATATCATTTGTGTTACAACAGTGTTGGTAATTACACAAACACAAGTGCCTATGGCACAAACCTTGAAACCCTTCTCTCTAATCTCACCTCCGACCCAAAAATTGACTATGGCTATTACAGTTCCTCTGAAGGCCAAAACCCCAATAGAGTTAACGCTCTTGGACTGTGTAGGGCAGATGTTAAGCCAGATTCTTGCCGTACTTGCCTCAACAATGCCTCAATCCTTCTACGAAATCTTTGTCCAAATCAGAAGGAAGCGTATGGATATAATGACGGATGCATTTTACGATACGCCAATCGCTCCATGTTTGGGATAAATCAGGAGGCAGATTTTTCAATGTGTAACATTAATAATGTAACAGACAACAAGTACAGTGAAGCGCTTGATGGTCTAATGCGAAGGCTTAGAAGCAAAGCTGCCACCGGGGATAGTCACCGGAAGTTCGCCGCCAACACGGCGACGACTTTGTTTCAAACTATATATGGTCTTGTTCAGTGCATGCCTGATTTGTCCGAGCAAGATTGTGACGATTGCTTGGAGAAGGCGATATCGAGCATTCCCTTGCTCTGTAACAACAGGATTGGCGGGAGGATTATCAAACTGAGTTGCAATATTAGATACGAGAATTATCGCTTCTATGATACTGCAGTTGTCGATTCATTATTATCTTCATCTCCTCCTGCTGCTTCACCATCTACCAACACATCTTCCTCACAAGGTAATGTTGACCTTTTATATAGAAATACTTTGATACGCATTTTACAAATTAAATATCCTATCCACAATGCAAATCTATATGTTCATTATATTTAATGCTAAGTAACTAAAACTTTTAATCTATGTGGGCATTAAAATCCAGTTAGGATCAATTGATCCGACTAATGACCTAGTCTAGCCAAGAGTTTTAGATGGGTCAACCTTATATTATATTATACTCCTCGAGCCTTTAATGTATAAATTAATTAGAGAGTTGATGTTAGACTTAAATATAAGACTTATTTTACGTGTTTATCAATTTTTTCCTAAATTAACTATATTGATATTTCCTTAATAATAATCAAATGAGAGATGGAGGGAGAGAATTAAAGAAAATGATGATTAGGATGTTTTAAAAAATATATCATATTAACTAATTTAATTAATATCCTTAATCAATTAATTATTTAATTAGGTTTTTTTTTTTGGTTCAAAATTTAATTAGGTTTTACATTACCGTTTAGATGAATTTTTTTCCCCCCTTGCTTTGCTTAGCCTAAAACAATGCCTAGTCACATTTGAACCGAAAAAAAAAAAAAACAATGCCTAGTCACGATTGAATGCTTGTGATTGGAGGGGTAAGAATTGGGCAAAACGCGTGGGACCCAAAAAAGTTTGCATCTTTATTCCAAGTAAATCATAACCTACTTTACAAACATTTTGAAAGTGTAGTAGGCAATCACATGCTAAATACTAGTGCCCAGAGATTTGCAGTCAATGTATGGATGAGCCTCCACTTATGAGTAAAGGCACGATTATTTATAATTTTTATCTAACCATCACATGCTGAATAGTAATCATCCCATATCCTAACGCTTGCCATCAAGTAATTATTATTTATGTCAACATTGTATCCGACAAACTGTGCTCGCATATTTTTGCGTAAAGCCCCCGGTGTCCCACACCCAATTGGATGCAGACTAATCCGGAGTCGCCCCCGGGATTAAGGGACTTCCCACGGGTTCGAACTCGGCCACCTTTGGGCAAATGGTGGGAAGGCACCATGGCTTCCCTTTCAACCATCGAGCTACGCCCCCGTGGGCACTGTGCTCGCATATTAAATAGCGCTCATTCCATATTTATTGTTGGAGGGAGTTATGGTCTTGCTCTAATTTGTGATTAAGGGCTAATTACAATCTTAATGATGTAATTATTGTTAATCTTGTTGTAAATATGTGGTCAGCAATGTTTGAGCTTATATTGGAGGTTAGTGATGATTTGGCAAAGGTTATGATAACCAAGGGTGAAATTCGAAACCCCCTTACTGATTGGTAGGTTACCGAAGAGGAAACTCATTGGTAACTTGAAGATCAAAGGTTGAGATTAAAAGTCAAAGGAATCAATGGCTAGGATTTAATCATGGGGTGGAATCCTATGTAAATGAAAACATGTGAAATCATAGAGGAAGAGTAAGATCTTATCAAGTGTCATCATAAGGACCCTTAGATCAAAGTCAATATTTCAAACTCATTTTCTCTTCCCTCTCTCCTCTTAGTTAGTTTGTGCATGGAAAAAAAGGAAAAGAATGAGATCATCATCTTCATGCCTCATTTGTCTCTCATCTCCCTCTATTCTTGATGAAGACAGTCAGGAAAGAGAAAGAGAAGAGCTTTATTTTAAGTAAGTAATTGTCTCCCTATGCTTAAAGCTCCTTTATTAAACTTGTTCAAGAGGTTGAAAGCTTCTTTGCTATGTTTTCAGAATTTTGAAAAGTGGTGATTTGGTATTTGCTCAAATCTGAAAGTTGGAGAAACGAAAATTTGATCTTACCAAGTGAAAGAGATAATGATTTGATGCATTTTAATGGTTATGACTTGAATGTTGGATAAGTTTAGTAAATTCTGGAATTTTTCCCTAAATATGATGTTAAGTGATGAAATGTAGGAGTTAGATGGAGTGTTATTGTTGTATTGGTAACCTATTGTGCCATGGAGTCATTGGGATTGATTTAAGGGAAATGGAAATGAAAGTGTTGGTGATTGGGTGTTGGAAATAAAATGGAGACCTAAGAGCTAGATTGTTGTTAAGATGTGATTTTGGGTATTTTGTAGTTATCAAGAGGTTCCTTGTGTCCAAATGAGTGAGAATGAGCTTTGGCACAAGTTTTAGGACCATGGGTAGTGAAATGGGTAAATCTGGAAAACCTTATCAGTTGCTGCGTTTCTAGCTTCTGATGTGCATCACTCGAGTGAGGGATGAGCTCACTCGAGTGCACCAGTAGGTTTCTGTTTTCTTTGGTGTTCTCAGTGGTGTTTTTGAGTGGAAATGCGAGAGTGCACTTCTTGACTTGCGAGTGAGATATGATCCCACTCGAGTGAGCTTGGGCATACTCGAGTAAGGGAGTAAGTCTAAGACTTTGGAATTTATGGTTGCTCTCGGGTAGTCACTCACGGTACCTCACTTCATGGTGCTCAAGTGCATTTGAGGTCATCACTCGAATACAGCTTCCAGTGCTCGAGTGAATGTGAGGGATATTGTGAAGTTTGCTCTCGGGCAAACACTTTTTATGTTTCACTTGTTGGGACTCAAGCACAATTGTGGGCATCACTCGAGTGAGGTGTTTGTCACTCGAGTGAGGCAGCCCAGAATTAGTGTTTCTTTTTCTGAAAAAGGTATTTTCGGGATAGTTTCTCCCAACCCTTTAGGCATATGTTTAGGAATGTAATAGCCACCTAAAGAGTTCATATGAATACCAACTTAAAGTATTATGGAATTAAGAACTTGGAAAGAGATTGATGTATTGTCCCTATCTTGGTTTATAGGATTTGACATCTGTCGTCTTCGTGAGCCCACTGTGCCAGCGAACGTCAGAAAGGAACAAGGTAGTGACTTATTCTTTATACCATATGTGATGCATTGTATGTATGTTATATCATTGATTTGTGATAAATTCGTATGCTGCAATATTTATGGATATGTGTAAGCACCGCTGATGCGATCCAAAATCAATAAGTTGTCCCTTCAAATTCAAGTGACATCTCTTCCGTTTCAAATGATCATTATCAAATTTTAGCTGAACAAATCATGAGAGCACAAGCTAAAATATTCAAGGAAGCATTGATTGGGCTGATTGAAGAAGTTGTTGTAAATCAAATGGCAATTGGATCAATAAATCTGATTTACAAAACAAAGATGCTGAAAACGTTACTAAGTTCATTCGTGCTAAATATGGAGTTGTTAATCAAGTTTTGGGCTTGGAAACTTCAAAACAAAGAGCTTGGACCTAATACTACACATAGGAGGACTCATTTGGGCCTAAATTCTAACAAGTACTGAAGCCTATTTGAAGGCCTATTTAAAAAAATAGGCATCTAAATTTATATATATGTTTTTTTTGGGTAAAAAAATTCATATATAATTTATCAAGCCCATTTAAATGCCTACATTATATCTTAAAACATTAGGGATTCATTCTCATATGAAATAAAAGAGTTAGGAAGAGAAAGAAAAGAACACCTAATGGCAAAAATTGTCTCAACAAATTGGAATAAGAAAAATTAATCATCTATTGACTAAGAAGATATATTTTTTTAAATCAAATAAGCACAAGTGACATGTAAAATTAGATTTTACCTATTGTTTTTCTTGCAGAAAATTAGATAAACTTCTCTTATTGGGATCATTTTCATTTGGGCATCACTAAAATAAAGTTACTGCAATTATTACATTGCATCAAATGACATAAATCAAGGAAGTGGTAATGAGCTAGCATTGCCTATCTCAAACGATAAAAAAGAAAAGCAGTAGATGTGATCAATTGATAAATGAAAAGGCTAAGTTCATTGACAAATGATGAAATGTCAATGTCAGGGTTAAGACTAAGTTATTAGTTTTATAAATAATTTATAAAACTAATTTATATTAAATTAAATATAATTATGCATAATAATACTTTTTTGAAAAATAAAAAACTAAATAGGCCTGGCTTGTTTACCTAAATAAGCCTGACAATAGGTTTGAGCCTAAGCTTGACTTATTTAATAAATAGGCTAGGTTAGGCTTAAAGTAGGTTAAACCGTAGGGGCCTAACCTATTTCCACCCCTACAACCAAGTGTCACACATTTCTACACATCATGAACTACATGAACTTTAATCCCTCTAAAGGGCACATAGATCCTAGATTTTCATCCTAGGTCAAGTCCGACTATTGTAAATAAACTATTTTCCTTTTTATTATTCTTATGCAAATATTTTCCAAATTTTTTCTTTTTTGGGTAAGTAAAACAATTTTTAAAGGCCATATGTTCATTTTTAAATAACTAACACCAAGGTAACTATGCTTATGAACAGGTGCTATGGGGTACCTAACATCTTCTCCATGCACAATCGATTTGTAAACTTTTTCTGGTTTTTGTAGACAATTTTTCATTCTAAAAAGGTTTCTAAAATCATCCTTATTTTAAAGTTTTGGTTGCGGCTTTATATTTTTAAATTTTGGGTGCTACATTGACACATTTAAATTATTAGTACAAGTTGAGGAATTTTTTTATAAAACAGAAATAAAAAGTCAAGGAAATTACTTTAGTTGTAAATAAAATAAGGTTAAGGTGCATTGAGCATTCTAAAACTATTTTGGAGGTGCATCCAGCACTCTAAAATATTTTAGAGTGCAATTTTACCCTTTATATATTTAAAATGTATCAATTTCAACCTTCCTAACTAACAGCTCAAAACGTCCGTTATCTGTCTCTCTGTTTTTTAAGACTTCCTTCCTCTCCTCCCCCTCCTCCATCCCCACAATAAACAGTCATTACAATTTCTTTTTGAGATAAAAGACTAAGTTTATGAGGCCATTAGCCCTATAGAGAAAATATGCACAAATATTGAAAAATTAAAATCTCCACGTGAATACCGCTAATTCAATCTGCGCCTCTTGGAGTAGCCTTATTTTCATAGTTTAATGTGTTGGAAGCCAAAGGTGTAGTGGGGCATTTTATTCAGCCCAACACTCAAGATCAGAAAGAAATAGGAAGAGATGTTGTTGTTGTTTCGACACAGCTCAGCCGTGAAGGAGGGCTAAACTGATGTTGAAACCACGCCAGAGACGACAACGTTAGGGACCTAGTTATGGTGATGGAGGGGGGGAAGAGAGAGGGAGAGGTTGGAAGCTTTTTTTAAATAAACACAAAGATAACGGACGTATGTGCTGTTAGTTGAGAATGGTGAAATTGATCCATTTTAAATGAGCATATCCTACCCGTATATTGCACGGGAGCTTTTACATATTAATATACTTTTTCCCAGTAATTCGTACTTTGTTAAATATATACTCTTTTCTTCATGCAATCCTATTTAAATCATAAATGATTAAACTACATTGTAATTATTAACTCGCAGCGACAAATTCTTCATAAAATTTTATAATTAGTACAACTCAATAAGGTTTTTTAGAACAATGTATGGATAATTGATAAAAGAAATAAATTGAAATACTTGACATTATGTATGGATAATCTATATTTATGGACAAAGTTTTCTCCATAAATCAACTTATTCCATCAAAATATATTCACGTATAAAAATATAACCCAACCTTAGAAATATGTATCATGATAATTTTAAAAATGCAAAACAAAAACTAAAATGATATTCTTATGATATATATATTTGTTTACATTATCCAGTCTTTACATATAATCTTTCTTAACCATGAAAGAGACTATAAAAAAATAGTATCTCACAGGGAGCTTGTAAATTATAAGTCATACAATTTTAATTCAAATTACTAAATCACAAGGATGCAATTTTACATGCTTTTGATAGGTGACACATTAAAATTTATAGCCCATGATGGCTTGTGCATTTGATAATTAAAACTTCCGTTGCTTCTTTACTTCTTTCATGAAAGCTTCTTCCTTCTTGTCTTTATCATAGGGGTAGAGCTATTAATTACAGAATTTGGCCATGACGTTTGTCTTTTTATTCATTTATGATTTTGTGCCTTTTCCTGTGCTTTTTTCCCTTCCTCAGCCTTATTGTTCTGCTTCTTTTTGCTGAAGGCTAACATGAGAAAAGCAACCACTTTGGCCACCTTCATTGATAAATGTTAGATCCCATATGTTTTGATGATAACAAAGGATGGATCAATGATATAGAAAGATTTGATAACAAACAAATGAATTTGAACAAAGTGGCTAAACATTACTTGAAGTAAGCACTGGAGTAATAAACAAATTTTGTGAAGGCTTACTCGAGTAGCCACTCGAGTAAGGGAAGCCATTACTCGAGTAGCCACTCGGGTAATCAAGGAGAATTTCATCCAGTGAAGCACTGCCAAATTTGGACAAAGTTACTCAAGGAAGTACTCGAGTAATCTGCAAAGTTATATAGATTATTACTCGAGTAGCCACTCGAGTAACATGATTTTTAAAGGCATCACTCGAGTAACCATGTCAAAAATCTTCCAGTATCTCTCGCCCAAGAAATGCAACACTTTACTCAAGTAGCCACTCGAGTAACCAGGTGAGAAAAAGGATTTACTTGAGGGACCACCCGAGTAATCTGCGGAGTTATTTAAGGCATTACTCGAGTAGCCACTTGAGTAATCAGAAAGCAAACTATCGGCCAAGAATTTGATGCAATTACTTGAGGGAGTAATCGAGTAATATGCCAGGTTATTTGAAATCTACTCGAGAGACCACTCGAGTAAGATGTGAAGAAAATTGAAGGCCACTCGAGTAACCAGATTACCAGAGTCAGCACCCGAGTAACCTGTAAAGGAAAGACATGGTCACTCGAGTAATCACTCTAGTAATCAGGTATTTTCAAGGTTTGTAATCTATCTCACTCCATGTCCTACCCGAGTATTATCTTATGAAACATGTTGAGTTAACCACTGCCATATTTTTTATAGGGTTACTCGAGGGACTACCTGAGTAACAGACATGATCACTCGAGTAGTCACTCGAGTAAGGCAGTCCAGAAATTATACTTTTCATCGAATGTTTATTAAATTGATTTCTATATGATTAACTCTTCATTGCATTAGTATTCTTAGAACATTTGCAGAGAAACAATGAAAGATCTTGCCAGAAGTAAAAAGTCAAATAAAAGTCCGAGATCTCACCTACCGCTACCTACCGCAAACAGATAGTTTTCAAAATTCGAAGAATAGTCAACCGTTGCTACGTGACTCTAACGGACATGTTTGAATTGCTTCCAACAGACATTACAAATCATCTATATACATGAAGCATTCAAAGAAAAGAAAACAAGATACAAGAACTGAGAACTCACATCGATTATTACACTCTTAGTGCTTTGTTTTCTTATACTCATTTATTGTACTTCAGTTATTACATATTTGCTCTGTAAGAGAGTTTTTCATTACAAACTCAATATTTGTTATTGAGACAACTTAAGGTAGTGGAACCTTGAGTTGGGGATTTGAGTACAACGTGTAAGGGGGAGCGAGTGTCCAAGTGAAGGAACTTGTTGTGTACTGAGGTGCCAAGAACCCACTGAATCTTGGAGAGTATAGTGAAACTCTCAGAGACGCTCTGAGGACTGAACGTAGGTCAAAATGGTTGTAGCCGAACCAGTATAACTCCCGGTGTACACTTCAGTGATATTTCTCTTTACTCTCAACTGGTTTAAATATTCTGTCAATTTTCTTATACGTAGCGAAATTTTTAGTATCACCCAATTCACCCCCCCTCTTGGGTGAAATGCTTGCACTAACAATAACCATTTCACTCCATTAATAAACTTAAAAGTAACCTTTCAAATAAGACTTTGACAAAATTGTCTGACATCTTTATCAAAAGATAAAGTAGTATGTCAAAACAGTATATTCATAATGAGACTAAAACAACATGAGGTTAGCATGGCTGAACATGGAGAAGGCTTCCAAGAACTGTTGGTTGTATAATTTCCAATATAATGCTTTGTCGACCTCTTCTTTGCCTATACAATATCCTTTCTATAGTTTCATGTTGGTGTTACTGTCACTTGGTGATCATCGGCCACAGTTAATGATAGCATTAACAGACGCTCCACTATTTTCAGAGGTATCATTTGTTAGTTTCATTATCTTTAAACTATGAACCTCTATTCTAATGCTTTTACGACTATATACCCTTTATGTATGATATACAAAGCTACAGGGGCCTATAGGGGCTATGACAATTGCATGATTAAATAAAAAATATACAGTTCAAGGATCATATTTTTTGAATATATTAGAGGTTCATAGTTATTCATGCTTTACCTGTTAAGAACCCGGATGTTGTTAGTTCTAGCTTTAGTTTGACAGCAACAATAACTTCTACATGTTATGACAGCTAACCCTTGTATAGCTTTTGGACTTACTTGATGAAGTTGCAAATTTACTTTATTACCTTTTGGACACATCATTTAAATTCCTCATGCTTTAGGCTACACATGTTTGATACACTTGTGAAAGTAAACTGAGGCGTTAGTAGGTTATGCTAGTATAACCTTTGGTTATTTGAGATATAGGCTAAAAGACCTACAAATCTTGTCATATGGCTATTTGTTTTTGGGTAACAAGTTTAAACCACTTCCAATAGGAAGAACAACAGTTTCTACTTCCATGTAAACTACTAGCAAACAAAAAGAAAAGCTAAGGGGTAATAGTATAGTATCAACAGTACGTTAATTGAGCTCCTTGTTTATAACACATTAAAACAATTAATATAAAAGTGAAAAAATAGTTTGGCAAGTTAAAAATTAGTTTGGCAGTGTCTAAGAATGAAAAAGTATGCTGCAATGTTCTATTTAAGTGACTATTTTGGTGTAGTTCATGAAAATAGGCATGTCCAATCAGAATTACCTATTACATAATCAAAGCACAGCAACCACATAAATGAAAAGTTGTCTTTAGACATTGCTAAATGATCAGCATATCTCCCTTTTCCTACACACTTTACTCAATTTTAGAACTCCTTTTTAAACTTTTCAGAAGGAAATATCAAATAGGTATCATATAAAAGAAAAGGAAAACAAGCTACTCATCGGTATTATAAGTTGCATTAATGGTATGGATGTGATTATAGGGGTGGGAACAGGTCAGACGGCCTGTCAGGGGCTTGTTTTATTTAATAGACCAGGCCTAGGCTTGCTAGTAGGCCTTTTAGGCCTATCAGGCTAGCCTGGTAACAATTAAAAAAAATGACTTAAGGTTATTGGCCCACATTCTTCACACAATCAAACCGACATGCGATAGCTCACAAAGCACTCAACTCAAAACTCACAACTCACAACTCATAAGGCACTCAGCTCACACCAATAGTTGGACACTAGTACTACTCCATCTCATGTCTCAACTCTTAATCTCTTCTCACTCTTAATTCTCAGTTTCTTACATCTGTCTTTCGAGTTTCGCCAAAAAAAAATTCTTAGCTCTTAGCTCTCAATCTACACTCCTCCTCCCCCTTCTCTAGTTCTCAGCTCTCAAGTCTCAATCTCATATAGTCATCGTCATCTCATTCTCACATCTATCCTCTACTCCTCCTCCTCCCTTCTCCAGTCCTCAGCTCTTAATCTCATTGAGTCATTGTCCTGTCAACTCTTATTTCAACCCTCATACCAATAGATATGTCCTCATATTGTCATTGTCATCTGTCCTCCTCCTCCCTTCTCCAATTCTCTATGAGTCTGTGGTCGTCGGTTGTCTGTGACCCCTCACACTGACATATCTGTCATCTCAATTCTCACATAGCTATCGCCATCGCTGTCCGTCATCCCTTCTCCGACGCTGTAGGATCTGATTGGCTTATGCGGTTGATGCTCTGTCATCCGTATTCCCTTCTCCGTTTGTAATTCAGTATGATTTTTTAGTGAATTTGGTATGGTTTGAATTCTGTTATGATTTATTGTTTTGTTCTTGGTTGTTAAACTCTGTTCTTGATTTTGTTCTTGGATGTTAAGCTGTATTCGTTAAGTTGCAGAAACTCTTTCTTGGTTATGTTAAACAAGGATGGAAGAAGACAAAGATGAAACTCTTTGCGTTAGCCAAGTCATGAAAGACAATTTGAGCAAAAAAAAAAGTGACAAAGGTGAAACTCTTTGCAACTAGACCATGATGAATGCTACTAATGTGCTTGTGAGTGCTTGTGGGGCCAGGGGAGTAGCATAAAGTGACAAAGGTCAAAGGTGATGAGTTCTTGTGCTGTGAGTGCTTGCTTTCAGTGAGTGATGAAACAGATTATTTGTTAAATTGTTTTATACTCTAATACTATATATTTGATTATTTTTTTAAAGGTCTTTAAAGGAGAAGAAGAAATTATATTGAAGATTTGATGTGAAGATGAGAAGGTCCAGAGGCTTTGTATTTGGTTTCATATTTTTTGATGTATATTGGATTATTGGTGTAATTGGGTCTGTTTTTTGTCGGTTTGCTTTCTGGCTGTTTTCGGCCTATTTCTCAAGAGACCTATTGTGAGGCCTGTGGGCTGTAAACTTGTTTAAAATGTTTTAAATTTATAGGCCCCTTAATAGGCTACAGGCCAGGCTAGGCTTTTGTATAGGCCAGGCTTAGGCCCAAAAAATGGCCGCTTACAAGCCACAGGCCACGATCAGACCATCCTAATACAAAACAGGCCTGGCCTGTTAAGGTAAAAGCCTGGCCTGACCTATTCCCACCTATAGATGCAAACATGTTTTCTCTTTTTTAGACTAGGTGAACATGTTTGTGAGCAACTAAGTCAAACTAAGTAAAAAATATTATCAACAAATTTATTAGCCTACATTACAACCTATAAGAAAGACAAAACCTATACCATTGTATAATCATAAGTCTTCACTTTATCATCTTTACTTTTTCCTATAATCATTTATCAAAGAAGCTTTCTCCTTGTCACAAAAAATAGACTTTCCAAACAAACTGCAAAACTGACTTTTCCTAAAGTTTGATTGATATCAAATAAACTGGTTTGATATGAAAGATTGCTAAAAATTAAAATCAAAGAGTATGAATGAAAATATATATAATAGTAAATGTAGAATGAATGAAGATCTGGTTTCTATTGGATTTCTGTCATTTAAATGTAGATAAAACTTTTCAATAGGTATAATCAATAAAGGGAAAGCACTATTGATAGCTTGAAAAAAACATTATGTTCTTTAACTATAGAGCTCACAGCTTACTCCAACGGTTCATGTTTCTCTGAAGGTTATATATTTGCTACTATAGAGCCAAAAAACTCACAGGTTTGTACCGGATACATGTCAAGCACTGTTTTATGTCAAGAGAAAGGGAGAAATCTGTACCTAAAAGAGCAATCCTATTATCCATTCTTTTGGTAAACATGAGTATTCTGCACTATTCATTTGCAATCCTCCCATTATTCACTAATGGATGTAGGACATCTGTTGATAGTGATTGAGAATAGCAATAGCAGAAGCTATAACCATTTCTGCATGCTTACCTTGTTTAGAAGAAAAGTGAAGCCAACATCTGCAATCTAACTGTAGATACAGAGAATTAGTGTTAAGGATTAAATACTTTATTGAAAAAGAACATTATCACGTTCTAATATAGACGGAAAATATTTGCGACTAAAAAAAAGGAGTGATAAGGCACAACCAATAAAAATTGAATCTTGATATGATAAAACATTAACCAAAAAATTAATCTCATTGAAAAACATAATGTAAAGGAAGAGGAGAATGGAGCCAGAAACTCCATACCTTGCAATGAAGAAGAATAATCAAGATATTTTACATATGAGTCCAAGCCCTATTTACTTTCTAAGATTCGGTTTTTTTGTGAGTCCAAGCTTTTAGAATGGTAGAATACCCTCATGTTGATTGAGTAAAGAAGGAAGGGAGAGATCAAAGACGAAACGGAAGAATGGCGGAAGAGTACAAACCTTATTAGCATCAAGAAGCTACAAAAGAAAAGGACCAGAAAACTTCATCGACGGTGAAGGCAGAGAGAACTAGGCTTGAGTGAGGTGAGGTGATCCCTTACTCTTCAGTGTAGATGACTGAGAGAGAGAGTCGGAGAAGAAGAAATTTGATGGGGATTGAAAGAAAGGGCTCCTGAGATAAGGTGGAAGCTCTTGAGATAAGTTGGCTATGAGAGAAACAAAGGAAAAAGAGAAAGGGAGGAGGAAAGGGCATTGTAGCTGGGGAGTGCATAAGATGAGAGAGAATTTGAATCCCCTATAGCCCATATACGAGACATGTCACCTGAGAGAAGGAAAGGCCCTCAGGGAAATAAAAAGCAGGGAGTAAAAGGGAGAGGAGTGAGACGAAGGGCCATGTACCTAATTTTAATAGAGTTATTTTAAAAGATGAGTCAAAGGGACACGGCTTGCATGGAGCCCAAAACGCGATCAGATTAGCTTGTGAACAGTGATCTGAGTCTTGTTTCAAAAATAAGCCATTTTTTATCTTAGGATATTGGATGCACCTCCAAAAATATTTTAGAGCACTCAATGGCACCTTAATCCAATAAAATATACTCCATCCGGTTCTAATTATAAGACAAAGTTGACTTTTTTGGAGAAATTAAGGAAGCTAATTAAATTACTTTAGAGTATTTTTATTTTTATTTTTTTCTTCAAACTAATTAGTTTGACTAATAAATTACTCCCTTTGGTCCCAATTATAGGACAACATTTGGAAGTTGATCTTGGTCCTAATTATAGGACAAAATTTTAATTTTTATCAATTTCTTCCCAAAATACCCCCATTGCTTTAGATAATTGTTGGATTGCCTCGTCTGACGTGTGGTACCATGAAGTATCAAACATACACCAAATAAAATACCATGAAAGTAAACACAGAGACGTGGAGAGAGAATATTGATTTAAATAATGCTTGGATTGCCTCATGGTAGACTCATGTAGTATTCCTAAATTACCCTTATTAAATAAGGGTATTTTTGAAAAATAAATAAAATTAACTAATTTAACTACTGTCCTTAATTTCTCCAAAGTTAGATAAATATGTCCTATAATTAGGACCGGAGGGAGTAATATATAATCTAAGAATACATAACATATGATATGATTAAGTAATTTATTTAGCTTCCTTAATTTCTACAAAAAAAAATCAACTTTATCTTATAATTATGACCGAAGGTATTATCAATTTTTTTATACTTCAAATTTAGTATTTTTCTTACACTGTCCTTATTATTGATTGCACTTATTAGGAGTTATTTTCAAAATAAATAATTAAAAAAAGCGTATTTTAGAGAATCAACACACAAATGTTTTCCAAAACTAACTAAACTATTTTTTAAAAAAATTTTATAAACTATTATTTTTGTATCTACATTTAGATAGGAAGAACTATTAATATTTAGTTTCCCCATGCTACTGCACCAGCAGGTGTATATAAATATACATATATATATATCAAGGAACGAAAAACCGGACCGGGCAATGAACCGGTTACAGCATAGGTTCAAGGGTTAATGGGTCAACCGGGGTCTAACCGGTAGTTGAACCGGTCATATTAAAATATTATAATTTATTAATGATAATATATATTAATATATTTTTAAACTTCTATAGATAAAAATAAAGATTTTTAGAAAAAAAAATATTTAAAATCTATTAGTATTAGTTATAATACTTATACTTATGCAAAGATATCTCATTTTCTATAATTATTATATCTTTTTAAATAATCTTTTTCATTATTTTCTTCATTTTTTTAGATTTGTTCTTTTTTTATCTATTTTTCTCTTCATTTTAGTTTTCAACTTTCCATTTTGCCCTCAAAAAACACAAAATAAAAATTTGAAAAATTTTTAAAAAAGAAAGAAAGAAAGAAACCGGGTCAACCGGTTGGACCATCGGTTTTAACCGGTTCTGAGCAGTCCAACCGGTTTACTGATCAAACCGTACCGGACCAGGGACCGGTTCCCGGTTCAACCGGTCGAACCAGCCGGTCCGGTCCAGTTTTTTGTACTCTGATATATATATGCCCTCTCTGTAAAAACTAACTAATTATTAATATTATTTTGTCCTTTTATAGAAAAAGGCACATAAGCACTCTTAGAAAAAATGGGGAAAATGATCAAATTAACAAAGTAATTGGGAAAATAAGACCTAATTCAAAATATCCAATGGAAAAATATATATAATTTATCTTCCATGATTATGCACTTCTTCCAAAGCTTGCAATCTAAGTCACTTCCCCAATTAATTTTGTTTTGGACTAGACACTTCCCCAATTAATTTGCTTACCATCCTCCTTCCCAAATTTTCTTGAAATCTAATTTACTGGACAAGTTGACTGTCGAATATCAAAAGTTGTTCAACATTGTCGTTTGTCTTCCACGACTTCCGTTTCATTGCACCTTCGCTAATCCTCACAATTTGTCAGCCCCAGGACGCAAGTAACCCGACGCAAGTCGTACATATTGTTTTGACTTGGACAAATCTTTAACACTTCTGTCTTCTGTGAAATTAAATCTAATCTTAAATATAATATCCCAATCATTTTATTCTTATATTTATCATTTTCCTCCAAATTAATTTTTCCTAACTTATTATGAATTGATATATAATCTATTATTATATAGAGTTATTTTAAGAAAATTATGTCATATTTGTTATAAAAAATAATTTATCTCATTTATTAATTTGTCTAAATTGTTAGTTAAGTAAGTTTAAGGGCGGAGGTAGTATTTATAAAAGTTTGGACACGTGGAAATATTAGAACAAGGAGACATATTCAAAAGAAGAGAAGCGAGAAAACAAAACGTTGGGCAAGGGCCTCTAATGCTCCCACTCTCTAATGTTCTTTATAATGTCTCAACATCCCAAATATATTTTTCTTTTTCTCTTAATCATTAGACTTTACAAGAAAAAGGGTGGCATTTTAATATCTTTTGTAAAAAAAAAATGGTGGAGATTTATATTCTTTATGGTTTAAAAAAATCAAAACTACCCAATTAAAGGCCTCTATTTTGGAATTAGCTAGAACCATGAAAAATGCACAGAAGAAAAGGAGGTTGTATAATAGGACCGAATGTTATGACATTGTTAGGACCTCCAGCACAAGTGAAAGCTGTGCCATTATTATCACAATCGTAGCTGTAAGCATCAGGACATTGCCGCTTGAAAAACTGAGTAATCAGTGGGATGGCAAGTTTCCGGCGAGTAAAAGCTCCCACTACAACAATACTCATGCTGGTTAAAAGTCACGCAAGCACTCTTGCAGGCAATCACGTTCCCACCGGATTCCCTTATAACATCCCAAATTCTGAGTTTAGAAAATAAAAAATTAGTCTAGATTAAACTACTAAACCCAGTTGAACTAAATGTCTTAAGTATATTAGGAGAAAAATACTTAAGATAATTATAAAAATTATTTAAGAGCTTAGATATATTGAGGAAATAATATGAAACGTTATTATGAGGAGTTAGAGAAATTATAAAGAGGCTTAGTTCCCCAAAATGGCCTAAATAATTTTAAAGTTAATTTTGAGATTTAAATGCATATTTTCCCTAAAATTCGAGGAAAAATAGTTAGAGGTCATAATTTGGCTTGAAAGTTTCAGGAAAATTATTTCAAGGCTTGAAGAAGTTAATTAAGGAAGAAAATCCTTATAAAGCTGTAAGGATTAATTTAAGAAGATTATAAGGTGATCCAATACCAATTTAGGAAAGGGAGAAAATTAGTAACTATATTGTTCGGACCCCGAAAATCAAAATTGAGCTAAAGTTAAGCAAAATTATATGATTCAAGAGATTTAAGGGATTTTAAATTAGACAAATTAGGAAAAGAAAAACCTTGTGAGTAAGCCCAATAAAATAAAAATACACACATGAATAAATTAAAACACATGCGCACATGGACACATGGCATACTCACACAACACACAAATACACCACTCCACCAGCCCACTCAAATAAAAGAAAATAGGGAAAATGACACCTAGGTCCCAAGCAACAGAAAAAAATACCATAAAAGTCCCTTTGAAAAGTCAATGGTTAGAAAAGTCCCTAGAGACTTTTCTGACATGAATTCCCAATGTCCATTTACACAATTACCCCCACTGAAATAACTACAGAAAGGCACAGGAGGAGAGGAGTGAAGGCACATTTTTGTGATTAAGGAGAAAGAGAAAAATGCATAGACGATGTGCGTAGGAGGTGCAACATTGAAGGGATACAACATACTATTAATGTCGTTGGGAATGTCTTCTTCTTCATCATCCATCTATGGGTAGTGAGGTACAGAAGCAAACTGGAATTTTTTTTTTCTGTATGAAAGTTGGTTGAATTGAGATTGAGGAGTTGGTCAAAGGTTGGATTTTGGGCTCAAAAATGGAGTAATTGGTAGATGGTATACAAGAAATGTTAAGAATTTTCTATACATATGATCTTGATAATTGAAGTTGGGGTTTTACCTTGGGTGGGCTGTGTTTATGTTAGAGTGCTATGTTTTTGTGGCAAGGTTACAGAGGAGATGTTGTGTTTTAAGTGAGAATGGTGAATGTAATTGTTATTCTTTGTTGTGAAAACGCTGAAATGAAAAAAAAATTGTTGTAGATTTGTGCAGATGTAGTTGTTAATACTGAACATGTGCTCTGTTTTTGGGCAATGTAATAGAGGGAATGCTCTATTTTTAGGGAAGCAAATAGAGGTTTGGCCTTGTTTTAAGTGGGTCTGATTGAATGTTACTATGGTTTGTGTTATTAGAAAATGCACATGTCTAGCAAAAAAACGTGTTGTTAATATGTGCATATGTAGTCATAAATATTTCTGTGAAAGTTGTTAATACAAAGTTTGTGTTGCGGATTCTCATGAAAGATGGGAAGTTGTTTGGGGAAGAATCTATTATATTTCTTTCATGTGGGGGGGATGTTTTTAAATGGTGGAGAAGATGAAGTGCAATATGTTGGTGGTTTGGTAAGAACAAGATGCGTAAAGAAAGGCACAACATATGAGGAGTTGTGAAGAATCATATCATCCATAATGGGAAAAGAAAGGAATGAAATCGAAATGAAGTTCAAAGTTACCCTTGATACATCAACATTTGTGGATCTTGTAGATGATGAAGGGGTGCATCATTTAATCAAATTTAATGAACAATATGGTCATGTGTATATTGAAGAGGATGGTGATAATGACAATACAGAACTACCAGTAAATGGTCAAATGGAAGAGCAAGAAGTGTAAGTTTAGTTGTCCTAAGAAAAGTAATTTTTTCCAATGTTAGTATGTGCAAGAGCACTCTAACTTGTCATTTCTTATAGGATTGATCATTTGTTTGGAGGTGAAGGAGGAATGTGTACGTCCCCATATGGTTTGTTAAATGAAAGTCAAGTGATCCCATCATTGACTTGTGCTACGCAAATGGTGCCAACACCCATACCAGAAATGAATCATGGAAAATGGAAGGATTTAATTATTGGAGTAGGACAAATTTTTCTGAATGTTGTGAGCCATCATCAAATGTTATACAAATATAGCATTGAATACAAGTTTTCATACCAATTTATCAAGAACAATCAACACAAGATAATTGTGAAGTGTAAGGTTGATAGTTATTCTTGGTACATGGGTGCATATTCATCAGGAGAACAACAAGATACAGAGTTTATAACCATTAGAACACTCAAAAGTGAACACATTCATCAAGCACAAGATAGCCTAATAGTTTGGCATCCACACAGGTCGAGCTTGACATCATCAATCGTAATGGATGGTTTTAGGTGCAATATTGACAAGACTACTAATGTAATTTGATCATACATGTATAAAGAGTATTGGGTGCAGATGAACTACCGTCAACCATATAGGGCAAAAGAAAGAGCGTTAAGGGAATTACATGGTCGAGTAGAAGACTCTTATATGGTAATTTCGTGAATATGTGACAGACTGATCGAGAGTGATCCGGACACAGTTGCAAAATGGGAAGGCTCATCTAAAAATAGATTTCAGAGGGTATTTATTGCTTATGACTGTTTAGTTAAAATGTTTTTAGGTGGTTGTCGACCCATACTTTATGTAGATGGTTGTTATCTAAGTGGCCCTTATAAGGGAACAATGTTGTCATTTAGTACATATGATGCAGACAACTAGATGTTTCCCCTAGCATATGCCATTGTGAGAGGTGAGACATATGATGAATGATATTGGTTTCTATTGAATGTGAAAGACATAATAGGCTCAATGTTGATAACAATTGTGTCAGATCGCAATAATGTGATTATTGGTGCTGTAAAAGAAATATTTGGCATTGAGAGACATGTTTTTTGCTACCGGCATTTGAAGGAAAATTATAGTGCTGAGTTCCTAAGAATAAATAGAGGTCGGACATGAACATCTGGGAATAGTAAGGACAATGCACTCCATCTTCTTGATGCAATTGCGTATGCAAGGTTGGATGAAGACTTCACTAGTGCAATGAGAAAATTAAGATTGTTCAATCCACAATTGGCAGATTGGGTGGAGACTCATAGGGATATTGACAAATGGGCTCTAAGCAAGTTTCCTTTCAAAAGGTGGGATAACATAACCAGTTATCTTGCAGAGTCTTCTAATGCATAGATGCTGATAGAGAAGAAGCATATCGTATCAGTTTTAATTCATGAGCATCGAGAGAAATTAGCACAAAAATTGCTTGCAAGCAAGATGGCTATGGCCAATTGGTAAAATGGAGTGGGACCTAATATTGAAGATAAATTGCTGCAACAAGTTAAACATGCTGAAAATATGAAAGCAGAATATTATGGAGACAATCAGTTCTCGGTTCAAAGTAGATGTGGGGATGCCATAATTTATGTGAATGTAGATCTTGGTGAAAGAAAATGCACATGTCTAGCATGGCAAATGAGTGGGATACCTTGCGCCCATACATGTACAGCTATTAAGCTACGTAGTAGTAATGTGTACACATTTGTAGATGACTGGTTCAAAGTGGAAGCACAAGGAAAAATATATGCAAGTACCATGAGGCCAATTGCAACTCATAATTGTCCACAAACTGAGTCTTCAACAGTCATACATATGCTGACACAGACATTCTTAGACCCTCCAATAACTACAAGGCCACCAGGGAGACCAAAAAGGAAAAGAAGGGAATCTCAGTTTCAAAACAAGAAGCTGTATCATTATGGGAGATGCAATAAGGTTGGGCACACAGTCAAAACTTGCAAAAATCCAAATCCAAGCTAAAAACAAGGAGTACATGAGTGTAGATGCTTTTGATAGTTACTTTTTGGTTATGTATATATAGATCATGATTTAGTCGCATTCTCTGACCCCTTTTTCTTATTGAATGTATCCCCAACTTGGTGTATCTATGTAAAGATCATATCATATTAAGTGGAATAAGTATATGAAAAAAGGTACTTACTCATACTACTTAATATTTTAATGTCATAGTATATATGGAAATGATAAGCTATTTAGTTGTGACAGTACAGGTATTAAGTTGCAACAAATGGGTAGAAAATGTTGTTTAAAATTATGTTGTGTTGTTGTCACAGGGGGCACATGAACTTGTACAAATATGAGAAGGTTGGCCAATGACCTTGTGAAAATAACTCTTTTTGTTGTGAAAACATACATAAGGCCTTGTGAACAAGGCCTTTAGCTGTTGCAAATGTGGCATGAGGAATTTTAGGCACAATGAGTCATTACTGGGTTCAGCTGATAGTAAGACTCTGTCACACTGAAAAAATTTAACTGCCTAGAGGACGTTGTTAATATGACTTATGATGTTGTAAATAAAGCATTACATGTTGTAAAAAATGACAGTAGTGGCAGCAAAGTTGTGCATGTTAATGCTTCTTGCACAAGTTATTGCCTTGGTGTAATAGCAAAAAATAGTTATAAATATAACTTAATGAGATGTAAAATTAACTATACATGTTGAAAACGTAACTGAAGCTGTTGTAAACATGACACAAGTAGTTACCCCTTCTCATGTGTTCAAGTAACTTTAAATGTGGCCAAGTGGTAGAGGAAGTTGTTAATATGACTTATGATGTTGTAAATAAAGCAATACATATTGTAAAAAATGATGTTGCATGTTATTGCTTCTTGTACAAGTTATTGCCCTGGTGCACCAGTGAAAAATACTTGTAAACATAACTTAATGAGTTGTAAAATTAACTATATATGTTGTAAACACAACTGAAGCTGTTGTAAACAAGACACAAAGTGGTTAACCCTTCCCATGTGTTCAATTAGCTTTAAATGTGGCTAGGTGGTAGAGGAAGTTGTTAATATGACTTATGATATTGTAAATAAAGCATTACATGTTGTAAAAAATGATGTTGCATGTTATTGCTTCTTGCACAAGTTCTTGCCCTGGTGCACTAGTGGAAAATAGTTGTAAACATAACTTAATGAGTTGTAAAATTAACTATACATATTGTAAACGTAACTGAAGCTGTTGTAAATACGACACAAAGTGGTTAACCCTTCCCTTGTGTTCAATTAGCTTTAAATGTGGCCAGGTGGTAGAGGAAGTTGTTAATATGACTTATGATATTGTAAATAAAGCATTACATGTTGCAAAAAATGATGTATGTTATTGCTTCTTGCACAAGTTATTGCCCTGGTACACTAGGTGAAAATAGTTGTAAACATAATTTAATGAGTTGTAAAATTAACTATACATGTTGGAAATGTAATTGAAAATGTTGTAAACCAATTTATGTTGTTCAATTCACTCATCCAAAAGCTATTTGAGATTTTGAGAGTTGGTGGAGCAATCATGCATCCAATAACCTTGGTAGTTGCTGATTGACATGCAGATGAAGTGGTTACATGTTAAAATAACTCATGTTGTTGTAAACTAAGCTTTATCAATTGTAAACAATGCCATCCGTATAGGTACACTTGCTACAGACCAAGATCTTTTTATGGTGCAATGATAGAAATAAGTTGTAAAATTAATTGCATAAGTTGACAAATTAGCTTAAAAAGTTGTAAAATCAGTGTTCATTGTGGTCACTGTTCATAAGAACACAGTTGTTAAAATGACATCTAGTGTTGTGAAAACATGCATATCCACTTATAAATCAGAAAAAAAGGGTATGGTGACCTTGGTGTGTAAAGACACTGTTTCCTTCACCTATGAAACAACTTCAATAAATGACTAAACATGTTGTAAACATACGCATAATGTGTTGTTAAAGTCCGCACTTGACAAACTTGAAAGTAAATCATTCCATACAAACATGTTGTCAAAATAACTGATTATGTTGCCAAAATAACTCATGATGTTGTTAAACATCTCTGTACATGAGTACTACATTAGTGCCTTGTGTAATACCCCGAATTTTGAGATTCGAGGCTAGAGAATAAGCCTGAGATTAGTGGATTGCTAAGCCCCAGTTTAGCAAAATCCCAAATTGTGATTAAGGGTTAATGACTCCAAAAGTGGATGTCATTAGTGATAAATGAACCCTTTTGGAGATTATGGTGTGAGTTGGCACCCAATGTGACTCGTATGTGCTGTGAGCAGCGTCGAAAACCCTGTAATTAAGTTCAATTGTGGATTAACATCTAAATTGACTTAAAATAGAGGGGAGGGCGCATTGTGGAAGAAAAGGAATGATATGGTGTGTTTGGTGGTGATTCAAGAGGAATTGCCATAATCAGGGGCAAAACGGTAAAGTTACCGACCGATTGATCGGTTACCGAAGAGGAAACTCATTGGTAACTTCAAGATCAATGGTTGAGATTGATTTGTGTAGAGATCAAAGGGTGGAATCATGTGTGCAAGTGCCTATGTGAGCTCATGGAGGATGTGTCATGATCTTGACAAGTGGCAAATTGTAGACCCTTGGATCTTAGTCAAAGGTTCAACACTCTTTTCTCTCTCTTTTCTCTATTAGGTCGGCCAAATATGCATTGAAAGGCCAAAATCTGATTCTATTCTTCATCAACTCATCTCTCTCTCTCTCTTATGCCTCCATGGATGCCAAGCACAAAGGGAAGGAAGAGAAAAGAGAAAGGTGATGTTTTGGCTTTGTTCTTGTCCTCTAATGTTCAAACACTCTTCATTAACATTGTTTATAGTGATGAGAGCTTCATCTCTATGGTTTTAGATTCTTGATTGGTGGTGTTTGATAGCTTGAGGAAAATTGGAAGTATGAAGAATCAAGGAATTGATTTGGGAAAGAGGAAGAGGTGAGTATTTGAAGCCTTTTGATCTAAGTTTTGTGACTTTTGGTTAAGTATTGTGATTTGTGAATTTTGCCCTGATTTTATGGTATTTTCATGTGGAATGTGAATGGTGGAATTGGATGCTGTTTTGTGTTGAAAATGGTGTCATGTTGTGGTATTTAATCATTGGAATTGGTTTGAATTGGATTGGACACAATGGTTGCAAAACTGGAAATTCTGTCCAGTGAGAATTCTGTCTGGGCAGTCTGTTTGTGTTGCCATTTTGAATGGGCAAATGATGTTAGAAAATTCTGAATCTTTCCAGTCTTGAAGTTCACATCCCAAGCTTCTAAATGGACATATAATTTGTGCCATTTCGTTTTGGGAACTGGGTGTTATAGCTGTCTAAGCTTTGAGGTCGAAAATGGAACCTGTTTTGGGACAGTCTTGCGTTTTGGGGAATTCTGTATTTGTGTGGTGATTTCTAGTAAAGGCCAATATTTTTCCTGTGTAGAGGACTTGAATAGCTTTCATTTGGCTTTGGGACCACCTCATTTAGAATTTTGTGGAATTAGTTATGATTTTTGGAAGTTCAGCCAGAAACTGGATTTTCCTAGGCCGCGGCCCGTGGATTCTGGGCCGCAGCCCAAATGTTTCTGGGCAGTTTTGGGCCGCAGCCCATGGATTTTGGGCCGCGGCCCACCCCCAAAAATCAGTATTTTACACTTTTAAAGGTGGTTCTTGGTATAGCCTTTCCCAAGCCTTTAGGCATGTGTTTGGGCTTTGATTAGCCACCTAAAGGTCATGAATGGTAACCAACTTTAAGTGATATGGAAGTAAGGTTTTGGAATAGAGAATAACCCTATGTCCTTGCTTTGGTTATAGGGTTGATATTCGCTCTGGACGTGGTTTGGTATTCGTTCTGATCGCAAGTAAGCGAAGCTGGAGCATACGTGGAAAGAGGGTAGGGAACTTACCTCCTTGCCTGTATATGATATTGTGTTAATGTGTTAATGCATGTTATTGCTTTGCTTGATTATGTGGAACATATATGATGTTTGAAGCTCTGTTTCTATTTATGCTATGGCCATGAGTGTGTTGTTGAAACATTGAGTATGCAGTTGTGTCATGGTATGGGCATATGATATGTATTGCAAGCATGCCATGCATTATACACTTATCATACATGCATTTTGGTATTTGTTTCCTACTGAGATTCTCTTGAATCTCACCCTCCCCTACCAACTTTTCAGACAGGGTAGTGTATCGAGGATTGAGCATGCAACCAAGGGCGATGAGGTCTCCTTCGGGATTGAAGTTGGTAGTTGGTTATCTTAGTTGGGAATATATAGATTTGGATGTGTATATATGTATGTGGATGAGGATTTGATTATGTGTATGAGAAAGATTTGTGTAATCCCCATCTGAGGGCTTGTATGGGCGATTGTGCCCTATAAAGCTTGAGTTAATATATGGAAACCGGGATTGCCGGGATTATTATATTACGTACTCTGATATAATTAAATGTGATTTATCTTGGTGTAGTAATTGTATTCGGAATGTGAATGTAAGACCAGGTTATGAATGATTTCGAAAGGTATTTGTGAAAACCCCGTCATGTGATGGGTTAGTAAATGTTATTTATTTCTTATTGGTCTCTATTTCACTTTAATTGTGTAATCCGAATATTAATTACGGCAGGGGGTTACACCTTGTGCTGCAACACGGCATTCCTACAAAATATCAATACAAGTACATTACCACTAGCCATAACCATAAAATAAAATCTCAAATGCTACATGTCTTTCCTCCCCTTCATTAGTTGATTTCCAGTGATAAGGGACAACACCTTTTATGCATGTTTGTTCTACTCATATGTCACTAGCCACCATAAACATTCCACCTTTTGCTGTCGAATCTGATAATTAACAAGCTTAGGCATGGTGTACCCTTCTTTGTCATGTATAGAGCCATCCTAGCTATGTAACCATGATAGAACATGAACACCACATGAATCGCTACAAAACAAAGTGGCACATACATAGTTTCAATATTATAACAATCGAATGGTTCAAAAAACCTAAATTGAAAGAGTTGGAGGGAAAAAAACACTAAATTGAAAGAGTTGGAGGGAAAAAACACTACTAATGTATCAGCCTGGACATGCACTTTTGCCCAGTTCACTTCCTTTGATATTTCTTCTCCTTTGTCATGTACTTCTGATTTAACTCAACGAAGCACGTTAACGATGCAATCTCTCTACATATTATAAAAAAAATGTGTCATGTCAGAATACAACAATGACGACTGCACACAAACCATTTAAGAAAGTAGTACTTACACACTGCAATGCCAGCCATTCTTTCACTTGAAAATCTTCTTTTTGCTTTTTGCTCAATCTCTTGGGGTTTTTTTTGGAGGGTTAGCCTCTGAACGTGCATCTTCTGCTAGCTTTTGTGCCCTGGCATATGTGAAGTGGTCAACCAATGATTCCAGCGCATAGAACTGCATTGTCTTTGTCTTTAAAACGTAACAAAACCAATGATTGAGGGCAGTGTAAGAGCAAAAATGAAGTCATAATCCCTAATGTTGTATCCAATATGTTCAGGGAAGATCTCCACTGTATGCGATTCCAATGACCAGATCTTCGGATCCACAGACATTTGTTGCATCAATTCTACAGAAAATATGTGTCTAGTTACCTGGCTACTCTTGTGTACTTGATGCCCCACCAACGTCCATAAACTATGCACCATTACAAAAATGTAAGAAATTCATAGACTTCAATTAATAAAGTATGAGTTTATTGTACAAATAACTTACCTTGTTACTAATCCACCCCCATAGATGAAGACAATATAGTTTATCGCTGGTCAAGAAATAATCATACATATCCATAAACTCCCTAATAAAGAAACAAGCGTACAAATTTAGTTTTCGTGATTCAAATCGATTGAGATTGAAGAAGTGTAATAACTTACTCCTTCTCCTCCTCTTCTGAATTAGATCTTGTAATGCATATTTGATATAAACTTTCCTTATCCTTGTCATCTTTACTTATCTTCTTACCCATTGTTGACACCCAGGGAGAGGCAATAGCAGGTTTCTTAACCCTTATAGATTTCCTTAATTGTAATTCTTCCTTTCCTTTCGATTCCACTTCCTCTTTATCTCCTATAGCAGCTGCACCTTCTTGTTCTTCCTCTGACCCTTCATCTTCATTTATAGACTCCACTTCATCGTCTTATCCATTGAATACTTTGGACAGACTACACTTCATCATCTTCATTTATAGACTGCACTTCATCGTCTTCTTCCTCTGACCCTCAGTCTTTCATATGTTCTCTTGATTTCCTGCAAATTAGGAAGGACAAAAAATTAATTAAATACTTTGGACAGAATGTACGGCTGACTTCAAATTTCACATCTTACCAGGTGTGTTAGTATAGTTTATTGATGCAATTTGGAAGAGGGAGGTCCAACTATATTACCTACATAATGTAGCAACCCTTGGTTGTTTTCCTTCTTTATTTGCACTCTACTCTTGACATTGTTGTCATTCCAAAACACAATCGCATTGTCACTTGTAGAGGTGTGTAGTTGGCCCAGGGGAAAATGTTGCAAGCAAAACACCTGTATATAAATTATATAACAACTTACTAGTATCAAATTTCAGCATCTAATGCAGCAATTTACAACTAATTAAACAAAGTCAACAAATGTTACATACATAAAACTTGCACTTACCATCAGAAAATATATACATCTGCCTACATTGATTCTTCTTGCATCTTTCCCTTTCATGACTTTTTTCTTGTACTGTACAAGTAAATTGGATAGTTCATTTAACACAAAGGTTGACCAATTGTAGTTTTTAAAAGCTCCTTTTATTGTTGCCATCACCTTCAACACTCTATCACTCACTTTAATACCTGCTTTGGGACACAAGAGAGTTCCCAACACATATATAACAAACAGGAATTCAAATTATGGATCCTCCTCTCTCTCAATTAGCCATTCTCTGATCATCTTGTAAAGCACTATCTTGTACAGCATCTTCAATTGTTCAAAACCTTATTCTTTGTTATTGACATTTTCCCTAATGTCCCCCCTCACATGATAAGCCCATCATTTGTTGTATATCTTCCCGATGGATGTTGAGTGACCTCTTTCTAATCGAAACATTATTAGTTGGAGGGTCAAATGCAAACATAAACTGACCATATAAATCTCAGGGGATTTGTGAATAGTATATGTTTATTAACTTGTCAAATCTAACTTTCTTTAGCTGCTCTATCCTATCTTCTCTATTATTCACACTTTTGCATACTTTTATAAACTAATTAGGAGCACAGCGAGTCAAGAATGGAACCACATATTTTGTCCCTTTTGCCTCACTTCTTAAATTCTTTGCCCTCAACCTATATGCCTCCTTCTCCTCATCTTTCAGTGAGTCCCAAGCTTCTTTCATCGACTGAATCTCCTCTTTTAAACGCTTGCACTCCTTGTTCTTATTCTTCTTGTTCTTAAAATAGTCTTGTGTGAGCAATATATACCCAGACACTTTTGGCAGCCTCTCTCCCTCTCCATCTTTCCTTTTTTTGTTCTTCGGCATTTTCTGCTTAACCTTAAACATAATTACTAGTTTAAACACCCACCACAAAAAACATAAGACATTAACCAATCATTTGTATCTAACGAACGAGTATTTTATGAAGTTAATTGCAATTCCATATAAGCAATGCAGAGAAAAAAGTCATCTACACAATATATCAATTACACATTCATATATATATCAACAATGAAGCATAAGGGTTTACTTCACAGCCTTCAAAAGAAAGGCCTTGAAGAAAACTTTCTTCTGGAACTCATCACACACAACATACATTTTTTCATATCAACAATTGCTAACTATCCTAAAGTGACAAGTACTAATTCATACATTGATATACGTTGAACCTAACGCCAAATTAACTTCCTATATTAACCATTCTTCTGCTGGAACCACTAAAAAATAGTAATAACTAACACAAACAGTGGCATTAATAGAACACCGATTATCAACATTAACATACTTCTAAATGCAGAAATTTTAGAAGAGCACATTATCAACCTCATACCTATTGATTCAGACCTAAAACCCAATGCTAGAGGAGCACATTAACAGTAAACCACATTATAAAAGAGTCCTTGGCCTTCAACGTTATTCATAAACAAACATCTATACCCCCCAAAACAACAACCCTGATTCGGCCATCACAGAGCAGTGACACTAGAGGAAGAAAAAATTGGAATCTGAAAACCACCTTCCTTAACTAATATATTTCCCCAACTCAATTCCAACATTCAATCTTTTTCCCCAATCCCAAACTAGTAGCAACCCAAGAGATTAAAGGTGGCATTTAACAAAAAAAAGACATTCAAGGTGGCCAGGGACTAACCGTGCAGATGACTAACCGTGTGGCTTTGGAGGAGCAATGGAGGGACGCTAGGTGTTGGGAGGAGCAACACAGTTTACAGATTCAGAGGAACACTAGATTCTTTACTGTTGGATGACTGATCGACACTTGTGCTACGGTGGAACAACAGATGCTTGGCCAGTGGATCGCGATGGACGCTTGGGCACCGGAGAAGCCACCGATGATAAATTGAACTACAGTTATGAGCTACACAGAAGCAGAGATGCACCGACGAAGAAGTAGAGCGTGTGAATGGCGATGGAATTTTAAAAGCCCTGGATCCATTTTGTTTCAAAAACTCACGCTCAAAAGTTTAAAATTCCTTGGGGGTAATTGTGTAAATGGACATTGAGAATTTATGTCAGAAAAGTCCCTAGGGACTTTCTGACCATTAACTTTTCAAAAGGACTTGTGTGGTATTTTTTCTGTTGCTTGGGACCTAGGTGTCATTTTCCCAAGAAAATACTGGGACTCCCTCACCTCTCATTAGATATTCAGACATAAGGAAAAGAAAGAGAGAAGAGAGAAGAAAGGAAGAGCGCTAGTAGAGAGGAAGAGTGACCGAGAGACTTGCCGAAAAAATGAAGAGAAAGGTGGCCTAAAGCCATATACAAGCTTCAATTTAGGTTTAAGTGAGTCTCTTCTACCCTTTCTCATCTTCATTTTGATTGATTTGTGGGGTTTTTGAGAACTTATGGGTTGCAGAGTTGAGTGTTGCTTGAAAAACATTTCTGTAAGCTTGAGAGTTAGAGTTGTGGCTTTGCATGTCAATTTTAGGATGAATTTTGGGGTCCTTTGGTTCTATAAAGTGGTCATTGAAACAGAGCATATGTCTAGGAGTGAATAGAGTCAATATTTTTGGGGTTTTGAGTCTAAAATTGAGGTTGCATGTCTCTTTTTCCTCTTAGTCTTCATTGTTGAAAACAGAGGATCACATGCATGAAGTTGCATAGGTCAAAACTTGGGTTTTTAGAGTGGGTTTGATTCAGTTGTTTTAAGGATTTGAGAGTTTAATTTATGTCTTAGAAGATGAAACCAAGAAGAGCTCAGTTTAGGAAAGAAAAGATGGTGTTTTTGAGGTTTCATTGACAGGGGATTGTTTCTGTGAAGTCAATGAGACAGATGGATTTGGGCAGGGTGATCAAGCAAATCTTTTCCACTGTCTGTGAATTAATCACATTTTAGGGAATTGAGACTTGTAATAGTTTGAGAGTTTGGGACAAATTTCATAGGCTAATTTGATTAAATTTAATACTTAAATTATAGAGGTGAAAGACATATAATATATCTTAAATTAGATACACAATAGACAGAAGCACAATTTTAGACCTATTGGGATTGGAAATAAATATATATAGTAAAGTTAAAGAGTTAATTGAAAGAGTTAGAGTTTAAGGTCATGGGGAGAGATTAATTATGCAAAGTAAGTATCCCAAAGTTTGTATATTTATCTTCCCCTTACATGAATACAATGTGTAATAGAATTTTGCTCTTTCTATCCAGTAAAGGAGGAAGAAAAAGCTAAAAAGTACAAGTAAGAGGAGGTAATTTGGAAGAAGAAGCGAAAGGTAGTAAAACTTACTCTTATATAGTTTGTGCTTGATTACTTGCATGTTTATTTGTCATCTATGCCTTTGAACATGTAACATCTTTGAGTTTGTGCCATGGCCATGTGTATATGCTTGTAAGATGTTGTTCTTACTTGGCTATTTATATGTATAGTTAATCATGTCACACCCCCTGTATTCCCGTCCCTCCCTGATCACACGTAAGTTCACGATGCTGCTGCGAGGTGGACTCAAAGGAATATCCACGCCCTTTGCGTGTTCCTTTCACCTCTCTAGGACTTGAACCCCTAATCTGGGGGTAAGTTCAAGCTCTTGGTGAGGTCTGGTACCATTGGGCTATCACCTTTTTATTGTCACATCCCCCGTATTCTCATCCCTCCCTGATTCACACATAGGTTCATGGTGCTGTAGCCCACCTTTTTTTTGTCAAACCCCCTGTATTCCCATCCTTCCCCGATCACACACAGGTTCACGGTGCTACGACAAGACCCTAATAGTACCAAGTCTCGCCAAGCGCTTGACCTTACCCCCAGGTTGGGTGTTCGAGTCTTGAGGAGGCGAAAGGAACACGCAAGCACTACTATGAAAAAGCAAAGTTGTGGCACTTATAATTGATTAGTTGTGGCGTTAGAGAAGTGCTACATATCTGGACGTCACTAAAAGAAGCTGTGGCGCTTGGAAGCACCACAGCATTTTAAAATTCTTTTTAAAAGAAATACCCTCCTGTGGCGCTTGTTGGAGGAAGTGCCACAGGAGGGGGGTCTCCTATGGCGCTTGCGTGAGTAAGGGCTACAGGAGACTTGACCTATTGTGGCACTTGCTCACGCAAGTGCACAGGAGGTCCTTTTCCTGTGGCCCTTGATCACGCAAGTGCCACAGTAAGGTCTTAATTTTTTTTTCTTTTCTTTTCTTTCCTTTTCTTTTTCTTTTTTCTTTTTTTTTTTTGGTACTTCCTATGGCCCTTGTTTAAAGAAGCGCCACATGAACTATTTTTTTTTGATATTTTTTGTTCATATCTCCCATAATTACATATTGCACACTGCATGGTCTAATAAACATTTTGTATCTATATCCACAGTACAGCAGAATGAAGAAAAGCAAACAACAATGATAGATAACTTTAAAATGATACAAACAGATGATTAATTAGTTAAAGTAGTACATAAAATAATTATACAATATATTGTACGTGAATGAATTATACAACAATTCAACTTGAATACATGCATGCATGACACAACAATTGCCAAGAAACAACACAACAAAGGCCAGCAGCTAGTGATGAATTAAATAGTATAGCTACCCAAAGATTTGTCTAAACACATATTTTCACCATTCCTCGATCACTTCATTAAGCTGATGGTCAGTCAAAGTGTCATAATGTTGTCTTCATAATACTACACATATATACAATCAGCCACAAATTAAAACAAATTAAAATCAGCAAAACGTAATTATCAGGCACTAATTAAATTTAATTAAAACATAATATAAAGTGCAACTAAATGACTTACTTTTTGAGGAATAAATGCCTGATCATGCGTAATTACATCTTTCATAAATTTCATGATGTAATACCCACAATCATTGTCATTGGGTTGGAAAGGGCACTGTAAAAATATAATGCAATATTTAACTCTGTTTATGAATAAAAATTGTTTACTAACAAAGTTTGAGTAAATTAATATATCAGTACCAGTATCTTCTTCCAAGGATAGCTAAGGTGAGGGTCAGTAGCTTTAGAATAGCTTAAGGAGACAAAGGCCCGATACGCAATCAATGCGCTAACAAAACAAATAGAAACTGATTACTTTTGGTTATTCAATCACATATGCAAATATTTACACATACGCACATACGCTTACCTTCTGAACAATAGTAACATATCAGAACGGTTTTGTGGAAAACCATCTTTTAGAGGATCCACATAGTAAATGCGAGGGCCTAAAGGTTCCGTTGGATTGATAACTATCAATATCCAATGGCGCCTAAAATATTTTAAAAAATTTGTTTCAACAATCATGGTATGATAAAAGTTAAATAATAAAAACAAACATTGTACCACTAATGACTTACCTCGCATTGTATGGCACTAAAAATAGCGTAGTTGGTGTCGCTTTCTTTCTAAAGTAATCTTTTAGATCATTAGACTGTGTATTTATATCTACTTTACCCCTATGGTAGCCAACAAGATAAGGGTTGACAAATACAAATTGGACTATATTTGTCTCCATTAAGATCTTATTGTACAAATGCCAGATATAAAACAAACAGTGTCATGAAAAACAAAAGAAAAGGAATGAGAAATATTAATAATAGTGATAAATGATAATAGTCAAGTACCTTATCCAGATGTTGATAACTGAAGCACTAACCCAATCACGAGTACATATGTCATGCACGATCTCGGTAGTAACATAATCAACTAGACCACCAACATTGTAGCTATGTCTTTCAAGACATATTTCCAGTCCTCCTGCACCGATCAATTGTGGTGTAATCGATACTAATTGATCACGATATGAGGTTGGTCTTCTTCTACTCTGTTGGCTAGTTGATGCTTTTGATTTGGGTTGTGTTGTCGAACACTTTGAGATCTTACCATAAGGTTGGATTTTTTCCTTTCTGGACTATCCACCCTGCGAAAATCAGAAAATTAAATCATAGCTTTAGATAGAAGTATGAATGAAAAGTGCAGGGAATTGTAAATGAACGACCTTTTCATATAGCTCGATAAGACCTATTGGCCAAGCAACATAGCCACCTACAACATCTTTCACCATTATTTGCTTATCCCGAGATGAGATCAGTAAGAGGGCATCTTCATTTCTGCACACATCAACCCTCACTCAGAGTGTGTTATCAGGCAATGGTGAATTGTGTAGTGTCCTTATCAGTGTTTTAGGTAGCACCCACTGTAACCATGTGCTTGGAAGCTTGATCGACATATAACTTGCATTGAAATTCGCCCTATAGAAAATAGAGTTAATATGTTATAGTTCACTAAATTATAATGTAATAAAAAGTTAATTAGAGAAGAAATTAATTACCAAAGGTAAAGGGACTTTAGGCATGGAAGTGCAACTATCTCTGACACTTGGGCTATCAAAGAAGGGAACATTTTGTGTTGGCCTACACTGCACTAACTATTGTATTTGCGCTATTAACAACGCATTCTGTTCTTGTATCAAACGCATTTGTTCTAAGAATTGTTCTTCTTGTTGTTCCTTGTAGTGCATTTGTTCTTGAAGTTCTTGCATTTGATGCTTGAAACCAATCATCTCGTCATGCAGCTAGGAAATATCACTTCTATTGGAGTGCTTCTAACGTCTGAAGTATGCTGATGGGGTGACAGCAAAACTAGTACCCCGAACATGACCATTATACTCGGGTACTCCAAGTGCTCTGCTCAACAAATCGTCCCGACCAACATAGCTCGCCAACGCAGGATTCTCCTGTGTCATTGTCGCTATCACAAAAAGAATTACAACAATATTAGTTATTATAAATCAAATTAATTTAAGTAAAGTCAATTATTTATTGTACGCATAATCCAATACTTACACAATATTCGGCTACTCTTCTTGCTTCCTCACTACAAATTTCACCTTTTCTTATTTGTGACATCGGCTACCCATAGATTATGTCGTGGAACTTGTGTAATATCTGAACTTGATTCTTCTATCTGCATAGCAAATTTAGTTCTAGTTAAATGATATTCATACAATTTATCTACAAATGAAATAATCATTAGTTTGTACCAGCTTCCTTTCTAACTGTGCGTATGAAACAGGTCCTTGTGTGTACCGGTATGCCATGTTTGTCGTGTTAGCTCGATTTTTCTCACTCAACTCCTGTTTAGATCAAAATGAGTAATATTAATATATAAATGTTAATTACAAAAACGTACATACAAGTAATAGAGAAGGTCAAACATATTATATTACCAGGAATTCCTGAGTTGTATATGTTTTGATAAACTCATCCCAAATTTCTTGAGTGATGATTCCTTCGTACAATGTCGGTGGTGTAGTAATGATAATCTCATTATCATCCCTCAAGAAGTATTTCACAAGAACAGAACGAAACTTTCTCATAAGTTTTCTGGCTTTTCTTAGGACGAAGGACTTCCAATCATCATCAATAATAAAAATGCTCTGTAACAATAAAAAAACATATATAATATGTAAGATTGAAATTAAGTGAAACAAGCAAACCAAACAATAATATAATTAATGTGTTACCTGTACTTCATCCCATATGTCATCCTCATAATTTTTTCTTGCCATTTTCCAGTTTTGAATTGTAATAGGGACTCTGTCTCGAACTGTAGTCCCAATCAAGTTATTTAATGAGGCACTGTTCTCACCGAATGGGTTTCCCTTTTCATTCCACTCTAGTTGTAACTTGATTCCCCTACTTCTCAATTTCATCAACCTTGCCATAACTGTCCTGCCACGTCTTACGTTCTCCTCAAATCTTTATCTACCAATGTTGTTGGGAACATAATCTATTTCATTGTGTGGTGAATCCATACTCCTAAAAGTGAAATAAAACAAAACAAAACATCAGTGTACAATGTCAACCATGTCAATGAAAGCAAATTATTTTGAAATTTATAAAAGTGTATGTGCAAGTAAAACAAGTCAAGGCACTCATTATCTTTTCCTTTTTCTGGTTTGATTTAAAATTTTATTCTTCATAATTCGTGTTGGATTGAGAATTGTGTTTCTTGTAACCCAAGTTCCCCATGTCTCACGTATACGGGTCCATCTCCATTTCCATTGTCATCTTCATCTTTATCTGCATCTCCATCTATACCAATCTCTACTTACCACAAATTCTCAAATAAATGATCATCATCATTGATGTCCAAATTTTCATTACTTTCAAAATCAACTTGTTCTTGACGATTCTTATTGGATGGGAGTATAATAAACCAATTCTTTTTAGCAAGATCCGGAATGAAAAACACTTGTTATAGTTGTGCTGCTAAAATAAAAGGATTATCTTTATACCAAACCTTAGAAAGGTCTACTTGAATAAAGCCTAAGTCATCTATCCGCAATTCACTGTTGTTGTTAACCCACTTACATTTGAAGACAGGGACCCTGAACATAGAGTAATCTAACTCCCATATGCGTTCAATGACACCAAAGTATGACATTGATGCATAGATAGGGTGTATGTCTTTAGCACTGGATCTATGCCAAGAATCAGTAACAAGTATTACCCCACTATTCTGCATCGTGCTATGTATATCATGGTCTTGTGCATAGAATGTGTAATTGTTGATTGCATAACCATTGTAAGATAATACATTTAAGCTCAGTCCCTTCGACAGCCACTTCAATTTTCAGAAACTGAATCAGGATTCTGCTCTATCTCATCATTAATGTGATTTTTCAACCAACCTGAAAATTGTTTATTGTGTTCTTTTGTTAACAAATTTTCATTCCTATCACCATGTACTAATCAAAGAGCATCCTTGCGTTCTTCTTCATACAGTTCGACCTCATCAGTGTTATGTAGCACATACAAGTGGGCTTGCCCCCATTCAGTTGCTGATATCGTTATTACATCCCTTGCAGTTGTTCCTTTCCCTGATCTTCACACAATATGATGGGACTTAGGGATCCCTACAGGGTCAACATTTGATAGAAAATCAGCATAGAAGTCACTTGCTTCTTCAACCATGTACCTTTCAGTGATACAACCCTCTGGGCGATATCTATTTTTCACATACCCTTTTAATATTTTCATGAATAGCTCATTCGGGTACATCCATCTCAAGTACACTGGACCACACAATTGAATCCCTTTAACCAAGTATATGGTTATATGTACTATAATGTCAAAAAAGAAGGTGAAAAATACATTTCAAGTTCACACAGAGTACACACAATTGTCCTTTGCAAATCTTATAAGTTAGTTGAATCTACCACTTTACTGTAGATCAACTTGAAAAACATGCAAAGTTTAGTGATGGTGTTTCTTAAATTTTTGGGTAAAATAGATCGTATACCAACCAGAAGGAAATTTTGCATGAGCACATGGCAATCATGAGACTTGAGGTTCTTTCACTGATACAAGGTTCTTTATATTTAAAGAGCAGCCCTCAGGAACTTTAATTCCTTGTAGAAACTCATAAAACAATTTCTTCTCTTTCCTCGACAGAGTATATGCCACTGGCGATAGGTAGGTATGATGCCCTTGCTCAATCGGTGCCAACTCTTCTCTAATTCCCAAGTTTACCAAATCCAACCTTGAATTGACACTATCCTTGCTTTTTCCTTGGATATTGAGCAACATGCCAATTAGACTATCACAGATATTTTTTTCTATGTGCATCACATCAAGAAAATGTCTCACATATAAAGACTTCTAATATGGAAGTTCAAAGAAAATAGACTTTTCCTTTTAACCACTTGTCTCGACTTGTTTTGCAAAAGGCTTGCCAAAATTGTTATCCAAGTCTTTTACCTTGGAATACACTTGGGAACCAGTCAACATCTTCTGCGGGCTACCTTCTTTTGAGTCACCATTAAAAGGCTTTTTCCACTTCCTCCAACGATGTTGTGATGGTAAGAATCTTTGATGCCCCATATAAACATTTTTCTTACAATGATGAAGTCGCATTGAATGAGTGTCATCTTCACATATAGGGCATGCACCATATCCTTTGACGCTGTATCCTGACAAATTACCATAAGTAGGGAAATCATTAATTATGCCAAACAACATGGATTTCAAAGTGAAACTTTCTTCCATGTACCTGTCGTATACACTGACGCTTTCCTCCTAAAGCATCTTCAAGTCATCAATTAAAGGAGCTAAGTATACATCTATATCATTCCCAGGTTGCCTTGGCTTAGAAATTAACATGGACAACATCATAAACTTATATTTCATGATCGAGTGTGGATGAAGGTTATAAATCATCAATATCACCAACCACATGCTATGTGTACTACTCTGAACACCGTGCGGATTAATTCCATCAGTCGATAGTGCAAGGTGAAGGTTCCTTGCTTCATCCGCAAAGTCAGGGTACTCATGATCAATTTTTTACCATTGAGGAGCATCTACAGGGTAACTAAGCTTCGTGTCTTTAATCCTTTAAACTGCATGCCATGTCAACTGCTTAGCAATCTTTGCATTATTGTACAGTTGCATGAATCTCAGAATAATGGGAAAATACCATAGGACCTTTAAAGGACTTTTTCCTTTATTCTTCCTATATCGAGATGCATTGCATTTAGGACATTTCTCTAATGTTGCATACTGATTTTGAAATAATACGCAATCATTAGGACATGCATGTATTTTCTCATATCCCATACCGGTTGAGGAGCATCTGCAGGGTAACTAAGCTTCGTGTCTTTAATCCTTTAAACTGCATGCCATGTCAACTGCTTAGCAATCTTTGCATTATTGTACAGTTGCATGAATCTCAGAATAATGGGAAAATACCATAGGACCTTTAAAGGACTTTTTCCTTTATTCTTCCTATATCGAGATGCATTGCATTTAGGGCATTTCTCTAATGTTGCATACTGATTTTGAAATAATACGCAATCATTAGGACATGCATGTATTTTCTCATATCCCATACCGGTTGTAGAGCAAAGAATTCGCTTTACCTCGTATGTCTTTGTAGGAAGTACATTTTCTTCTGGAAGCTTATCTTGCAACAGTTTAAGCAGTGCGGTGAAACCCGAATCACTCAATCCTTAGCGAGCTTTAAAGTTGTACAACTTCAACACTGCTAGCAATCTTATGTATTTAGTACTACCGGCATATAATGGTTTCTCTGCATCACCTTTCAACTTCTCAAATTCGTTAGGGCAGTTATGAAGCATCCCTTCAACCACATTTAGCATTTCTTCAAGGCCATAATCTTCATCAAACATGTTTTGATCAAATTCATCCGAAGCACCACTTGTGCTATGCACTCGATCACTACATGCATTGTTCGTCTCACCATGCGTTGTCTATCGTATATATGTTTGAACAATACCGTAACACACTAAATGATCTAGCAAATCAAGTGGATTAATCTGCTTTCCAAAACAACAAGATAAGCAAGGGCACAAGATTTTATCAGTATCTTTTGTGTGCTCAATTGCAAATGTAATAAAATCTTTCACCCCATCTAAATAATCCCTTGAACATCGATTAGATGACATCCATTTAAGATCCATCTATGCCTTCAATCTATTTTTTAAAAAGTACATGGTTAGTGTTAGAGCAAGCGTTTCACCCAAGAGGGGGGGTGAATTGGGTGATACTAAAAATTTTGTTGCAAATATAAAACTTGACGGTGAATATAAAGCAGTAAAGAGTAAGGAGAAATATCACCGAAGTGTATACCAGGAGTTATACTGGTTCAGCTACAACCACTTTGACCTACGTCTAGTCCTCAAAGCTTCTCTGAGAATTTCACTATAACTTCCAAGATTCAATGGGTTCTTGGCACCTCAGTACAAGCAAGTTCCTTCGCCTGGACACTCGCTCCCCCTTACAAGTTGTAATCCAATCCCAACTCAAGGTTCCACAACCTTAAGTTACCTCAATAACAAATATTGAGTTTGAATGAAATATCTCTCTCACAGAGTGAATAAGAATCACTGAAGTATAGAATTACAAATATGTGTAAAATAGAGTAGTGAACTTGATAATACGTTCGTGTGTGTGTTCTTGTTGTTGTTCTCTGTTTGGATGTTCCCATATATATAGTGTGTTGGTAGTGACCGTTAGAACATTTTTCTTCATGTCCGTTAGAGTGTTTGCAGCCACTGTTGACTTTTCCAGTATTTGAAAAATATCTGTTTGTGGTAGGTGGCGGTAGGTAGCGTTTAAACGTTGCATTTGACTTTCCTTATTTGGTAAGATCTCTTCATTGTTTATCTGTGGATATGCTAAGAATACTAATACAATGAAGGGTTAATCACATAGAAACCAAATCAAAGAACGTTGGAATGATTTCTCAAATTCTGAACTTGTATACTCGAGTAGTTACTCGAGTATTCATTCAGTTTACTCGAGTATCATCGTAAGAGTAATGATAAACTGCAAGTTAATAAATGAACATTACATTACTCGGGTAATGCATGAAGTAAACAAATTTACAAACCTTGGAAATACCTGTTTACTCTGGTACTTACTAGGGTATGGCACAATTTTCTTCATATGTTACTCGAGTAGCAACTCGAGTAATGTATCAAATAAACTTTAGGTTACTCGATGCTTCACTCTAGTAATGTTGGCAGGATTTCAAGGCCGAGAGCACTTCAAGTTTGATTACCTTGTTACTCGAGTAAACATAAATTTTCTATATAGCTTACTCGGGTAGCGACTTGAAGTTCTCTTCCAAATAACTCTGCATACTCGGGTAGTAACTTGAAGTTTTCTTCTAAATAACTCTGCATACTTGAAAAGTGCCTCGAGTGAAGTGTGATAAAAGCATTTCATGCTATTCGAGTATTACCTTCAGGTTTTACTTACCATGGTGAGTTACTCGAGTAGCTCCTCGAGTAACATTGGCAGGATAGAAAATGCCGAGAGCAACATATTTCTTGAAGCAGGGGATTCAAGTATCATTGGCAGGCCGAGAGTAACTGGAAGTCTTTTTCATGGTTACTCGAGTACTTACTCGAGTAACATTGGCAGGCCGAGAGCAACTAGAAGTCATTTACCTTATTACTCGAGTGCTTACTCGAGTAACATTAGCAGGTTACTTGAAGGTTGACTCTGGTTACTTCAAGTTTTTGTCTCATTACTCGAGTACTTACTCGAGTAACCCTTTAGAAAACTTGCCAGTGATGAAGTTTCTCAGCTTTTTCTCTTAGCCTTTCTTCATTACTCCAATGCTTACTTCAAGTGATGATTTGCCCTGTTACTACTTTGTTCAAACTTATTTGTTTATCAAATCTTTTTCATACCATCCTTTGTTATCATCAAAACATGAGAGATCTAATAGTTAGTTGTATGACTATTGCATTTACTAATTACTTTGATATTCTCTTACCAATTTCAAAATAAATTCCCAACATGAAATCTTCAAAATTGAAGCTTTCTAAGTCTTAAACCCTATGTTTTAATTGAAAAATAATCCATTAATTATTCCCAGGCATTATAATAATTTTTCACAACTCATAACGAAAGAAACCATATTTGCCACAATATATCATAGGTAAATTAGAAAACATTACAAGTCAACAAATAAAATACAAGTGTTAAGAATATATAAATAATTATTTTACTTATGCAACTAATCCTTAAAAATCATTAGCACACCTAAAAATTATAACTAACTATATATTATGAAATTCAACTAAAATCATATTTGTAAGCTCAAAATTTAAAAAGCATACCGTAAATAGAAGCTTCAATAGATTGATGAGCTGAAACTACAAACACAAATTAAACATAAAAAAATCAATAAAATATTAGGTTTTGTAAGTTATTATTTTTAATAATAATAATGTGTACAAAACATCAATATATAATAAAATGAAATATGATTAGCTTAAATTAAAAAATATGATTCAGAAAAAAAGAAAGAAAATAAAATAAAACAAAAAGGAAAGCATATATAATCCCAACATTAATTAAATTATTTTCAACTCAATGTTGAAAATATAAAAAAAATTATTTTTGACTACCTACATTGCCAATTATT
Organism: Inga oerstediana; assembly: GCA_963210345.1. NCBI lineage: Eukaryota > Viridiplantae > Streptophyta > Magnoliopsida > Fabales > Fabaceae > Inga > Inga oerstediana. Next base: position 28,006,365 of record OY723408.1, read on the forward strand.
CTTGGGTAGTCAAAAATATGATGCATGCATACATGCATACATATAAAGAGGGAATTGAACTTGACACACATATTGTGAAAAAAATATTTTCCACTATTAATATGCTAGGTAATAAGATATTAAATATACTTAAAATTTCTTTTTTTATTAGGTGAATTAAATTCGCTTAAAATTTTGCTTTACATATTGGAATATAGAACTTTAAGAAAACTTTATATATGAAAAAAATATAGTAAAATTTATATATAATATATTTATTAAAAAATAATTTTTATATTGATATATATTATAAAATTTTTGGAAAAAAAAAATTCAATTGAATAAAATGAACTCCTTATTGTATGCTTTTTTCCCTTACGGTTCTAGTTAATATATTCAAAGTTAAACAATATAAACAAATTATATTTTATTTTATTAAATATTAACATTGATATATATTGATATATTAAAGTCATTTTGTCCATATTTTAAAATCCCAAAATGAGTTAATGACTCAATTAACGAATTATTCAATTTATCATCCTGATTTCAATTTTTCCTATTTTAATTGGCTTTATATGGGATTTTCTCTATTATAGTTTAATAAGATAATACAAAAAATTATGTTGTTAATTTGGATTCTTGATTCTTGAACATTGATAAATAAAACTACAATATTTTTTTTTTCTACAATATTTTACTAAGTGAAAAGCGAAAGGAATTGATGAAAGAGCTACCATTACTACATACCCATCACTAGTGGCAAGTCCATTCATAAGAGAAATCGTGTTTTGAGCTTTAACACGTACAATCATAAGTAACATCTCTTTTTAAAAGAGAACATAAAAAAAAAAAGAAAAAAACAAAACCTCTAACCTCTTTAATATATCCAGTCACATGAAAACCTTGCAAGTTTAAGTTAATGATTTTGTGTTTATATTACCTCTACAAAATGGAACACAAATATATATAATGTAACCCCCTGCCTTAAAAACCGTAATTATGATTCCAAATATGTAATTAAAATGAAATAGAGACCAATAATCATCAAAAGTCATTTACAATCCCTTCCTTACGGTAGGGTTTTCACAAATTCTTTCAAAACTTCATCCTTTCTCTGGTCTCAATTTTCAAGTTTCGAATATAATTACCTGTGCAGTTAGTCGCATTCAAACATATCAAAGTGTATAATAAAGTCCTGGCAACTCCCGGGATTCATTCACTAAGGGTTTAAAGTTTCCCATATAGGGGATTACAATACCGTTTCAAAATAGTATTTACATCCCAAAAATAATATATAGTAATCCAAATCCAAATGGATAACTAACAACCTAAAAGTAATATCCCTACAAGGTGCTAGCCACTTCTCGTCATCCATTTCTCCTTGGAGCCACTTGCCCTGTCTAAAGATTAGTCAATGGAAAGAATGGGATTCAAGAGAATCTCAGTAGTAACAAATCACTCATACAATATATAAACACATAGCATGTAAGATCATGTTTAGTAGCAACACAATGATGTATGGTAGCACTCACGACTGTATACACAATGCAACAGCTTTCACTGTAATCTCTATACTAAATGTGACAGCTTACGCTGTAGTCACTATGCTCAATATGATAGCTTACAGTGTAATCACAATTCTCAAAGCATCATAAAACATCTCAATGCATGACAACATACATACAATGTTCTATACACAGTACAAGAGAAAGAGTCACTGCCTTTTTCTTGCTTGACATCCTTTGGCACCATTGGCTCATGAGGATAGCAAATGTCAAATCCTATCAACCAAAATCAAGAAAGATGGATTAATTTCCTACTCCAATACTTGCTTTCAAGACACTTAAGTTAGTTATCATATGGACTCTTTTAGGTGGCTACTAAAAGCCTAAATATAAGCCCAAAGGGTTGGGGAGAGATTGCATAAAAGACCCTCCCCGAAAGCTCAAAGTGCAAATTTTCAATGGTTAGCCGCGGCCAGCCTAATAGTGGGCCATGACTAACAGATGCGCAAAAAATTTTTGGTTGCAGCCAGCTACCATGGATCGAGGCCAAAAGCAAGTTAGCAAGTATTAGGTTGCGGCCAGCCACTCATGGACCACGGCCAACCCATGGTTAAAAGGTTTTGGGTTGCGGCCACCTTTATGGGCCGCGGCCAACCTGTGACCCTGACTCCTGGCTGATTTCCAAACTCTCATTACTTTGTGCACATAACTCAAAATGACTCAATCTTTATATAGATGGAAAGCTTACAATGTGTACTACAATCTTGAAAAATTTCACAACATTTAGACACTATTTCCTATGTCAAAATACCATGCAAAGTTGGTCACTTGCACAGCATTTTAGACTTAGCCAAAATTCCAGAATTCCAGTTTTCACACAATGATCTCCAATGGTTCCAATTTCACACCAAACACTATTCCTACACAATTTTGCACAAGGAATCCATTGAAGCCTACAAAACAACCAAATTCCATTCATATTTGAAATGTTCCACCACAAACACAACATGTCACACCAAAACTCACTCAAGTCGCCACATTGCAATCCATTCCAAACCAAAATTCTAAACTAATTTCAAATACACAAGGACACAATTTGACACCATAATCAACACAATATACTAACCAACACATGCATTTTGAAATTCACCAAAAATCAGGGCAAAATCATAAACCCTCAAAATCTAACCAATGATCATAAGTCTTTTGTCAAAGTGTAGCAAATTCTTACCTTTTCTTCTTCCCAAAGAAAATTCCTTGATTACACCACTTCCAAACTTTCTCAAGTTCTCAAACACCACTATCCAAAAATCTGAAACCATTGGAATAGAGATCTCAACACCATGAGTAACATTAATAAAGGTGAATTGAGCTCTCAAAAAGAACCTCTTACTAGAACTTTAGACTTCTTCTTTCTCTTTCCTTCCTTGGTGGGATGAAAATGGAGGAGAGGAGAGAGATGATATGAGTTGGTGAAGATGATGATGAAGGAAAATCATATTTTTGGGGTTAAGGGGCCTTTTGGCCAACTTTGACAAGGGAAGAGAGAAGAAAAGAAGGTTGACAAATTGACTGCCATCCATGGCTTACATTTGGACACTTGGCAATATCTTGTTACACCTTCCATAAACTCACTTAAACTCATGCACATAGGATTCCGCCTCTTGTTCATTCAATCCTAACCCTTGCTCTTTAATTACTTATGAGTTTTCTCTTATATAACTGTCCAATTGGTGGGTAACTTTTCAATTTTACCATTTTGCCCTTGATTATGGCAGCTCTATTCAAATCACTTCCAAACACATTTGTATCTTTCTAATATCATCACCATACGCCCTACCATGCATCACAACCTATTTAGACATTAATCAACACATAGGCATAAATATAGGGCTCTGGTATTGATTAAAACATATTCACATTGTATTCAACAATAATTACATCATCCCTAAAATCATTGGCCCTTAATCCCAAATTGGGTCATTATATATAACATATATATATATATATGTGCGTGTCATAAAAAGAGAAAAAAGCACATAATAGAATATAATCAACATATATATATGCACGTGCGTGTGATAACAAAAATAACTAGAATAACCTGAAAAAAAGAAGCATGTTGAACTTATAGCTTAATTGATCAGTGCAGTAGAGTGGGGCACCACGTTGCCCGTTGGTGACACAATCTTTAGTGAGGAGGAGGAGGAAATTTGAGCAGTTGGGACCAACTAGAGTGGGGACCAAAAGTAGAAGACAATACAAAAGAAAAGGGAAGGGATAGGAGTGGGGATGATAATTGGAACTAAACAAAGATGTAGATTTGATGATGAAGACGTGTACGCGTGTGGGTGTGTTTTTTAGTGTGAAGATTATAGGAAATAGAGGGAGGGGACGACAGATCTACGAAGAAGTAGAGATGAGAAAGGGAAAGTTTAATAGAGGAGAAAGGAAGGAATAATTAAAGTATAGTCAAAAAGAGAAGGAAGGGGAGCATGCGAGACCACTACGCGGGAAGTGAAATATAGAGATAAGGGTTGGGCCGGGGGGAATTGCAATTGATGGAGAGTGATAGTGTAATCTACATGATTTTTTTTCATGTAATGGGCAAGTGTGGTGCTTGCCCACACTTGCCTAATCAGATGTGGCGCTTGGATGTCCAGGCGCCATAGCTGATATTATTGGGCCACGTGTGGCGCCTGTCAAGGCAGGCGCCACACGTGGCCCTACCACTAGCTGTGGCGCCTGGATAGCCAGGGGCCACAGCTTCTCCCTTGTGGGCCATGTATGGCGCCTGCCCATACTTCGACTTCCCAACTGTGGCCCCTGACCCACCATGCGCCACAGTTGGTACCCAAAATTAAAAAATAAAATAAAATAAAGAGAAGCTGTGGCACTTCTTTAAAGATAGGCCATAAAATGTGCACTACCTTTCAACCTTTTTGTAGTAGAGAGGGTGTAACACCCCAAATTTTGATTAAGGGCTAATGAGAATTATTGAGAATGTAATCGTGGATTAAAGTTGAATTAATGTGCAATTGTGACAATATTAATTAATATGTTATAATTGGTGGGAAATTGAAATAATGGAATTATTGGTCATAAGTTGGTGATTAATGAGAAATTAATTGCTAACTAAGAGGATAATGATAAGTGGGATTAAATGGCTAATGGAGGGATTAAATAAGCTAATTGAGTATTTGCCTTATGAGAACCAATGACCATGGGACAAGTGTCAAGCTTACAAGTGAAGAGGTATAAAGAAAAGTCAAATAGAATTTTTAATTGTTTTCTCTCTCTTCTCTTCCCTCACTTGGCGCTGAAATGGTAGGGAGGGAGTAGGGTGCTCATTCTTTCTTCTTCTCTCCACTCTTCCTCATCTCATCTATCATCTCTCTCATTCTCTCTCTCTCTTCAGCCATTGTTGCTCAAAGAGGAAGGAAGAAAAGCTTAAAAAGGTAGGGGAAAATGATCTCTAATGCTCAAATTCCATTCATTAAAGTTGTCCCTTGAGTAATGAGCTTCATTTTGATGGTTATAGCTTGTCTATTGGTGTTGGTTTGTGATTTCAAGAGATTGTGAAAGTTGAAGCGATAAGTGAAACCAACCTATCTATCAAAGTTTTGTGCTAAATGGAGTAGTTTTGAATATCTGGGATTTATTGGCCATTTTCAAAAAATGATGATCATTGGACATTTGGCATGTTATTGGTATGGAAATGGTATATTTGAAATGTGTATGGATAGATAGGATTGATTGTAGAGTGAATGATTGAGTTTAGAAATGTTGGAAATTTAGTGTTGAATGTTGCCAAAACCAAAGCATGATAATGGAATAGGATTTTGGTGGATTTAACATGTCCATTGGATTCCTTGAGTGTTTTTGTGTGAGGATAGCTTTGGTTGAGGTTTTGGGTCCATTGGTAGCCTTTGGTAAAAATTCTGGAAAACTGTCATTTTGTCTGTATTTTCTGGGATCTGATATGGTCACTCGAGTAAGAGATGAACATCACTCGGGTATGGTTGGGTTCCACTAGAGTGATTCAGTGAAATTCTTCATTTTCCATCCCTTTCCTTTCAACGCGGTCATTTTATTTTGTAATAGTAATAAAGATAATAACGAATAGAAAAAAATGAATGGCCTGATCTGATCGTGTATCAACGGCCAATACCAAAGAGCAAGAATGTGTCTTTATACTCACAAGCATTCCGTCTTACTCGAGTACAAAGGCCAGTACTCGAGTGCTTCTCTTCTTTAAAATTTATGTTTACTCTCGGGTTCTCACTTCTTGAACTTTACTCTCTAGTGCTCGAGTGAACCATTTGGCTATCACTCGAGTGAGGTTCAGTGTGCTCGAGTATCCTTGTCTCTAAAAAGCTCTTGTGCTCTCAGGTGCTCACTCGTTATCCTTCACTCCCTGGTACCCGAGTACAGACCATACCACCACTCGAGTGAGGCTGTCTTCACTCGAGTGTCAGTAACCCATCACTCGAGTGAGGCCATCTTCACTTGAGTGAAACAGTGAAAAATGTCAGTGTTTGTGCTTCCAAAAGGGGATCCCTGGGGTAGTTCTTCCAACCCTTTAGGGCTTTTATTAAAGGCATATATGAGTGTTAAAGAGACAGTAATGATAACCAATTTAAGTATTATTAAGATATTAAGTATTGGACTAAGTGGTAACACATTGTCCTTAATCATGACTTTAGGATTTGATATTTGCCCGGAGCAAAGAAGGCCTGTGCCTGCTGAAGAACGGAAAGACCAAAGTAGTAACACTTTATCCTATGTCATGTATATTGCATTGCTTGTATGCATTAGTAATTGAATATAGTGAGAGGATGTGACGAAAGCCCGGCCTTGAATACAGATACAATGAAGGGAATGTGGCGTAAGCCCGATCTCGAATATAGATACAGTTGATAGGACATGGCGAAAGCCCGGCCTTGAATACAGATGTCGTGAGGGAACATGGCGAAAGCCCGACCTTGTATACAATGAAGGGGATGTGGCAGTGTGTCCAGCCTCGAATGTTGATTGCTGAATTATGATATATGTTTACTTGATTTGTATATATGCATCATATTCGTAAACTGTTGCTACTAGGATTCTCTAGAATCTCATTCTTTTCAAATAACATTTTTAGACAGGGCAAGCGGATCAAGGAATAAGCAAGTGGATAAGGGCGATTAGGACTGTTAGCGGTAGTCTTACTTAGATATTTTGGTTTTATACTGAGCTGGTTATCATTTTGGATAAATGTATATATATTGAATAGATTATAGCATTATAGTTTTGTGTAATCCCTGGTATGGATACTGAGACAGGTAGTAATGCCCTTAACAATACTTTGGATTAATGTTATTATCTCGGGTGAACTTCGGGAATTTGCTGATACTTTGATATTGTATATGTGATAGACCGAATAGGCCGATTGTTTTTATGAACGAAATGAATGGAGATCTATTTGTACAAGTGTTGTAAAAAGTTTGAAATTGTTCTGGATCTCTTATTCGATTGTTAAACACTAATCCTGGCCTTGATCGTGATGGGGGTTATAGAGGGGGCATGGATGTTCCTTTGAATCTGCCTCACCGTAGCACCGTGAACCCATGTGTGATCTGGGAGGGACATGAATACGAGGGGTGTGACAAATTACCTTTGCACATTATATATTGAGATAATGTTTTGTTACTGAGATTTCCCCAAATCTCAACCATTCCTTCCATGGCATACATCAAGAGCAAGTACTTCTAGGGGCAAGAGCATTGTTGTTGGTGAAGTTGGAAGAAAGTTGGAGTTAAAGGAGTTAAGATAATATTTGGTTTAAGTGTTAGTGATCTATATAATAATTTTGTTAAGACTTAGGATATTTTGGTAGCTTTATGTGGCTACATATTTTGTATATGTGTATATACATAAACATAGAGATGAACATAGTAAAGATAGTATCTGTCATAGTAGTAGTAGTATGAACGTTCATAGCATGGGGTAGAAACAATATGCCATACTTACATAACGAAAAGGTAATAATACCAAGCACGATAATTAAATCAAAGATGGACAATTGTATGTTAACAGCCCATAGTTTAACCAGCAAAAAACTAGGCTTATAGCGGAGCAATACTCTGATAAAATTAAATAGAGTTAATGACTGATGAATCATAATGAAGTTTGTGAATCACTAAATAATTGTTTTGGAAAATTTTAAATTTTTCAGAAAATCACATTCTTTTATAGGTTCGAATCATGTGTTTGAGCTGAGTTTTTAACTATTTTCAAAGGTGTTTTTTCCCCATGATTGAAACCTGGCTTAGTGGTTCGAATTCACGATAGATAAAGCTCATCTGTAGAAATAAGGGTGTTACATCCCTCACTTGCAGGTCTGGCAAGCACTCCGTGTTGAGGATTTGGGTCAGAGGTTTTAGTTGTCGGCCATACTGTGTATGAGCAGTTGTTGGTGAAGGTGATTGTAGCTGCTAAAGCTCCTACATGTATTTAGGATATATATGGGCATTTAATTAGGATTAGAGAATGAGTATGAAGATAGGCGAGTAATACACACACACACATATAGATATATTAAAGAAATGAGGAGAAAAGTAAGAATGCGAAAGAAATTAGTGGAAGGTAAAAAGAGGTATATAAATGTGAACATGCCATAGAAGAAGAGGAAGGCCAAAGTAAGTGAGTGTTTGGAGGTATTTTTGGCCTAATCGCATGGTTATAAGTCCAATCGCATTTGAAAGTGTGAGAGAGAGATATGAAAAAGATTCATCTAGAGGGACAAAGAGAGAAAGAGAGGGATGATGGGAGTTTGGGGGGGGGGGTGGGCAGGAGAGAGAGGGAGAGAGGAAAAAGGAGGTGATGTGAAAGTGAGGGAGAGAGAGACGAAAAAGAGAAGGATAAAGGAAAGAGATAGGAGAAATATTTATAAGTATCATCAAATTTATATTTTTTTTGATTCTAAATATAAAACATAATTAATTTTTTAGAGATATTAATAAAACTAATTAAGTTACTTGAAAATATTTATATTTATAATTTTTTTCTGAACTATTTTGTCTAACTTATAAACTAACATATAATCTAAATATACTAACTCTAATGTTATTTTTCCACCCTATTTTATGGGACATATGATCCAATTAGTTGTGTAATATTATTTCATCAAATTATATATTTTGTTATTGTCAAATTTTCCAACTTTAACTTTTATAATTTATAATTTAATTTCTGTCTTACTATTATCATAAAAGACATTTATACTAAAGCCAATCCAAACAAGTTCTACTTTTACAAAAGTCATTTATACAATCACCAATACAAACATAAATCATATTACACAATTTAATTTTTACTAAAAATAAGATTATCAAAAATTAAATTAAAAAAATATTTTTATAATCTCTATTTCAAAAGCATAATAACCCACACAACATAATGGGTATTCATAGTAATGACGTGATGTTGGGAACGAGGAGGGTACATATTCATAGAGGCAGGACGGCCCTGTTACGTGTCCATGATGGATTTGTATCCCTTCCTCTCCTTTTTAACTTTTTCTTTTATAATTATTGGTTTAAAATTAGAATTCATGACTTAAATTTAATATTTTATAAAATTATTATTATTTTATATAAAAATATGTGAATAATTTTAATTAAACTGTTAAATTTTCATCTAACTTTGTATAATATTTTAATTTGATTCTTTAATTTTATAAAATTTTGTTTTGATTTTCTAACCCTAACATTACACACTTTGTCTCAAATGATAATTTTTAATGATTATTGTTATTTTAAAAATTAAATTTAGTATGTCAAGGTTTGAAAACATTTTATTAACATTTTATTACTTAACTTATTATTTCTTATTCCTTTACTCAACCATATTTTTACCTAAGTATTATCAGTTCTTATAATAAATCTGGTGTTTACTATAAATAATTCAAATTTTTCTACGGCTTTTACTATTGCTAAAACTTCTTTCTAGTTAGAATGATATTTAGTCTGTGAATCATTAAATTTTCCACTTGAATATCTTGTTATTTTTTCTTGTCCATTATGATATTCATGATATAAAATTGCTCTCCAATAATTATCTAATGCATCTATTTATATTATCCATTTTATATTTTCAATCATAGGTATAGTTAAGTTTGGTCAATTTTGACATAATAATTTTATTTCTTCTACTATTTTCTATGTTTCTTTATTCCATTTCCATATAGTTTTTTCTCCTATTAATCTTGATATCTTAGCAGTTAATTTCGATAAATTTGGTATATAATTTCTAGTCTGATTTATTAATCTTAAGAATGATTGTAATTATTTCTTATTATTTATTTTGGGAATTCTAAAACTTTCGGACTTATATGTTCTTATAATTCTTTTCCATCTAGTGATATTATTTATCCTAAAAATGGTATTTTTGTTTTTCTTAATTAAGCTTTCTTAGGTGATATGTCCAGTCCTTTTTCTTCTATTAACCTACTAAATTGTTCTAAATGGTCTTCATGTTCTTTTTCATTTTTCAAAAATATTAAAATATCATCTATATATATTATTGCAAAATCTCTTATTGGTAATAATAATTTTGATACATATTTCTAAAATATACAAGGGCTATTGTGAAATCCCATGGGTAATGCATTCCACTCATATAATCTTTCTGATGTACTAAAAGCTGTATATTCCTTACTTTCTTCTTCTAATTTAATCTGAAAAAAATCCTGATTTGCAATCAAATTTGCTAAATATTCTTTTTCCTCTTATGAAGTTGAATAATAAATCCATCTTTGGTATTGGGTATCTATTTCTCATAGCTAATTGATTTAGTTTTTATAATTTATAACCATTCTAGATTTTCCTCTTTTTTCTTCACTATATTTTATTACTATCATTCTTGGTCATGAATATTCTAATATACTTTCTCTTATCAAATTATATTTTTTTTCATTTCTTCTATATTCATTATGAATTCTTTTTTATCTTGTTCAGTCCATGGATAGGGTTTATAATTTATTTCTTTACTATAATCTTTCAACTCTATTTTTGCTAAAGGTTTAGATTTATTCCAATGAATTAATGGATTTTCACTATAATTTTCTATTAACCTTTGTTCCATTTTATTTACTTCTAATATTGCTAAGGTTGCTACCATATGTTGTATTTCTATAGGTTTATGATTCTGTAAAAATTGTACTTCATGTTCGTTTATCTTTTTATGAAATTTTTCATCTTTTCTCCTATATAGTCTAGTTATTCTTATTCCCCATGCTTCATGTTTACATGGTGTTGTTAATATCAAAGCCTTTTTTTATCATATGAATTGGGTAATATTGTTCTAAAAAGTTTAATCCTAATATTACATCACATGATGGTTCATTATATTGATTTAATTCTTGTATCATTAATTCATATTCTCCTATTTGTATATTAATATTTTTTGCTCCTAATTCTATCATATGAACTTCTTTTTCAGCACTTTCCATTCTTAATATTCTATTATTTTTCTTCCATTATTCTAGTGGTAAAACATTATATTTTGCTCCTGTTAAATTTGCTCGTGTATCTACTAGTGCATGATATTTTCTAGATCTATATTTTTTATAATTAAATTTCTCTAAAATGTAATATACTGCTCTCATTTTAAACTCTAGATAATGTGTCTAATTTATTCTTAAATTTAGATTTTATATCATTCCTTTGAACTCTATCTTCTATAGCTCTTCTATATTCTTCAACAAAATGTTCTGGATTGTTAAAATATATTTTTTCATATTGATTTATTTTTGTTATTCTATTTATCAAAATTTTTATAAAACTCTTATCATTTGTTGGTATTTTTATCATTTGGTTTTCTTTGTAATAATACCATTCATTATCTTCATAAATTCTTATCCTATCCATTAAATTCTAGCTAATATAGATAATTTATTCTTAAAATATCTTTTTTATTCTTCTCTAGCTTCAATCCTTCTTATCGCTATATTATATGTTAAGGGTACTTCTCTTATATGATTTTGAATTATATCTTTTAATATATCTTTTTCTTTCTGATTTTCTTGATCTAATTTCTTTATCATTAATCTCATTATATTTTTACTTACTCCAGGAACTTTTATTGCTCTTCCATTTCTTACATAACAAGTAGGACATCCCCCGCGCTCTACGCGGAAGCAAATACTACTTCACTATACATCATGCACAGACCTGACAATTGTCTAATGACAAAAAAAAAAAAGTACCTGATATCATATTTGTTCAATTTGCTAACAACAAACTTGCATAAGAACACATGCAGAACACAAAACCTTCATTGCTCTTACAAAAGACATAACATCATTTTAAAAAAGGGTTCACAACCCAACAATAAACCTAAGTTCACAGACATCAATTTCCTAGGAAACATGTAAACAAAAAATGTCCATGTCATGTGTGTAGCCATTTTGTGATGTGTAATGAAACAAATAGAGATTGGAAGAAGACCTTTTCAAAAAATTACATGAAACATTTGTATATGTACATTGACTTCATAACATCTCACATATGCCGGTCTATGTGTCTGAATATCTCCCTGTAAACAACATTGGTAGTTGTGTTTTTTTGCTGATTACTCCCATCATGTATAAGAATTTTCAAACCTGCAATATCCTTCACCCTTGATAATGCTACGTATAATTGGCCATGTGTAAACACTGGATTTGATAGGTATAAACCAACTTTTTGTAAAGTTTGCCCTTAACTCTTATTAATTGTCATCGTAAAAGACAAACCAATAGGTAATTACCTTCTCTTCATTCGAAAAGGGAGACTACTGTCTGAAGGATTCATATCCATCCTATGAATCAAAACCTTTTGATTTGGGTTTGACCCATTTAATGTTATTGCTTGAATGACATTTTTTCTAAGAAGTGTGATACGTAACCTGGTTCCGTTGCATAAGCCACTAGCTTGATCTATATTCCTTAATAGCATTATAGGTACTCCAACCTTGAGATTAAGATTTTGTCTAGGCAAACCTGAACAATTAATTGTATTCAAGAACTCCGTGCTGTACAGATCTTCAAATCTATCAACCTCTTGAGATGTCTTACAAATAGTATCGAAACTATAACACTCCATCATGTCACCAGGTAATAAAGAGCACATGTATTCATTTACATGGTTGACACTCTCAATTGTAGGGCATAGAATTGCTCGGCTAATGAAGTAATTTGAATTACCTAGATTTTCCAGCAAGCCGGGGTATGTCGCTGCCACAATAGCATGCATTGGATCTTGACTATTTCGAATAAGGAATTCTTCAGGAATGTCAACCTCTGCAATACCATCATGTGGCAAACCCAATTTACCGTCACCTAGTTGAAGAAGCCATTGAGAGAACACTTGTAATTTATGAATGTCTGGATTAAATGAAGAAGATAGTCTCATGTTCTTTGTGAGGTGGAAAATTTTACATGCATCCCACAAGTATGATGAAGTAATGCAAGCATCCACTATAGTAGCTCTCGACCCCATTGGAATAACAAGTAACAGTTGGCGAAAGTCACCACCCATCAATACAATCTTGCCACCAAATAGATCATTGCAGTGCATAATATCCTTTAAACTTCTGTCAAATGCTTCAATACAAAAGTGTTGAACCATCGGTGCTTCATCCCATATTATCAATTTAGTGGACTTACTCAAGTCAGCCAACATAGAATTTTGTTTAATATTGCATATGGAATCTTCGTTAACTACAATGGGTATTGCAAACCTCGAATGAGCTGTCCTTCCAGATTGTAGCAATATGGCTGCAATGCCGCTGGACGCAACGATCAGCACTATTTCACCTTTAGACCGAAGTACTGAAGTAAATGCACTCCATAAAAAAGGTTTTCCCAGTTCCTCCATAACCATAAACAAAGAAAAATCCACCAAGACGAGCGTTCAATGTATACATTACTGAATCATAAACAACTTTTTGCTCTGCATTCAATGAATTTATTATTTTCACTGACTGTGTGCGAAGCTCAACTTTATTGTAATTTAATTCCTGGCAAATCAAATGATTACCAACATCAACATGACGCTGATAAAGGTAGTGGAAGGGAATGAAATTCTGAGATGCTTTTTCCATTCAACTGCAATAGACTTTCAATCTCAGATAAGGCAGCTTGCTGTTTTTAAGGTACTGATATGTCTATCCCTACATAAGTGAAAACTTATCAGTTAGAACAAATGTGTATAAAAAAGGTTAATAAAAGAGAGCTGCAAGGAATATGAACATACTTGAAGCCATAGGATCATCATGTAGGATGTATAATAGGTCTTCTGATAGAATTTGAGAAATCTTATTCCAAACAACCTCAGGCCGACTTAAACAACTACACAATAACATACTGACAAACATGCTACTTAGTAAACGACCTATTGCCCACACTGAAGCTTCCTTTAAAGCAGAAATAAATTCAATGTCATCATCTAATAATCCCAATGTAATACATGCAGAACGATAAGTTGGATGTACAACACCATCGACTGTCCTAATAGCTTCATAAGATGAAGGAAATTTGACTTTAGTCAATAAAATCCTTAGGAAGTATAGTTCTTCAGATGAAGGTGAAGTATGTGTAAGTTGCCCAATAGCAAATCCTCTTTTTCTTTTTTTCCATATTCTTTGCCTCCGATGATACACATAGTATTTTGGGAGTTCATAATAATATAGGGATCAAATCATCATCTTTGTTTTGTTTCATCCATGCAAGAAACACAGACTCACAAACTCTAGGCTTGTCTAGAAGCTCAGCCACATTATCAGTGTTAGAATAGATAACACATTGTTGGTTTGGTAGGTGAAAACTTAACCTTTCCACTGGTGGGAACCTATGATGAATATCAAAACCAAATATACGCTAAGCTGCCTCACATGCAGAGATATAACGAAAATTATAATATTGTTGAATCTCATCCAATGATGTTTGAGGATTGCCATTTTGTTCACTATCATAAATTGAGGCTACTACACGGTCATTATCTTTACTAATATACTTGAATAGGTACTTGATTGCAGTAGACTGATTGCATTTTTTGACATTGATGTGCGCATGAAACATGGACAATAATGTAGGATTATATGGAACTACAAACTTGTTATCCAACATAATTCCTTTCACTTCAATAGACTTTCCATCATCTCTTCTTCTATATGTTGGAAACCCTTCATGCACAACAATTGTTTGTTCATTAAATTTCTTAGGAAAGAACTTCTTGCATTTTTTATCCACCATACATTGTGCTTTAGGATTGAGATGGCCACAAGGAGAATGCATTATGAATTTCTGTACCAACTCATACAACGGAGGATTAGAATCCACATCTGGGATTTCAGTGGAAATAATTTTGTCAATATCAATAGGATCTTTCAACTTGTCACATTCTGCAAGCCATATAAGGATATGTGCATGTGGCAAGCCTCTTTTTTGAAATTCAATCGTATAAACATCTATAAGAAATGGGGGAAAGTAAATAGTTATAAGTTAATAAGTGACATAATGGAACTATTGCAAATGAAATTAGTAAAAACTGGCATTACAGAAGTTACCCTATGTAAATGTACCTGCACGAATGTTGCCAAATATCTTCTTTTTTTTAATAACCTGCATTAAAGCTCTCAGTTTGAGTTTGAAGATTCTAGATAATATATTAGCTCTGTTTGCAGCAGACAGTGAAGCACTTTGGCAGTATCTTGATATTTCAGGCCATAATGGGTTGTATGTAAACATTATGAATAGATCCGGATACCCAGCAAATCTACATATTGTCATCGCATCTTGATAAGCCTGTATCATGTAATGTGCTCCACCAGTAAATAAAGAAGGTAGAACAATGCACTTTCCAGTAGCTGCAGCACTTCTTTCCCCACTAAATAAAGCATATGATAAACCTTGGTACATGTCCGCACGGAGTTCTTTTTGATGTGTCCTAACCCATAACAACCGTTAAGCCTCAATTATTGTATATGCATCAACCACAAATTGTTGAAAAAGCCTTCCAGAATGCAAAATAGTTGACACTTCATCATCTCTATCCATTATCTTATAAATAAAGTATTCTCTCATACTAACTCATTTCTTCATTTTATTGGGTTTTGTTATGTCATCTTGAAAATGCTCAACATCGTCTCTATAACCATCTTCTCCTCTAGGAAATAAAAGAGGGTACTGCAATGGAAGATATGATGGATGTAACTCATGTAACCTTTGAGGTGTACCAGAAAACTCCTCAACAATAATGTCTCTTCGCTGAAAATTGATATCAATATCTCCAACTATCAATGCTGCAACTTCAGAAGCGGTAGTTAAATTATGTGTTCGGCCATCATGTTGTCTGTTACTAATTAAACGTAACTTCAACCTATGAGGATGAGGTCTACTAACCATTGTAGACGCCATCCTATACTGTTTCACGAATGGATTAAATTCGTCTAGAACATTCTTAATGGCATCCACAATGACCGAATTGATGGTTGAGTCCTTCAAGTGCTTACTAGGAAAGAAGGAGCATATTAGCATTAGATAAACAATATTAATTACAATTGCATAATCATCTTCAAAGTTACATAAGAATATATACTATATGTACCTCACTGAATAAATCCTATTCTGAACTTCATTCTCGGTGTCATAGATATACAACTATGAGTACACAGGTTTCGATCCAGGTTCAGGTAAAAGACTACCTATATGATGGTAATTGAGGACAGATAGAACAAATGTGTACGATCCACTACCATCATTTTTGGCGTGATCGATTTTCCCACCCATCGATGTGAATGCAAACATGTTGCTGTATGACCTAATGTTTGCATGAAAATTCTTAGACATGTTAGACTTTTTATCAAAGAATAGATCATACAATAATGACGGAGGCTCTTTGTTTTTCGGAAGCTTTACTTTTCCTCCATGGCAACACATTGTAAAAGTTAGATGAGCTGCATTCTGTTGATTGTGAATCCTTTCGTTAAACCACATCTTTGCACCACAAATTTGGCAGACATAAGTAGCATCTCCCTCATCAATGTATTCTACAACATTAGATACAACTATCAAATAAAGCATATACTTGTCATTACTAACCTGTTACAACTAATGTTGAAAACTTTTTGATTACAAATCAATAATTAGTGGTTGCTTTCTTGTTCTCGTTTGAATTGTATTTTTTGAGCTAACACCAACCTCTACTACTCTATCATCAATATCAGAATCTGAACAGAACATTAGGAGCAAGTACTGCATAAAAAGTGTACATATGCTTATCGTCATAATTATATGAAATACCTTGTGCTAAATCTGATTGCCTGTCACTAGTGTCATTATTAGAATCTAAATCATCGTTATATGCAAAGTCAATATTTTGATAATATTGTTCAATACCTATTCATTAGCAAAGAGTATATGTAATTATTCAAACCACAGAAATTCCAAGTTATGCCCACCATCAAAATTCCATATCCTAAAAATAGTACAATATGAGAATACAAATCATTTATTTGTGAAGCCCATTAACTAAAATTCCCTTAATGATCCTTTCAAAAATGTATACACATAACCCTTCAAGATTACTGAAATGTGCACTCAGAAAAAGGCAATGGTGTGAAGGCATGTGTAAGAACACAATACATTTAACATTTTTTATATTAATCATTGGAGTAGTAGAAACTGGTTTTCTTATTATGAATCATAATGGATGACAACCTGCATGTATTTGTGGAGATCGATAGTTGATTAATGACTGCTGTGTTATTGTTGATAAATTGGTGAATGAATAAAGTTCGGTTGATGCATGTATTGAAGTACTGTCTGCAATGATGTATTTCATATATGAACCTGTACATATATGGAGGACTAGTAATACTTAGTATAAAAAATGAAAACCTTTGATTAACATATGTAGCGGTGAAGTTTACATAACAATCAATACTTATTTGAATGCATTTAGTAGAAAATAGAAATTTTCTTAATTAAAATCCATAAACCTTTACAGAAACATTGGCCTAGATTAACTATAAACACATATAGGCTGAAAATCAGCTTTTTTTTGTCAGGCTACTTTTTCACCTTCAGTATATGAATCAAAAGAAAAATTCAAGCGGCGAGTAGCATCAAATGCATGTAAAAGTTTGCTTGTACTAGTTGATGAACATGTGGAAATTGTGGTAGATTGGGCATAATCTACTTCCATTGAGCAAAATCTTTGGCTTCGGCGTCTAATGGTACTATTTCTGAAGTCCATCTCCCCTGTTTAGATGCATTTAATAGGAAACAGAAGAATTATAACATGCCATGAACCTACTAGTAATCATAATAGAAATTGACATACCGGGACTTTTGAAAGATTGAAATGGTGATTTATTAGTATCCACCACATTTGTGATATCTTGAAAAACGCTCCTTCTAGCCAGTTCTTTATAAAATTTTTTGACTCCATTATTTAATAATAGTTGTTTCTTTGGAGGCATCTTCAACAAACATGTTAAGGGAAGTAAATGGCTAGAGTAATATATATATGGACGAAGAAATTGTAGTACAGTAAGTTTAGAATAGATTGTGTTAGTAGAATGATCAAAACTCGTATTCTTGCAACCATTCACTAATGAAATACTAATAGAAATGATGAGATTACTACTTCTTTTATGAAACAACCAACAGAGATGGAGCATGCTTTTAATTTGTGAAGGCTTTTAATTTCCATATTCAGTATGCGATTTGTACCAAAACTGACATCCCCTTTGATTGTTTAAGCATCTTATGCATGATGAAGTTAACTATGAGCTAAGATTCCAACTGTTTCTAAATTTAAATTGTCCCTGATTGACAACATGAGACAAATAAGCCAGCAAAAAAAATTAAGCGTTATGAAATACCAATAAAGAAGAATTCAAAAAAACAATATCAGAATTGCCATATATAAGATCTAAAAATGAAAGAGTTTAGAGCTTGAGTGACAATACCAAAACTCTCTGCTTCAAATCATGATTACCAACATTTATATAAGCATGTTAAAAAAAACAGTAAGGAAATGAAATAGAAACATGTTTCAACATTATATGATATGTAATAAAGAATGTGATTAACCTTGTCTTTATCTAATGGCTACCATTTTTTTTAAAAGAATAATGTAAGCAAATTAGATATGAAAATGTTGAAACATTATCTTTAGCATGTAAGCAAATTAAAGAATATTCGAAAGTAACAACACGAAAGCCCTCTGATTGACATTATTATTATTAACCTTATAACTGAGATTACATGATAAGCCATACCACAATGTCATGCCATGTAAGGGGACAAAATGACAGGTATGAAAGAGAAAGTGTTTAGAATGTGATGAATTTTAGGAGTGGTTAGATATGCTAGCACCATTTAGTATAGGTACATTAGAATTGTACATTGACCATGCAATTACTCTTAGGAACTTTCAATTAATGTTTTCATGATATGAATAAGATGAGGTCAGCCAAAGCATTTAGTAAACCATTGCCAATGTTATTCAAAAAGGCATCTCAAGATGCTTGACCAATGACCTTCTGAATTTTTCCACAGAGTAGAACAATTTTTGACAATAACTCTTTAAAGTAAAAGCATAAATGTTAAAAATAGAACCAATTATGAGAAAACAGTTATGAAACAAAATAATGAATATAATGAACAATTTATACCAACTCATAATGCATGTATAGTTACCGAAAATATTTTGTTAAATATTGTCCCAAGTGACTGAAGAAGGGAACTCAACATGCTTCACCAATTACCTTGTGATTGTTGACCTCAGTTTGGAATAATTGTTTCAACTTGTAATGCAATGGAATTCAAGATAGTCGAAGACTTAATGTTCTTCAGTTAGCATGAAAAGATGTTGGTGTTGATGATGATTTATCAAGATTATACATGTTTGTTACCAATTATTATGGGGAAGACCTTAGGACAACACCATACTAACATGATAGCAGAAAACTTGCATCTTAATGAAAAGGAAGAAAGAAATCATACTACAAATAAACACTACCAGACCAACCAAAAAAAAGAAGCTGAGGGAAAGAGTTTGAATCTTGAGTGACCATAGTTAAAACCTCTTAAAGAAAGCATTATTATTACCCTTCACACCAGCAGAAATAATTAGGCAATATAATTTGGGAAAAAATTCAGTTTGAATACAAACAACCATCAATATTAATAGGTAGCCAATTCAATAACAACAATGGTAGCATGTTGCACTATGTCAACATAAAGAACTTCCGAAAATATTAAAAATCCAAAAAAAAAGTCTCATAAATAATCTATAAAAGTTGCTGATATGACAGAAGGAATGCTGCATATGAAACAATCATACCAGTGAAAATGCAGCATATACGTTGAATGAAGGCAGAATATGAGTGCTCCAATAGTATAGGATAGAACTAATTGCTGGAAATGAAAGGCCAAAGCTTAATACTCCTCATCACCTGTTGATGACAATCTTCAGATAGCAACGTTCATGGATGGTACTGGAATGCCAAAAGCTTCATCATATACAATTTGAAGATGGTTAGATGTATACAATGTTCCAATGCTACTGAATCCATCCAGTAAGATATAATTGAAATCCATAAACAATATATCTACACCCTCACATCCTATGGCAACCTACTATCTTTCATAAAGTTAGCCCAGTAACAGTGCAAGGCTAGTAGTGTGGAAGTGACATTAAGTGATGTTTGAGATACATCATTATCTCTATGCTTGCTGAAAAATACAGAACCTATTGAGGCTACAAAACCTAACAAAATCTACAATTATGAAAGAGATCTGCAATATATTTTGTTATATGATGCAAAGATAATAAACAATACAGTACATCATATACCAAAACCTGAGTACAACTACTATAGGCCTATTACAAAAATTATTTAAATCCACAATTGCATAACTTATATAATTCACAAGGAACCTATGTGTATAGTTGGAAGACCAGAATGTTGAAAAAGGCATACTATGGCTTGTACACCAATATTATAGTACTGCTGTCATTAATTGTATGTATATGTCAAGTAATAGAACTCACCTTGAGGTCAAACATGTTACACATATCAATTCTGTCCAGAGATGATGCATCAAAGGTGCTCCTTAACAATTAGAAAAACATACAATGTTGTCCAAAGTGGCTGAATCATCTTATCCAAGATATTCACCATTTTAATATCAGCTATCCTCTTTCAATATATATAAGTTTGAAAACAATTCAACATGACTTAACCACATCCAGTAGTATTCAAAGGCAACACCTTCAATATACACACTTCAAAAGCTCCACTCATTCATAAGAAAACGAAATTACCAAGAGTCCTTATTCATACCTCAACAGGGTATATTTGAATCATCCCACTGCAACCTTACTCTATGATAAAGAACCTTCTTATCTTGATGGCAATTGCATACATAAGGACTTCAAACCATCACCAAATGAAGTTATTATATGGCTGCACATAATTTATGACTACTGTGAACACAAATCCAGATTTTAATACTTATATTTATGGCCAGAACATGCTGTCAGTATATAAAAATCCACAGATGCATTTTCAACTGAACTTTGCCAATAATAATGTAGGAATTTGACTACAACAGGATAACTTTGTCATATTAAAATGATAAGAAGTACAATAGGACTGTTAACATTACATGCCCCTCATATACATATCTTGGTGGTAGCCTAATATGATTCAGAACAAAAGGACTTACAAATGACAATATCAATCCAAGACGGTCTCATATCGTCCACTAAATGGCTAAAAAGGAGAACTACATGTGATGGAAAGGGGCATTTTACATTACACACATAGAGAAATATATTGCAAGAACAGGATGACCAAAACGTTAACTAATACAGCCTACATAGAAATAAACTACATAAGATACTAAAGGTAATAGATCAATCTACTCAATTCTTTTCCTGCTTAATTGACTTCAGTAGTTTTGAATAAGTTTTTGCTGGAGAATCTGGTCCAAATGTGACACTCTTTGAACCCTGAGCAGAAGGTTTTTTGGATGAAACCTTCCTCTTCCCCTTCAAAGGAAAAGCAGGGATGGCATCAGAAGCAGGAACACTATCTAACTCAATAGTCTGGAAACTTTTTGAGAGCATAATGTAATATCCCAAAAAGTGATTAAGGGCTAATGACTTTAAAAGTGGATATAATTATTGTTGAATAAACACTTTTGGAGAATGTGTGATGGGAATTTGGATATTTTAATGATTCCAATGGCTTCCTTGTGAAAATTCATGTGGGGAGAGTGTTTATTGTGAAATTGGAACCATTGGGAACAATCGTGCTAAAGTTGAAAACTCTGTCCATTGAAACTCTGTACAGGGCAGCCAATTTGTATGGACGTTTTAAATAGGCAAATGGTGTCTAAAAATTCTGAAATGTTCCAGTATTAAATTTCACATGTCAAGCTTCAAAATGAACATATAATTTGTATCATTTTGATTTGTGACCTAAGAGTTTTGGATTTTTGAAGTTTGCCCAGCGAAATTAATTATTTTCTGGAACAGTATGCAAAGATTGAAATTCTGGGAATTTTGTGGTGATTTTCAGTAATGGCCAATATTTTTCCTATGAAGAAGACTTAAATATATTTCATTTAGCTTTGGAATCACCTCATTTCGATTTTTCTAGAATTAGTTATGATTTTTCAAAGTTTGGGCAGAAAATCCGAAAATGGGAATTATGACATCATCTCATTAAAAGATGATGTCAGCATGGATTATTAATCAAATTGCTCATCTTCTTCAGCCATTTCACGCCATTTCCAGCTGAAGATAGTGAGAGAAAGTTGAGAGCTCTTAGAGAGAGAAAGAGGAGAAATCTCGCAAGGTAAGCCGATTTCTCCGACGATCTAGCTCCTAATGCGTATAACCTTGTTCCTAAGCTTCTCTTCTATGTTATTTAAGGTGTTTGAGAAGACAATTTGGTGTTCAAGGGGCTAGGGTTTTCAGCCACTCTTGAGAAAAGCTAGAAGGAGCTTGAGGTAACTTCCAAACTTTCGTATATTGCTTATTCTGGCTGCTGTGGGCAATTTAATCGGTGAAATTTTGCCGGATTGCCATTGGTTTTAAAGTTTGGAAATGATGTGGCCTAGGGGTTATGCTGCCCAAATTGGGTCTTAATGTTAGTTGTAACCTAATGTAATGGTTAATAAAGTGGTTAGGAGTAGAAAGGAACGCGTTTACGGAGCCAAAATCGTAAAACCCCAATTTTTCCCGGAGAACATGTATATTTCGGCCAAGGCTGTAAATGGGTCTTAGAGTTGGATTTTCAATGATTTGATGATTCCATTGGATTCAGTGGGCGAAAATAGGTGGGGTTACAGTTGGGCATTTTTTCAAAAAAGGCCGAGAAAGCATAATTACGGAAACACCCCTAAAACCCTAAAAGTAGGGCTGCCAAGGGCAATTTCGTAATTTGACATTGAATTTGATAATTCTGAGTACGGAAATGGATTCCTTGGGCGGAAATATGTTAGGATAGCCCAGATTAGAATTTTGAGAAAAGTGCAACCGGTTCGGGTATGGCGGGCCCAGGCCGGGTCCCCGAGGGTATTTTTGTAAATTTTCATTATAGACTCATATAACCCTAAGTAACACTATGGAAGTGTCTAAATAGTGCATTTGGAATTGTAGGATTCGATATTTGTCGCCCTCGTGAGCCAACTGCGCTGAAGGACGTCAGGAAAGGATCAGGTAGTGACTCTCTCTCTCTCTCTTATACTATGTGTAATGCTCTGTATGTGTGTGTTATCACTGTTCTGTGATGAATCTTTGATGCTTCTGCGGTTACAGCTGGTGATAGCTGTCGTTTACAGCGCAAGCTGTCGTTTACAGCGCAAGCTGTCGTTATTGTGATTACAGCGTAAGCTGTCGTGATGGTGATTACAGCGTAAGCTGTCGTATTGTGTATACAGTCGTGAGTGCTGTCATTTGTGGTGAAAACCATGTATCTTTGAGATTGATGTTGCTGTTGTTGCTGGTTGTGATTTATATACATGCTTGGTATTTATACATTGTATGAGTGGTTTGTTACTACTGAGATTCTCTCGAATCTCATTCCTTCCTATGACTAACCTTTCAGACAGGGCATGTGGCTCAAAGGAGAAAAGGCCGACCTGGAGCACTTAGGACCCTTAGGGGTATAGTTGATTTTGGAATGTTGGTTATATCTTTTGAATTCGGGATTACTGTATAATCTGAAATATGAATAGTATATTCAATTTTGGATGTAATCCCCTAGTGGATACTTAAACCTCAGGTTATATATGTATAGAATCCGGGAGTTGCCGGGGAATTGGTTTTACACTCTGTCATACGTGAATGTAGATAAACTGCACAGGTGATTATATTCGAATTTTGAAATGGAGACCAGGAACAGGAAAGAGATTTTGAATGATTTTGTGAAAACCCTACCACAAAGTAGGAGATTGAAACGAGTTTAAGTTATCCGAAGGTCTCTAATCTACTTTAATTATTTAATATCGAATTATAATTACATGATTAAAGGCAGGGTGTTACACATAATGCATGTATCAGTAGCTGCTGAGCTATTATCTTCAACAGTGGCATTCCTCATGAAGATAAAATCCTCTTCCTCATCATTGACTAATTCACTTGGTTCTGCAGCCTAGTATAAATTGAAATTATAAAGGAGTTGGAAAAATAGAACATATATAACTGGTGAAGCCATATAATGTAGATTCAGATTCACTCTACCTGAGAAGTAGCTTCGTTGAACTCATCCATAAGGTCAGCACACTCAGCATACGAGGCAACTGATACACTTGAATTTGGGTGCTCCTTGTTGTACTTGTTCAATTTCATCTTAAGAAGAAATTTCTTCCCAATCAAGGAGTTAATTGTACTTGGGAACTCATAATTAATTGCATCCTATTTTTAAACATAATGAGTGGAGTAAAAATGTGTTTGGATTACTGTAGTAATTAGGAAAAAAGAATGAATAATCAGACCTCAGGAATATCAGCTTTTAGCTCAGCAGCACTTTTCTTCATAAGCTCACATGCATGCTTATCAAAGAGGACAATTGAGGCAGTTCCAGAATCATCGCCAATGAGGTAATTAAGCCTCAGCCTGCAAGAAAAAGTATTTATGTGATCTAATCATTTTCAAAAAAAATAAGCATAACTGAACACTACTATACTCTTATAAAAACACCATACTTTGATGTGATTTTACAGGGTTTCCCTTTTCAATAATTGCTGCCACATGAAGTTGTTCCATTATCAACTTTAGGTTTAGTGCCATACCTTACACACCTGTCATAAACCCAGTTGTGACAGGTTTCAAATTTCTTGAACTCATAAAGAACAACAAAATATTTCTCCTGCAGGAAATTGTACTTATGTTAAATTTGATAGCACACAAGTAAAGTTTACAAAGTAGAGACAAACACACCACTTCCTGGATAGGGATGTCAGATACTTTGATTCTCGGTGTGTTTTTCATAATGCTTTCAATAGCATAATTAGACTTCTAGGACTCCACACTTTGACTCAGTGAAGTAATCGTTGGAGATGGCAATTTCTTAGCACTGGGGACAGGTAAATATAAAGCCATCAGAAAATGAATGATAATTTCAGGAACGAAAAATAAACAAAGATGACACTATACATGGGATACCTAATAACCCATACCTTTGAATAAACTATTTAACCTCTGCAAACTTGCCATTCAAGTGGATCTTAGTGGCATGAAAGGAGCTACAAAGCTCTGGATGACCTTAATAATAGGTAGTATATTGAATTAGCAACCATTATATATTGTTACAGAAAACCATGGAAAACATGATAGCAAAGAGGAAACTAACCACTCTCATCAAAACCAACCCTTGCAAGCTGAGCAACCAACACTATAGGCTTCTGCATACCATTGAAATCGTTCATACAGAAATTCAAAGCATATTCATCATACAAAACCATCTGGATAGTATTCTCCCTGGCACATATACAATGTGGGACTTAATAGAATATAACAGAACATTGTTATACCAAGAAAAAAAATAAAGACGACATAGTCAATGTACCTCTCATCACTCAATATCAGTCGAATCTTACTCTTAACATCAGATCCTGAATGGTATTCCTCCAAAGGCCCAATACTCAGGACAAATCCAATGACATCTAAGAAAAAATGAATAAGTTCAATTTGTAGTAAATTGAGATAAGAAACATTAGAAAAATGAGAACTTACTAAATAAGTACATTGTATGTTTGTTAACAGATTGGGACAGTACATCTCTTATCGGAAAGAAGCTGAAAACAGAAAGAGGAATTGAAGTAGCCTCTTCCTTGACAAATATGGCCGAATTAAAAAGCAATTTGAACTTGTGCTTAGCAGCCTTGTAATCCTTCCTATTAGGTATGACCTCTAAATTTACAATAAAGTAAGATCTACCTTCCACAGGGTCTTTCTCATACTGCTTGAAGAGATACTTGTTCATTATTGAGTCTTCTATCTTACTACCCTATAGTCAGAGATGAAAAGTTTTATACTATTGTGGAATGACACATATCGAAGCCAATATATATAGCAAAGTTAAGTGAAACTACTGACCTCTTCATCAACCAGAAGGAAACAAATGGCATACAACTGAGTTGGTGAGTCCTTCTGGTAGCTATTCCACCTCCTCAGCACATGCACCATAGTTCTCCACATATCAGTGCTATCATCAATATCTTTGATCATAGAACATTTCCTAACCGCCATTGAAGATAGCAAATAAGATCACAATGTAAACATAAATGAAAGTGCTAAATATACACAAGACTGAAGAAGTTATCCCACTTATATAGAAGTCCTCTCTCCAACATAGTCAGCATTAAATATTTATGACATGCAACTAACTTTATTATTTGTTTATTAGTTTGCAAGGCATTGGTTTTAATGATATAGTCTGAAGGCATGGGAGATGAAGACTTAGGCATTAGGCAATTTAAAGGCATTCGTAGTATGATGCAACTATATTAGAGAGGTTACATGGCCATACCTTATTAGATATACATCAACTGTATGACCTACTAGCTGAGGTGTCAGAATAAGTAGGTACAACTTACTTCAATATAATGAAACCCGTTCTGCATTCAAAACATGTCAGAGGGAAAATCTTCAATATCACAAATGAAATGACAGTTTAGAAAAAGAAAATATGAAAAATGGCAGGAATATTGGATGTGGTCAGTGATGCTAACAGTTAGTATGATTTAGTAAAGGTACATTAGAATTACAGAAAGAAGATGCAACCCTGAAGGGTCAATGAAATCAAGTGACAATGTAAACAAAAACCAAACTGCTAAATATTGGGAAAATGCAAGAAGGAAGCATATGAATTTGCTGATTGTGTTCAAGAATTGATGAAAATGAGGTTAGCGAAGTCGTTAAGTAAAATAAAGTTGATGAAGTAAAAGAATAAATTACCTTCACAAATGACCTCATGAATTTTTCCACAGACCATAAGACAATATGGTTGAAGAAGTGGACTCAACATGCTATATGATAGAGCTCAATATTTATATCTCTTTATTAATTAATCTTAGGCTTTTGTGGGACTTAATTGAATATTTTGGGCATAATCAAGTGTTAATGTGAGACTTTAATGGAAGAATAATTTGGGAATTAAAGTGGTTAAATTGTTATATTTTTAATTAATATTTGTTATTCCTATTATTCTTTAATTGTGAACAAAAGATATTACCTTTGTGAATATAATTTTGTAGGTGATGATGTGGCACAACTTGAGTGGTAAAGGTAAAAGATGTTATTTTGGAGATTA
The DNA here is from genome assembly GCA_963210345.1 of Inga oerstediana. Classification (NCBI taxonomy): domain Eukaryota; kingdom Viridiplantae; phylum Streptophyta; class Magnoliopsida; order Fabales; family Fabaceae; genus Inga; species Inga oerstediana. The sequence goes on from OY723408.1 coordinate 28,033,715, forward strand.
ATAAAGGACAAAAGTGGACATCACAAGTACAGAATTTATTTTCACATTTTTTTTCTAAGAGGAGGTTAAATGAGTAAGGGCCTTGTTTGGTTATTGCAATTTTGTACATATCATAAAACATGTTTTCACCACTTTATCCAAACAAGGCACAACTCACATTTTAACCTAAAGATAATTGAAGAGGCAAAGACCATTGTGGTGTTGGGTGGCGGCTGAATTGCAATAAGGAAAGGGAGAGACCGAATGTGAAGAATTAGAAAGCAAAACGAATTGATGAACCAAACAAAGGCTGAACCAAGTGTGAAAATTAGACCTTGACCGAGTTGGAGAATTAAAGACAAGAAGGGAGTAGACCGAATTGGCTAGCTGGGCAAAGAGGAAGGATAAAGAAAAGGCTGCTGTGTTGGTGGAAAAGCTGGACCGATTGGGGCTGGAGTGTGAAAGGGGACCGAAATGCTGTGTGGAATAAATGGAATAGGGAAGAGGAGTCGACATTTTTGACCAAAGCACACAAGGGAATAGAGAAGAGAGGAGGCGGCTGTGCAAGGAAGGAGGAAGGAACAGCCGAAATGTTTGACTAGGCAGCTGGACTTGAAGAAAAAGATAACACCGAAATGGAAAAAGGGATAAAGGAAGCAGCGGATGTGTGTGAAAGGAGTATTTGCGTTGTGAGAATGAATTAAGGTGAGAGGTAACGAATGAGAAGGGGGTTGTGGCTGTGAAAGAAGTGGAGGCGTGAGTGCATTTGGAAGGGGCTGTTCGGTGCTTCCCTATTTCCATGGCTAATTCCTTCTTCAATCATCAATCTTCATCCTCTTCCTCCATGTGTAGCTAAGCTTTGGTGATTTCCTTGAGTTGGGTGATGGTTTGAGCTTCTAAACTTCAATGGAATTCCTTTAAGCTCTCTTTTTAGTTCATAATTATGTAGCTTGGTTAAGTATGTAATTGTGATCTAGATTGTTATGCCAAGTGAATTAACTTGGTTGTCGAGCTAGGAGTTGATTAATTAAGCTTTGTATGATTCATATTATGAGTAGGTTGAATTGTTTATTCCAACTTGGTTAAGTGGATTTAAATGATTAAATTGAATGTTTTGAATTGTTGTAATGGTAATTACAAGCTAGAATTGGAAGTTGGTTATTCATCTCCTTGAGTCACTATTAATTGGTAGTATTCATTTAATTGCTTCGGTTGAATGAGTTAAATGATTATTGCAAGTATGGAGCTAGTGGTATCTTAGTTCCATCCTCTTGACTCATTATGGAATTCATATTATTAGCAAGGAAGGAAGACTAAAACCCCAACTCAAGGGAATCCCATTTCATCATTATTCTAGTTTATTAACTTTACTTTATCATTAGTGTTAATTTCAATTCCTTTTGCTTCTTTGTCTTGAAAACCGAAAAATACAAAAATATTGCTTTAGCTTGATTACTTCATTAGTTTTAAAATCAAAGTCTCAAAAGGATTTCTCACAACTTTAAGGCTTTTTATCGCTTTACTACTTAGAAAATTGGAAATTAATCTCCTCACAAGAACGACCTAGGTTGAGCTACTACGCTACATTTTTAAACCTATTTTTATTTTGTGAACTCACACGACATGGGTTCATCAAAATTGGCGTCGTTGCCGGGGAGGATGATTACCAAGGTTTTAAGTAGTTAGGTGTTCTTTTCTGTTGTCATAGTATGTCTTAGTTTGGTAGGAAGTGTGTAGCACTCATTTGAATTTTGGCGAAATTCTGATTTTCGATTAAGACTGTCTTGCTGGAACTGAAATATTTGTGCCCAGAAAATTCTCAAACTTGAAAAGTTAAAGTTTTTTAGCATTCTAATCAAGACTAATAGCTTAAGCTATTAGGTCTGTTGGAATTTAGCCAAATTCGAAGGTTTGCTATACTTTTCTGAATTTTCTTTCTTTTTTTTGGTATTTTTCTAGGTTTTTCATTAGGTTTGTCTTTTTGGGTTTCCTTTGATTTTTCTTGGTTGCTAGCATGTTTTTGAGTTTGTTTTAGGTAATTTTTCATTGTTGGAGTGTTTGTTAGTAGTTTAGTCATTTTTCATATTCATAGTTGTTTTGCATTCCATTTTCATCTTTAAAAAAAATTGCATTTTGTTGCTTTGCTATCATGTTCTTAGTGGCCATTGTGTGGTTTACTATTGTCTTGTGGTGAGCAACTTTGCATTCTTCATCCTTGGGAAGCTCTTGGTAACACTACTAGAATGGAAGATCCTCTTTCACAAAGCTTTAAAGCCATGCAACATCAATTAGAGCTTGTTCAAGCCAAGTTGGAGAGTTTAGAGAGAGGTTCCAATAGTCAAGAATATGATTCATCCTTCCACAACCTATATCATGAACCCTACCCCCAACAATCTTTTCCACCACATCAACCTTTCAATAGTCATTCTTTCCCATCACAACCCCTATATGGACCTCAACATGACTTTTGTTTCCCACCCAACAACTTAAATTTTGACCCCATCCCTTCACCACAAGGACCACCCTATGAACCATCTCCTTTACACCATCTATCCTCTTACTCACCATACCAACCCTCATTTCAATCTTCATTCCAATTATTTAACCTACCACTTTGTGAACCTTCCCCACCATCCTACCTTGAACCTCCACCTCCATTTCATGACCCACAGCCTAGTGGATTGGATACCATTTTCTCACCTCATAACATGGATTCCCTAACAAGTGCCTTAACAAGAAAGTATGAGACACTCCAAGAGTAATACCTTCAATTACTCATGTATCAAGGACCAATTGATAGCTCTAAGGCGAGAGAAGAGCAATTGAAAGATATTGATGAATTCTTCAAGGCATACTATGATCACATGTTATGGGTAAAGACAGGAGGTGAAGTTGGAACCCCTTGGGCTCAAGACCTACAAAAGGAGGAACAAGGAACCCAAAATCAAGAGCTTTATGCTACTTCACATGTGGAGAGTTCTCAACCTTCAATGATTCCATCGAATGCATCTATCCAAGCACAAGAAGTGAAGCAAGTACAACAAAGCAATGAAGAGTCTTCCTTACCCTTTGGTAACAATCCTATCCTTACAAAAGTTGACTCTCCTACTACTTTGATTGATGAAGTAATTCATGATTTGAGTGATAATGAGGTGGATGAAGAAATAATTGTTGAATTCCCTCTAATGCTTGAACATGTAATTGCTCAACCCACTGACTCTTGTAGTGGTAGCTTGGATGAGCCTATACCTTGTAATGATTCTACTCCTTTGCATGATACTTTGAGTGAAGATTTGGATGATAATGATGATGCTAGTGCTGAAATTACATGTTCATGTGATGAAAATACAATGTGTATGGATTGCATTGATGAGAAATATCCTAAATTTGTTGAAATGCATAGAAGTAGAGATTATCATCCTTTAGAACTTAGTGATATGCATGCCATGTATGATGTTGAGAATCAAACTTCTTTATCTTTCTCTTCTTCTCCCTCTCTTACTTGTGAAAGTGACTTGATGCATTCCAATTCTATATTGGATTTTGCACTTTCTACTTCACACAAGAGTGAAGATAAAGATGTTAAATCACAATTGATCACTAATCCTAAGGTCAATCTTTGTTTGCAAGAGTTCAATGTGCACATATTTTATGATGATAAGCATGTACCCATTGTTTCAATTGTCAGTGCTTTTGATTTGGCAAGAGAGATTCACCTTGATTCACTTGAATTGCTTGGACCTAGTTTTGTGCTTTGTGATAATAATAATTCTTTACTAGATGATGTCAAGAATATTCATGAATCATACTCCCAACTCTTATCATGTGATTTACCTCCTGATTTATTGGGATTTGATGTTGTTAGTGATTCTATTGAATTGGATTGTGCTATAGATGGTAGAGTAGTGCTTGATTATGTCACTACCACTACTAAAATGAAAATTGATTCTCTGATACCTAGTGTTGCTTGCTGTATGCCACTAGTTGATTTTATTGGTTGTGACAAGCACTTGTTATCGAATGCACCCGACTCTAGTCTTCTCACATTACATACACCATTATGTCATTTCATTGGTCCTAATGCTTTCCATGGATTTAAGTATTTTGATTCATGTGGCATCCTTGGAGTAGGTGCTGCTGTTGTTTTGGTTAATTCTTTGCAGGTGAATTCTCTTGGTGGTTGCCCTCATTCTTATTATCTTTCCATTTGGGAACCTCTACTCTTACTTGCGCTTCAACTGTTGAGGAGCAAAATACTGAGCTTCCTTTTGATTTTCCTATCTAGCTACAAGCCACCATGATTACATGGTAGTCTCTTTCCTTACCTTGTTTCTTGTTTTATTTGATGATATATGCTATTGAACAAGTGTGGGGGAGGGACTTACCAGTAGTAAAAGGTAGTTTGTTTGTTTGCATTTTTCAATTGAATAAAATCCATTGTGAATCATACCCTTGTGCTTAACCTTATCCTACACTACCCTTTTCTCTTATCCTTATGCCTAATTTCTGAGAACTATTTCCACTTATGTCTTGTCCTCTCTCTCCTTGTGATGATGATGTGTTGTGCTTCAATCTTGAATTGGACTTCACAACATTCACTTCACCCAAGAGATAAGTGCATCTAGGTTCTTTGTTTTTGTGCATTACATTGAGGGCAATGTAAGGATTGAGTGTGGGGGAGTGTGTGTTATTCTCATGAGAATTCACTGTAATATCATATGCCTCTGTCTCCTGATTGTGTCCTCTGTTGTTTTTGGTCCAATTCACTGAGATTTTTGAAGCCCTTAGTCATGATCAAGTATCTTAATTACTCTTAGTTGAATTCATGGTTGAAACTTGTTTTGAATTAGTGAATTGCCATAAAATTCAAGTGTTTTAATGATGCATGGTTTAATTTTGATGAGTTTGTTAGGAAACCAAAAGCCTAGTTGGAAGGTATTTTGGGCCTAATTGTTCATTTCATTGTGTGATTCATCTACTTAGATTATTACTCTCTAGAACTTGTTTTATTTCTTGCTTGAGGCTACATTTTGCAATGGTATAGATAGAGATGACATTGGCATTCATTTCATCACCCATTTACCCAAACACAAACCATTCATCATTTACTTTTGTTTAGCCCTTTGAGCCCTTCACTTTCATTTCTATTTCATTATACAAATGCTATGTTTGCATCCTTTATCAAGTTCTTCCTAGCACTATTGAAAAAAAAACAAAGAAAAAAAAATACAATGTGAATAGTCAAAAGAAAGAAAATAGAAAAATAGAAAAAAAAAAGAAAAAGAAAAAGTGTGAATACAAAAAGAAAATCAAAGAAAGAAATAAAGTCACAATAGTAAAATATGTGAATTAAGTTAGTTCTATAGTGCTAAAAGATCTAGCAAGTTATTTGGTGCAAGCATAGTATTTGTTACATTTTCCATCATTTGGCCTATTCAACATTACAACCCTACAAAGTCCTTTGGATTTATTTATGCCATTGTTGTAAGTAGTGGAGAGCCTAGAAATACTACAAGCCTATGGTAGAGTGTGGTTAAAGTGGATGCGAGTGAAAAACTACCCTCCATGAGAGAAGAGTGCAAACACTTGTCATAGTTAAGGTTTCCAATTCAGCTCATTGTAATTAAACTTTGCATTGCTTTAGCTACTTCAATTTTTGGCATGTTCATTGCATTTGGATAAGAGGATACCTTGTTATTTGACTAAGTGTAATTCTTGAAGCTTGATCTTTCTTATCCTTCCAAATTTCATCCCTCTCTTCCTATTGTGAATTTAATGTTTTGATCAGGAGTGCAAAAGCTTAAGTGTGGGGGAATTGATAGAGCTCAATATTTATATCTCTTTATTAATTAATCTTAGGCTTTTGTGGGACTTAATTGAATATTTTGGGTATAATCAAGTGTTAATGTGAGACTTTAATGGAAGAATAATTTGGGAATTAAAGTGGTTAAATTGTTATATTTTTAATTAATATTTGTTATTCCTATTATTCTTTAATTGTGAACAAAAGATATTACCTTTGTGAATATAATTTTGTAGGTGATGATGTGGCACAACTTGAGTGGTAAAGGTAAAAGATGTTATTTTGGAGATTAATAAAGGACAAAAGTGGACATCACAAGTACAGAATTTATTTTCACATTTTTTTCTAAGAGGAGGTTAAATGAGTAAGGGCCTTGTTTGGTTATTGCAATTTTGTACATATCATAAAACATGTTTTCACCACTTTATCCAAACAAGGCACAACTCACATTTTAACCTAAAGATAATTGAAGAGGCAAAGACCATTGTGGTGTTGGGTGGCGGCTGAATTGCAATAAGGAAAGGGAGAGACCGAATGTGAAGAATTAGAAAGCAAACCGAATTGATGAACCAAACAAAGGCTGAACCAAGTGTGAAAATTAGACCTTGACCGAGTTGGAGAATTGAAGACAAGAAGGGAGTAGACCGAATTGGCTAGCTAAAGAGGAAGAATAAAGAAAAGGCTGCTGTGTTGGTGGAAAAGCTGGACCGATTGGGGCTGGAGTGTGAAAGGGGACTGAAATGCTGTGTGGAATAAATGGAATAGGGAAGAGGAGCCGACATTTTTGACCAAAGCACACAAGGGAATAGAGAAGAGAGGAGGCGGATGTGTAAGGAAGGAGGAAGGAGCATCCGAAATGTTTGACTAGGCAGCTGGACTTGAAGAAAAAGATAACATCGAAATGGAAAAAGGGATAAAGGAAGCAGTGGATGTGTGTGAAAGGAGTATTTGCGTTGTAAGAATGAATTAAGGTGAGAGGTAACGAATGAGAAGGGGGTTGTGGCTGTGAAAGAAGTGGAGGCGTGAGTGCATTTGGAAGGGGCTGTTCGGTGCTTCCCTATTTCCATGGCTAATTCCTTCTTCAATCATCAATCTTCATCCTCTTCCTCCATGTGTAGCTAAGCTTTGGTGATTTCCTTGAGTTGGGTGATGGTTTGAGCTTCTAAACTTCAATGGAATTCCTTTAAGCTCTCTTTTTAGTTCATAATTATGTAGCTTGGTTAAGTATGTAATTGTGATCTAGATTGTTATGCCAAGTGAATAAACTTGGTTGTTGAGCTAGGAGTTGATTAATTAAGCTTTGTATGATTCATATTATGAGTAGGTTGAATTGTTTATTCCAACTTGGTTAAGTGGATTTAAATGATTAAATTGAATGTTTTGAATTGTTGTAATGGTAATTACAAGCTAGAATTGGAAGTTGGTTATTCATCTCCTTGAGTCACTATTAATTGGTAGTATTCATTTAATTGCTTCGGTTGAATGAGTTAAATGATTATTGCAAGTATGGAGCTAGTGGTATCTTAGTTCCATCCTCTTGACTCATTATGGAATTCATATTATTAGCAAGGAAGGAAGACTAAAACCCCAACTCAAGGGAATCCCATTTCATCATTATTCTAGTTTATTAACTTTACTTTATCATTAGTGTTAATTTCAATTCCTTTTGCTTCTTTGTCTTGAAAACCGAAAAATACAAAAATATTGCTTTAGCTTGATTACTTCATTAGTTTTAAAATCAAATTCTCAAAAGGATTTCTCACAACTTTAAGGCTTTTTATCGCTTTACTACTTAGAAAATTGGAAATTAATCTCCTCATAAGAACGACCTAGGTTGAGCTACTACGCTACATTTTTAAACCTAGTTTTATTTTGTGAACTCACACGACATGGGTTCATCACTATACCAATGCCATGAGCTGGTATGACCATGGCAGCCAAAAAAATAACCTTGGTAATTGGATTTACCATCAAGAATGAATGCCCTTCATTAAATCTACTGGTTGCTTATTTGAAACTGAGAGAACATAGAAAAAAATGTGAGTTAAGAAGGACTTAATTGAATAGACATCCTGTCCATTATTTCTATAAGGGAATAATCCAATGGTTGATGGTAAAAAGGATGAGTTATTAATTCGGAGGCAGCAAAAAAAACTCAGTGGAAACAAACATTACACTGATCAACAGTAAGGAAGCTTGTCAATTAATCTTACTTATATAAAAGGACTCATTCCATAATTTGCATTAACTTTTGACACGTATTTCACCTGATTATTAGTTCAATATTGAGCAAGACATGTTTAGAATTGCAGAAAGCATATGTAATTGCTGAGGGTCTTGAAGAATTTGAACTATCCATTTCAAGAATTGACGAAAATGAGGTTAGCCAAATCGTTAAGTAAACTAAAGTTGATGAAGTAAAAGAATAAATTACCTTCACAAATGACCTCATAAATCTTTCCACAGACAATAAGACAGTATGCTTGAAGAAGTGGACTCAACATACAATACCAATGCCATAAGCAGGTATGACTATGGCAGCCTAAAAAATAACCTTGGTAATTAGATTTACCATCCAGAATGAATGCCCTTCATTAAATCTACTGGTTGCTTATTTGAAACTGAGACTACAAAGAAAAAATGTGAGTTGAGAAGGACTTAATTGAATAGACATCCTCTCCATTATTTCTATAAGTGAATAATCCAATGGTTGATGGTAAAAAGGATGAGTTATTAATTCGAAGGCAGGAGAAAAAACTCATAGTGGAAACAAACACTACGCTGATCAACAGTAAGAAAGCTTGTTAGTTAATCTCACTTATATAGAAGGACTAATTCCATAATTTGCATTAACTTGTGACACGTTAATTAAACTAAAGTTGATGAAGATGAGGTTAGCCAATCCGTTAAGTAAACTAAAGTTGATGAAGTAAAAGAATAAATTACCTTCCTAAATGACCTCATGAATCTTTGCACAGAGCATAAGACAGTCTGCCATCAAATTTAAGAAATAAACTCATAAATGTGAAATGTAGAACCAAACGTTAGAAAGAACTTATGACGTGAAAGCATGGATTTAATTAACACACTGTTCCATCTCATGATGTAGATGAACTTACCAACAACATTTAGCAAACTATTTGCCCAATTTTTTGAAGAAGTGAACTCAACTTGCTTTACCAATGGTATGAGCTGGTATGACCATAGCAGCTGGAAAAATAATTGACCAAATGATTTGGATACCTTGGTAATTGGATTTACCATCACGCATGAATGCCCTTCATTAAATCTACTGGTTGCTTATTTGAAACTGATAGAACAGAGAAAAAATGTGAGTTGAGAATGACTTAATTGAATAGGCATCCTCTCCGTTATTTCTGTAAGGTAATCGAATGGTTGATGGTAAACAGGATGAGTTATTAATTCTGAGGCAATAGGAAAAACTCACAGTGGAAACAAACACTACACTGATCAACTGTAATAAAGCTTGACAATTAATCTCACTTAAAGACAATGCCTCATTCCAATAATTTGCATTAGCTTGTCACACGCATTTCACATTATTATTAGGGATATATTTAGCAAGTCACTATTATGAACTATTACCCAAACCATTTAGTAATGTACTTGCCCAAGTTATCTCAGAATGGAACTGAACATGATTCACTCATTACCTTGAAATTCTTGACCTCCATTGTCAATCAATTTCACAACTACCAATACAGTAGAGTCATAGATAGGGAAAGACTTAGTGTTCTGTAATGTGTAAGAACCATTAATAAAGGCCAAGATGTAAAATAATATAAAGAAACCTGTTCTGCATTGAAAACATGTCACTGGAAAAATCTTCAACATCAGGAATGAAATGACATGTTAGAAACAGAAAAAGTCAATAATGCTAGGAATTTTGGATGTGGTCAGTGATGCTAAGATTTAGTATGATTTAGTATAGGTATATTAGAATTGCAGAAAGAAAATGCAACTGTGGAGGTGGTAAAAAAATTTGAACTAACCATTTTAATAATTGATGAAGTGATAGCATAAATTACGTTCACAAATGACATTATGAAATTTTCCACAGAGTAAGAAACTTAGTCAATTAATATCACTTTGATAAAAGGACTCATACCAACATATGCATTAACCTGTCACACGCATCTCACTTTATTATTAGTTCATTACTCAGCAAGGCATTAATGATTATGACCTATTAACCAAACCACTTAGTAAAGTATTTAACAAAGTGATTGAATAATGGAATTGAACATGATTCACTCATTACCTTGTGATTATTGATCTCTATTGGCATTTAATTTGGGAACTCCCACTACAATAGATTCATAGATAGGCCAATACTTAGTGTTCTGGAAGATGTAAGAACCATTAAGAAAGGCCAAGACTAGATGTCATATAATGTAACCTGTAATGCATTGAAAATAGATCAAGTGAAATGATAAATAATAACATACTCCACATGGATTTAATGATTTCACAATATTGGTAATTGGATGATCCACCAAGAAGGACAACAGTTGATTAAATGTACTGCTTTCTTATTTCAGGCTAAGAGAACAGGTAAAATATGTATGTTGGAACTGACGTAATTAAATACAAGGACTAAGTTTATTATTATTTTATTATAAGGATCAGAATTAGGATGTAATTGTACCGTGATACTCACTATTCATACAGTATAAATGTAAGGATCATTTGTACCTCCTACTTCCAAGTTAATCACAGTCAGAAGGATCCCCTACTTGTCATATCACCAAAACCTGTTCAGCAATTAAAACAGATCAGGAAAAAATCTTGATGATTGACACTTGAAATGATAGACATTTAAATTGTACTCAGTTCAATTATACTCAACTACCTACTACATCGATATTTAGACACTTGCAAAACATTGGTATTGGATCTTCCTTTCGCCAACTTCTCCAATTGGTCAGTCTGAAAAAACAGAAACAAAAAATCAAAATAACAAAAGAAGCAGCCAATCCTTTATTTTAGTCAATCAGATAAGGGGAATCATTTTGAAGATGGTGAAAGCAACAAAACTAATAGAAAAGCATCAAACTGTTGGTGTTAAACGGTGTAAAGTTATTAATCACTTGTTATATGACCATAACTTAGATGCTCCTTGTTTTTTTTTCATTATGATTGACTACATTGAAGAAGGAATATGGATCCAACATAGACAAACCATTTTGCATTCATCCCTATGTACTAAATATAAGTAACATGATAGTAACAGAATAAATGTAAGGATCATTTGTACCTCCTACTTCCAAGTTAATCACAGTCAGAAGGATCACCTACTTGTCATATCACCAAGACCTGTTCAGCACTTAAAATAGATCAGGAAAAAATCTTGATGATTGACACCTGAAATGATAGACATTTAAATTTTACTCAGTTCAATTATACTCAACTACCTACTCCACCGATATTTAAACAATTGCAAAACATTGGTATTAGATCTTCCTTTGGTCAACATCTCCCATAGTTCACTCTGAAAAAATAGAAACAAAGAATCAAAATCACAAAAGAAGCAGCCACTCCTTGATTTTGGTCACACAGATAAGGGAAATCATTTTGAAGATGGTGGAAGAAACAAAACTAATAGAAAAGCATCAAACTGTTGGTGTTAAATGGTTTAAAGTTTTTAATTAGTTGTTACATAACCATAACTTAGATGCTCCTTGTTTTTTTTCATTATGGTTGAATACAAATTGACAGTAGAATATTTTGAAGAAGGAATATGGATCCAACATAGACTAACCATTTTGCATTCATCATTATGTACTAAATATAAGTAACATCATAGTAATAGAATAAAATTATAAATAACTGACTCATTAAGGGTATAAACCAGAACCGACAAAGGATATAAAATTTAAGATATTGATGATTGGTAATTGTCCTATAAACAAGTAAGCTATTCATGTACAACAACCTTCTTAAAATTTGTATATCATCAAACCATGATCCTAGTGTTACATCACAGCTATAATTTAGTTCTTTTCGTTATACTTTTAAAATTGATTGTGTATACCATCATTAACCTTTATTTTAGTTAGCCATAATTATACATAAGTTAATCGACTTAATATGGGGGAAAGCTTTTGGATACATAGATATGACTTTCACCTTAAGATCATTAAAGATATGATATTCTTAACAGCTAATGTTAATTGATCCCATGTAGACAACATCATACTAATATGATAGCAAAAATCTTGTAGTTGACTGACATGCAAATCCCCCAAAACAAAAATGTTTCAACATACATAAATGTTCAAAAGAAGGCCATGCAAGACCATATATCCACAGAGATAAAATGACCTTCACCCATACAGATCTACTGCTGAACTGCCTTGGTACTTCTCTTTGATAGGAGCAAAACCCTCAACTTAAGTATTTCATTAAATCTTGGGTTCCAAAAAACCCTTGTTGCGGAACCATACTTGACCATTATTACCTTCCCTGTAAAATAGAAGAACCACCGAATCAGTACAAATCTTGCATAAAACAAAAAGTACATTACTATGGTTATATAAGTGGTAATTACATACCTGGTTTTTTGCTGATCAACCCAAACTGCACAATAAGAATCAGGTTTGACAACTGAGATACGACCTCAAAGTCCTTTCTCTCATCCTTGGCCGATTTACCATGAAGGACAACAGACAAATGATTGCCACTGCAACCAAAAAGAATAAGGAAATAATCATAACATAAAAGTTGGTCGTCTTTAATCAATTATACTTTCACATTTAAATTTAATCAACAAAAGTTGGTCGTCTTTAATCAACTTTAAGAAAGAAATAGCAACGAAAAAGTTGAACAGAACAAAAGCAGAAGCAATAAAAAATTTTATTAAAAAAAGGGAGACTCTGCTCTTTTGAAATACCCGAACGATGACTTAGGCTTCTGTCCAAAGCACACACACAGATCCTGGAATAAAGCCATCTCTATCCAGCTAGAGCTCAATCTTCTTTCTTTACACAGTGACACAGAGACCGAATGATATCGAAGGAGATGGCTTCAGTTTAGTAAAATGAGTAAATGAAACATCGACTCACATGTTTTCTCAAACTTTACCTACTCATATTCAATTATTGACAATGACATGGGAAGACACAAATATGATGTGACGTTGGAATGGACTTTTTGCAAAAAATGTCTATTTAGTTTTGGTTGAGATTGAACAAAGCCAACCACATTACATTTGGCTTGAGGGAGGAGCCGTTACTGTTGTTGTGAATAGTAGCTTGTGAGACAAAAGTAGGAATAAAAAAATAGCACGGCTTATTCCCCTAGTACTATTAAGTAGATATTGATAATTATTTATCTTCATTGTTCTTCTATAAGTTATTTGTCCTACATGTAGCCTTTGTACATTCATTTAACTTTTGGTATTATGATTGTTTGATAATTCACATTCATAATTATCCTATATCTTCTTGTATTATATATGGTTTTACTTGTGATAAAAAGTTTTTTCCTAATATAATCTTATATTCATTATCAGTGTTTTCTTCTACCCATAATTTTATAATCAAAATATCTCTGTTATTAAATCTTAATATAGAATTTGCTTTTGTTCCTTCTTCTATTATTTCTATATTATCTTCAGTCAAAATTTATCTCAACACTAATTTTTTCCACTTCTTCACCTAGTAATGCTAATATTTCTATTCATATTGCATTTTTTCTAACTTCGAATTTTATAATATGCTTAGGTTTAGTCAGATCTATTTGTTCTATTGTTGATTTAATTTCTGTTAAATTTGAACATATTTGGAATTTTTGCCAATATATTTCTTTGATAAATATCATCTATACTTCTTGAACTATTACTTCTAATTAACCCTCTTGATTGATATTTATATTTAATGTTGATGCAGAAGGTGTAGATGCCCTTAATTCTCTTTTTCCTATATCATTTATAGTTTTCATTATTTTGGGTGTGTTTTCATAATAATCTATTGTTTTATCTAATTCCAATTTCAATTGTTTTGGGATATTTATATTTATTAGATCTATAGGTATTTCTTGTAATATCGGCATAAAATATTTATCTATTGTTATTCTTCCTTTTGTTCTATTTATATTTTATGTTCATTTGTAAATACTAATCATATCATAGCTATTATACATATTGTTCTAGCTCCTGGTAATAATTGTATTCCACCTAATTTATGATATATCACTATAGATTGATTTATATGTTCATCATTTCTTGATATAACAAAACTTGTATTTAAAGTAAATTTTAGTTTCTGGTATATTAAATTTCCTGCTAGTATTCCTAATATACTATCTTGTACACTACTTATTATTTTGCCATATGTTATTACTAATTCAATAGGTGAATTTATTCCTCCTTTAAAATATACTTTTACTAATATTTATACTCCTGCAATATATATTTTTGTTACTTCATCTTTGAATGGTAATTTTGATATTTCATTTTCTATTAAAGCTTTGCTTATTAAAGGTATTCTCAATACTCCTTTAGTTAATGTTGATTCTATAGGGTGCTTCTTTTCTAATATTACATAATGACTTTTTTCATTTTTCTTTGTTTTTAATATTTTACTAACTTTTTGTATACAATTTTCATTTTTTACTTCTTCTATTTTTTTTAAAAAAAAATTGCCCCCCGCCCCCCCTAAAAAAACCCTTGGCGACAGGAGGTTAGGTCGCGACAAGTGCCGGCCGGCTAGCCGTTGGTGCTTTGGTAGGGGCACCATTCTTTTTTTTAAAAAAAAACAGGTTGAAGGACAAAATAGTAAAAGTGTTAATACTTTAAAATTTCAATTTTGATACCTGTTATTTTTATGTCATTTTCAAGTATTAACAGACTTTTGTGGGTTTTGCAAATTCATATGGTATTTATTTAAAAGACATTTTTCAAAAGAAAATCCTATATTAGAATTTTAAAACTTTTTAATACCGTCCAAATTGTATTTTTCATTTTTCCTATTAAAACGAACAATCCACACGAAAATCCTATATTAGAGTGTTTGGCTAAGCATTTGGCCCCTTTTAAGCCCAATTGGAGGGCAATAAGTTCGATTGGAGGCCAATAAGCCTGATTATGAAATTGGAGTGTTTGGGCAAGCGATTGGTGAATCTGGCTTCTGAAAAAATTAACAGCTTTTGGTAAAAGCCCTTAGGTGGTGCTTCTCACTGAAAACTTCTTGAACAAAATTGCCAATTAACCCATAAAGAAAAATGATGTGAAACAAGCAATACATGGTGAAGCATGCTTGTTAGTAAAGGAAGAAACAAATCAGGCCATACTTGACTCTTAAAAGGCCAGGCCTGTTTTGCAACAAATAGGCCTAAGCTTGACCTGTGGCTTATTATAGGCCTTTTTTTCAGTCTGAGCCTGTCCTGTACAAAGGCCTGACCTAGCTTGAACCCTTTAAAAGAGCTCACAATTTGTTTTAAAAACATTAATTCTTTTAGTTTATATTATTTTTTATTCATTTAATATTTTATCATTACATTTTATTTTTTTCCCAATGTCTTTTCCTTTTTATTGTTCACCTATTTTTTTAAATTTTCTTTTTTTATTATAATTTGTTCATTTTATTATGTATAAGGTGACCTCTTTGTCCCAAACCTTTTCGCTAAATAAATATTTTTTTCATTGCCATTCCACTATTTTTCAACAAAATAAATCTATAATTTAAACAATTTTTTTAATTATTTTAGTTTATATTATTTTATATTTATTTTCATAATTTTTTAACAAGCCTATCCTGTTTGACAGGCTTAACATGCTTTTTAGTGAGCTTAGGACTGGCTTTTGAAGCTAAACATTCCTTTAAAAGACCTAAACTTGTTCCTATTATCAAACAGGCTAAAAACAAGATAAGACACAGGCCTTAACAAGCCACTTACAGCTTCCATCCCTCCTCTTCAGATTCTAATAGCACGATGTTTTGAATTTTTTGTGATGGAAATGGTAGGGCTTATTTCAAAATTGGGCTTTTACTTTTTCCCACAGCACCAGAGAGATGAAGAAAAAGGGAGTCGTAGATGTAGAGAGCAATGTTTTAAAAGTCGGATTGAATGTTAAGCCGGAAAGGCTAGTGAGTCATGGTTTGTTCGCTCCAACTGGTTGGATCAGTGGTCAAGCCGATACTATAATTTTTAAATAAAAATAATTTTATATACAAAATATATTAAGTTATCGAATAATTTAAAAATAAATTTAAATAATTTAATCTCATAATAAATTGACAAACTTATATAACAATATATCTCACAATTCACAAATTATTGGTGATAAAATATATTACAAACACAAATAGATATTAAATCAAAAACAAAAAAAGGCATAATGCTTAAAAATATTTAAAAGACTAAAACTTAAAAATGACAAAACAATAATAAAACATAAAAAGATGTGACTCGCAATTCAAATTACCCCATGCATTTGTTCCAAAAACATTATATCAGGGATTTGTTCCTCCATGAATGTATGTGATAGCTAAGATGTTTTATAAATTAATATTTTTGAAATTTGAAAAAGAGAATGGTATAGGTAGCATTGTGACAGTAATGACTTGCAGAAGTACAAGAGTCCATATCACTTTGTAATGTTCATTTCACATTTGCTTTTTCTTTCTCTTTCTTCCTTTCATTTTGTTGGTGGTCACCTTCCTTTTGTGTTCTAGCTCTAGCAAGTTTAGGGTCATGGGCTAATGGTTAGCAAGTTGCAAGTGGTTTAGGTTTCATCGTTAGATTTATAGTAAATTTTTGCTTCATTATTTCTATTATTATTCAAGGAAAGATAGGGTGGCACTAGGTTTTTCTTTTCGTTCATCCTCTTCCCCTTCCCCTTCCTTCCTCTTCTTTGTTCCTTTTTTTTTCTTAGTCATTGTGGCTCAACCTCATCACCTAACTTGTTCGGTTCTTCAAGATTCGCTCCGGCTTCCGGCTTAATAGTGGTTTCTAGGTGAAAGCCAGTTCTAGCAGGCTCAATTCGGCTAAAGTTCTAAAACGGATTTCAAACAAAGAATGAGTTGTTTGGCACTTCGGTCGATAGTCTAGTTTGGTCGGGGTTTAAAATCACTAGCATAGAGTGATAAAGAGAGCACCAGAGAAGGGAGATTGTGAGGAGACTGTAATACCCTTATCTTATTTTCTTAATTTTCAGAGTGCTTGCGGAAAATGATATGCAGTTCGGTGGGCAACACAAGAATAGTATAAATATACTAATAAATAGAGCTAATCTGACAAAATTTCGCCAATTAAATTTCTCATAGCAGTCAGAACAATCAATATTCAAAGTTTTGGAAGTTATCTTAAGCTCCTTATGGCTTTTCATTCCTATGGCTGAAACCCTAGCTCTTTAAAAACAAAATTTTTGCTTCAAAACACCTTAAAGAACATGGAAGAGAAGCTTAGGAGAAGATTTATACACGTTAAAAATGAATTCATCAAAGAAATCAACCTACCTTGTGAGTTTTCTTCTCCTTCTGTCTCTAGAATTCTTGCAAGTTTTCACTCTCTTTTTTCTGTAAAAGTCATCAGTTTAGAGGAGGAAGATGATGGGAAAAATGTTTTATAATATTTCATAATTATCCCATAATTTATTTTCTCATTTTTGGATTTGTTTTACAAATTCTGGCATATTTTCTGTCCAAACTTTGAAAACTCATAACTAAATTTGTAGATATTGAATGGGAGTGATTCCAAAGGATATAGAACCCTTATTGAGTCTATTTTCAAGGAAAAATATAGCCCTTTACCAATTGGAAGCACAAAATTTTCAAAATTAAATTATTTGGATGCTGTTCTAGAAAATCAACAGTTTTTTCTAAGCTAACTTCAAAAATTCATAACTCTTTATATATAGCTCCAAAAATTACTCATTCATATCGACTTAAAGCTTAGGATGTCTACTTTTACCTATAAAATTTCATAATTTTGTTCATCATTTGGTCACCCAAAATTACATGACAAACTCACTGCCTCACAAGCGATTTCTCTGGAAGTACTGGTCACCTTTCATTTCCAATATTTAATCCCTATGATCCAAAATTTATAGCCAAAGGCTATTCAAGGTGTGTCAATATTCACCATTTTATCCCATTTGATACCTCAAGGGTATAAGGAATTTTGTTGACCAAATTTCGGGAAGTTACATTTCTCCCTCTGTTTAATAAATTTCGTCCTTGAAATTTTCTATGCATAAATAGCCAAAAACTCTGAGTAATGCTTTCGCATAACTTTTTTTATTTCCCATGTATGTGTGTGAGATGCCTATTAGCCTCCACACATTCAACCAGTTACTATTCACATATGCTACTTGTTTGTTATGCATAGGCCACGTAGTTCATTACCATATAAAATGTTTGTCTAGTCTTACTGCCCAGGGACATTGCCCCATACAAACATACTTATAGAGTCTTACAGCCTTTATTCTATGTTTTGTACTCATGGGTCATCCAACCCATTACTACACTAATTGTCCATCAGGACACTCAGTTCATCATTCTAGGCCTTATTGCCTTTTCGAGACACTACTTGGTATATTTATCCTTGTGGTTTATATCAGTCTACTCTCACAACACTGAGTATCCCAGTTTTACCGCCCTGTACAAACATGTACACTGTCTGTATTTATGCCTGCCTGTCGGTGTTTAGGAGCAAATGACTATTTGACCCTTACTGGCTGTACTATGTGCACTACTCACTAGCAACACGATGTGCATAGTTCAGGATCAAATGCCTATTTGATCCCTTCTGGTGTGCTTGTCTCATATTCTGTTCTCAAATCAAAATCAACTATTACTAGTTCTTACAACATGAGTGGGTTAATTGATTCGATGGGGCTACAGCTGTGGAGATGTTTATGCCTCTACTCGACCCTGTTGCAACAGAACACATCCCAATCCATGCCTACTTATATCTATGTAAACCATAAAGGTCGACTGTAGATCTGGGATTATTAACACTGATGTTGCTAAGATGTATTTGCCACTATTCTACCCTACTATACTAGGGCTCATCCCAATTCCAGTTCACCTATGTCACCATAAACCATAAGGTTTATGTGACTGTTGACCATATATGTTAATGCACTGTACACCATGCAGGGTGTAATACTATTGACCCTTCAGGTCATATCACTGTACACCACACAGGGTGTAATACTGTTAACCACATAAGTTGTGTCACTGTAGACCACACGAGTCTAAACATGATTTGGGATGATCAACCTTGGTGTGACTGTCAACCTCTCTCTTATATTACCCAAAAATCACATGTATGTTCACCACATTTCTGTGGCGCCCACTATGATGTTTTATACTGATAAATATAACATAGGTAGGGCTACATTGTCTGACCATACTTGTCTGACTACCTCAATTGTATCCCACTTGGCCTCCATAGTAACACACAGTTTTTCATAGAAAATGTGATAAATAAATATAACATGCGCCATATAAGTAATAGAATTATAACACCATAAATCTGACTGTCTGGTTGAATACATTATTCAGGATCACATGATTGTATTGTTGGGATTTACAGGCACAACGGAATAATTTTAAAATTTTCGCCAATCCCAATCGAGGATTTATCAATGGCATTTAAACAGAGTTAGGAAGAATTATACCTTTTCAAATTTAGGGTTTTCGATCTCTAGGAACTAGCACCTTTGATCGGCTTCCTCTACCGATACCCACACAAATGTTACTCCAATACAGGCTGCGTGATAGCGCCTCTAACGTCTGCTAGGGTTTTTCTCACGGCTCTGAACTCTCATCCTTATATGAGTTTTTCTGCTCTATCATTTTTATAATCTATGAGGGCTATATTAAAATTTCAAAATTAATCTTGATTAATTTCAAAATTAATTAACCCTTAATTATCTTTATGAGCTAATTATAATTAAATTTGTGATACAGTTTTAATTTAACATATTTATTTAATCCAAATAAAGAGCAAATAGATTTAATTTATCCTTAAAAATTAAATTTGAGATATTATATCTCTATAATGTTAGTTACTAAATTTAATTTATCTAATAAAATTAAATTTAAAACTAACATAATATATATAATAAAATTATCATATATATATATATATGTATTTCAAAAATACATATATACATATATATATATATATAATGTTATTAATTTTCTTTTCCATAAATTTTATTTTATATATATAAATATAAAATTCGTCCACCCTAAATTAAACATTGTCTCGCATTGGGCCATTCTTGTGTGCGACCTTGTAAGCCCATACGAAGTTGAAAGTGGGCCAATAACTGTACTAACCCACAAGTCGCAAGCGACCTCTAACAAAACATTACAACTACCCAATTCATATGAGGATTGTTAACACGATGCAACTTGTCATATAACCATGTCACATCCCTTTTGTCACATGATATTTCGGTCAAAGATGAGGTATGAATGATGTCATCCTCCTATTCCTGACCATTACTTTCCCGATTCTTGAGTAGTCTGACAATAGAAATGGAAACTCCTTTCCATCGTACTATGACCATACATTTCTCAGGCTTACTCATCAAGGGGCCTAATAATATCTCTCTACTAATGTGAGGGACAAATTCTATCTTGACTATTCATATTCCTCTACATGAAAAACCACCAAGCCCGATCATAGCATTTATCATCACCTGGTCAAATGTGACTTTTGACTAGTTCAAAGCCTAACAATTCTTATGTAGGAATCCATGATGGCATCAGGTTGAAGGGCATTATGACGTGGTTATACATGAGATAAACTTATGACTTGATCTATGCGACTCTCTTATAGTAGGTCGGTCCAGCACCTTGTACTCTTACATGTGCCTAAGACTTTGATTCATATCTCGATATCTTACCAAAGTCATATTGGTCTTGTTTCATCTTTGGTCTCGAATAGATGACCGACTAGGGACATTTAGGACAATTTTTATGATTTATCCAACGATACAGTCATCACAATGAATAAGCGAATAATATGATAACATAATGGAGAAAATTCATAAAATTAATACTGTTCAAAGTACAATGATTGGCCCTTAGGGTATAATTTCTAACATCCTCCCACTTGCAGTAGGTATAATAATCAATTTGCCTAACTCCCATTGTCCTAACATGACAGTCATGCTTTGCCTATACAAGTGGCTTAGTAAGAGGATCATTAACATTATCTTCTCTTGCTACTTTGCATATCTTTATATCACCTCTATCTTTGATTTTTCTAATAAGATAAAATCGCCTGAGTATATGCTTGGTCCTTTGATATAACCTAGGCTCCTTGGCCTATACAATAGCACCGCTCTTGTCACAGAACAAATCTATTGGATTTAAGATGGTAGGCACCACCCCTACTTCAGTAAGGAACTTTCTGATCCAAACAGCTTCCTTAGTTGCATCTGATGCTGCTATATACTTAGCTTCTATTGTAGAATATGATATAGTGCTATGCTTGGAGCTCTTCCAGCTTACTGCTCCACCATTCAGAAGGAATACGTATCCAGATTACGATATAAGGTCATATTGGTTAGTTTGGAAACTTGCATCTGTATAACCAGTTACATAAAGCTCATCCCATATACCAAAAGTAAGTCCTTAGTCTTTCTTAAGTACTTTAGGATATTCTAAACAGTAGTCTAATGACCCTCACCAGGATCTTGTTGATATATACTGGTCATAATTAAGGCAAATGATGTTAGTGCAAGTGATTCACCCAAGAGGGGGTGAATTGGGTGATACCAAAAATTTTGTTGCGTATAAGTAAATTAACTAAATATTTAAAACAGTTGAGAGCAAAGAGAAATATCACCGAAGTGTACACCAGGAGTTATATTGGTTCGGCCACAACTACTTTGACCTATGTCCAGTCCTCATAGCATCTCTGATAGTTTCACTATATTCTCCAAGGTTCAGTGAGTTCTTGGCACCTCAGTACACAGCAAGTTCCTACACCTGGACACTCACTCCACCTTACACGTTGTAATCAAATCCCCAACTTAAGGTTCCACAACCTTAAGTTGTCTCAACAAAAAATATTGAGTTTGTAATGAAAAACTCTCTCACAGAGCAAATATATCATTACTGAAGTACAATGAATGAGTATAAGAAAACAAAGCACTAAGAGTGTGTTGATCAGTGTATTCTCAGTTCTTGTGTCTTTTTTTTTCTTCTCTTTGAATGCTCCATATTTATAGATGATTTATAATGTCCGTTGGAAGCAATTCAAACATGTCCGTTAGAGTTGCGCAGCAACGGTTGACTATTCTTCGAATTTGAAAACTATCCGTTTGCGGTAGGTAGCGGTAGGTGAACGTTCGGACTTTTATTTGACTTTTCACTTCTGGCATGATCTTTTATTGTTTCTCTGCAAATGTACTTAGAATAATAGTGAAATGAAGAATTAATCATAGAGAAAACAATTTAATAAATATTCAATTAAAACAAATTTTTGGACTGCCTTACTCGAGTGGCTACTGAAGTGATCATGCTCTTTACTCGAGTAATCCCTCGAATAAACCTGTCAAAAATATAGCAGTGAGTAATTCAACATTTTTCATAAGATATTACTCGAGTAACACATAGAGTGAGATAGATCACAAACCTTGGAAATACCTTATTACTCGAGTGGCTACTCAAGTGGCCATGTCTTTCCTTCACAAGTTACTCGGGTGCTAACTCTGGTAATCTGATTACTTGAGTGGCCATGTATTTTTTTCAGAGGTTACTCGAGTGCTCCCTCGAGTAGATGCCAAATAACTTTGCAGATTACTCGATTATTCCCTCTAGTAATGTCATTTAAAAATTGGCCTAGAGTTTGCTTACCTCGTTACTCGAGTGATCCCTCGAGTAATGGATCAAATAACTCCACAGATTAATGGAGTGCTCCCTCGAGTAATGCCTTTTTCTCACATGGTTACTTGAGTAAATTGGTCCATTTCTTGGCTGAGAGTCACTGGAAGATTTTTTACCTGATTACTCGAGTGATGCCTTTGCAAATCATGTTACTTGAGTGGTTACTTGAGTAATGGTCTATATAACTTTGCAGATTACTCGAGTGGTCCCTCAAGTAGCATCTTCCAAATTTTGGCAGTGCTTCTCTAGATGAAATTCTTTGTGACTACCCGAGTGCTTACTTGAATAACAGCTTCCCTTACTCGAGTGGCTGCTCGAGTAAGCCTTCACAAAATTTGTTTATTACTCCAGTGCTTACTTCAAGTAATGCTTTGCCACTTTGTTCAAATTCATTTGTTTGTCACCAAATCCTTTTATATCATTGATCCAATCTTTGTTATCATCAAAACATATGGGATATAACATTCTCTCCCTTTTTGATGATGACAAAACTTGGTGATTTTAAACAAAGTTTTTGAAATTGAGTTTTCAAACATATCCTTCTCAAATACTTTTCATATCAAATCTTTTGTTCAATTTAAACTTGAAAACTCTTTTGAAATAGCTTGTTAAAGATCTTTTCAAGGTTTTTGTTCTTATTTATTTGTTCACCTTGCATATACAATCAAAAACTCATTAGTCCCATAAAGCAATATAACTTTAATGAAATTTAACTTTAATAGCATAAAGAACCAAATTGCAGAAGGAAGAATTCATTACATAATCAAACTTTAGAATGAAAAATAAAACTTGAAAAATAAAAGACTTAAAAGCGCCCAAAAGCCCCGTACACCCAAATCCTAATACATCAACTCAGCCAATTATCACAAAATCACTTAGGCACTATTTTCCCCCTTTTTGTCTTCATCACAAAGGTGGAATTAATCATGAGGAAGAGTAGGTGGTTTAGCTACTGAGATAAGAGTGACAGGAAATGCCAATGATTCATATGAGCCATCTGAACTTAAAGGATCTAAAGATGATGGTTCAGGGTCAAGAAGGTTTACTGGCGGTGTCTGAAGATCCCTAGAGGATTCACTGGAGATGAAGGGTAAGGAATCAAAGACGTAATTTCTACTTCCTCTGTAGCAACCGGTGAAGACTCAAGCACCTCCTCAGTGCGTGTAGGTGATGTAATGGGAGTAGGTATGGGGTTTGGCTAAACAGGTTGAGGTGGATCATCAGTGGTAATATGGATAGGCTCGGATGTGTCAGGGTCAGGCATAGAGAACAACACATTGCCAGGTCCACTCTCAGAGGGTCTATGCTCAGTGGGTATAGAGGGTCCAGGTTCAGGGATAGGTATGGGCTCAGGAATACCAGAAGGACCAGGAATAGAGAAACCAGATGCTATATCATCAAGTCTGGCAACAATGGATCTCAGAAGCTCACCCTGGGCACGCTGTTTAGCTAACAACTCTTCAGGCCTATTGTCTATTCTCTCTACAAGTTGTCCCATCTGCTCATTCATATAGGTTACTAACTCCGCATTGGTATTCGCAATGTTGATATGAAAACTCTTCAGAATATTCTCCATGAATGTTTGGATTGCAGCACCAAAGAAGGATGGAGAAGATATGTTGGCTGGAGCAGAAGACTGTGTGTCATCCATTCGACTGGTTGCTGTGTCAGTCTTCTTTTTCTTGGGACTTGCTTCTAGAGGAGTCTTTAAGGGAATCTCAATATTCAACTTTCCAATTTGATTCCTCCCTACCGGTGCTATCCTCTCAATCGGCTCCTTACTCTCTAAATACTAAATCTTATTCTTCTTGAGGAACAAGGAAATAAGTTGAGGATAAGGCATTGGAGTAGTAGGTTTTCCTTCATACCTATACCTCTTGATCTCATAGAAGATATACTCTCCCAAGTGCTTTTGCTCTTTGAGTATCAATGCGGCAAATTTTTTGAAGTTCTTCTCAATGAAATAAGTGAAGTTATTGGATTTGTTCACCATAGCTCTAGAATATATATACCATAGGACCCTATGAAAATCACTCATATCACTCGGATTGAAATTGAGAGGTCCCACTATCTCACCACGTCTTACGATAGAGAATATCTGGTTTGAGTCAAGATTAGGGTAATCATCATCTGGGGGTTCTCTATTCCTAACCAGGCATTGATTCTGGAAGGTGAGATTAGAATTCTCTATCCTCTAACCTTAGAAGTCATTTCTTCTTCCACAGACTTCCTAACGGGATCATTAATAGGTTCGAGGTTACAATAAAAATGCCTCACAACTTTGGTGCAAAATAAGAGTTTAACAGATAGCTAAGGCATGTAGGAATCAAGGTAGGGACTCAGATCGAATTTCAATACCTCTTGAAGTACCTTGTAGTCAATGTAGTGCATCTTGCACACATTTCTTCTTGCAAAATGACTCAAGTACTTCTGAGATTCCTCAAGCTTGCTTACGTTGAATCCCTTTGGAGGAAATGTGATTTCTTCATCCCTCTCTTCTGTTTGCTTTGAAGATTGCCCTTTCTTTGCTTCCTTAGATTGGAAAGCTTCTTCAAGCATACCTACCATGACTTTGGTAAGCTTCTCATTAACTTTAGGCTTTTTCAAAGGCTTAGGAGTAAAAGTAGGTGTGTCGGATGAATCAGAAGAAGGAGGAGATGGCTCTTTTGTTGTTTTGCCTTTTCCAGGAGGTGAACTCTTCTTGGATTGAGCTCTTATGGCAATGGGCTCTTTAATCACAACCCCTTTTACCTTTGGCTTGGTTTGCGGTTAGGCTTTGGACTTAGGTTTGGGAGAAATTTTCCTTTTCTTGGTAGGAGGAGAGGAATGTGAATCAGAGGGTTGATATGGTTTAGAAGACTCAGAAGGAGTGCTAAGATTGGGAGATTTTGTCCTCACCATTGTGATTTGAGAAAATCGAATATTTCAAGAAAACAGAGACGTGCGTCGCGAGTTTAGGGCAAACGATTCAGAGCTATCTGAGAGGTTTTTGTAGGTGTAAATCACTGGGTTTTAACGGTTATGGGAAGAGAAAAAGATTTTGAAAATTTTTTGAGAGAGCACTAGGAGAATCACTCAAGGAGATTTTGTGAGAAATGACCGAGTATCGACTAAAATAACCTAGAGCCTGACATCATTCGAGGGCTTACTCGAGTGATCATCAGCATCACTCGGGTAGCTACTCGATTGATCATACCAAAAATTTTAAAATATAGCAAATTTGTGAGTATACCTAGCATGAATAATATTATAATTATCCATGTATATTCCCTTGATCATTTGATGACTCTTTAAAACTGATTTGAACTGAAACTCAGCTGATTTGAGATCTGCACCCAGGTTCACTCGAGGCCTTACTCGAGTAATGTTGAAGTTCACTCGAGGCCTCCCTCGGGTAATCTATCTCTTCACCTTCTGACTGTTCATTTCCAACTGTTGTGCCGTTTTATTTGAAATTAATGCTTCACTAGCACATTTCCAAGTTCATTACTCTAGTGGCTACTTTTGTAATGCATTCATTACTTCAAGGTGTCACTCTAGTAATGCTCATTACTTGAAGTTGTCCCTCTAGTAATGTTGTCCTCTGTTAACCTCTGCTTTTCATATTCCAAAACAGAATATTATCATCCTGCAAAACAAATTACTAGAAACTCTGATGCTTAAGTTATTAATCATCAAAACATCAATCAATAACATCATCTTACATTTTGTAAACACTAAATAACTTACAATTCATTGGGATTTACCATTCCTAATTCTCGTCTAATATACAAAAAATAATCTTTTGCAAGAGGTTTTGTAAAGATATCTACTAGTTGAAGATGAGTTGGAATAAATATTACTTTGACATCTTTCTTTTGGACATGATCTCTGATGAAGTGATGTCTAACATCAATATGCTTGGTTCTGGAATATTGAACAGGATTCTTTGCTAAGCTTATCATGCTAGTGTTGTCGCTGTATATTGGTGTTTCTTTCAAATAAATACCAAGACCCTGGAGTTGTTGCTTTAGCCATATTACTTGTGCACAACAACTTGATACTGCAACATACTCAGCTTCCATTGACGAAAGAGACACTGTAGTTTGTTTCTTGCTAAACCATGATACAAGTAAGCCTCCAAGAAACTAGCCTTGTCCACTCGTACTCTTTCTGTCCATCTTGTATCCTCTATTATCAGAGTCTGAGTATGCAACTAGATATTCACTTCTTCCTTTGGAATACCAGAGATCCAATTCTGGCGTGTCAGCAAGATATCGGAAGATACATTTGACGGTTTTAGCATGTGGCTTTTTTGGTGCTGATTGATATATTGCACACATGCCCACACTGAATTGAATATCAGGCCTACTTATAGTGAGATAGAGTAATGACCCAATCATTCCTCTATATTTTGTGATATTGTAATCTTTTTCCTTGACATCCGCATCAAGCAATGTGGTTAAGCTCATGGGTGTGTCCGTTCCATTTGCTTTATCCAATCTATACTTCTTCAATAGCTCTTTCAAATATTTCATTTGAGATATGAAATTTCCATTATTTCTTCGTTTGATTTGCAAACCGAGAAAGAAATTTAATTCTCCCATCATTGACATCTCAAACTCCCCCTGCATTATCTCAGAAAATTCTTTGCATATAGTTTCATTAGTAGCACCAAAAACTATATCATCAATATATATTTGCACAATTAATATATCATCACGTTTTCGTTTTTTAAAAAGTGTTGTATCAAATTTTTCTCGTACAAAACATTGATAAATAAGAAATCTACTGAGCCTTTCGTACCATGCTCTAGGAGCTTGTTTTAAACAGTGCAAAGCCTTTTTGAGTTTGAAAACATGGTCAGGTTTGGTTACATCTTTGAAACCTGGAGGTTGATCAACATATACGTCTTCCATGATGTAGCCATTTAAAAATGCACTCTTTACATCCATTTGATAGAGTTTGAATCCTTTGATGCATGCAAAGGCTAAGACTACTTGTATAGCTTCCAATCTAGCTGCTGGAGCATACGTTTCCTCATAATTAATTCCTTCTTCCTGATTATAGCCTTTGGCCGCCAATCTTGCCTTATTTCTGACAATTATTATGGATTCATCAAGTTTTTTCTTGAATACCCATTTAGTGTCAATAATTGGATGATGGGGTACTAAATCCCAAATTTGATTTCTTTCAAATTGGTTTAGTTCTTCTTGTATTGCTATAACCCAATCATTGTCTGATAGGGCTTCGTCAATGTTATAAGGTTCAATCTCAGAAATAAATGTAGAAAAACTAACTTCATTGTAAATTCTATTTCTAGTTTTGACTCCTTTATTCACATCTCATATGACTTGATCTAGGGGATGACTCCTATTGTATTTCCAGGCTTTAGGTTGTCCTAATGACTGATCTTCTTCCTTGGTTTGATCAACTTCTGGAATAAGAGATTTAAAAATAGATTGACCATTTTCTTGATTTAAAATAACTTCCTGTTCATCTTCAATGGTTTTGTCAGAGGATTGAAATTCATCAAATACAACGTGAATTGATTCTTCAACAACACATGTTCGTTTATTGAAAATTTTGTATGCTTTACTTCGATTAGAATAGCCTAGGAAAATTCCTTTATCTGTTCCAGAATCAAATTTTCATAAGTTATCCTTACCATTATTATGAATGAAACACTTACAACCGAAGATGTGTAAATGAGCAAGATTCGACTTCCTTCCTTTGTATAGCTTGTATGGTGTCTTTCCAAGTTTTGTTCTAATGTAGGCTCTATTTGAAATATAGCATGATGTGCTTATTGCATCGACCCAGAAAACTTGAGACATGGTCTTTTCATTCAACAATACTTTAGCCATTTCAGTAAGCACTCTATTCTTACGTTCCATGAATCCGTTTTGTTGTGGGGTCCTTGGAGCAGAGAAATTGTGATCAATGCCATTAGTATCACAATATTCTTCAAAGGCTTGATTTTCAAATTCTCTACTATGATCTGTCCTGATACCTGCAATGGACATACCTTTCTCATTTTGCACTTTCTTGGCAAAAACAATGAATTCTGCAAAGGTTTCATCCTTTGATTACAGAAAAATAGTCCATGTAAATCTAGAGAAATCATCAACAATGACCAATGAATATAAGTTGCCACCAAGGCTTTTAACTCTTGCTGGACCAACTAAATCCATATATATCAATTGAAGTGGTCGATTTGTTGTAATATCATTTTTTTTATTTGAAAGATGATTTAGTTTGTTTACTATTTTGACATGCGTCACAAATCAAATCATTTTTAAAACTTACTTTGGGTAATCCAAGAACTAAATCCTTTTTGAGTAATTTGCCTAGTTGATGCATGTTGACATGAGCTAGTTTCTTATGCCATAACCAACTTTCATCGGCATTACTCAGAAAACAATTTTCAGAGCTATTTCTATTGATATCAAGTGTATAGCAGTTACCTTCCCTTTTAGCTCTGAGCTTTGCCTTGATATTTTTCTTATCAAGTTATAAGTCTTTCTTGTTGACAATCAGACATTCCTCTGAATCAAATATTATCCATTTGTCTTTATCTGCACTTTGACTTACACTCAGCAAATTATGACAGAAGCCTTCAACGTAATATACATCTTTGACTTGTATTCCTTTGTCATTTTTTATTTCACCAATTCCTGCTATTTTTCAGGATTGATTTCCTCTAAATTTTACCTTTCCACCTTCCTTAAGTTGCAATGTGGTAAAACTTTCAAAATCACCGATCATATGTCTAGAGCATCCACTGTCTATGTACCACTTGTTGTTTTTGGATGCTTTAAGACATATCTGCAATCAAATACGATTAAGTCTTAGGTACCCACATCTTTTTGGGTCCTTTTGGGTTAGTACAAAAAATTTTCGGAACATGTGAACCTTTAGGTACCTATTTGTAGGTTCCTATATTTCCTTTCTTCTTATGAATGCATGATGAAGTATAATGACCTTTTCTATTACAATAATTATAATGTGCAAAAGAATTTGATGTATGCACAGAATTCTGAAAATAATTCAAGTATAATTTACCTCCATCTTTCTTTCTTCCTTTCCTTCTGTCTGATTTTGGATCATATCCAATCCCAGATCGATCATTCACAAATCGTTGAGCTTTTAAAATTACATTTAGTATTTCACTTCCTTTAGTGAATTTTTCAAGTGATTTAGTAAGATCAGTGTTTTTCTTTTTCAAAGAAGTACAGTTTTTACAATCTTTTTCAAAATTCTCTTTAAGTTCTTCTTCAAGAACTTTGTTTTTCTTTTTGAAAACAACTAGTTCTTTAACTACTTTGTTGAATTCAGAATGTAAAGCATTATATTCAAAAAGTAATTCATCATAGGTAAGATCAGAATCAGTTACCTCTTCTTCTGTTTCCTTTTGAGCAACTAGATAGATATTGGCTACTTCTTCTTCATTGCTTTCTTCGTCAGAAGAACTATCTTCCCATATGGCAGATACAAAGGCTTTCTTCTTGTTGTAGAATTTGCCTTTCCTCTTCTCTTTATTCTTCTGAATCAGTTCTTGACATTCTGATTTGAAATGTCCTGGCTTTCCATATTCATAGCAAATGATGTGTTCTTTATTGCTTGTTCCTCCTTTCTGAAAGTTTTTGAATCCTTGGCCTTTCTTGTAAAACTTTCTGAATCATTTTATGATTAGGCCCATTTCGTCATCGTCAAGCTCTTCTTCTTTATCTTGTTCTTCTTCTTTTGCTTTCAGTGCTAGACCTCTTTTCTTCTTATCACCAATATCATCTAGTTCTTGTTTGAACTTTAACTTACTTTCATATTCAGAAAGACTTCCGAATAGAGAAGCAACCGATCGCATTGATTCACCTTTTGCTTTCTCAATTGCAGTGACTTTTGCCTCCCAGTCTTTAGAAAGAATATTTAAAATCTTTTGTACTTAGGTATGTTGATCATAGACTTTTCCAAGTGCTGCAAGTTGATTAACAAGGTGAGTATATCTAAGTTCAAATTCAGCTATTGACTCACCTGATTTCATTTAAAGTAAATCAAACTCAGTAACCAGAGTAATGATCCGGTTTTCTTTTATTCCTAAAAGTTCCTTCGTGGGCTATTTCCAAGGGTTCCCATATTTCTTTAGCTGTTGGGAGTATGCAGATTCTAAAGTACTCATTTTGACTCAAGGCACTTTGAATCATTAGAATTGCTTTGCTGTTGAGTGTAATGAGTTTCTTGTCATTCTCATCATATTCTACTGGTGTCTTGGGAACTTTTTGTGAATCTACAATTTTTTAGGTTTGTAGTTTCCACTCTCAATCACATCTTACAGCCCATATTCAGTAGCCATTATGAAGACTCTGAACTTTACTTTCCAGAATGAGAAGTGTTCGCCATTGAAACCCGAAGGTCTTATGATAGAAGCTCTGTCAGGAAGAATGCCTTCACCCATGCTTGCCATTGGATCCTTCATAGGCTGTTAAACATTAACAAGAAGACCTATGCTCTGATACTAAATGTTAGTGCAAGCGTTTCACCCAAGAGCGGGTGAATTGGGTGATACCAGAAATTTTGTTACGTATAAGTAAATTAACTAAATATTTAAAATAGTTGAGAGCAAAGAGAAATATAACCGAAGTGTACACCGGGAGTTATACTGGTTCAGCCAAACCACTTTGACCTACGTCCAGTCCTCAGAGTGTCTCTAAGAGTTTCATTATATTCTCCAAGATTCAGTGGGTTCTTGGCACCTCAATACACAGCAAGCTCCTTTACCTGGATACTCGCTCCCTCTTACACATTGTAATCAAATCCCCAACTCAAGGTTCCACAACCTTAAGTTGTCTCAATAACAAATATTGCGTTTTTAATGAAAAACTCTCACAGATCAAATATATAATCACTGAAGTACAATGAATGAGTATAAGAAAACAAAGCACTAAGAGTGTGTTGATCAGTGTATTCTTAGTTCTTGGGTCTTTTTTTTCTTCTCTTTGAATGCTCCATATTTATATATGATTTGTAATGTCTGTTGGAAGCAATTCAAACATGTTCGTTAAGGTCATGCAGCAACGGTTGACTATTCTACGAATTTGAAAACTATCCATTTGCGATAGGTAGCGGTAGGTGAACGTTCGGACTTTTATTTGACTTTTCACTTCTGGCATGATCTTTCATTATTTCTCTATAAATGTACTTAGAATACTAATGCAATAAAGAGTTAATCATATAGAAAACAATTTAATAAACATTCGATTAAAAACATAATTTCTGGACTGCCTTACTCGAGTGGCTACTCAAGTGATCATGCTTTTTACTCGAGTAGTCCCTTGAGTAAACTGTCAAAAATATGGCAGTGAGTAATTCAACATTTTTCATAAGATATTACTCGGGTAAGACATAGAGTGAGATGGATCACAAACCTTAGAAATACCTGATTACTCGAGTGGCTACTCAAGTGGTTATGTCTTTCCTTCACAAGTTACTCTGGTGCTAACTCTGGTAATCTGATTACTTGAGTGGCCATGTATTTTCTTCAGAGGTTACTCGAGTGCTCCCTCGAGTATATGCCAAATAACTTTGCAGATTACTCAATTATTCCCTTGAGTAATGTCATTCAAAACTTGGTCAAGAGTTTGCTTACCTGGTTACTCGAGTGATCCCACGAGTAATTAATCAAATAACTCCACAGATTACTGGAGTTCTCCCTCGAGTAATGCCTTTTTCTCAAATGGTTACTTGAGTAAATTGGTCCATTTCTTGGCTGAGAGTCACTGGAAGATTTTTTACTTGATTACTCGAGTGATTCCTTTGTAAATCATGTTACTCGAGTAATGGTCTATATAACTTTACAGATTACTCGAGTGGTGCCTTAAGTAACATCTTCCAAATTTTGGCAGTGCTTCTCTGGATGAAATTCTTTGTGACTACTTGAGTGCTTACTCGAGTAACAGCTTCCCTTACTCGAGTGGCTACTCAAGTAAGCCTTCACAAAATTTGTTTATTACTCTAGTGCTTACTTCAAGTAATGCTTTGCCACTTTGTTCAAATTCATTTGTTTGTCATCAAATCCTTTTATATCATTGATCCAATCTTTGTTATCATCAAAACATATGGGATCTAACAAATGAGACATCTGGTCAAGTGCATAACATGGAAAACATGATGGATCCAATGGCCAAGGCATATGGAACCTTGCTCATACGATCTTGCTAATTAGGTGTATTAGGACATATATCCTTAGAAGATGATTGCCGTGAGACATGGGTATGTAACCCTTTTTTGAATCATGCATACTGAACCTTTGTAGTATCTTGTCTATGTATGTGCTCTGACTTAGGCTTATTAGTCTTTTAAATCTATCTTTATAGATCCTAATTTCTAGGATGTATGTGGTTTTACCTATGTCTTTTATCGAGAAAAACTTTCCTAACTAAATCTTGACACTCTAAAAGGTAGAAATGTCATTCCCAATGAGTAGGATGTCATTTATATAAAGTGCTAGAAATTCAACTATACTCCCACTAACCTTCTTATAAACACAAGGTTCATCTATGTTTTGAATGGATCCAAACTCTTTAACTACTTCATCAAAACAATGATTCCAGCTCCATGATGCTTGCTTTAGTCCATAAATGGATCTTTGAAGCTTGCAAACTTTACCAGAGTCCCTAGATAGAATATGATTTAATGTGAACGCAACTGTCTCTAGGGCATATCTTCAAAAGGATGGTAGAAGATCTGTTTGACTCATCATAGATCAAACCATATCTAACAGTGTTTGATTTCTCTGTTTAGAAACGTCATTCCATTGTGGTGTTTCTGAAGGAGTCAATTGTGAGATTATCCCACAACTCCTAAGATGGTTAATAAACTCTTGGTTAAAATATTCACTTCCTCGATCAGATCAAAGTGCTTTAATTGTTTTGCTAAGTTGGTTTTGTATTTTATTTTGGAATATTTTGAACATTTCAAAAGATTGAGATTATGTTTTATTAGATAGATATATTCATATCTACTAAAGTCGTCTATAAATGTAATGAAGCATATATAACCTCCTCTGGTAGCTGTGTTTAATGGTTTACATACATCTGTATGCTTGAGGCTCAATAAATCAGTGGCCCTCTCACTATGCCCTGTAAAAGGTGCCTTTGTCATTTTTCCTAATAAGCAAGATTTGCATGTATCATATGATTTAAAATCAAAAGAGTTAAGAAATCCATCTTGATGGAGTTTAGAAATGTGTTTTTCATTTATATGGCCTAGACAACAATGCCATAGGTTGGTTGAATTCAAATTATTTGATTTTATCCTTTTGGTAGTTACGTTATAGATATTCCCATTATTAGGATGTTTCAAATTTAATATATAATGACCAACATGCAAATCACTATCAGCATAGAAAATCTCATTATGATAAATAGAACATTTACCATTCCTAGTAATGGAAGTAAAACCTTCCTTATCCAAATAAGAAAGAGAGACAGTGTTACTACTCTAAGAAAGAACATAATAGCAATTGTTCAAAACTAACAAATACCCACTGGGCAGAACTAATTCATAAGTACCTATAACTAAAGCAGCAACTCTTACTCTATTTCCAACTTGTGAGTCCACCTCACCCTTCTTCAGTTTTCTACTATCCTTGAGACCATACATGTAATATGCCAAAAAGTGATTAAGGGCTAATTATTTCAAAAGTGGATGTAATTATTATCAAATAAAGACTTTTGGAGAATTGTGTGATGGGAATTTGGTGGTTTTAGTGATTCCAATAGTTTCCAAGTGAAAAATTTTATGGGAATAGGTTTGATTGTTGATTTTGGAGCCATTGGACACATTGGTTGAAAATTTGAAAATCTGTTAAGTGTAATTTTGTGCAGGGCAGTCAGTTTGTATGGACATTTTGAATGGGAAAATGGTGTCTAAAAATTCTGAAACTTTCCAATCCTAAATTTCACATGTCAAGTTTCAAAATGGACATATAATTTGTGTCATTTTGATTTGTGAACTAAGAGTTATGAAATTTTGAAGTTTGCCCAGTGAAATTGATTATTTTCTGGAACAGCAGGCAAAGATTAAAATTCTGGGAATTTTGTGATTCCATCTAGCAAAATTCTATATTTTTCCTTAAAATTAGACTCAATAATGGTTCTATAGGCTTTAGAATCACTCCATTTCTATTTTTCTAGAACTAGTTATGATATTTCAAAGTTTGGGCAGAAATCTGAAAGAATTTTTGAAAAATCCGAAATTGTTGGAAATTAATTTAATAATTAAATATCATATAATATATGATATAAAACAGTATCCTTCACCTTCCTTCAGCCATATCAGATGCACATAACAGCTGAAACAGAGAGAAAATAGTTGATGTTAGAACCGGCTGACACCCAAGGGGAGGGTGAACTGGGTGTAAGATAAAAACTTAAGAACTTTAAAAATCTTTTCGCATCTTAGTAAAAGCAATAAGTATGAAGGTAATGAATCATAAATCAAAAGTTAGATTAAATAATATATGCTAGAAATATAAGAGCTTAGGGAAGAGAATATGCAAATTGTGATTTATCCTGATTCAGTCCAATCTGTGATGGCCTACGTCCAATCCCCAGGCTCCTCCTGAGATTTTCAAATCCACTATCTTCTTGTTTAATCCGGGCACAAGAAAAGCCTTTACAATACCACAAGTTTAATCGGGTACTTGTGAAACCTATTACAAATCTCTCACTAAAATACTCCCCCTTACGGCAAGTCTTACAAGCAGAGCAATCCCGAAGATCTTCCTCTCCTGCTTACTCATGCAAGTCTTACGAGCAGCAGCGTTCTCTCCTGCTTACACCCCTGTAAGTCTTATGAGCAGCAACGTTCTCTACTGCTTGCACCTTATAAGTCTTACGAGCATAATGTCTTACTGGCAATTCTCTCTACAACTTCTCCCGTAAGGAAATCAACCCTCTCAAGGTCCCTCTACCTTGAGATCAACTCAGAAATATAGTTGAAAGTGTTTACAAACTCTCTCACATAGTGGGTATAATACTCATTGAAGTACAATACAAATAATCACTCTCTCAACGATAAGTAATATAGAAACTGGAAAACAGAGAGTGTTTGGGTAGAAGCAGAGGATTCATATTTCTATCATTTTTCACGTAGTTGCTCACTGTCTCTGTTACCCATCGACGTTGAATGCTCTTTCATTTATAGTTGATGAAGATGATGACCGTTGTGAGCATTTTGACCGTTGAGCATATTTGAGAAACAAGCTACTATGAAATGTCGGTTGCAGAGTGGAGCATCTCGTTGAACAGCAGGAAGACTCATTTTGAGTTGTACATCACGTTGTGGAGCATTTTGTGTTTCAGACATTTATTCATGGTGGGTCAATCTTTTGTCGTGGTAGGTAGCCGATACTCAGTGTGTAATGATGTCGCCCACCACAATTGACTCTTTCATTTAAGCTCACCGTTAAATTTCCTGTTTCACACTGTAAAATGCTTAATCACTAATATGATGAAGTATTAGTCATGGGTATGTTGGATCATTGGTCAAAAGCTGAATTTCTGGCTTCTGGGACTCATCACATTGAGTGAAGACTTTTGCCATACGTGACCTCCATTCTTGAAGATGCAATCCAAATATTTAATCTCTTGTTTTACACTTGAAATATATGTTAGTTAATGTTTAGGAACAATAACAAGTGAAAACATAATGATTGTATAACATTTAACTACGTTTGGATTGATGGCCATGAGAGTCTGAACTTCTACGTTGCTTCTGTCAGGACCTCACTCGAGTTCAAAGAAGCCTCACTCGAGTGCATGTACAATTTCACGTTCTGGTTGCCTCTCGGGCAAACACTTTCTGTCCAACACTCGCATCTGTTCGAGTGAATTCTAGACATCACTCGAGCACAACCAGTCATGCTCGAGTGCGCTTCTTGTTTTCACGTACATGCTTCTTCTCGGGTTAACACTCTCATGTCAAAACTTGCATGTGCTTGAGTGAGAAATAGTCTAATGCTCGAGTATGGATCCTACACTACTACAAAAAACCAAATCTGTGGCGCTTATAATTGCAGTAGCTGTGGCGCTTGCGAAATGCCACCTATCTTAACGCTACTAAAAAAAGCTGTGGCGCTTGGAAGCGCCACAGATTTTTAAAAAAAATAACTTCCTGTGGCGCCTGGCCGGCCAGGCGCCACAGGTGG
The DNA here is from genome assembly GCA_963210345.1 of Inga oerstediana. Lineage (NCBI taxonomy): Eukaryota > Viridiplantae > Streptophyta > Magnoliopsida > Fabales > Fabaceae > Inga > Inga oerstediana. Next base: position 28,070,559 of record OY723408.1, read on the forward strand.
GTGGACCTTCTGTGGCGCCTGGCCGGCCAGGCGCCACAGGAGGTAAGCTTCCTGTGGCGCCTGGCAGGTTAGGCGCCACAGTAGGCCTATACCTCCTGTGGCGCCTGGCTGGCCAGGCGCCACAGTAGGTCTTTTTTTTTTTTTAAATTTTTCGTTCTGGTTTTTTTAGCATATTTTTTCCTCATTTTTTTTTGGGTTTTTCGTATTGGTTTTTTTTTTAGCATATTTTTTCCTCATGCATATATAATTATCCCATGCATATATAATTATAGTCTGCAAGGTTTAATAAAAACAATAATAGATAACTTTAAAATGATACCAATAAATGATTGATTAGCTAAAGTAGTAATGAAAATTGTTATACAATATACTATAAACCTAGCTGAATGAAATATAATACAACAAATTCAACTTGAACAAACATGCATGGCACAACAATTATATTGGCAATTAGAAACAACACAAAAAAAAACCAGCTAGTGAATTTAATAGTAAATATAGCTATCTAGGGATTTGCCTAAACACATATTCACACCATTCCTCGATCACTTCATTAACCTGATGGTCTGTCAAAGTGTCACAACATTGATCTTCATAATACTACAGATATATACAATCAGACACAAGTTAGAACGAATTAAAATCAGTAAAACATAACTGTCAAGCACTAATTCAATTTCATTACAACACAATATGAAGTGCAACTAAATGACTTACTTTTTGAGGAATAAATGGTTGATCATGCATAATAACATCCTTCATAAATTTCATGATATAGTACCCACAATCATTGTCATTAGGTTGGAAAGGGCACTGCAATAATATAATGCAATATTTAACTCTGTTCATGAATAAAAAGTGTTTACTAACAAAGTCTAAGTAAAGTCAAATATCAATACTTGTATCTTCTTCCAAGGATAGCTAAGGCGGGGGTCAGTAGCTTTAGAATAGTTTAACATGACAGATGACCGATATGCAGTCAATGCGCTAACAAAAGAAACAGAAAATGATTACTTTTGATTATTCAATCACGTTCGCAAATATTTATACATAGGCACGTATACTTACCTACTGATCAATAGCATCATATCAAAACAGTCTTGTGGAAGACCATTTTTTAGAGGATCCACATAATAAATGCGAGGGCCTGAAGGTTCCGCTGGATTGATAACGATCAATATCCAATGGCGCCTAAAATATATTTTAAAAATATTTTTTGAACAATCATGTTATGATAGAAGTTAAACAATAAAAACAAAAATTGTACCAATAATAACTTACCCCGCATTATACTGCACTAAAAATAATGTATTTGCTGTCGCTTTCTTGCTAAAGTAATCTTTCAGCCCATTAGACTGTGCAGTCACATCTATTTTACCCTCATGTTGACCAACGAGAAAAGGGTTGACAAATGCGAATTGGACCCTGTGTGTATCCATTAAAACGTCCTGGTCTAAATGCCTGGTATAAAACATACAGTGTCATGAGAAACAAAAGAAATGGAACGAGATATATTAATAACAGTGATAAACGATGATAGTGAAGTACCTTATCCAGATGTTGATAGCTGAAGCACTAACCCAATCACGAGCACATATTTCCTGCACGACCTCGGCAGTAATATAGTCAACTAGACCACCAACAGTGTAGATATGTCTTGGAATACGTAATGGCACTACTCCCTCACCGATCAATTGTAGTGCAATCGATATTAATTGATCGAGATATGAGGTATGTCTTCTTCTGCTCTGTTGGCTGGCCGATGCTTTTGACTTGGGTTGTGTTGTTGAAGACTTTGAAATCTTACCCTGCGCAAATCAGAAAATTAAATCATAGTTCGAGATGAAAGTTCGAAGGAAAAGTGCAGGGAATTTTGAATGAACGACCTTTCCACATGGCTCGATAAGACCTATTGGCCAAGCAACATAGCCACCTACAACATCTGCCACCTTATTTTGCTCATCCTGAGACGGGATCGGTAAGAGGGCGTCTTCGTTCGTGCAGACGTCAACCCTAACCCGGAGTGTGTTATCGGGCAACTGTGAATTGTGCAGTATGTCCTCACCAGTGTTGTAGGCAACACCTACTGCAACCGCGTGCTTGGATGCTTGCTCGACATATAGCTTGCATTGAAATTCGCCCTACAGAAAATAGAGTTAATATGTTAAATTCGCTTAATTATAATTTAACATAAAGTTAAGTAGAAAAGAAATTAATTACCGAAGGAAAAGGGACTTTAGGCATGGAATTGCAGCTATCTCTGAAACTTGGGCTATCACAGAACGGAACATTTGGTATTGGCCTACCCTGGACCAACTGTTGTATTTGCGTTGTTAACAACGCATTCTGTTCTTGCAGCAAACGCATTTGTTCGGTGAATTGTTCTTCTCGTTGTTCCTTGTAGCGCATTTGTTGTTGAAGTTCTTGCATTTGATGCTTAAAGCTAGACATCTCGTCACGTAGGTGGGAAACATCACTTCTACTCGAGCGCTTTTGACGTCCGAAGTATGCTGATGGGGTGACTGCAAAACCAGTACCCCGAACACGACCATCATACTCGGGTACTGGTAACGCTCTACTCAATAAATCGTCCCGACCAACATAGGTCGCCAACGCAGGATCCTCCTGTGTCATTTGTCGCTTTCCCAAAAAGAATTACAATGAAAATTAGTTATTATAAATGGAGTTCATTTAAGTAAAGCCAATTATTTATTGAACGCATAATATAATTGAATACTTACACAATATTCAGCTACTCTTCTTGCTTCCTCACTACGAATTTCACCTTTCTTATTTGTGACACCCTGGACCCACAGCTCATGTCGTGGAACCAGTGTAATATCTGAGCCTGATTCTTGTATCTGCAAATCGAACTTAGTCGAAGTTAAATGATATTCATACGATTTTTATTATGAATGAAATAATCATCAGTTCGTACCATTTTTCTTTCTAAAATTGCGTATGAAACAGGTCCTTGTGTGTACCGGTATGGCATGTTGGTCGCGTTAGCTCGATTCTTCTCGCTCAACTCCTAGTTAGATCAAAATGATTCATATAAATATATAAATGTTACTTACAAATACGTACATTACACGTAATAGGGAAAAATAAACAAATCCCCTTACTAGGAAATCAGGAGTTGTATGTGTTTTGATAAACTCATCCCACATTGCTTGAGTGATGATTCCTTCGTACAATGGATAAGGCGATGTAGTAATGATATCATCATTATCATCCCTCAAGAAATATTTGACGAGATCAGAACGAAACTTTTGCATAAGTTTTCCGGCTTTTCTCATTACGAAGTTCTTCCGATCATCATCAATAATAAAAATACTCTGTAAACAAGTCAAAAAACATATATCATATGTAAGATTGAAATGAAGTGAAACAAAGCAAACCGAATAAATATATAATTAAGGTGTTACCTGTATTTCATCCCAGATCACATCCTCATAACTTTTCTTTACCATTTTCCAATTTTGAACTGTAATAGGGACTCTATCTCGAACCGTAGTCCCGATGAAGTTATTTAACGAGGTACTGTTCTCCCCAAACGGGTTTCCATTTTCATTCCACTCCAGTTGTAACTTGATTCCGTTACTTCTCAGTCTGATCAACCTCGCCATAATTGTCCTGCCACGTCTGACGTTCGCCTCAAATCTCTGTCTACAAATATGCCTGGGAACGTCATCAATGTCATCAGGTACGGGACTGGGAACGTCATCAATGTCATGATGTGGTGAGTCCATACTCCTGCAAGTGAAATAAACCAAATCAAAACATCAGTGCACAATGGTCTTGTATGTCAACGAAAGCAAATTATTTTGAAATTTATAAAAACATACGTACAAGTAAATGAGTCAAGGCAATCATTATCTTTTCCTTTTTCTTATCTGATTTAAAATTTTATTCTTCAGAATTCGCGTTGGATTAAGAATTGTGTTCCTCTTGACCCAAGTTCCCTCTTTATGATCATGTCTCACGTATAGGGGTCCATCTCCATCTTCATCTTCATCTGCATCTCCATCTATATCAATCTCTGCTGACTACAAATTTTCAAACGAAGGATCATCATTATTGATGTTCAAATATTCATTACTTTCAAAATCAACTTGTGCTTGACGATTCTTGTTGGATGGAAGTACAATAGACCAATTCTTCTTAGCAGGATCAGGAATGTAAAATGCTTATTCTGCCTGTGCTGCTAAAATAAAAGGATCATCTTCATACCAAACCTTAGAAAGGTCCACTTGCACAAAGCCTAAGTCATCTATCCGCAATCCACTGTTGTTGTTAACCCACTGACATTTGAAGACAGGGACCCTGAACATAGAGTAATCTAACTCCCATATGCGTTCAATGACACCAAAGTATGACATTGATGCATAGATAGGGTGTGTATCTTTAGCACTGGATCTATGCCAAGAATCAGCAACAAGTGTTACCCCACTATTCTGCATCGTGCTCTGTTTATCATGGTCTTGTGTATAAAATGTGTAACCGTTGATTGCATAACCATTGTAAGATAATACATGTAAGCTCGGTCCCTTCGACAGGCACTTCAATTTTTCGGAAACTGAATCAGGATTCCTCTCCATCTCATCGTTAATACGATTTTTCAACCAGCCTGCAAATTGTTTATTGTATTCTGTTGTTAATAAATCTTCATTCCTATCACCAAGTACCAATCAGAGAGCATCCTTGTGTTCTTCTACATACGGTTCGACCTCATCAGTGTTATGTAGGACATACAAGTGGGCTTGATCCCGTTCAGTCACTGATATCGTTATTACATCACTCCCCGTTGTTCCTTTCCCTGATCTTCGGCCATCATGACGGGACTTGGGGATCCCTACAGGGTCAACATTTGATAGAAAATCAGCACAGAAGTCACTTACTTCTTCAACCATGTAACTTTCAGCGATACAACCCTCTGGACGGTATCTATTTTTCACATACCCCTTTAATATTTTCATGAATCGTTCATTTGGGTACATCCATCTCAAGTACACTAGACCGCACAATTGAGTTTCTTTGACCAAGTGTACAGTTAGATGTACCATAATGTCAAAAAAAGAAGGCGGAAAATACATTTCAAGTTCACACAGAGTACACACAATCAGCCTTTGCAAATCTTGTAACCTGGTTGAATCAACCACTTTACTGCAGATCAACTTGAAAAACACGTAAAGTTTCGTGATAGTGTTCCTTAATTTTTTGGGTAAAATGGATCGTATACCAACCGGTAGGAAATTTTGTATGAGCACATGACAATCATGAGATTTAAGGTTCTTTAACTTCAACTCTTTTACCGATACAAGGTTTTTTATATTTGAAGAGTAGCCCTCGGGAACTTTAATTCCTTGCAGAAACTCACAAAACAATTTCTTCTCTTTCCTCGACAGAGTGTATGCCGCTGGCGGTAGATAGGTACGAGACCCTTGCTCAATCGGTGCCAACTCTTCTCTAATTCCCAAGTTCACTAAATCCAACCTCGAATTGACATTGTCCTTGCTTTTTCCTTGGATATTAAGCAACGTGCCAATTAGACTATCACAGATATTTTTTTCTATGTGCATCACATCAAGAAAATGCCTCACATATAAAGACTTCCAATATGGAGTTCAAAGAAAATAGACTTTTTCTTCCAACCGCTTGTCTCGATTTGTTTTGCAAAAGGTTTGCCAAAATTGTTCTCCAAGTCTTTTACCTTGGAATACACCTGGGAACCGGTCAACATCTTCGGCGGGCTACCTTCTTCTGCATCACCATTGAAAGGCTTTTTCCACTTCCTCCAACGATGTTGTGATGGTAAGAATCTTCGATGCCCCATGTAAACATTTTTCTTACAATAATGAAGTCGCATTGAATGAGTGTCATCTTCACATATAGGGCATGCACCATATCCTTTGACGCTGTATCCTGACAAATTTCCATAAGCAGGGAAATCATTAATTGTGCCAAACAACATGGCTTTCAAAGTGAAACTTTCTTCCATGTACCCGTCATACACACTAATGCCTTTATCCCAAAGCAGCTTCAAGTCATCAATTAAAGGAGCCAAGTATACATCTATATCATTCCCAGGTTGCCTTGGCCCAGAAATTAACATGGACAACATCATAAACTTGCGTTTCATGATTAAGTGTGGACGAAGGTTATAAATCATCAATATCACCGGCCACGTGCTATGTGTGCTACTCTGAACACCGTGCGGATTAATTCCATCAGTTGACAGTGCAAGGCAAAGGTTCCTGACTTCATCAGCAAAGTCAGGGTACTCATGATCAATTTTTTTCCATTGAGGAGCGTCTGCAGGGTGCCTAAGCTTCGTGTCTTTAATCCTTTCATCTGCATGCCATGTCAACTGCTTAGCAATCTCTGCATTACTATACAGTCGCCTGAATCTCGGAACAATGGGAAAATACCATAGCACCTTCAAAGGACTTTTTCCTTTCTTCTTCCTATATCGAGATGCGTTGCATTTAGGGCACTTCTCCAACGTTGCATACTGATTTCGAAATAATACACAATCGTTAGGACATGCATGTATCTTCTCATATCCCATACCGGTTGTAGAGCAAAGAATTCGCTTTGCCTCGTATGTCTTGGTAGGAAGTACATTTTCTTTTGGAAGCATATCTTGCAACAGTTCAAGCAATGCGGTAAAACCCGAATCACTCAATCCGTAGCGAGCTTTAAAGTTATACAACTTCAACACTGCTAGCAATCTTGTGTATTTAGTACTTCCGACATATAATGGTTTCTCTGCATCACCTTTCAACTTCTCATATTCGTTAGGGAAGTTATGAAGCACCCCTTCAACCATATTTACCATTTCTTCAAGACCATCATCTTCATCAAACATGCTTTGATCAAATTCATCCGAGGCACCACCCGTGGTATGCACCCGATCACTATATGAATCGTTGGTCTCACCATGCCTTGTCCATCGTATATATGTTTGATCAATACCATAACACACTAGATGATCTAGCAAATCAAGTTGACTACTCCGCTTTCCAAAACAACAGGATAAGCAAGGACATAAGATTTTGCCAGCATGTTTTGTGTGCTCAGTTGCAAATGTAATAAAATCCTTCACCCCATCTATATATTCCCTTGAACATCGATTAGATGACATCCATTTACGATCCATCTATGGGCTTCAATCTATTTTTTTAAAAAGTTACGTGGTTAGTTATATAACTATTGCATTTACTAATTACTTTTATATTCTCTTACCAATTTTAATTTAAAATAACATACACCACATGAATCTTCATAATTGAAGCTTTCTAAGTCTTAAAATGAATATTTAAATTGCCAAATAATTCATTAATTATTCCCAGGCATTATAATAAAATTTTACAACTCATAACAAAAGAAACCATATTTGCCACAATAATATATCATAGTTAAATTAGAAAACATTACAAGTCAATAATTAAATAAAATACAAGTGTTAAGAATATATAAATAATTATTTTTCTTATGCAATTAATCAATAACAATCATTAGAACACCTACAAATTATAACTATTAAATTTAACTAAAATCACATTTGTAAGCTCAAAATTTAAAAAACATACCGTAAATAGAAGCTTCAATAGACTGATGAACTGAAACTACAAACACAAATTAAACATAAACAAATCAATAAAATATTTGAGGTTCTAAGTTATTTTTTTAAATAATAATATGTGTAATAAACATCAAAATATAATAAAATCAAATATGATTAGCTTAAATCAAAAAATATGATTCAGAAAAAAAAATAAAGAAAAAAAATAAAATGAAAAAGAAAGCATAATCCCAACATTAATTATCTCCTTATTGTATGTTTTTCCCCTTACGGTTTTAGTTAATATATTTAAAGTTAAACAATATAGAAAAATTATATTTTATTTTATTAAATATTAACATTGATACATTAAAGTCATTTTATATGTAAGTTTTATTATTTTATTCCAAGCTAGGCAAAATCTAACATCTAGGGCCATTTTTTCAAAGACAAAGTCACGTCATTTGACTGATTTTTATCCTAGTAATTAATGTACATTTCCCCCTTGATTCAGTTGAATTCTTACAATTCTTTCAATGTTCGTGTTCATATATCGATTATATATGGCCAAAAAAACCAACAAAAGTATAAATCACTTCTCATATATATATATATATATACTTTTTTTGCCAGTACACACACACACGCACAAACTAATTTTCAAACATTATTGCAGAGAATGTTACACATATTAAATATCCTAACTAAGCCCATCTCTATCGGTATTTTCCGATGTCTGAATTAATAAAAAGAGGAGGTAATAATGTTATCATTTTCATTGAGCAACGTGATTAAAAATTAAAATGAATAAATAAAATAATAGGACAAGGAGGGAATGCTGTAATTGCGGAAAAGTGTTGGGGGGCTTATCGCAGAAGATAGCGCCTATACAAAAGGGCATTTTAATAATAAATTTAAAATGAAATTAATAATAATAAAAATAAAAAGACATGCTTTTGCACCGAAATGCCTGTGTGTGTGTGAGAATGACAGCAAAGTATGCACACTTTACTCATTACACTACTGTTCTCCTCTTCTTTTTATTATTTATAAATTATACTAAGATCTGCAACCGAAAATGTTCAATCAATTTAATTGTCCTCCCAAATACGCCGATGGTCCATGCATTCTATATTAATTAATTGGATCCAATGCATCATGTCACAAAATCTTAATCTAATTTGTTACTGTGTGCTATATAATTTGAGAATAATCCTTATATTAGATTGACGTCCAAATAAATTCAACTGCTATATCTGAAAAATCTCTCAATAAATATAAATATACATGTATGTGTGTCATAACAGGGAAAAAATCAAAAAAAGCATCACAACCAAGCCATAAAGAAAAAAAGAGCACGCAAAACAACCTGAAAAAAAAATTAATAAAAAGAAAACGCAAGTTGAACTTACAGGTTGATCAGTGGAGTGGGGGACCACGTAATTGCCGTTGGTGACGCAATCTCAGTGAGGGAAGGAAGAAATTTGAGCACTAGCTACCAAATGGAGTGGGGACCAAAAGAGTTGAAGACAATGGAATAATACGGAAGAAGTGGGGTTGGCAGTTGGAAAAATACAAAAACGTGTGCGCGTGTGGGTGTAGTTTTAAGATATGAAGAAGAGAAAATGAAGGGACGGGGTGCACGCACAGATGGAAGGGAAAGTGATAGAGGGAATAATTAAAGATAGAGAGAAAGAGATGGAGGGGGGTGGAGGCGGGAAATGAAAGAGATTGGGGGGGGGGGGGCGGCGGGAAAACAAAAGGGGATAAGGGGGGGCGGGTTGGGATCTCATTGGTGGGGAAGGGATAGGATATCAAAACTTAATTTTTTTTTTTTAAAAAAAAGAGTCAGGGGTGGCGCCTGACCAGGCAAGCGCCACTCCTGAAAATTTTTTTTTTTTTTTTTTAAAAAGTGTCAAGGGTGCGCCAGTTCTGAAATTTTTTTTTTTTTTAAAAAAAAGGGTCAGAGGTGGCGCCTGCCTGGCCAGGCGCCACTCCTGACAAAATTTTTTTTTTTTAAAAAAAAAAGTGTCAGGGGTGCACCAGTTCTGAAATTTTTTTTTTTTTAAAAAAAAAGGGTCAAGGGTGGCGCCTGCCTGGCCAGGCGCCACTCCTGACAAAATTTTTTTTTTTTAAAAAAGTGTCAGGGGTGGCGCCTGGCCAGCCAGGCGCCACCCCAGACAAAACTTTTTTTTTTTTTTAAAAGGGTCAGGGGTTCGCCAATCCTGACAAATTTTTTTTTTTTTTTTAAAAAACGGATCAGGGGTGGCGCCTGGCTGGCCAGGCGCCACCCCTGATAAAAACTTTTTTTTTTTAAGGGTCAGGGGTGGCGCATGACCAGCCAGGCGCCACACTTGATTATACCAGCTGTGGCGCCTACTCTCCCAGGCGCCACAGCTAGTTAAAAAAAAAACATATAATATAAAAAAATAATAAATGAGCAGCTGTGGCACTTCATTAAGGAAGGGCCACAATATGTGCGCCACCTTTCAACCTTTTTGTAGTAGTGCTAGTGCTCGAGTGTTGTAAATTTATTTGCGTTTCAGCTGCTTCTGGACATCACTCACACGATATTTTTCAAGAGTTTGTTTTTGCACTCGCGAGTGATGTGGGGCCACTTTAGAAAAAATTTATTTATTTGATTCTAATGATGTATCATAAGAAAGCTCTTGCCATATGCATTCCAATGAAAAAAGAATCAGCTCCAAACTCCTTGTATTCTGCAAGTTATGATCGAAAGAGTGTCTATCCCATTAGACTGCACAAGTGTCAAATTCTAGAAGACATAGCTCCTAGAATATACATTCAAATTAGGCCAATTACCTATACATTGAAAGCTCTTTGAGTCTAGTTTCATTTGGCACTGGTCTCATTTCAATTCTATGTGTGGTTTGTGAGTTATGCTCAAAATACCGAACCTGTGTTGAAAAGTGACGGTGATTTCACTATCATCTTGTACGGATCATATCTCCTTCATTTGAGCTTCTTTCAATGTGATCTTGGTGCACATTTTACGTGCTGTGAGGCTTTATTCATATGCCACCAGTTTCGGGTCAATCCGATGTGTGGTTTGAGAGATATGACCAAAATACCGGACCTCTGTCAGGCTGAACGTAAAACAGAGCTAAACAGAGTATTCATCCCGTGCTCGAGTATGTTCATCCGTGCTCGAGTGAAACACCTCTGGCACTCTAGTATTGAGCTCACACTCGAGTAAAACTCCCTTAGAAGTGCCATAACTCACATATAAGTCATCTTAGCTTCGTATTAACCTATTCCAACCATTATTTGATCATAGAAGCCTCCGGTATCATCATAGAAACCTCCAGTATCACTTCTAACAACTTGAATCTTGATATTCTTGATAGATCTTCCAAGTTCTTCATTCTTCAATATCTTTCTTTTTTATTTTCCTCTTGATAATCATTCTTCATAATCTGAGTAAGCATCTCCTTGACTATCTTCAAATTCTTTTCTTCATCTTCCTCTTGTTCATTTTCATTAATTCAATCTTCTTCATTCTTTGCTTGACTAATCTACAAAATATGTAACATTAAATATAGTAGTTAGTCAAAGAAATACATTATATAAAATTTTTGCTCTTATCATTTCACATCTATATTTGACGTCATCAAAACTAATCATATCTAACATTTGAGAGAGTTTAGAGAGAGAAGGAGAAGAGAACTCGTAAGGTAAGCTAATTTCTCCGATAATCTAGTTATTAACGCATATAACTCCGATCCTAAGTTACTCCTTTATTTTCTTTAAGGTTTGGAAGCTCCTCTTTTGGTGTTAAAAACAACTAGGGTTCAGCCAAGTCAAGGGAAAGCTAGTGGGAGCTTGAGGTAACTTCCAAACTCTTGTATATTAACTATTCTGACTGCTGTGGACAATTTAATCAGTGAAATTTCGCCAGATTGTCTTTGAGCGTAAAAATGGAAAGTGGGTTGTGGGGGCTGTTATGCTGCCCAAATTGGTACTAAATGTTAGTTGTAACCTAATGGAATGGTCAATAAAATAGTTAGGAGTAGAAAGGAATGTGTTTACGCAACTGAAATCGCAGAACCCCAATTTTTCTTGGAGAACTCATAAATTTTGGCTAGCTCTAGAAATGTGTCTTAGAGTTGGATTTTCAATGATTTGATGGTTTCATTGGGTTCAGGAATGAAAATTAAGTGGGGTTACAGTTGGTCACTTTTTCGGAAAAGGCCGAAAAAGCATAATTACGAAAATGCCCATGAAACCTTTAAAGCGGGCTGTCAAGGGTATTTTCATAATTTGACAATGAATTTGGTAATTTTGAGTCCGAAAATGGATTCCTTGGATGAAAATATGTCAGAATAGCCTATATCAAAATTTCAAAAAAAGTACAGCCGGACTGGGTACGATGGGGTTGGGCCGAGGTCTGGGGGCATTCTGGTAAATTTTCACCATAGGCTAATATACTCACAAGAAACACTAAGGAAGAGTCAAAAATGATACTTGGATAGGTTATGACCTATTTCCTGAACATTTAATATTTTAGGACCAAGTCGGAAGCAGGAAACGACACATTTTACGAGGCATACTAAAACTTAGTCTTTGAGATAGTGCTTCCCAACCCTTTAGGCATGTGTCTAGGCTTCTAGTAGCCACCTAAAGAGTCCAAGTAATAACCAACTTTAAGTATTATGAAGGTGAGAATTTGGAATAGAGAATAACCTGTTGTCCTTGACTTTGGTTTATAGGGTTCGACATTTGTCCTAATCGCAAGCAGCTTGTGCTGGCGCACGTCAGGAAATAACAAGGTAGTGACTATTCTCTTATGCAATGTGTAAATGTATTGTATGTGTGTGTATCATTGTTTTGTGATGATATCTGATGCTGGTGCCTATATAGCTGGTGATAGCTGTCGTTATCCAGCGTGAGTTGGTGTTATACAGCGAGAGATGTCGTTATCCAGCATAAGCTGGTGTTATACAGCGATAGCTGTTGTTATCCAGCGTGAGCTGGCGTTATACAGCGAAAGCTATCGTGACTATGTATATAGCCATGAGTGTTGTCGTTGTGATGAAAGCCATGTGACATTGTGTTGCTGTTGATGCTGCTATTAATGGTTGCTTACATGCTATATGTCTATATATTATATGAGTGATTTGTTACTACTGAGATTCTTTTGAATCTCATTCTTTCTATTAACTAACATCCAGACAAGGCAAGTGGCTCCAAGGAGAAGCGAACGACCAGGAGCGGTTAGGACTTTGTAGGGATGTTATTTTGGATTGTTGGTTATCTCTTTTGGAAAGGGATTACAGTAAATTATTTTTGGGATGTAAATATTATGTTTGATTTTGATCATGTAATCTCTTAGTTGGAACTTATAACCCTTAGCTTATACATGTATGAAACTAGGGAGTTGCCAGGAATTTGGCTATACACTCTGATATGTATAAATGTGATTTAACTGTACATGTAATTATATTCAATATTTGAACTTGAGACCAGGATAGGAATGAAGTTTTGAAAATATTTGTGAAAACTCTACCACAGGGTGGGAGTTTAAAATGAGTTTAAAATTATCCGATAGTCACCAAACTATTTAATTACGCACTCTTGAATTATAATTACTGTAATTAAGGCAGGGGCTACATTGCACATTTGTACAAATGTGAGAACCACATGCAGTATCTAATACCCATATAGAGGAAGTAGAAAAATAAATGTCTATAACATAAATACCTGAAGCGATAGCCTCGCTATCCTTTTTATTCTTTTTCAGATCTTTGACGTAGAGTATGTAATTCCTCTTCCAATGACCGGGTCCATTGCGAAAGTAGCAGACTCCTTTTGGAGGCTTTGCCTTCTTGGGTGCAGGCTTGGTTTCGGGCTTGTTTGACTCTTGGTCTTACCACCTTAGCCATTACCCTTCTATTTACCCTTCTCTTTCATTTTTATACCCTTTCCTTTCTAAACCATCAAAACAATACTGGGCTTTTTTCATAATGCTCTACTCAGCAGTTTTGAGCATCCCATGGGGATTAGAAATTAATTTCTCCATGTTGTAGTTCATAACAAACTGGTCATAACTCTCCGGGAGTGAGTTCAGGATCAAATCCGTAGCTAACTCTTGGCCCATGGGAAACCTAAGCCTCTCAAGGTGAACAATGTAGCCTTTCATTTTTAAAACATGAGTACTAACTGATGCACCTTCATCCATCTTATAGGAATGTAATGCCTTTGTGGTCTCATACCTTTCTTGCCTTGCCTTTGTGGAACATTTCCTTGAGATGGACAATCAACTCATGAGCCTCCATGAGTTCCAGATCTAACATCAGGCAACCTACGTCCACAGAGTCATCCTTATGTTTCATGTAAGCATCTTTCTGAGCTCTTGGAGCATTAGTTGTATGCTTCTCAGGAATGGGTTGATCTAGGACATAAGCCTTTCTTTTCTGCTTGAGAACAATTCACAAGTTTCTGAACCAATCAAGAAAGTTTGTCCTTCTCAAGGACTAATCGTAACAATAGTGTAGTAGTATTATTAGTCGATATGATTTTACAATAAAATATGCAAAGTTTAGTTAGTAATCTCCCACTAAATCAATAACCCTCAATATAATAATTAGTGGGCTAAGATCCATATTTAGCCTAAATTTAAGTATGCTTTGGCAGGATGCTTAAATTCAAGTTATTTAGGTAGGTAACCTTTTTACCAATTACATCACATGTAATTCTTAGATGTTTATGGGATTCGATCATCATATGATCCGGCATGTTTAATCTCATCTAATGCCTTAAGATCCAAAACTATTTTGTTAATCTCAATTAAGTCAAAACAATAATGAATGTTATGAGTAGCACCATTACTCACGCTTGTCTCATCAAGATAACTCAAATGCATCCACTTTGGTGGTTTCCACAATTGAGCAATCTAGGTTTTGACAAGTATTTATTAATTGATGGCATTATGACTTAAAATTTGATTTAGAGGGCTTAATCAATTAGTTTTGTTTATATGAACGCAATCGTTGTTGTATCTCATATGAATAACTACATATAAACACAAAAGTAGGCATGCAATGATCTAATCAAAAGCATAATTTAAATGTGACACAACATGGCTCACCTAACCTAAAATCCTCCCAAGCCAATGAGAGGACTTCTCTAAATAAGCAAAGAAATACATTGAGAGAAACCTCTTTTAAACATATGAGGGGAGTGAGATGAGAAGAGAATGTACATTAAGACTATTCAGAGGAAGGCACAACACGCAGGCCGTATTTGAGTATTACAACCCTTATAAAAACTAAAGTCATGTTATTCACTGTACTCAAACAAGTTTGAAAATAAACCACAGCAAGTAATAGTTTATATAATATGAAAAGCAATAAATGTCTTGATTAGGTTATATCATGCTACGAATAGTTAGTCACGGCGGTCCCGCTAAAATAACCAGAGCTTTAGAAAAAAAAGGCACATTCCTTTTTGAATAAATATTTGAAAATTTAAATTAAATAAAAATTTATGGCCCAGTTTTTAAAATATTTGTTTCAGTTCAGTTCAAAAGGATTTTGGCCCAGTTTCAAAAACGGCCCAGAACACTTTTAGTCCGAATCATCTTCCCCACACTTTCGGATCCCTAAAACCTGAATAGAGATCCGAACTAGACCCAATTGTTCTTGCAACTAGCCGCTAGCTTCAACCACTTCGAAACCAAAAACGACAAATTCCAGTTTTGGATCCAATCCAAAACAGAAACTGCGATGCCAGCAATAGATCACATAGAATCGACTTTAATTAAACAAAAAACAGATTTCAAGATTGCATACAATACATGTTTATATTGCATACAATTCAATTTAAAAATTATGACTGAAAACATATTTTGCCAATCATATTCAGACGTTCTCTCATAAACACACATATATTTCATATATATCACATGTATAAGAACACAAACTCAATTTAAACACACAATTGAATCTGGCTCTAATGCCACTGTTGGGATTGGCAGGTACAGTGGAATAATTTTAAATTTTTCGCTAATCCCAATTGTGGATCTCTCAATGGATTTTAAATAGAGTTAGGAAGAATCGTACCTTTTCGAATTTAGGGTTTTTGATCTCTAGGAACCAATACCTCTAATTGGCTTCCTCTACTGATATCCACATGAATGTTACTCCAACACTGACTGTGTGCTAGCGACTCCAATGTCTACTAGGGTTCTTCTCGCAGCTCTGAATTCTCATCCTTACATCAGTTTTTCTACTCTATCATTTGTATAACCCATGAGAGCTATATTCGAATTTCAAAATTAATCTTGATTAATTTTGAAATTGATTAACCCTTAATTATTTAGACGAGCTAATTAAATAAATTCATTTTAATTAAATATGTTATACAGTTTTAATTTAACTTATATATTTAATCCCAATAATGAGCCAATAGATTTAATTGATCTTTATAAATTAAATATGAGATATTATATCTCTATCATGTTAATTATTAAATTTAATTTATCTAATAAAATTAAATTTAAAACTAACATAATATATGTAATAATATTATCATATATATATATATATGTATTTCAAATATATATATATATATAATATCATTAATTTTCTTTTTCCACAAATTATATTATATATATATATATAAATATAAAATTCGTCCACCATAGATTAAACATTATCTCGCGTTGGGCCATTCTTGTGTGCGACCCGTAGGCCCATACGAAGTTGGCAGTGGGCCAATAACTATACTAACCCACAAGTCGCAAGCGACCTCTAGCAAGACATTACGACTATCCAATTCATATGAGGATTTTTAACACGATACAACATGTCACACAACCATGTCACGTTCCTTTTGTCACATGATATTTCGATTAAGGATGAGGCATGGATGATGTCATCCTCCTATTCCTGACCATTACTTTTTCGATTCCTAAGTAGTCTGAAAATAGAAATGGAAACTCCTTTCCATCGTAGTATGACTATACATTTCTGAGACTCACTCATCGAGGGCCCCAGTAATATCTCTCTACTAATGTGAGGGACAAATTCCATTTTAACTATTCATATTCCTCTGCATGAAAAACCACTAAGTCCGATCATAGCTTTTATCATCACCCGATCAAAGGTGACTTTTGACTAGTTCAAAGCCTAGCAATTCTCATGTAGGAATCCATGATGGCTTTAGGTCAAAGGGCATTGTGACGTGGTTATACATGAGATAAGCTTATGACTTGATCCATGCAGCTATCTCATAGCAGGTCGATTAAGCACGTTGTACTTTTACAAGTGCCTAAGACTTTGATTCGTATCTCCATATCTTATCAAAGTTATATTGGTCTTGTTTCATCTTTGCTCCCTCATAGATGACCAACTAGGGACATTTAGGACAATCTTTATGATTTATCCAAGGATACAGTCATCACAGTGAACATGCGATAACATGATAAAATAATGGAGAAAATTTATAAAATTAATAATGTTCAAAGTATACTGATTGGTCCCTAGGGCACAATTTCCAAATTGTGTGACCCCTACTTGTGCCCTTAATGACTACATGCATTATTCAGGATCATATTACTATATGATCCCTACTTGTACCCTTTCTGGCTTCATACATAATTCAGGATCATATGACTGTATGACCCCTACTTGTGCCATCACTAGCTGCATGCATTATTCATGATCATATGACTATATGACCCCTACTTGTGCCCTATTTCCTACACAAACAACTACCTGCCAAAAGATATTTCTCTATCCTGACGCAGATGACTGCCTACTAGAAAATGTTTCTCTATCTTAATTGGGTTCTACGCCCCAACCAGGCTATGTGTCTACCACTCGTATCACAAAACATGACATATAGATAATCACATAGTGTATGGAAGAGAAAGTCACTACACTGGCCTTTCCTGGATGATATTAAATTTATAATCTTCCCTTGTTCTATGATCTACTGCACCACTCGCTGCTCATTACTATGATCCTTGTTTAATGTTCGGTTAACTTGCCCTGTGTTCGCACCCTCTCTAAAGTTTCTCAAAATCATAAAATCACCATGAGATCTTGTGTATTTAAAACTATATCTTTTTGAAATTTAATAATTAAGAATAAGCCATAGATTATAATTGTTTCTTATAAAAAGAAATAGATGGAGTATTATTTTTCTATGGCGGTTCAATAACCCGTAGAAAATCTAAAATCTTATACACCAATTGGAGAACCGGTATAAAAGTGCCTTTTTAATCCAGCTGAAAAAAAAAAAAACCCTTTTACACTATTGTCATACATCTCATTTAAACATTTTTCCATTTGAGTGCCACTTGAGATAGCGCCTTTGTGGAAGAACTATCTTCTTTGAGCGCATTAACGGAAGCATGGCTTAGTTCCTTCATTCTCTTTTGAATCTCTCTACCTTCTTCATCTTCCATTAAAGTTCTCACCACTTTTGCAACCTCTTCCCTCTGCACTATTCCATTTTCGTTAAACTTTGGTCTCAACGCCACCTTCAAATCATCAGTTAACATAACAGCATTCATCTTTTGCTCTGCAAAAAGTGGCCAAGCTATCAATGGCACGCCATGTTGTACACTTTCAAGTGTAGAGTTCCAACCACAATGACTCAAGAACCCACCAGTAGAATTATGACCAAGGATTGGAATCTGAGGTGCCCAAGAAGGAATAACAAAACCTTTCTCTTTGGTTCTCTCCAAAAACCCTTCTGGCAAGAAATCTAAAGGATTATTCTTATTAGATGAACCAAGGTAAGCATCATTAACCGAATCACTTGGTGCTCTTAGGACCCATAAGAATTTCTGGCCACTTAATTCCAAACCAAAAGCTAGCTCATTGATTTGGTCTTGAGATAGGGTCCCACCACTTCCAAAAGAAACATACAAAACAGAGCTAGGTGCTTGATTCTCCAACCACTTCATACACTCCGACCCTTTTTCCTCATTGTTTGACCCGGGTTGCGTGATAGGTCCGATCGGGTACACAGGTGGATACCCACTTTCGTTTTGTGACAAGGTTCTTGTTGCCCTTTCTTCCAACTCCGTGAAGCTATTAACTAATAACCCATCAACAGCCAACAATCTCTCGCTTCGTTGGAGAGCCAGTTTGTAATATTCGGCTGATCGATTTTGAACTGGTTCAGGTAGATCACTACCGTGGAGTGGGACACAACCCGGAATCAGGATTGGCTCAGTTACATCTCTAAATTCACCAGAAATATTTTCATGGAGGGTTGGAAGATAAAGGCAATAGGAAAGAGTTGAAGCAGATGCAGGGAAGTAAATGAAAGACAAGGCATTTTGACTGAGTTCCTTTGCGAAACTTAGTGCCTCGGACGCGAAAGGGTCAGCGACTAGAGCTGCCAAAGGAGATTTGGAGTTCAAGGACATCAATTCTTGACGTAAAGAAGGCAAAGATTTGGTGAGTGTGAGTTGAATTTGGATTGATACGTGAGAATCTTGGGGTAGGTCATGTTTGTTAATAGGGGGAAGGAAAATGGATTCAATGTTTGAAGGAAGAGTTTGAAGGTAAGCTATGGAGGAACTAGGGGGAGACTCTAGTGAAGGGATAATGAAGGTGACATGAAAGTTGGGATGAAGATGAACAAGTCGCTTTGAGAACTCAAGAATAGGTATGAGATGGCTAAAGCCAGGACTGGGTACAACGGCTATGTGAGTTTTTTTCTCCATGGAAACTTGGGAACGATGATGAAAACTTGGATCGGCTCTTGTGAATTTGTGTGTTTCTGGGTTGAAGTCTTGAAGATTTGATGTGCTTTATATAGAACACATGTTCTGCTATTACCAGGGGCTGCGCAAGGGAATTTAAAATCTCTAAGATTTGTCCACTCTCCTCTCTTTAATGGCTATTATTATTGTTAGGTACCGATCTCCAAAATGTTTTATTTATTCCTTTTTTTTTTGTTTGTTTAAACTATTATATTCTATATAACATGCGTAACAATTTGATATTTTACTTGGAGGAAGTGGTGTAGTTTTGAAATTTTTAGCATTTTCCAAAAAACTAATAAACTAAAACTGCACAATTTTAGAATATCTTTCTTTAAAAATTGTACGAAAAATTAAAATCTCATCATCAAAATGCCATTCGTATAATCTAATAATCTAAAGCTAAGGAATGAAGAAAAAAATGTAAATGTTGTGGGGACCAGGAAAAGATGCCCCTGGCCATATATTATTACCTGTTCATAAAGCTTTGTTTTATGCTCCGCTGTGTGGTTTGTTTTACTCCTTTGTTTTCCTCTAATTATGACAAAGCAATACAGAAGAATATATATATATATTACTCGAAACAGACAAAAGGAAAAGAAGTGATGTAAGTGATCACGTAAATACGTAATGACAATTCTTTTTCGTGGGAGTATGAATCTGGCCATGTATCTGAGACAAGCTATGAAATATGGTAGTAGTATGAAAATGTTAATTAAATCTTCGGTTCACAATGAGTGTAAACGAGAAAAATATCGCTGAGAAATGGTGAATTTATGTTGAACTTCGAAAAAAAGGACCTTTGAGTTTTCGAAGCATCCAAAAATTTGAACCAAACAATTATTGCCTCTTCATAAATTAAAGCTTTATTTTAAGCATTGTTTAGTGCTCCATCGTGTGGGTTGATTCCCAATTGGCCTTTAATAACACGACAGGGGAAGCATATTTTACTGGAAATTTCAGACAAAGGAGAAGAGATGATGTAAGTGATTACGTCTTCTATATAATAAAATTCAGACAAAGGAGAAGAGGTGATGCAAGTGATTACGTCCTCTATATAATAATTCTATGACAATTCTTTTCACCGGACTAACAAATAGTATATGCCGCTGTGGAAACTACCTGAAGGTAATATGCTTAAAATTGATACTACATTGTGCCTTTTTACAAGAGGGAAATAGAGCTGCCATAGCTTTTGTAGTCTAGGATTCAAATGGTTGGTTACTGGGTGAGGTACGAATGATCGATGCTACATCGGCATTTATGGCTGAAGCAATTGCTTTTCTTGAAGCCTTAAAATTTGCCCATGACAACCAACTTTTGGTTATCTATTTTGAGTCAAATATTCAATTGTTGATTAATTGCATTATTAAAGACTCTCCTCTTCATGGTTGGAGGTGTATAAACATCCTTGAGAATATTCAAGAGTCAAAGAAACTAATTAGAAACCATTTATGTAATTGGATTTTCAGAAAAACAAATTTAATCACTACTACAAAAAAGTAAAGCTGTGGCGCTAGAGAAGTGCCACATATCTTGATACTACTAAAAAAAGCTGTGGCGCTTGAAAGCGCCACAACATTTTAAATTTTTTTTTTTAAAATACCCTCCTGTGGCGCTTGTTTGAGGAAGTGCCACAGGAGGGGGGTCCTACTGTGGCGCTTATGTCAGCAAGCGCCACAGGAGATCCCCCTCCTGTGGCACTTCCTCAAATAAGCGCCACAGGAGGGTCCCTTTTTGTTTTCTTTCTTTTTCTTTTTTCTTCTTCTTCTTCTTTTTTTTCCTGTGGCCCTTTTTTATGCTCCCTGATTGTGAAGCTTTATATAAAATGAGTGGCTTTCGTGTTTATCATCTCCACAAATTGTCAATCTTTCTATTTTATATTTCAACCTATTATATATATATATATATATATAATTTTCACATTTAAAATTCAAGTTCCTCAACAATAATGTTCTTACATTAATACTCTCTAAAGCTAACATAAAAAATATCACAATACAAGAACTTGATATGTGAACACAGTACATCAACAACTAATTAAGTAAATTAAAAGATTACTAAAAAACGCAAGCTTCACTACTACAAAAAGGGGCTTTAGTGGCGTAGCTCCTGTGGCATTTGTTTAAAGAAACGCCAAAAATAATTATTTAGTTATTTAAAATCAAAAATATTTGAAAGCTTTGGCGCTTACAATTATAAACGTCATAATTGACGTTAACCTTGTATGACGTTTCTCTGAACAAGCGCCAAACAAGGCCTTCAGTTTTTTTTTTTTTTTGAAAAAACAATAGGTGTGGAAACGCCAAAGCTTCCTATATTTGAAAAATGGGTAAAAGCTTCCACATATATTAAAAAAAGAACGAAGATCTGGGAAGCTTTGGCGTTTTATAATTAAACGTCAAAGCTTCCACATATATAATAAATAAAATACGAAGGATATGAATCATATGATCATTGCAGATTTTTTTTGGATCAAGATATATGAATGGGAAAGCTTCCATTACAACTTAATACACGAAGAGAAAGCTTTGTTTTAAAAAAAAATATGGAGAAGCTTTGGCATTTTTGATAAAAACGCCAAAGCTTCTATTACAAAAAAAAAATAGGGGAAGCTTTGGCGTTTTTAAACAAAACGCCAAAGCTTCCATTACAACTTAATATTCACGCAGATCAAGCTTTGTTTTAAAAAAAAATAATGGAGAAGCTTTGGCGTTTTTAAAAAAAAACGCCAAAGCTTCTATTAAAAAAAAATAGGGGAAGCTTTGGCGTTTTTGTTCAAAACGCCAAAGCTTCCATTACAACTTAATATCCACGCAGATCAAGCTTTGTTTAAAAAAAAAAATAATGGAGAAGCTTTGGCGTTTTTAAAAAAAACGCCAAAGCTTCTATTAAAAAAAAAATAGGGGAAGCTTTGGCGTTTTTGTTCAAAACGCCAAAGCTTCCTCAATTATTAAAAAATCAAGGAATTGGTTCAGACAAGAGCTTTGGCATTCACCGAAGGGAGAAGAATAATTGAATCACGTGAAAGCTAGCTAGCTTTGGCATTTAGTGAAAAGGTAAGTCAAAAAAGAATGGAGAAGATGATCACGTGAAAGCTTCCATTGACAAGGCAAGTCATATTTGTTTTTTTTCATTGACAAGGCAAGTCATATTTGTTTTTTTCTTTGGCCATCTATCCGACAGCTCCTTGAAGATCAGGTTGGACATATAAATCACTTTATGTATTTGCGCATTGAAGAAGTAGTCATATTTGCATCTGCGCATTGAAGAAGATAATCACGCTCTTAATCTTCCTTGCCCTCACGTCCTCAGCTCCCTCGCCCGTTGAAAGCCATCGTCAGAGCTCGCTGTTGGGAAAGAATCACAGGTTGGCCATTTACTTGATGAGAATCATGACTTCTTTTACAATATGCCTTTATACTTAGCTTGGTGGATTACGCAATGGTTTTTTTTTTTTTAATTACAACTATATTATGATGGTTGGCAATTAGCATTTCTGAAGTATTCAAAACTGCTTGCTTTGATTCCTTGTACACAGCCCCACCATTAATTAGTTCCCTCTGATTCCGACTTTGATCCATGTTAGTGATATGAACTTGGTATTAATTGAAGTGACCAACAGGAAGCCATATGCGGCAGCAGGGCTCCTTATGTTAGTGATATGAACTTGGTACAAAACGCCTAGGACATGTTATTAAAAAAATTATAATAGAAAAAAAAATTCAGTCAGCTTTAATTTAGTTTTTTTTTAATATTTTTTAAAGGAATTTTTGGCGCATTCTAAGGAAGCGCCAAAGGTTTCAGTTTTGTTTTATAACATTAATGGCGCTTATATAAAAAGTGCCATAGATACTCACACCTTTTTTGGTACTTTTTATATAAGCGCCATAAAGGTAATATAAATGTTAAAAAATTTTAACACCCGCCATTATTGCCACCACTATCGCTTTCTTGCTTTTCTTTTCTATTTGTCCCCACCCCTTTCCTCTGTTTGACCTAGCGACAAGTAGAAGCTTCTTTGGTCCCCCACTTGCTATTTTTTTTGTCTCCTCCTCGTGCAAATATTTGTAAACATTTGTTCACCACTTTCATTACAGCATAGAGCTTCGTTGCGGTACAATGCTTCCTCCCACACGTGTTCTTTTTCTCTTTGGCTGGTTGCAATACACAGCTTCCTCCCTCGTGTTCTTTCTCTTTTTGGCTGGTTGCAGTACAAAGCTTCCTACAGAAGCTCCTGTAAGTGTTGTTTATTTTTTAACATTTTATTCACATTTTTTTAATTAAAATATGTTTGACTATTATATATTTGCTTATACTTTTCTATCGAAGTACATGTTGTCAATAGTGAAAGAGTTGGGAATGACACCGTTGAAATGGTCAAATTGGGTAGAAATGTTATAAATGCCGCTGGTAGTTTAATCAATGATTATTTTGGAACCAATTAATTTAATAAACGCAGGGTTGTATTTTTGTTGGCTTGTTATGGACCCAATTATTTTAATTACGACATGTAGTAGTGTTGGCCAATATGATTTATTTGGTGGTTAGCTGTGAACATTATTTAGATGTTGTGGGATTAATTGGTTGATTATTTGTGATTTAAGAAGAGTGTTTAATATTTAGTAAAACTTTAAATTTTGGAATGTTGTGCTGCTGAATTTACTTTTGTAAAAAAATAAATAATAAATAAAGAGAACTTTAATAGGCAAGCAACTGACCACTTATAAAAATATATATGTTTAACGTATAGATGGATCGAAAATGGATGTCATCTAATCGGTGCTTAAGAGAATATATTGATGGGGTCAAAGAGTTTATTAGATTTGCAAGCGAGCATGCAAATGATCCTAACAAAATCCTATGTCCTTGCTTATCTTGTTGTTATGGAAAGCGGATTAGTCCACTTGATTTGCTAGATCATTTAGTGTGTCATGGAATTGATCAATCATATACACGATGGACAAGGCACGGTGAGACGGATGATGCAGATCGTGGTCAAATACATACCATGATCGGTGCTTTAAATGAGTTTGACTCAAGCATGTGTGATGAAGATGATGGTCTTCAAGAAATGCTAAATGCAGTTGAAGGGGTGCTTCATAACCGTCCTCAACAATATGAGAAGTTGAAAGGTGATGCAGAGAAGCCATTATATGCTGGTAGTACTAAATACACAAGATTGCTAGCAGTGTTGAAATTGTACAATTTTAAATCACGCTATGGATTGAGTGATTCTGGTTTCACCGCACTACTTGAACTTGTGCAAGATATGCTCCCAGAAGAAAATGTACTTCCTACCAAGACATATGAGGCAAAGCGAATACTTTGCTCTACAACTGGCATGGGTTATGAGAAGATTCATGCATGCCCTAACGATTGCATATTATTTCGAAATCAATATGCAACATTAGAGAAGTGCCCTAAATGTAATGCATCTCGATATGGGAAAAAGAAACCAAAGAGTCCCTCGAAGGTCGTATGGTATTTTCCAATTATTCCAAGATTCAAGCAATTATACAGTAATGAGGAGATTGCTAAGTTGTTGACGTGGCATGCAGATGAAAGGATTGAAGACACGAACCTTAGGCACCCTGCGGATGCCCCTCAATGGAAAAAAATTGATCATGACCATCCTGACTTCTCGAATGAAGAAAGGAACCTACGCCTTGCACTTTCAACTGATGGAATCAATCCCCACGGGGTTTAGAGTAGCACACACAGTTCATGGCCAGTGATATTGATGATTTATAACCTTCCTCCACACTTGATCATGAAACGCAAGTATATGATGTTGTCTATGTTAATTTCTGGGCTAAGGCAACCTAGAAATGATATAGATGTATACTTGGCTCCTTTAATTGATGACTTGAAGCTATTATGGGAAGAAGGCGTCAATGTGTATGATGGGTATAGGGAAGAAAGTTTCAATTTGAAAGCCATGTTGCTTGGCACAATTAATGATTTCCTTGCTTATGGTAATTTGTCCGGATATAGCGTCAAAGGATATTGTGCGTGCCCTATATGTAAAGATGACACTCATTCAATGCGACTAGATCATTGTAAGAAAAATGTATACATGGGACATCGAAGATTCTTACCATCAACACATCATTGGAGGAAGTGGAAAAAGGCTTTCAATGGTGAGTCAGAAGAAGGTAGCCCATCGAAGATGTTGACCGGTGCTCAGGTTTTTGAGAAGGTTAAGCACATAGATAACGATTTTGGCAAGCCTTTTGCAAAACAATTCGGGACAACCGGTTGGAAAAAGAATTCTATTTTCTTTGAACTTCCATATTAGAAGTCCTTGTATGTGAGACATTTTCTTGATGTGATGCACATAGAAAAAAATATATGTGATAGTCTCATTGGCACATTGCTCAGTATACGAGGAAAAAGCAAGGACAGTGTAAATGCGAGGTTGGATTTGGTTAATTTGGGAATAAGAGAAGAGTTGGCACCAGTTGATCAAGGGCATCGTACTTATCTACCTCCAGCGGCTTACACTCTATCGAGGAAAGAGAAAAAATTATTTTGTGAATTTCTGGAAGGAATTAAAGTTCCAGAGGGGTATTCTTCAAATATAAAGAACCTTGTATCAGTGAAAGAGTTGAAGCTAAAGAACCTTAAATCTCATGATTGTCATGTGCTCATGCAAAATTTCATACCGATTGGTATACGGTCAATCTTACCCAAAAAAGTAAGGAACACCATTACTAAACTTTGCATGTTCTTCAAGTTGATTTGCAGTAAAGTGGTTGATTCAATGAAGTTACTAGATTTGCAAAGGCTGATTGTTTGTACTCTGTGTGAACTTGAAATGTATTTTCCACCTTCATTTTTTGACATTATGGTCCATCTAACCGTACACTTGGTGAAAGAGGTTCAATTGTGCGGTCCAGTGTACTTGAGATGGATGTACCCGAATGAGCGATTTATGAAAATTTTAAAGGGGTATGTGAAAAATAAATATCGACCAGAGGGTTGTATAGCTTAGCGGTATATGGTTGAAGAAGCAAGTGACTTCTGTGCTGACTTCCTATCAAATGTTGACCCCGTAGGTATCCCCAAGTCTCGTCATGATGGGTAAAGATCAGGGAAAGGAACAAGTGGGAAGGATGTAATAAGGATATCGGTGACTGAATGGGAACAAGCTCACTTGTATGTGCTTCATAACACTGATGAGGTTGAACCATTTGTTGACGAACATAAGGCTGCACTTCGATTAGCACATGGTGACAGGAATGAAAATTTTATAACAAAGGAACACAACAAACATTTTCCAAGTTGGTTAAAAAGGCACATTAAAGATGAGGTGGAGAGGAATCCTGATCTAATTTCTGAAACTTGATATGGCTATCGAATGGACCGAGCTTAAGTGTATTATCTTATAATGGTTATGCAATCAACGGTTACACCTTCTACACACAAGAACATGATACAAGGAGCACGATGCAAAATAGTGGGGTAACACTTATTGCTGATTATTAGCATAGATCCAGTGTCAAAGACATGCACCTTATCTACGCACCAATGTCATACTTTGGTGTAATTGAACAAATCTGGGAGTTAGATTATACTGTGTTGAGGGTCCCTATCTTCAGGTGTAAGTGGGTTAACAACAACAGTGGATTGCGGACAGATGAGTTAGGTTTTGTTCAAGTAGACCTTTCTAAAGTTTGGTATAAAGATGATCCTTTCATTTTAGCATCACAAGCAAAAAAAGTGTTTTTCGTTCCCGATCCTGCTAAGAAGAATTGGTCTATTGTAGTTCCATCAAACAAGAATCATCAAGAACAAGTTGGTACTACAAGTAATGAATATTTGAATATTCCTGAGGATACTCTTTCCTTTGAGATGTTGTGGTCAAGATATATTGATAGAAATGAAGAAGAAGATGAAGACGAACATTTATATATGAGACATGATCATAATGAGGGGACATGGTTTTTAAATCGAACAAGAAAGAGAAAAAGATGATAATGAGTGTCTTGATTTTTCAGTATGTATGTTTTATTACATGTATTCATATATTCCAACTTAATTTACTTTTATTACTATGATTGTCAATATGCACTGATATTTTTGTCTTGTTTATTTAACTTGTAGGAAAATGGATCCACACAATGATCAAGCAGATTTTGAAGCCCACAATGAAGATGCAGTTGATCCTCACATTGAGCAAGCATCCTTTGAAGCCGCTGTAGTCTGAGGTAGGACTATGATGCATAAACTGATCAAACTAAGGAGCAAGGGCATTATGTTAGAGCTTGAGTGGAATGACAAGGGAAATCCAGTTGGTGAAAATGCTAGCAACTTTATTAATTATATTGGGACTATTGTCAAAGAAAGAGTCCCCATTACAGTTTCATATTGGAGACGGGCAAAGAAGGACTATTCTGCTATGCTTCTGAGTTCAGTTAAGGTAAACATTATTTACTTTATTATTCTGGTTGTTTTGTTGCATGAATTACAATCTAACAAAGCATGTGTGGTTTTTTTGTTACAGTCTATCTTCATTATCGATGACGACAAAGACAAATTCGTTCTCGCAAAATGTGGCAAACTCTTGAGATGTTTTCGTTCCAATCTTATCAAACTCTACTCGCGGGACACAGATGGCAATATCATTCATACGCCACCACAGTTGTACGATGGAATAATTACACAAGAGCTATGGGATGAGTTTTTGAGTACACATACTACCGCGGAGTTTCTGGTAATACAATATTAGCCCTTACAGACTACTTGCAATGTAATTGAAATTAATATTTATTGAAATTATTTGTATTTAAAAAGGAACGAAGTGATAGAAATCGTGAAAGTGCAAGCAACATGACATACCGGTACTTAAAAGGACCACTATCGTATGCAAGGTTGGAGCAACAATTGGTAAGAACTTATAATCATTTCATATGCATATAATTTAGATGACTAATTTTTAACTACAACTAACTTTGTTATAAAAGGTCAAACAATCACAATCTGATGTCACACACATGCCACGTCATAATTTGTGGCTGGCCGGCATCACTAATAAAAAAGGAGAAATTCCCAGCGAACAAGCCAGAGGAGTTGCAGAATATTGTGTAAGTGGTGGATTATTCATAAATATTTTGCTTTGATTAAATGATTCTATTTTATAATAACTAATATTATTGCAATTGTTGTTGTGATAGCAAAAAATGATGCAGGACCAACCAGAGTTGATGAATTATGTTGGTCGTGACAATTTACTCAGCAGAGCTCTTGGAGCTCCTGAGTATCATGGTCGTCTTCGTGGTACTGGTTTTGCAGCCACCCAAACATCATACTTCGAACGCCAGAAGCGACCAAACAAAAATGACTTTATGCAACTACAGGAGCAGATTGGTGACTACAAGCACCAACTGGAACAGCAGATGAGTGACTACAATCAGCAACTGGCACAGCAGATGAGTGTCTACAAGCATCAAGTAGACGAGCAGATGAGTGTCCACCAACGCCAAATAGAACAATTTAAAGATCATATGCGATTGATGCAAGAGCAAAATGCATTATTGAAGGCTCAAATCGACACTTTACTGCTTTCTCGGCCAACACCAAGCCCAATGTGTGATAGCACAAGTGTGAAGAATGATATTTGCCCCTCCACGCCTAAAGTCCCAATTCCATTCGTAATCAATTTCTTCTCTAGTTAACTTTTTATTATATTTTAAATTAGTATACCTTAATATTGACTCCATCTTTCATAGGGCGAATCAGCGTGCAAGCTGCATGTCAATGAATCTTTCAAGCATGCAGTTGCTGTAGGTGTTGTCTACAACACCGACACTGATATCCTTCATGGTTCACCATTGCCTGAGAACACACTTAGAGTCAAGGTTGACGTATGCACAGATGCAGATGCCCTCCTGCCAATCCCTTCTCTAGATGAACAGACAATGGTAAATGATGTTGTCGGTGGTTATGTTGCATGGCCAATAGGACTGATTGAGCCATATCAAAAGGTGATTTAATTTACAATTCTTTATACTTATTCTATATGCACTTCTATCTAAAAACTACATGATTAAATTTTAATGATTTTTGTAGGTTGCTACTAGTCATAAAGGAAAAAGAATTGAAGGCCATAGGAAGAACTCACATGGTTCAGCAACCCAACAGAAGTCCCAACCTTCTGCTAGCAAACGAAACAACAAACCAATGGTCTCATATCGCCAACAGTTGGCATCAATGGTACAACCATTGATCCTCCAACAAGGTCAGGAAATACAATTTCATCCAGACATCTATAATGCAGACGGTGTAATTGATCATATCGATGGAACTGTGCTGAATGATGTGATTACTCATGGAAGGATAGGTGGAACAGCTATCAACTTATGGATCAGGTATTCGTCTATCATTGTTATTATTATTCATCATTCAATTTTTTTTTTGGTGGAAATGACATTGTTTGTTTGATATAAAGGCATTTGTACCACGATGAGATAGTAGGCACGGATACGATGCAGAGATTCATCTTTGTTAGCCCACACCTCTTTGGCCCGCATAGGGGGAGAGATTTGGAAGCACAGTCTAACGAACTTAGAGACTGCTTTACACTTAGAGCAACCCCTAACAAGCTCTTTCTTGTGCCATACAATGTAGGGTAAGTGATTTGTGACAATATTTGAATGTATGTTTTTTATTTTTTCACTTTTACCATTAAATGATTGTCCAAATAAAATTTTCAAAATGTGTTTTTAGGGAACATTGGATATTAATTGTTGTCCATCCAGCAGCACCAGAAAACTCTCGCATTTACTATCTAGATCCTATAGAAACTGCTTATCCAGATAATCGCCCTGATATGCTGATCATCTTCAATAAGTAAGTGTATGGGTGTACATGTAAATCTTTTCGTGTGTGATTATTGAATAACCAACATTAATCAGGAACTTCTTTGTTTTATTAGTGCATTAACCGCATATAGGGGAAAAGCTGGATTGACCTACTCTAGACGCAATGACCCGGCCAATAGCTATGCGTGGAGGAAGATTATGGTACTTATATATGAATTTACTCCATTCTTGTTAGTAAAAAAAATTTATTCAAAAATTGACATAACTATTTCATTGTATTGTTGCAGTGTCCATTCCAGCCGAATGATAATGATTGTGGTTATTATGTTATGAAATTTATGAAAGATGTAGTTACTCATCGCCACCTTGTAATTCCTATGAAAGTAAGTTCCCTTTAGTTGCAATTTATATTTTGTTTTAATTTTAATTGACAAAGTGTCTAAATTTAGTGATTTTCATTCTTTGTATACATGATTGTTTATGTAGTATTATGAAGATGCACATTGTGCTGAGCTGTCTGACCATCAAATGGATGAAATCATTGAAGAATGGTGTGAATATATGGTCAAGCAATTAGTTAGTTTAGGCATGTAGCTTCTTTCTTGCCTATTCTTATTTTGTTTAATCATTTATAAAATTAGTTGTACACTATATAATCATTGTTAATACAATATATTTTGTAGTTGTTAATCATTATAATTATTCATTGTAGTTATTTGAACAAATGACCATCATCGTTTTGTATTGTAATATTTGCCTATTAGACGAAATATATGGTCATTTGCTTACTACTATATATGGTTATCAGGTATTACACTGCATAGAAAAAACGCCAAAGGAGGGCTGCCCCCTCCTTTGGCGTTTTCAGCTAAAACGCCAAAGGAGGGGGCTGAAAACGCCAAAGGAGGGCTGCCCCCTCCTTTATCGCTTTCCTCCCGAAACGCTATATATAATTAATATAGTTATTTAATTTAATAAAGTAACGTATGGCGTTTCTGTAAATTGAAAAGCGCCACAGGAATTTTTAATGGCGTCAAAAGCTTTGGCGTTTCTTAAACGCCAAAGTATTTTATAAAATAAGCGCCAAAGTAGTTTAATGGAGGAGAGAGTAGTTGAATAATTAAAGTGGAGTAGTAGTCAAAAAGAAAAGGAATGGGGGACAGACTCGGGACCACTACGCTGGAAATGAAATAATTAAGAGATATACACTATCCATTTGAAATTTTTCCTTTTTTTCTTAATAAATGGGCAAGTGTGGCGCCTAACTATTTAGGCGCCACACATTGCCTCATCAGCTGTGGTGCCTAGACATTAGGCGCAACAGCTAATATATTATATATCATATGTGGCGCCTAAATAGGCGCCACACATGATATATTATATTGGTGCAGCTGTGGCGCCTGGTGGGTCAGGCGCCACAGTTGCTTGCGTTGCACCAAGTGTGGTGCTTGTGTAGGCAGGCGCCACACTAGGCTTCCCCAATTGTGGCACCTAATATATTAGGTGCCACAGCTGGTATCCAAAATAAAATAAAAATAAAAATGATACAGGTAAAAAATAAAAAAAGGGGAAGCTGTGGCACTTGTTTAAAGAAGGGCCACAAAATGTGTGCCACCTTTTATCCTTTTTGTAGTAGTGAATAGCTAACTGGGTTGTTAAAACTATACTCGGTGGGTATTGCCCAAATGACTAGGCCTTGCAACCCCCGGATCAGTTGAGGAGATTGCTAGAGAAGGATTTAAAGACTATTCCAAGAGAACCTGATTAATATATTTTGCTTTGTTTGGAGTTAGGCCCTTTTTTTATGTTGTTTTGATGAATTGGGGTTGCTATGTGTTGTTGCGAACTTATGTATGGACTTGTATTAATTGAATGAGTGAAGCAATATTTCTATGGCGAGGGGAAAAAACAAATAGTATATGCATAGTGCATACATTTCATCCTTTTTTAAAAAAAGAATTACATAAAGTTTTATTCTGTGCCTTAATTATACAAGGGTTAAAGGGAAAAAATACCTATAAGCCTTTTTCAAAAATACACCCACCACCATAATTTTTTTTTTTTTGTGTGAAAAAGTAACCATGAACTTTCAAAAATGGGGCAAAAGTGAGACTTCCTTTAAAACTAATTAAGAGATGTTTACTCCAATGTAAAAGCACCAAAACACCTCTAACTCAAAATGAAGGAAAATAAAGAGAAGAGACTTGCATACTGGGGCGTGTTACGAGTGTAAATGGTCTATTAGAAAGTGCAAGTGTACAATGTCGTCAACAAGTAATATAGAAGTAAGTAGAGTATTGTTCCCTAGAGGATTGATTACTAGGTATCAAAATGAGTAATTCTAACTCTATTTAGTCGATCAGTTAGTTGATGATTGAGAGTACGGAATAAAAGATAAGTAAATATGAATGCAAATGATATGAAACAACTATTGAGAAAAAACCCTAGGGGTCAGATTTCACTTAACAAATTCCGGATTGATTCACTTATCTATTCTAGCCTAGTTTATTCCACATAATTGATAGTCGAGTTTCCCTAATTTAATTACTAGCCTCTTCCAAGGTCAAGAAATTCTATAATTAATTGCTAATCCAATATATTCCTATATGAATTTAAGCAATTAATTATGCATTTAAATTTATGGAACTCTATAAGACTACACAACTCATATGAATATATTCCTATTTCATATGCAAGTTATGGTTTTAATTATAGGGTCTACACACATGTATGTCCTTCCGGTCTCAACATATATATTGAAGTCATTCAAAAGATGGCCAATCAAATGGAAGCATTAAGAATAATAATCAAAACTCAAGCATGAAGGAAAAATTAAAACTAGATTGAATGAGTTAAGATTCAATCCGTTATTAGTAAGCTACATTATCATCCTAAGAAAATGAAAATTTAGCTCATGATAAAATTTAAAACAAAGAAAAAATAAATTGACATTATATAAAACTAAAATGAAATCCTCATAAATACTACATAAAACTTAAATCTTAAATTCTTAAACCTAAATATACAACCAAAAGATGAATGAAAAATAGAAAAATCTAGCCGTCCCTTTAGGAGGTAAAACCTTCCATGTAGGTGGCATGCAAAAAGTAATACAATGCATAAAATTAACTCTAAAATGGTATATGTGGAGAGGAGAGGAAAGTAATGAATATAAAATTGTTGTAAGTGAAGAAGAGGAGAGAGTAATGGATATGAATTAGTGTCTGAAATGTGAAGGAGAGTGTGGCTATATATAGGGAAGAATGGAGTAGGGTAGATGAAGTAGTAGGTGAAATGTGTTAGGTGAAGTAGTAGATAGAATGTGGTAGGTGAAGTAGTTAGTGAAAAGGAAGATGAAGTGGTAGATAAAATGTGGTAGATGAAGTAGTAGGTGAAAAGGAAGATGAAGTGGTAGATGAAATGGTTGGTGGAATGGTAGATGATTCCCGCTTTCAACTTCCAAGAAAACTTTAAAACCCTTGGAGATAGAACTGGATTTTGGTCTCAACATCAAAGTTGTAGAGCTCTTTCTTAGCTTTTTATCCATATAAAGAATATCCCAATCTGACATCTAGAGCTCCAGATATTGCCTAAAAATTTAAAGAGGGTCTACTTTCGTATTTTTCAAGAAATTCTATTTTATGCCAAAATCATTATTTATTTATTAATTACACCCAAATTTATTTAATTGAACTCAAATATCATCCATAAAATCATCATATAAGGAAAAATAAATATGCAAATATTTTATTTATCAAATTCCCCCACCCTTAGCTCTTGGACGTCCTCGGATAAGGAGTGATTAATTAGTGCTAACAAATTAGGAGTGTCAAGTCATAAGTAAGAATACAATTGAAAAATAAAGAGATCATAGTATTCATGAATCAACGAAAATATAAACTGGTAATTTCATTTGAAACTGAATAAACCGAGTTCGTAATTGTGACTCATTCTCCTAATCTCTTAAGTGTTTAAGAGTAGGTGTTTCGCTCAAATTCAACCGAAAAATTTGCACTAACATAGGCTTGCTAAAAATCTCAATCTCCACTACCTAATTCACATGCATAATTCAAATAACAAGAACTTATTAAGGGTTGTAATGGGGTTAAGGTAAAAGGAATGTAAAACTTGATATGAAGGGCTAAAGAAATAGAAAAATTGAAAAATTGGCTACTTATAAATAAATTTATTTCTCCACAACATCCCACAATACTTAATAATTTTTTTTTTCTTTCTCTTTTTTTTTCTTTTCTTTTCTTTCCTTTTTTTTTCAACTCTAAAGTTGATGATATATACACCCCCACACTTGTCAAAAGCCCATTTCACAAAAATTTCAAATGCTATATATGCTAATCTTCCGAATTAGGTAAAAGCACTTGATATATTATTAAAGCATATGTTAATGGGTTGAGAACAGAGAAACAGTGAATGTGGCTCAAAGGGGCTTATCAACAGTATAATTGCAAGGTTGGCTATTTGGCTCTGGATAAATAAAATGAATGCCTTTATCATTTTTGAATGTGCATGTGAGATGTAATTTCAACCAGATTTAAAGCAAGTTCTAGAGTGACAATTTAATAGATGAATATCACACACAAGAGAAATAATCATTATAGGCTCAAAAGCTCACGGTTAGAAGCTTTCAAACTCAGCTCATTCAATTTCAAAGTTCATCACCAATTGTAACAATCAGTTGTTCATTCATGCTATGAAATCTCTAAATTCAATTGATCTATACTCAAAACTTATATACTTCTTAAGATCATTACAAAGCACTTAAATAGGATGATTTTTTTTACTTTTACTCTTTAAAAAAAAAGAACAAAAACATGCAACTAATAAAATACGTCTCAGGAGTTAAGAATAACTCCTTACTCTGCCATTGTTTCCACACCCCATGCATCTAATGGTTTTACTAACCTAAAAAAAAAAATTCTCCTCCCCAACCAAAATCAGACATTGTTCCCAATGTCTTCTAGAGCTTAGAAAAAACTTTTTTTTAAACATAAACACAAAATAAAGTAAAACTAAGAGATTAAGGAAAGTTACAACCGAAGAGTGGTATCTAGGTTCTGCTTCTGACTGCTATTTGAAGATTGCCCACCTATTTGCTTGATGAGTAGATCTGGTTTAGGTTCATAGGTTTGTAGTTGATCGAGCAGCTGATCAGCAGTTGGTGCAGCAATTATGGCGTGACGAGTTGCTTGGGGTATGAATCCTATTTCCACAGCATGATCAAAAAAACATAACAATCATCATAAAAACCATTAATATTTAACAATCTCAATGGCTTTTTGTGATAGTTCAACTTAGCCCAGTATGCAACGCTAGAGATCCCATCCAACGTCTCTAAACCACCGGGTAGAGCAATAAAAGCTTGAGCATGGTAGAAAATTTGTCCCATACGTTTAGGCAAGCTGTAACTCTTGTCTAAAGGAGAAGATGTGGTCTTCTAACTCCTTTACCCTTACACTCAAACGCTTGCTTCTATTCATGGATGCAGAAATGACCACACTTCCCCTTAGGCCCTAGATGCCTCCCCCGTATACAAAATTCATCTTTTTAGCGGCTAATGTGCTTCCAAGTTCGCTTGCTACTATTATAAACTTTACATCCTTACCTACATCAGTTTCACCAAAAATATAGATAGATGTAAATCTACATCTTTATATGATACCCTTTTTCATTTCTTTTCTCTCGGACAATTTGTGCTTACAAGTGGAAGATTGCATATTTACAAGTAGAAGTGTGCATATTTACAAATGAAAGAGTACATATATATAACACTGAAGCAGCGACAACAAAATCATACAAATCACGCATTTTTCAAAAAGTTTTGAAAAACTGACACGAATAACCGACATAATTTGTGTGAAGAAAAAAAATAAAGTCAAAAGTTACTAAGAAGATAAGACATATTAGACAAAAGCTGCTAAAAAGATAAGATAGATTAGACAAAAGCTACGTAAAAGATAAGAAGATTAGATAAAAGCATGATTATGTACAGTAGTTGTGATTTTTGGTTCACATCTTCCTCTGGTTTTATGTCCAGTAACAGCTTAAACGCTTTCTATGAATCGAGGATTTGCTTCCCATCCAGTTTTCTTATAAACTGGAAAACATGGTCTTTTGACGTCAGATTCCTAAGACAATAGTGCTCTTTCTCTCTGTTGAATATGTCCACTAAATCAAGAAGAATACGATGAACATCACTACTTGGATGCGTTTCAAGAGTTTGAATGATATCATCCAGTGACTCCTTACTCAGTCCATCCTTTATAAATTTAATTTTATCTTCTCGATTTATAGAAACCATACCTTTACTCCTACAGTGCTGATCACAATTCCACCTGCACATTTATGGCAAACATTCATTCGTTTAGCTCTTCTCTTTTTGGAGTAAGAACTTCTTCCCATTCCTGGTAAAGGTTTAACAAATAATCTATGAATCTCACCTGCTAAACATACCTTAGCTTCAATGATCCAGTGTATGTCCACAAGAAAGCCCAAACACTTGATATCTTCATTCTTTCAAGTTGACTGTTATAGATCTTCCTGAGCACATCTTTAGGAAGAGTGGGGAACCTATTCTTAAGCTTTACAAGAGATTCCTCCATGGTAACATAAAATGAAACTGATGAAAACTAAAATTCTTAACCCAGTGCAGTGTGTTTCAGTGAGTAGGAAAGAAAAATGAGAGAGTAGGAAAGAAGTTTGAGAGACTATGAAAGAAGTTTTGGGTTGCCTCCCAAATAGCCGCCCTTCTTTAACGTCTTTATCTAGACAAATACCAAACAAAAAAATTTTATTTTTTTGATTTTTTATTTTTTTAAAAAAAGTTACTAGATTGAGGACTTACCTATTGGTTCCTCAAACATGATGACAGATTTCAAAGTGTTGAGTACACCTTCATTATATTCTTTGAGCCTTTGCCCATTCACTTTGAATTTTCAATCACTATCTTGAATCTCCATAGTTCCATATGGCCATACTTGAATCACAGTAAAAGGACCTGACTACCTTGATCTTAGCTTTCCTAGAAAGAGCTTTAACTTGAGTTATATAAAAGCACTTTTTGTCCCAGTGTGAACTCTCTCCTCAAAATTCTTCTGTCATGCCACATTTCTGTCTTCTCTTTGTATAACTTGGCATTTTCATAAGCTTGTTATCTGAATTCTTCAAGCTCATTGAGTTAGAGAAGCCTTTTCTCACTAGCTACCTTTAAGTCAAAATTTAAGGCTTTTACTGCCCAATATGCTTTGTGCTCCATTTCTACCAGAAGATGACATGCTTTTCCATAAACCAATTGATATAGGGATGTACCAATTGATGTCTTGAAGGTAGTTCTATAAGCCCAAAGTATATCTTCTAATTTCTGTGCCCAGTCCTTCTGATTGGACTTCACCATCTTTTCTAAAATCCACTTCAGTTCTCAGTTTGAGATTTCCACCTGCCCACTAGTTTTTGGATGATATGGAGTTGCAACCTTATGAGTTACTCCATATTTAGCTAATACTGATTGAAGCTACTGATTACAAAAATGCCTTCCTCCATCACTAATAATAGTTCTAGACACTTCAAATCTTATAAAAATATTTTTCCTCAAGAACTTCACAACCACTCGAGACTCATTTATAGGAAAGGCAACTGCTTCAACCCACTTGGAGACATAGTCAACAGCTACTGAAATAAACTGGTTGCTAAATGAGGATGGAAAAGGCACCATAAAATCAATCCCCCATACATCAAAGAGCTCAACTTCTAAGATGTTAGTTAAAGGAGCTTCGTGTCTCCTTAAGATATTTCCTGTTCTTTGATATTTGTCATAAGTTGTCACAATTCTGTGAGCGTCCTTGAAGAGTGTAGGCCAGTAAAATCCTGATTGAAGGACCTTAGTAGCAGTTTTATTTGCTCCAAAATGACCACCATATGGGGCTAAATGGCAATGTTTTAAGATGTTGTCCATTTCTTCTTTAGGAACACATCGCCTGATAATCTGATCTGGGCATTATTTGTATAAGAATGGATCCTCCCAAAAGTAATGCCTTACATCAGTTAGAAACTTATTCTTTTGACTTTAGAAAGTTCATAAGGCATTACTCTGCTTGCCAAATAATTCACAAAATCAGCATACTATGGGGTAGGTTGTGACTACATGATGAAAAGTTGCTCATCTGGGAAATTCTCCTGGATTAGTGATTCTCTCTTTTGTTCAGGTGGTTCTAACTAAGAAAGATGATCTGTAATGAGATTCTCGGTCTCTTTTTTGTCTTTGATCTCCAAGTCAAATTCTTATAGTAGAAGCACCCATCTGATTACTTTGGGATTAACATCTTTCTTCTCAATCAAGTATTTGATTGCTGAGTGGTTTGTCCAAACAATGACCTTCGACCCAATCAAATATGCTCTGAATTTGTCAAATGCAAACACTACTACTAAGAGCTCTTTTTTCTGTTGTTGCATAATTCATATGTGCTTCTGAGAGTGTTCTGCTAGCATAATAGATAGCATGAAGACCTTATCTTTTCTTTGGCCTAAAAACAACTTCAACTGCATAATCACTTGTATCGCCCATCATTTATAATGGAAGGTTCTAATCTGGAGCTATGATGACTGATGCAGAAGTCAAGGAACTTTTCAAAGTTTGGAAGGCTGATAAGCACTCCTCATTAAACACAAAAGGAGTGTTTTTCTCTAACAGTATGCAAAGTGGCTTTATGATTTTTGAGAAGTCCTTGATGAATCTTCTATAAAAGCCAGCATGTCCCAAAAAACTCCGAATACCCTTAATTGAGGAAGGAGGTGGTAGCTTTTCAATTATTTCAATCTTAGCTCCACTTCAATACCTCGATCAAATACCTTGTGACCCAACATGATTCCTTCTTTCACCATAAGATGGCATTTCTCCTAATTTAGAACCAAATTTGTCTCTACACAACGTTGCAATACTTTTGCCAGATTTGAAAGACAATGATCAAATGATTCTCATAAAATTGAAAAATTATCCATGAACACTTCAATGAAGCTTTCCACTATGTCTGAGAAGATCGCCATCACACTCCTTGAAATGTTACTAGTGCATTACATAGACCAAATGGCATCTTTCTAAAGGCAAAGGTACCATATGGATATGTAAAAGTTGTTTTTTCTTGATCCTCTGGTGCAATTGTAATTTGATTATATCCTATGTACCCGTCCAGGAAACAATAATAGGCTTTTCCAGCAAGTCTATGAAGCATATGATCTATAAATAGTAAAGGAAAGTGATCTTTTCTAGTTTCTTTATTGAGTTTTCTGTAGTTGATGCACACTTTCCATCTAGTCACCGTTTGTTGTAGAATCAGTTCATTTTTCTCGTTGGGCACTACTATCATTCCACCTTTCTTTGGTACAACTTGAACTGGACTTACCCATTGACAGTCTGAGATTGGGTATATTATGCCAGCATCTAGCCACTTTATTACCTCCTTTCTCACTACTTCCTTCATGTTCGGATTGAGTCTTCTTTGGTGCTTGACTGATGGCTTGTAGTTATCCTCCATTAAGATCTTATGCATACAAATTGAAGAACTAATCCCTCTTATATCAGTTATTGACCATCCAAATGCTGTTTTATACTCCCTTAGAACTCTTAATAAATTTTCTTTTTCAATAGGAGTAAGAGCTACTGAGACGATTACTGGTAGTGTTGAATTTCTTCCCAGATAAGCATATTTCAAGTGGGATGGCAGCACTTTCAACTCTAGTACTGGTGGTTTCTCTATTGATGGCACCAGCTTATTCGGCCTTTTCCCTTAATCTTCAAATGGTTTCTTGATAAAAATTGGGGAATTTGCTTCAAGGTACCTAATCTGCTCCAAAACTTCTGGATTAGTAGATTTTGATACATCTACCATTCCCAGTGTTAATGGTTGATCCATGCAAATTTCATTCACCACATCTTTTGTGTAGCTGGTTAATATATCAACTCTGTAATAGGTGTCACCTTCATCTGGAAAGGACAAAGCCTTAAAGATGTTGAAGGGAACTTGATTATCTTGAACTCACAAAGTTAACTTCCCCTATTGCACGTCTATTAACGTTCTCCCGGTTGCAAGAAATGGCCTCCCAAGAATGATAGGAATTTCTTGGTCTTCTTCCATGTCAAGTATTATGAAATCAGCTGGGAATATAAGTTTTTCCACCTTCACCAGAACATCTTCTAAGATACCTCTCAGATGTTTTATTGATCAGTTAGCCAAAAGTAATGAAACTGTAGTCGGCTTCACCTCTCCAAGACTGAGTTTGTTGTAGACAGATAGAGGCATGAGGTTTATACTTGCTCCAAGGTCACAAATTGCTCTTTTAAAGAGACATTGATCTATAATGTAAGGTATTCAAAAGCTTCCTGGATCTTTAAGCTTTGGTGGTAATCTCTTTTGGAGAATAGTACTGCACTCCTCAGTAAGTGCAATTGTTTTAAATTCCTTAAGCTTACGCTTATTTGAAAGAATATCCTTCATGAATTTTGCATAACTGGGCATTTGGGCAAGAGCGTCTGTAAAAGGAATGTTGATATGTAGCTTTTTAAAAACCACCAGAAACTTGCCAAACTACTTGTCTAACTTTGCTTGCATGAGTCTTTGAGGATATGGAACTGGTGGTACATATGGAGGAGGATTATCTGGAAAGCTGATTCTTCCTAGTATTACATCATCCTCTTTCTGTTCTTCTCCGCTTTCTTTCTTTTTTCTATCATCCTTTCTTAATTACAGGATCTTTCAATTCTTTACCACTCCTTATTGCAACGGCCTTCACATGTTCTTTTAGGTTTCTTTCAGTGTCACTTAGTAGAGTTCCTGGTTGCCTGGAATTCAGCATATTTGCAATTTGGGCCATCTGGATCTCCAAGTTCTTTATTGAGGCTTCTTGGTTTTTGATTGATGCATCAATCCTAGCCATGAATTGAGATGTATTCATAGTTAATTGAGCCAGTGCATCCTCCAAATTCACTTTCTATTGTGATGGATTTGGTTGTTGAAAAGCTTGCTGGTGGTAGTTCCCTTGCTGCTTAAATGTATTTTGATTATTCCTCCAACTAAAGTTTGGATGATTTCAATAACCTGGATTGTAGGTGTTTGAGAATAGGTCATTTCTTTGATTTCTGATGAAATGAGCTTGCTCCGGCATGAATGAGTGTCCTTCTTGACATTGCGTGCTCACATGAGGTCCTCTATATTGATCACAAGCTTCAGTAGGAGTGCTGATTACATTTGCTTGGGTTGTCAATGATCCTACTTGCCTGGATATAGATGCAACTTGAGAAGATAAAGTTTTAAGGACATCCTACTTGTATACTCCAAGTGCTTTCTTTGAATTGCTACGTTCAGAAGGCCATTGATATGTATTGGCTACCATCTCCTCAAGTAGATTCTAAGCGTCATCTATATTTTTTTCCCATTAAAGATCCTCCAGCTGCAGCATCTATAAGAATTCTGGAGATGTACGTCATCCTGCTATAGAAAGTTTGCTATTGCCACCAATTTGGTAACCCATGATGAGGACATCTCCTTAACAACTCCTTATATCTTTCCTATGCTTCATAGAGGCTTTTTTGTTCATACTTGGTAAATGAGGCAATTTCATTCCTCAATTTAGCAGTTTTTACTGAAGGAAAGTATTTCTCTAAAAATTTCTGCCCCATGATCTCTCATGTAGTTATGCTTCCCACTGGTAGTGATTGTAACTAACTCTTAGCCTTATCCTTGAATGAGAAAGGGAAAAGTCTAAGTCTAATGGTGTCATTAGTAACACCATTATGATTGAATGTGTCACAGATGTCTAAAAAGTTGGCTATATTTGCATTAGGATCTTCTGTTGGTAAACCACTGAACTGATTTGCTTGCATCATCTGGATAATTGCAGGCTTGATTTCAAAGTTGTTAGCTGCTACTGGTGGTCTCCTGATTCCATAGTTTGTCTCCATGACTATTGGTGTTGCATAGTCACAGAGTGTTTTGGTATCTGTTGTTTCTCCCTCGGATTTGCCATCAGATTGCTTCGGATTGAATTGGAATGCTTCCAAACTCTTCAGTTTCTTCGACAAGTTCTTTCAATCTCAGAATCAAGAGGTTGTAGTTCAGTCTTCTTCGATCTAGTCATACACTAAGCAAAAGGCTAAAAGGAAACACAAAATACCAAAAAGAAAAACAAATATAATATAAAGACCAAATTAGTATTAAAATTACTTGGTATTGATATTAATGACTACAATCCCTAGCAACGACGCCAAAAACTTGTTATGAGTGTAAATGGTCTATTAGAAATGCAAGTGTACATTGTCGTCAACAAGTAATATAGAAGTGAGTAGAGTATCGTTCCCTCGAGGATTGATGACTAAGTACCAAAATGAGTAATTTTAACTCTATTTAGTCAATCAATTAGTTGGTGATTGAGAGTACGAAATAAAAGATAAGTAAATATGAATGCAAATGATATGAAACAACTATTGAGAAAAAGTCTTAGGGGTAATATTTCACTTAACAAATTCTGTATTGAATCACTTATCTATTCTAGCCCAGTTTATTCCACATGATTGATAGTCGAGTTTCTCTAATTTAATTACTAGCCTCTTCCAAGGTTAAGCAATTCTATAATTAATTACAAATCCAATATATACCTATATGAATTTAAGTAGTCAATTATGCATTTAAATTTATATAACTCAATAAGACTACACAACTCATATGAATATATTCCTATTTCATATGCAAGTTATGGTTTTAATTATAGGGTCTACACATATGTATCTCCTTCCGGTCTCAACATATATATTGAAATCATTCAAAAGATGGCCAATCAAATGGAAGCATTAAGAATAATAATTAAAACTCAATCATGAAATAAAAATTAAAACTAGATTTAATGAGTTAAGATTCAATCCGTTATTAGTAAGCTACGTTATCACCCTAGGAAAATGAAAATTTAGCTCATGATAAAATTTAAAACAAAGAAAAAATAAATTGACATTATACAAAACTAAAATGAAATTCTCATAAATATTGCATAAAAATTGAATATTAAATTCTCAAACATAAATATACAACCAAAAGATGCATGAAAAATGGAAAAATCTTACCGTCCCTTTAGGAGGTAAAACCTTCCATATAGGTGGCATGCAAAAATTAATACAATCCTAAGCCTTCCATAATAGAGGAGTGCAAAAAGTAATACAATGCATAAAATTAACTCTAAAATGGTGTATGTGGAGAGGAGAGGAAAGTAATGGATATGAAATGGTTGTAAGTGAAGAAGAGAATAGAGTAATGGACATGAATTGGTGTCTGAAATGTGAAGGAGAGGGTGGCTATATATGGGGAAGAATGGAGTAGGGTAGATGAAGTAGTAGGTGAAATGTGGTAGGTGAAGTAGTTGATAGAATGTGGTAGATGAAGTAGTTAGTAAAAAGGAAGTTGAAGTGGTAGATAAAATGTGGTAGATGAAATAGTTGGTGAAAAGGAAGATGAAGTGGTAGATGAAATGGTTGGTGGAATGGTAGATGATTCCCATTTTCAAATTTCAAGCAAAATTCAAAATCCTTGGAGATAGAGCTGGATT
The DNA here is from genome assembly GCA_963210345.1 of Inga oerstediana. Taxonomy (NCBI): domain Eukaryota; kingdom Viridiplantae; phylum Streptophyta; class Magnoliopsida; order Fabales; family Fabaceae; genus Inga; species Inga oerstediana. Next base: position 28,114,291 of record OY723408.1, read on the forward strand.
TTGGTCTCAACATCAAAGTTGTATAGCTCTTTCTTAACTTTTCATCCATATAAAGAATGTCACAATCCGACATCTAGAACTCCAGATATTGCCTGAAAACTGAAAGAGGGTCTAATTTAGTATTTTTCAAGAAATTCTATTTTATGCCAAAATCATTATTTATTTATTAATTACACATAAATTTATTAAATTGAACTCAAACATCATCCATAAAATCATCATATAAAGGAAAATAAATATGTAAATATTTTATTTATTGGGGCGAATCCATATTTAGATTCATATCAAAGCTCTAATGCTCTATTGCTCGAATATAAAGCTCACCTAATTATTAGACTACTAGAGCCTATTTAGGATTAACAAAATAGATCACTAGAATAAGAAAGATGGTTGGAGAGAAGAGAGATTGTCAGGTAGCTTAATGGAGTGGTGATGTTCAACTGAGAGAGGTACATCATATTTATAGAGGTATAAGGAAACCACCAATTAAGAAATTACGTGCATTCCTACTTATCCTCTAATAATAATTAGGAAATTAATTATTGATTAATTTCCTAATATACAATTACTTATTTCTCAATTAACAAATTCATAATTAATGCTGATTTATTTCTTATTTGATAATGCTAGTTGTTTCCTAATCAAATAGTCTGACCCATCAAGGGTGAACTTGGACTTTAAGTCCAACATCTCCTACTTGCACTTGATAGGCCTCCTATCGTGCGTCTATTACACTTTCTTATTTCATATTTGGCCTCTGCCATGACCGCGTGGGCAAAATGTCTTCAAAATTTGGTGCTTGTGATACTAGAAATCACTCATATCGAATCAGCATATAAGAACACCCTTTATGTATATGTAAGCTATATATTTGTTGCCTCAGATGCCCTAGATTCTCCCACAAATATCACTCACGACATATCTAATCCCTATAGAGTTAATACTCAAATTGCCTTCCATGCACATAGTATCCGCACTTACAAGCTACACATAGAACTCGTAAAGGGTTGACCACAGATACTAGCACATCTCTTGTCTCTGGGAGTAAATCTTCCTTTTTGATCAAACATCAGTCCATCTTGACTTAATCACTTTCCTAGTTTTCACTCGTCTGATCGAATTGTATATGATCATAGAGCTTCAGCTAATGTAGCTGTCACCAAAACAAGCTTTATTGATGCCGCCTAAGTCTTAAGGGCATCATGGAAGGATTTTTCCTTCCTAGAACTTACATCATAATGAACCAAGGATCTTTCACGTACGTCCCATGTTGCAGTTTAACTTTCAAGCACATGCAGTATAAATTGCATGCTGCAGTGAACGGTTTGTGGTATACGTCAATTTCTTTTTTTTCCACTATACAAACATTAGCTCCAAAATGTACTCAACATTCAAACCAGAACTTTCTTTTTCACAATATCTCTTTTGCAATCTCATTTGTAAAATGAGTTCTTTGCCTGGCTATAGTTTTGTATACATGCTTCAATCTATTTTCTATGTATATATATACATATGGATCTCATCTCAGTTTAATTGAGGTGACTCAAACACAAAGATTCTTCTTAACCATCTTATGGTGATCATTTGCTCATCTTACCCTCCTATGCTTCTGTAAAACATGGGAAGGTGATTGCTCATGTGAGTGAACCAACCTTTTTTGACCTGTACGACATACAAAATTGTATACCTTATATGTATTTACTCATAACATACATACTATTTCTTTTATCTTCATATAAAAGAAGTTCAAGACCTTATATTTTATTTATGCCCCAAGATCTTCACTAGCTCAATGAATATAAAGCTACGGGCTCAATAAGAGCATCTACTAACATTTTATCTGTAGAAGGTCATTAAATTGTTGCTTTCCTTCTCTGGAAGCATATCTCTCATAGAGATATATCAAATGTATGTTTCGACTTACTATGATACTTAGGATCCATGTCATAAGATGTTATCATTTAGACCCCTCTATCAACCATTCATTCCCAATTACTCATGGGAAATTCTTTAGCCATATGACTCCTTGAATGATGGCAGAACACACTCTATGTTCTAATTTTATGGATAATAGAAATACATTATCTATTTCTTTACTCCATTATTTGCATAGGTCTTGTATTGGAGTATCCTTTCAAATGTGAATTGTTGCCTTAACAACTTAATCCATGGTTCCTCTCATAATTTTTTCTATAGCTGGACCAAAAATAGCTTCCAAGTCTGATAAAAGAAATTTGGTCTTATATACACCAATATGTACATTCATATTACTGACCATATTCTTAATATGGGATTCTATCAACCTTTCATGTGTTAAATTCCTTATAGGGCATGTAACCTCTCTAGGGTTATGTCATTAACTTTAAGGTGTTCATGGGTTTGTAGTTTAGCATACTGAGATATCTAAGAATAACACTTGTATATGTCTTAGGTGTAAAAGACTATACCTTCCTTGTGTGGTCTCCATTTATCTTGTCATTCAAGATATGATCTATTCAACTAAGAATTTAAGAATAACTCCAATCCTTTATTCCTTTAACTCCCTTGACACTTGTTTCAGCTAAACATATGTCATTTGACAAAGAATGACTTCACAAAGAATCATCTCAAGACCATTTGGCACTCATATAGTGTATTTCGATTATCTCGAAGATGGCGAGGCTTTTACCTTATGAAACCTCATATACTATTACCTAGATAATTGTTTATACAAAGCCCTCAAGATGCTTCATGTAGAGTTCATCATCCAAATTTCCAAATTGGAAAGTGGTCTTCACATCATCTTGAAGTAATTTTAAGATTGAGCATGTTGTTATAGCCAAAATTAGTTGTTTAGAGTTAAAATGCACAACAGGCAATCATCCCATATTAATACCCCTTAGGCACTAAATGTTTTAGATTTTATATGCCCCTTATGGATTTGAGAACCTAGTTGTTCCCAATCACCTTTTGTTTAGGTGATAAATTTCCCAAACATATGATCGGCTAGTTTCAAAATAATCCATATCCACTTTGCAAATCTTCTTAGCAGGTTCTTCTAGTGTCTCTCAGACACTTATAAGTAGTCATTATTAGCTTCTAAATGATGAAGAGAGAATTCAAACTATTGGGGAATCTATCCCTTTATCATCATTTGTTGAATGACAATTTACTCTGAGGTGGATTTCAAAGGATTCTCTTCATATGTATGGGTGAGGTATTCAATCTATCAACTTACCTCTTACCTTTTTCATTGTGAAAATGGTTTCAAACCTCTCACTTGGATCACTGAACTTAGGAATACTTGGTCATTCCTTGTCACTGTTAACCTCTTAGAGAAATTCAATATGAGCAATGCTCATTTCCTACTAGAAAATGTTTGTTCTATGAATGTTGTGTCTATTGGTTCTCTCATTCAGTAATCCATCATCATTTTCACTAATGAAGATGAATCATTTCAAATTCTCAGGTCATCTTGTGAAGACGTATCTTTTTCCCTTAGGCCCAGTCTTCCATACACATAGGAAGATTTAAGATATTAAGTTGCTGATCCTTATGCCCTTAACGTGCTTGGGCCTGGTTTAAGGTCTTTCCATAATTTTCAGGGCAAGGTCATGACTGACTTGAAGGGCATTTGGTTAAGTATAAAGATGATAGTTGTGAGTTTACCTGCCAACATATGGTTGATAGTTTCACTTATACTATTATTTACTCAACCATGTCAATGAGAGGTCTATCTTTCTATTTCAATAAATCTATTTTGTTGAAAGGTTCTAGATATTATAGTTGCCTAACAATCCCTTTGTTGTATACAGAGCACCCCAAACTAATCAAATGGGTATTCACAACCTTGATAGTTTAAAAAATCTTATCCTTTTAGTTTAATTGATTTTAGACTAGATTTAGTCATTATCTAATAGCTTCACAATTGCCTAAAGTCAAGTAAACATAACAGTATTTCAAGCAAACGTCCATGACGTTAATGAAACATCAAGCTCTATGATTTGCCCTAACGTTCATTAGTTCACAAATGTCATAGTTTGCTAAATGTAGAAGATATTTTCTCAAAATGTTTTCTTGTCTTTCTTGCTAGTTTAACTAAGTTCTCAACTACTTACATAGGTATTAACCCTTTGGCATACGTTATTTAGCAAATTCTCTTTTGCTAGCTTGATCATTCCTTTTGATCAATGTGTGCATGTGGCAAGAAATGGAATTGTTATCTTCAAAAGGAAACATCAAATCCAATAAAGGATTTGAGAGTTATAGTGCCATCTATCTTTAACTAAAGGTAAAAAAGATATGATTTTGTCGGTTTCATATTCCATGGTGTAAATCAAGGTGGTTTATATACTCATGGTTAATGTGCAAGGTGGTTTCATATTCTTTCTCCTTCTTACTTTGCATTTGACATGAAGCCATATGCTTTTGTGAAACATCCACTATTCATGTGGATTGTTTCTTCTACAACCGTAAAGGATTATCAATATAGCTTTTCATCTTTATAAAAACCATTCTTGACCTCCTCTAGATCCAGTTTACCTTATATCCCCTTAGGCTTAGAGGATGAATTCTCCTACTCTTTAGCTAAGTTCGTCTGACTGGTGGATCTTGGATCCATCAGTCTTTCATACTCAAGTTCAATGTGGTGAATCATATTATCAAAGGTTACAATATACATATCATGAATAGTATTTGCTTTCATATACTTATACTCACTATAAGACAACGCTTACTCCCTCACACTGGGAGACAGCTTACTCCCACTCACTAGGAGATGTCTTATCATAACATACACTTATTGTTTATTAGAAAGAACTTGGCATTTTATTTGTCTTAACTTCTTAGTTTGACATTTGCCTCAAGTATTGTGCAAATGTCATGTTAGGACTTAATATACAATGTTAAAACTTACCTTAGTTTTAACTTTATGAAAAAACATCGTCAATTCTATCATCTTCCAACGCTATCCACACAATCTAGATAGAGTTATATTACTTATATAGCAATAAATATAAGCAATCTTATTCTTTCTATGCTTGATATCATAAGCGTTTTATTTCCGTTAGGGTGCTTCAGCTTCTAGATGCTGAAGACTAGTTGGTATGATGTCTACGACATCTCATTCTTCTCAAATAGAAGAGATTTAAGTTTCTAACTCCATAAATATCTCTATTGAGCTTGTCTTTATAAGCTAGTCAAATGGACTTGGTTATAAATTGATCACTTAGATGATTATGGTATACAAGCAAGTCATATTTGTTAGTTCAAATAAGACATAGGATAATTAGATAATAAGTTCACTAGTTTCATGTTCAGGAGACAACTATGTTGACTCATATCCCACTCTTGCTAGTTAGCCTACCACCCTTTTAACCATAGTTTTTATTAAACTCATTCCCCTTTTAGGTTTCTAAATACATTCCATAAACTCTTGCTTAAACAAAGTAGATATAATAACATAATATCATCTAAATAACAACATGAATATTCATGAAGATAAGAGAATACGCTCAATTCAATTCTAAAAATCAAAGAATATAACTATAAATTCAATAAAAAAGAACATTCAAAATTTGTAAAAATTTGCCTCATATTGATGTCTCAAAACTAAGTTCTCCTTCTTATAGGCCCTTCTGATCATATGAACTCCTGTTACATCTAGCTATAATGCCCAACTCCTCTTAGCCATGTTTTCATCCATTCACTTGGATGTATTTGTAGCATATCTCTCACTCAATGAGATGATTCCTATATCTTTCTCCATCTTATCCTTTGACACAATATTTGTGAAAAATAGTTAAGTTAGAAGTCACTGCTTCAATCCCAATTGATTTAATGTGGTTAGAAGTATGGAAGGACTTATTATGAGTTAATAAGTTCTAATTATTGCCAATTTTAGGTTTTATCCCCAAGAGCTTGAGTCAAGGTTGGATAAGATCTCATATTCAAAAACTCATTTGAATAATTTTTCATTTTAAAGAATCTTTCAAAATTAACCATATGTTGTAGCTGAAATATTCTTAATAGGTAAACCGACTTATCCCCAAAATAATAGAATCAATATAGGCTTAATTTGAACATTTTTAGGGATCTCTAAGTGCATATAGACACTTTTTTGACTTAAATCAAATCCAAACTTGCTTCAAACATATGCAAATTACATATCACATTGAAGCTCTCAAATTTATGGATTTTTAGGAACAAACTGTGTCTTAATCGGAAGTCCCATGTGCTCACATACACCCTTAAAAGGTGTCTGGATTGAAAAATCCTCAAAAATTGGGAATTTTTAGAGAAGCCCACTCTCAATAGAAGGGTGTGTACGAAACGCACTGCCTTACAACCATCATCCAGTTACACGTGCCAATTTCCTACGGGCCCCATGCGCCATATGTCAATTTCTGAAATTTTTTTATAAAAATATTCAGCGATCAGTGGTTAGTTGTTGATTAGTTAAAGGTTAATAGTTGACCCTTGAATGGTCAATGGCGCTGATGTGTCTCGGTCTATGTGGTTGGTCAACGGATGGCATGGCCTTACGTTGATCGATAATGTGGCTTTGATGACTGTCATAGAATGTTGATGTGGCACGTTCTTATTGGCTAACTTGTTTTGGCTGATTCATGACGTGGCTAATGACTGCAACATCATTGTCTTCATCTTTAGTTGGGTCAACTTGACCCGATTGGAGATTTAGTAGGTCATCGTGACCCACAAACTTTGGAAGCTCATATCTTGCTCGTTTTAACTTAGTTTTTAGGTTCTTAGTATCATTGGAATCATTGCTGAACGAACTATAGAGCCGTGGCTTTTATTTGATCCAAAAACGTCTTTTTCAGAGATCAAATCGTGAGTTAATTGGCGATAGTGACAAGGCGACCTACCAACTTCTCTCCTTCATTTCTTCTTCACTCGAACTCTATTTGACACATTCTAAGTGTCTCTTTGAGCTCTACACACCCATGGCCTTACATTGGGATAAAAACACTTAGTTTTGAAAACCCAGTTTTTCACTAACGTAGATAATACTCCGTAACGTGACTTAGATGTGTGTCCTCAATGTTTTATGAGCTCTTCTACATTTTTTTGGGTTTAAGTCTCTTGATTTTGATTCAACATAGGTTTCAAAAACTCAACTTTCACTACAAAAAAAGGGATTCGTAGCTGTGCATTTGTAGCGGTTAAACTTAACCGCTACTAACTGTGAAATTTGTAGCAGTTATAACATAAACCACTACAATTTTGTAGTGATAAGCTATACGCCAAGTGGCGCGACTAATTGGCAACATTTTTTTGTAGCGGTTAAAAGCGTAAAACTGCTACAAATATGGCGCGAGTTTCTCGCTAAAATTTGTCTTGGTTAACTTGTAGCGGTTACAACATTTGAACCGCTACAAAGTTCGCGCCACTTGGTGGCACCAAGCTACGCCAATAGTGTAGTGGTTAAAACAAACTGAACCACTATAAAATGCCAAAGGTCATCTATTTGTAGCGGTTAGGTATTCATAACCGCTACATAACTTTAAAGGTCATCACATTTGTAGCGATTAGGTTTTCATAACCGCTACAGAACTTCAAAGGTTTGCATATTTGTAGCGATTATTTTATAACTACTACAAAGTTTTGCCACCTAGCTATTTTGTAGCAGTTTATGTAGCAGTTTTTTCAAGAACCGCTACAAATTCCAAAGCTATAAAAGCTCACTGCCTTTTCCTTTTTCAAGTTTGGCTACTTTGTTTTATGACGTTTCTCTAAGAGTTTTCCCTCAAATCTAAGTGTTCTAACGTCTGTCAGAGAGTTTTCACTGTAGAATTTCTCATTATTCTCAATTGAGGTATGGACAATACATATTTTATTTTTATTTTCATTATAATTTTACATATAAATGTGACTAATTGGCTTTGAATTTTTGCAGTTGATATGGCTTCAGGGATGGACAAGGGGAAAGAGCCCGAGGTCCTAAGACTAATTCTGCAGGGTGGCAAAAGTAGATGAAGGGGTGGTGGGAAGGGGCAGCGCAAAGGGAGAGTGACCGCGCCATTTCAGCCCATCTCCCCATAATAGCCACAGGAGTCAGCCCTACTACAGCTACCGCAAACGATCCCACAAAAGACGACCGTACTAGAGGTGCCTGATCTGAGAGAGGGAGATATCAATATCAGTGACTATGAAGCAAACAAGGACTTTGATATCTCGATTTCAATAAGAGATATAGAGTGGTTCCTCGATGAGGAGGAGGCGTGGGACTAGAACAACCCACGACGGTCGTCTTCTCTGTCTACTGGGTTTAAGGTACATGTCTAAAGTAAATATATTTTTTATCTCATAAATTATATATTTAAATTTAAAATTTTAAATTTGAATTATAATTTATCTAACATGTGGCAAATTATGCAGATGAGCAGGGGAACGTGTCCATGAGGAGACTGGACATGGTCGGTCTGAACAGCTTGGACCGGATACTACGAGTTGTAGTTTTATTGAATGAGGCCATGGACCAGCCTATTGATAATGGGGGTCACCTATTCAATCGCTTCCTAAACGAGCTGGGCTTGAATTGGATGTGGTTCCTGTTAGGATCGATAGACACAGCAGAAGAATTTTAAAAATTTTCACCGATCCTGATCGAGGATTTATCAACGGCGTTTAAACCAAGTTGGAAGGATTCATACCTTTTTGATGATTCAGAGTTTTCACGATCTCTAGGAGCCAACACGTCAGGCCCGCTCCCTCTACCGGTATCCACACGAATGCTCTCCAACCGAGACTGCGTGCTAGCGCCTCTAATGTATCATAGGGTTTCACTTGCGGCTCTCAATTCTCATGTGCATATAAATATATCTGCTCTATCAAGTTTATAACCTATGAGGGCTATTTTCAAATTTCAAAATTAATCATCATTAATTTTGAGATTAATTAACAATTAATTATCTTCATGAGCTAATTAAATAAATTCAGTTTAAATTAAATTTGTCCAACAGTTTTAATTTAACCTATTTATTTAATACAAATTAAGAGCCATTAGATTTAATTTATCTTCATAAATTAAATTTGAGATACTATATCTCTATCATATTAGTTATTAAATTTAATATATCTTAATAAATTAAATTTAAAACTAACACAATATAATAATATCATATAATATATATATACATATATATATAAGATATATATTTCAAAAAAAAATATATATATCTATATAATATTATTAATGAATTTTATATTATATATATATATAAATATAAAATTCATCCACCCTAAATTAAACATTATCTTGTGTTGGGCCATTCTTTTGTGCGACCCTGTAGGCCCATATGAAGTTGGCAGTGGGCCAATAACTATACTAACCCAAAAGTCGCAAGCGGCCTCTAGCAAGACATTACGACTACCCAATTCATATGAGGATCGTTATCACGATGCAACCTGTCATACAACCATGTCACGTCCCTTTTGTCACATGATATATCGATCAAGGATAAGGCATGGATTATGTCATCCTCTTGTTCCTGACCATTACTTTCTCGATTTCTGAGTAGCCTGATAACAGAGACAGAAACTCCTTTCCTCATAGTATGGCCATACATTTCTCAAACTCACTCATCGAGGGGCCCAGTAATATCTCTCTACTAATGTGAGGGACAAATTCCATCTTGATCATTCATATTCCTCTGCATGAAAAACCACTAAGCCCGATCGTAGCCTTTATCATCACTTGGTCCAAAGGGACTTTTGACTTGTTCAAAGCTTAGCAACTCTCATGTAGGAATCCATGATGACTTCAGGTCTAAGGGCATTGTGACGTGGTTATACATGAGAAAAGCTTATGACTTGATCCATATTGCTTTCTCATAGTGGGTCGGTCCAGCACCTTGTACTCTTACAAGTGCCTAAGACTTTGATTCTTATCTCATATCTTATCGAAGTCATACTGGTCTTGTTTCATCTCCGCTCCCGCATAGATGACCGACCAGGGACATTTTAGGACAATCTTTATGAATTATCCAAGGATACAATTATCACAGTTAACATGCAAATAATATGATAACAGAATGGAGAAATTTCATTAAAATAATAATGTTCAAAGTACAATGATTGGCCCTTAGGGCACAATTTCCAACATCCTCCCACTTGCCCTAGGTGCAATCATTAATTTGCCTAATTCCCATTGCCCTAACATGACGCTCATGCTTTGCTTGTGCAATTAGCTTAGTAAGAGGATCAGCAACATTATCTTCTCCTGCTACTTTGCATATCTTTATATCACCTCTATCATTGATTTCTCTAATAAGATGAAATCGCCTAAGTATATGCTTGGTCCTTTGATGTGACCTAGGCTCCTTGGCTTATTTAATAGCACCGCTATTATCACAGAACAAATCTATTAGATTTGAAATGGTAGGCACTACCCCTAGTTCAGTAATGAACTTTCTGATCCAAACGGCTTCTTTAGCTGCATCTGATGCTGCTATATACTCAGCTTCTGTTACAGAATCTGTTATAGTGCTCTGCTTGGAGCTCTTCCAGTTTACTGCTCCACCATTCAGGAGGAATACATATCCAGATTACGATTTAAGGTCGTCTTGGTCAGTTTGGAAACTTGCATCTGTGTAACCGGTTACGCAAAGCTCATCATCCAATCCACCATAGACCAAAAATAAGTCTTTAGTCCTTCTTAAGTACTTTAGGATATTCTTGACAACAGTCCAATAACCCTCACCAGGATCTTGTTGGTATCTGCTGGCCATACTTAAGGCAAACGAGACATCCGGTCGAGTACATAACATGGCATACATGATGGATCCAATGGCTGAGGCATATCGAACCTTACTCATGCGATCTCGCTGATCAAGTGTACTAGGACACAGATCCTTGCTAAGATGGATGCCATGAGACATGGGTATGTAACCCCTTTTTGAATCATACATACTGAACCTATGCAGTATCTTGTCTATGTATGTGCTCTGACTTAGGCCTATTAGTCTTTTGAATCTATCCCTATAGATCCTAATCCCTAGGATATAGGTGGCTTCACCTAAGTCTTTCATTGAAAAGGACTTTCCTAACCAAGACTTGACACTCTGCAAGGTAGGAATATCATTCCCAATGAGTAGGATGTCATCTACATAAAGCACTAGAAATACAACTATGCTCCCACTAACCTTCTTGTAAACACAAGGTTCATCGATGTTTTGCATGAATCCAAACTCTTTGACTACTTCATCAAAATGATGATTCCAGCTCCGAGATGCTTGCTTCAATCCATAAATGGATCTTTGAAGCTTGCAAATTTTACCAGAGTCCTCTGGACGCACAAAACCTTTAGGTTGTGTCATATACACATCCTCAAGTAGCTTTCCATTAAGTAAGGCTGTTTTGACATCCATCTGCCATATTTCATAGTCATAATATGCTGCAATGGCAAGAAGGATTCTGATTGATTTGGCCATTACAACTGGGGAAAAGGTTTCATCATAGTCTACACCATGAGTTTGAGTGAATCCTTTTGCTACCAGTTGTGCCTTGAAGACATTTACATTGCCATCTATGTCAGTTTTCTCCTTGAAAACCCATATGCACCCAATGGTTTTTACACCTTCAGGTGGATCGACTAAGGTCCATACCTGATTGTCGTACATGGATTGCATTTCAAACTTCATGGCATTTAGCCATTTCTCAGAGTTTTGTGTTAGATCTCATGTTTTGATGATAACAAAAGAATGGTTTGAAAAGCAAATGATTAATAAACAAGTTTGAATAAAGGAATAACAGGGATAAGCATCACTTGAGGAAAGCATTGGATTAATAAAGAAAGGCCAAGAGAAAATGCTGAGAAACTTGATCAGAAGCAAGTTTTCTAAGGCATTACTCGAGTACGTACTCGAGTAATGAGACAAAACTTGAAGTAACCAGAGGCACCTTCCAATAACCTACCAACGTTACTCGAGGAGGTACTCGAGTAATAATGTAAGTATTTTCAAGTTGCTCTCGGCCTGCCAATGTTACTCGAGGAGCTACTCGAGTAACCAGATAAAAACTTGGAGTTGCTCTCGGCCTGCCAACGTTACTCGAGGAACTACTCGAGTAACCATGTGAAAACCTTCCAGTTGCTCTCGGCCTGCCAATGATACTCGAGTAGGTACTCGAGTAACTCTGTGTCTGAAAATGTGTTTCTCTCGGCACTTTGTACTACTGCCAATGTTACTCGAGGAGCTACTCGGGTAACGCACTGAAGTAAGTGAAAACTTGAAGTTAGTACTCGATAAACTTGATTTCCTTTACACCTTATTTTCCTCGAGTCTTTACTCTAGTATGCAATTATTTAATGTTTCATTTTAAGTGAATTACTCGAGTAGGTACCCGAGTATGCAGAGTTATTTTGAAGGTAAACCTCAAGTCATTACCCGGGTAAGTCATGCACAAAAAGTACATTTACTCGAGGTGGTACCCAAGTAACCTATACAGAAATGAGTGCATTACTCGAGTCAGTACCTGAGTAACAAGATAAGTGCTCTCGGCTTTGAAATCCTGCCAACATTACTGGAGTAAAGCATCGAGTAACCAAAAGTTTATTTGAAGGTTTACCCGAGTAAACATACATTTTCAAAGGTTTGAAAATTGGTTATTCCATGAACTACCCGAGTAATCTTATATGTGTTTGTTGACTTGAAGTTGATCAAAGATTTCCCGATGATACTCGAGTAAGTACTCGAGTAAACTTCAAGTAATACTCGAGTAAGTAAACCCAGAAATTTAGAAATCATTCCAACTTCATTATTTTGTTTCCTATATGATTAACCTTTCATTGTATTAGTATTCTTAGCTTATTTACAGATAAACAATGAAGGGATTATACCAAATATGGAAAGTCAAAAGCAACGTTCAAATATCACCCACTGCCACCTACCACAAACGGATGTTTTTCAAAAACTGGAAATGTCAATAATGGCTGCGCACGCTCCAACGGACATGAAGAAAAACGTTCCTACAATCATTACCAATGTATCTATAAATGTGGGAACACCCAAACAGAGAAAAAAACAACAAGAACATACACAAACGTATCATCAAGTTCATTGCTCTGTTTTCACGTTGTAATTATATTTCTATGCTTCAGTGATTCTCATTTACTCTGTAAGAGAGATATTTCATTCAAACTCAATATTTGTTATTGAGATAAATGGAGGTTGTGGAACCTTGAGTTGGGATTGGATTACAACTTGTAAGGGGGAGCGAGTGTCCAGGCGTAGGAACTTGCTTGTACTGAGGTGCCAAGAACCCACTGAATCTTGGAAGTTATAGTGAAACTCTCAGAGAAGCTCTGAGGACTGGACGTAGGTCAAAGTGGTTGTGGCCGAACCAGTATAACTCTCGGTGTACACTTCGGTGATATTTCTCCTTACTCCTTACTGTTTTAATTTCATTGTCAAGTTTTATATTTACAAAGAAATTTTAGTATCACCCAATTCACCCCCCCTCTTGGGTGAAACGCTTGCTCTAACATTTGGTATCACAGTGTAGGTCTTCTTGTTAAGGTTTAACAGCCTAAGAAGGATCCAATGGCAAGCATGGGTGAAGGAATTCTTCCCGACGGAGCATCCATCACTAGACCTCCAGGTTTCAGTAGCGAACACTTTTCTTTCTGGAAAGTAAAGTTTAGAGTATTCGTGATGGCTACTTAATATGGGCTATGGGATGTGATTAAGAGTGGCAACTATCAACCTACAAAGATTGTAGATTCTTAGAAAATTCCCAAGACGCCCTCGGAATATGATGAGAATGACAAGAAACTTATCACTCTCAACAGCAAGGCAATTTTGATGTTACAAAGTGCTTTGAGTCAAAGTGAATATTTCAGAATTTGCACAGTCCCAATAGCAAAGGAAATGTGGGAAGCTCTGGAAATTGCCCATGAAGGAACTTCGGGAATAAAGGAGAATCGAATCAACACCTTGATCACTGAATTCGATCTACTTCGAATGAAATCAGGTGAGTCAATTTCTGAATTCGAACTTAGATATACTTATCTTGTTAATCAACTTGCAGCACTTGGTAAAGCCTATGATCAACATACCCAAGTACGAAAGATTTTGAATATTCTTTCTAAAGAGTGGGAGGCCAAAGTCATTGCGATAGAAGAGGCAAAAGGAGAATCAATGAGATCAGTTGCTTCTCTATTTGGAAGCCTTTCTGAATATGAAAGCAAATTAAAGTTCAAACGGGAACTAGATGACATCGGTGACAAAAGAAAGAAAGGTCTAGCACTAAAAGCGAAAGAAGAAAATCAAGATGAGGATGAGGAGTTTGATGATGATGAAATGGGCTTAATCATAAAATGATTCAGAAAGTTCTACAAGAAAGGTCAAGGATTCAAACATTTTCAAAAAGGTGGAACTAGCAACAAAGATCATATCATTTGCTACGAATGTGGAAAACCAGGACATATCAAATCAGAATGTCCAGAACTAAATCAAAAGAGCAAAGAAAAGAGAAAAGGCAAATTCTTTAACAAAAAGAAGGCCTTTGTATCTGCTATATAGGGAGATAGTTCCTTTGACGAAGAAAGTGATGAAGAAGAAGTAGCCAATATATGTCTTGTTGCTCAAGAAGAAACAGAAGAAGAGGTAAATGATTCTGACCCTACCTATGATGAATTACTCTCTGAATATAATGCTTTACATTCTGAATTCATCAAAGTAGTTAAAGAATTGTTTTCAAAAAGAAAAACAAAGCTCTTGAAATTGAACTTAAAGAAAGTTCAGAAAAGAATTGTGAAAATTGTTCTTCGTTGAAAAAGAAAAACATTGATCTCACAAAAACTCTTGAAAAGTTTACCAAAGGAAGTGAGATACTTGTAATTTTAAAAGAACAACGATGTGTAAATGATCGATCTGGTATTGGATATGATCCAAAATTAAATAGAAGGAAAGGTAAAAATAAAGTAGGAGGTAAGCTATATTTGAATTATTTCCAGCATTCTGTGCATATATCAAATCCTTTTGCATTCTGTAATTACTGTAATAGAAAAGGTCATTATACCTCTTCATGCATTCGTAAGAAGAAAGGAAATATAGGAACCTACAAATGGGTACCTAAAGGTTCATATATTCAAAAAATCATTTGTACTAACCCAAAAGGACCCAAAAAGATGTGGGTACCTAAGATTTAGTCCTTCAATTGCAGATATGTCTCAAAGCATCCAAAAACAACAAGTGGTACATAGACAGTGGATGCTCTAGACATATGACCGAGGATTTCAAAAGTTTTACCACATTGCAACCTAAGGAAGGTGGCAAGGTAAAATTTGGAGGAAATCAATCTGGAAAGATTGCAGGAATTGGTGAAATCAAAAATGACAAAGGAATACAAGTCAAAGATGTATATTACGTTAAAGGCTTGTGTCATAATTTGCTGAGTGTAAGTCAAAGTGCAGATAAAGACAACTGGATAATATTTGATTCAGAGGAATGTATGACTGTCAACAAGGAAGACTTACAACTTGATAAGAAAAATATCAAGGCAAAACTTAGAGCTAAAAGGGAAGGTAACTGTTATACTCTAGATATTAGTAGAAATGAATCTGAAAATTGTTTTCTGAGTAATGCCGATGAAAGTTGGTTATGGCATAAGAGATTGGCTCATGTCAATATGCATCAACTAGGCAAACTACTCAAAAAGGATTTAGTGCTTGGATTACCCAAAGTAAATTTCAAAAATGACTTGATTTGTGATGCATGTCAAAAGGGTAAACAAACTAAATCATCTTTCAAATTGAAAAATGAGATTTCAACAAATAGACCATTACAATTATTGCATATGGATTTAGTGGGTCCAGCAAGAGTAAAGAGTCTTGGTGGCAACCTATATTCATTGGTCATTGTTGATGATTACTCTAGATTTACATGGGTTATTTTTCTATCATCAAAGGATGAGACATTTGAAGAATTTATTGTTTTTGCCAAGAAGGTGCAAAATGAGAAAGGTATGTCCATTGCAGGTATTAGGACCGATCATGGTGGAGAATTTGAAAATCAAGCCTTTGAAGAATATTGTGATACTAATGGTATTGATCACAATTTCTCTGCTCCAAGGACGCCTCAACAAAATGGAGTTATGGAACGCAAGAATAGAGTGCTCACTGAAATGGCTAGAGCAATGTTGAATGAAAAGAACGTGTCTCAAGTATTTTGGGCTGATGCTATGAGTACAGCATGCTACATTTCAAATAGAGCCTATATCAGAACAAAACTTGGAAAGACACCATACGAGCTGTACAAAGGGAGAAAGCCAAACATTGCTCATCTACACATCTTCGGTTGTAAGTGTTTTATTCATAATAATGGTAAAGATAACTTAGGAAAATTTGATTCTAAAACTGATGAAGGAATTTTCCTAGGATATTCTAACCGAAGTAAAGCATATAGAGTTTTCAATAAAAGAACATGTGTTGTTGAAGAATCAATTCATATTGTATTTGATGAATTTGAATCCTCTGACAAAACCATTGATGAAGAACAGGAAGTTGTTTTAAATCAAGAAAATGGTCAATCTATTTCTAAGTCTCTTATTTCAGAAGTTGATGAAACTAAGGAAGAAGAGCAACCACTAGGTTAACCTAAAGCCTGGAAATACAATAGAAGTCATCCCTTAGATCAAGTCATAGGAGATGTGAATGAAGGGATCAAAACTAGAAATAGAATTTTCAATGAAGTAAGTTTTTCTGCATTCATTTCTGAGACTGAACCTTCTAACATTGATTAAGCCCTGTCAGACAATGATTGGGTTATAGCAATGCAAGAAGAACTAAATCAATTTGAGAGAAATCAAGTTTGGGATTTGGTACCCCGACCCAAGGATCATCTGATCATTGGAACTAAATGGGTATTCAAGAACAAACTCGATGAATCTGCAATTATTGTTAGAAACAAGGCAAGGTTGGTGGCCAAAGGCTATAATCATGAAGAAGGGATTGATTATGAGGAAACGTATGCTCCAGTGGCTAGATTGGAAGCTATACATGTACTCTTAGCCTTTGCATGCATCAAAGGATTCAAACTCTATCAAATGGATGTAAAGAGTGCATTTCTAAATAGTTACATCATGGAAGAGGTGTATGTAGAACAACCTCCAGGTTTTGAGGATGTTACTAAACCAGACCATGTTTTCAAACTAAAAAAGGCTTTATATGGTTTAAAACAAGCTCTTAGAGCCTGGTATGAAAGGCTCAGTAAGTTTCTTATTGATCAAGGTTTTGTACAGGGAAAGGTTGAAACAACACTCTTCATAAAACGAAAACACAATGATATTTTAATTGTTCAAATATATGTTGATGACATTGTTTTCGGTGCTACTTATGAATCTCTGTGTAAGGAATTTTCTGAGATAATGCAGGGAGAATTCGAGATGTCAATGATGGGAGAATTGAATTTCTTTCTTGGTTTGCAAATCAAACAAAGAAAGAATGGAATCTTCATATCTCAAACAAAGTATTTAAAAGAGCTATTGAAGAAGTATGGAATGGATTAAGCAAATGGCACGGACACACCTATGAGCTCAACTACGTTACTTGATGTTGATGTCAAAGGGAAAGACTACAACATCATAAAATATAGAGGAATGATTGGATCATTACTCTATCTCACGGCAAGTAGACCATACATCTAATTTAGTGTTGGCATATGTGCAAGATATCAATCAGCACCAAAGGAATCACATGCCGAAACGGTCAAACGAATCTTTAGATACCTTGCTGACACACCCGAATTGGGTCTATGGTATCCCAAAGGAAGAAGTGAATATCTTGTTGCATACTCAGATTCAGATCATGGAGGATACAAGACAGATAGAAAGAGCACCAGCGGACAAGGACAATTTCTTGGAGGATCTCTTGTATCATGGTTTAGCATGAAACAAAACACGGTGTCTCTCTCATCAACGAAAGCCGAATATGTAGCTGTCTCAAGTTGTTGTGCACAAGTAATATGGTTAAAACAACAACTACAAGATCTTGGTATTTATCTCAAAGAAATACCAATCTATTGTGACAATACTAGCACGATAAGCTTGGCAAAGAATCCAGTTCAACACTCTAGAACCAAGCATATCGATGTCAGACATTACTTCATCAGAGATCATGTTCAAAAGAAAGATGTGAAAGTGATATTCATTCCTACTCATCTTCAACTAGCAGATATCTTCGCAAAACCTCTTGCAAAAGATCAATTTCTATACATTAGAAGAGAATTAGGAATGGTAAATCCCAATGAGTTATAAGTTATTTCAGCTTTTCATAATATTAGATGAAGTCACCTGATAATGTTTTGATGATCTCTAACTTAAGCATCGGAGTATATAGAAACTTGTTTTGCAGGGAGTTTGAAACTCTGTTTTGAGAAACAAAAACAGAGATTATCAGAGGACACCATTACTAGAGTACCAACTTGAAGTAATGACTAACGGAGAAGCAATACCCGAGGACCAACTTGAAGTAAAGTAACACTTTACTCGAGTATGTGCTCGAGTAATGGCCCCCAAAACTGGAAGTAATGGATCAAGTTACTTGAAATTTAAATCTAACGATTCAGTTTCAAAGAAATGAAGAGTCAGAAGTTGAAAAGCGGGTTACCCGAGGCGGGCCTCGAGTAAACTTGAAGCTTACTCGAGGAAGGCCTCGAGTAATGTCGGAGTCCAGATTCTTAAATTGATGAAGAATGAATCAAATCTGATCAGAATGGGTTATAAATGATCGAGGGAACATCCATGGATAATTACTATATTATTCATGCCAGGTATGCAATCTAAATGAATTATTTTAGAATTTTTCTGTATGAACACCCGAGGCAGGCCTCGAGTAAACTTGAACATTACTTGAGTAAGGCCTCGAGTAACGTCGGGTTCTAGGTCTTTATCTGTAGCAAACTCGGTCATTTCCATAAAATCTCCTCGAGTAAATCACTATTCTCTCTCACAAAAACTTTTCACAAGTGATTCCTTGCTTCATTTCCGTCAAAACCCAAGAGATTTCAGTTCCAAAAACCTCCTATTTTGCCCAGATTCTCAGTGCCCTAACCTGCGACTGTCTCTTTTCTTTTTCTGAGAATTTCAGTTTTCAATCCTTCAGAAAGATGAGAACCAAAAACCTTACTCCCATAGACTCCTCTGAATCCCAACAACACTCTGATCCTCTTTCTTCTCCTCCCAAAAAGAGAAGAAAACTTACACCGAGATCAAAAGCCAAAATTCATACTCAACCTCTATCTCAACCGAAACCTAAAAGAGTAGTGATTAAAGAACCTATTACTACAAGGGCTCAATCCAAAAAGAGTACTTCAACTAGGAAAGGCAAGAGTACCAAAACTTCCACACCTACTCCCTCTGATTCCTCTACCCCTTCTTTCACTCCAAAGCCGCCTAAAAAGCCTAAATATGATAGGAATGTGGCTGCAGCTATGGCAAACATCATTGATCAAATAGAGAAGGGACAATCTTCCAAGAAGTCCAAAGTGCCGGAAGAAGAGATCACCAACCCACCAGAGGGATTCAATGTCAGCAAATTGGTGGAATCTCTGAAGTATCTATCTCAGTTCTCCAAGAGGAAGATGTGTAAAACACACTATGTGGATCTCAGATTACTTCAAGAGGTAGTGAAGCATGATCTTAGTCCTTATTTAGATCCTTTCAT
This sequence comes from Inga oerstediana, assembly GCA_963210345.1. Classification (NCBI taxonomy): domain Eukaryota; kingdom Viridiplantae; phylum Streptophyta; class Magnoliopsida; order Fabales; family Fabaceae; genus Inga; species Inga oerstediana. The sequence goes on from OY723408.1 coordinate 28,133,954, forward strand.
GCCATGGCTATCTATTAGATTACCATTTAGTACTAAAGTGATCACACACTTTTACTGTAATCTAGAGATTATAGATGAGCCAAACAGAACCTCAGCCGAGGAAGAAATGACTACCACAGTTAGAGGCCAAAAGATTCTTATATTACCCTCTAGGATTAACTTGTGGTTAGGGATAGAGAATCCACCAGATGATGTTGACTCCCAACTTGAGCCAAACCAAATCTTTACTATCCTTAAACCTGGAGAGTTAGTTGGCCATCTAAATTTCAAGCCTAGTGATATGTGTGATCATCACAAGGTCCTATGGTATATTTACTCTAGGTCCCTAGTGAACAAGGCCAACAATTATACACACTTCTCTGATAGGGACTTTAGATGGTTTGCTTCACTACTCTTGAAAGAACAGAAGGATTTAGGGGAGTATATCTTCTCTGAGATGAAGAGATACAGGGTAGATGGAAAGGCTACAACACCAATGCCATATCCTCAAATTGTATCACTTATTCTGAAAGAGAATAAGATATGGTATTTAGATAGCAAGGAGCCCATTGAGAGGTTGACTCCAGTTGGGAGAAACCAGATTGGGAAATTAAACATTGAAATCCCTCTCAAAGGCCCTCTGGAGTCTGGGTCAAAGAAGAAGAGGAAGACCACTGAGGCAGAGACCAGCAAGTTGGATGACACTCAGTCATCAGCTCCAGCTGCTACCACATCATCGCCATCCTTCCTCAATGCCACTCTCCAGCACTTTATGGAAAATACGCTGAGAGGTTTCCATATGGATATCGCCAACACGAATGCAGAACTGATAACCCACATGAATACCAAGATGGGAGAGTTGGTGGAGAAAATGGACAAGAGGCATGAGGAGTTGCTAGCTGAGAAACGTGCCCAGGGCGAGACTCTGAGATTGATTCTGGCACGTTTGGACTCATTGGGTCCTGGACCTTCTGCCAGTCCCTCCTCTTCTGCACCACCACCACCAGAGAACCCTCCTACTGATACTCCTATTACTGAGGATGAACCATATACTCCTCTGGTTTCTAGTCCACCTGAGCTTCAAGACAAAGACATCCTTTACTCAGTGGATAACCCAGAAACCAACGAGACCATACGCATCACCATTGATGATTCCCCTCTAAAACCTCAGCCAGAAACCGCTCCCAAACCGAATCCATCACCTACCCAAACTGAGGAAATATCTCCTTCTTCCTCCTCTGAACATCTCACTCCTGTGATGGATACCCCTCCAGAGGCTGAGACCACTATGGTTGTCTTCCAACCTTCTCCTATTCCTCCCAGCGATGACATCCAAATCCCTCCAGTTCATCTGCCTGACCCAGTTCCCTCTAGCTCTTTTGATTCTTCTGGTTCAGATGATTCTATGGTTCTTCCAGTGACACCCATTTCCATGGTCAAGCCTCCTAGCCCTCCAGTTGATTGATGAAGACAAAAAGGGGGAGAAGAGCTTGAGAGTGATTTTGTGGAAGTGTCTAAGCTTATTTTGGGTATTTGGGTATATATGGGTTTTAGGGAGCATTTTGGAACTTGTTAGTTTTTGAACTTATTATCTTGTAATATGCAAAATTTAAGTTTAATGCAAGTGTGCTTAAGTTATGATTTCATTTTAAGTCTATTTAAGCTTTAAATTATAATACTTTGTTGGACTAATGAAGTTGTTGTGTATGCAAGGTGTATGCTATGAATCTAGACTTAATAAGACATATTTAAATTAAAAATTTAATTTAAAAACCATGTTCAAAATCACCAAGTTTTGTCATCATCAAAAAGGGGGAGAATGTTAGATCTCATGTTTTGATGATAACAAAAGAATGGTTTGAAAAGCAAATGATTAATAAACAAGTTTGAACAAAGGAATAACAGGGATAAGCATCACTTGAGGAAAGCATTGGATTAATGAAGAAAGGCCAAGAGAAAATGCTGAGAAACTTGATCAGAAGCAAGTTTTCTAAGGCATTATTCGAGTACGTACTCGAGTAATGAGACAAAACTTGAAGTAACCAGAGGCACCTTCCAATAACCTGCCAACGTTACTCGAGGAGGTACTCGAGTAATAGTGTAAGTATTTTCAAGTTGCTCTCGGCCTGCCAATGTTACTCAAGGAGCTACTCGAGTAACCAGATAAAAACTTAGAGTTTCTCTCGGCCTGCCAACGTTACTCGAGGAACTACTCGAGTAACCATGTGAAAACCTTCCAGTTGCTCTCGGCCTGCCAATGATACTCGAGTAGGTACTCGAGTAACTCTGAGTTTGAAAATGTGTTGCTCTCGGCACTTTGTACTACTGCCAATATTACTCGAGGAGCTACTCGAGTAACGCACTGAAGTAAGTGAAAACTTGAAGTTAGTACTCGATAAACTTGATTTCCTTTACACCTTATTTTCCTCGAGTCTTTACTCTAGTATGCAATTATTTAATGTTTCATTTTAAGTGAATTACTCGAGTAGGTACCCGAGTATGCAGAGTTATTTTGAAGGTAAACCTCAAGTCATTACCCGGGTAAGTCATGCACAAAAAGTACATTTACTCGAGGTGGTACCCGAGTAACCTATGCAGAAATGAGTGCATTACTCGAGTCAGTACCCGAGTAACAAGGTAAGTGCTCTCGGCTTTGAAATCCTGCCAACATTACTGGAGTAAAGCATCGAGTAACCAAAAGTTTATTTGAAGGTTTACTCGTGTAGCTACCCGAGTAAACATACATTTCCAAAGGTTTGAAAATTGGTTATTCCATGCACTACCCGAGTAATCTTATATGTGTTTGTTGACTTGCAGTTGATCAAAGATTTCCTGATGATACTCGAGTAAGTACTCGAGTAAACTTCAAGTAATACTCGAGTAAGTAAACCCATAAATTCAGAAATCATTCCAACTTCATTATTTTGTTTCCTATATGATTAAACTTTCATTGTATTAGTATTCTTAGCTTATTTACAGATAAACAATGAAGGGATTATACCAAATATGGAAAGTCAAAAGCAACGTTCAAATATCACCCACCGCCACCTACCACAAACGGATTTTTTTCAAAAACTGGAAAAGTCAATAATGGCTGCGCACGCTCCAACGGACATGAAGAAAAATGTTCCTACAATCATTAACAATGTATCTATAAATGTGGGAACACCCAAACAGAGAAAAAAACAACAAGAACATACACAAACGTATCATCAAGTTCATTGCTCTGTTTTCACGTTGTAATTATATTTCTATGCTTCAGTGATTCTCATTTACTCTGTAAGAGAGATATTTCATTCAAACTCAATATTTGTTATTGAGATAACTTGAGGTTGTGGAACCTTGAGTTGGGATTGGATTACAACTTGTAAGGGGGAGCGAGTGTCCAGGCGTAGGAACTTGCTTGTACTGAGGTGCAAAGAACCCACTGAATCTTGGAAGTTATAGTGAAACTCTCAGAGAAGCTCTGAGGACTGGACGTAGGTCAAAGTGGTTGTGGCCGAACCAGTATAACTCTCGGTGTACACTTCGGTGATATTTCTCCTTACTCCTTACTGTTTTAATTTCATTGTCAAGTTTTATATTTCCAAAGAAATTTTAGTATCACCCAATTCACCCCCCCTCTTGGGTGAAACGCTTGCTCTAACATTTTGTCCCACTGTGGCTTCTCAATAGGTGGTGGGCTCATTTTGCTCAATGAGCAACACATCACGGCCTTCAGTAATCAGAAATCCATATCTCTGAGGCTGATGTCGTGTCCTATCAGATCTTCGTGGACCTTGTGTTACTTGAGGAGGCTCAGTAACTTGTTGTGAGTCTTCTCTAATTTCCATCTGTGGTTCTGTACCATCTTATGGCTCTCAAATTTCTTCAAGATGTACGTCGCTCCCACTGGTTGTTTTAGAGACAAACTCTCTTTCTAGAAACTTGCCATTTCGAATAACCAACACTTTGTTATCGGCGGGATTGTAGACATAGTATCCTTTCGTTTCTTTAGGATACCCTCACGAAAAGGCACTTTGTGGATCTGGGTGCTAATTTATCAGAGGCTTGTTGCTTAACATAGACCTCACATCCCCAGATCTTGAAATAAGATAAACTAGTTTCTTTCCAGTCCATATCTCATATGGTGTCTTTTCAATTGCCTTAGATGGAACACGATTTAGTGTGAACGCAGCTGTCTCTAGGGCATGTCCCCAAAAAGATGGTGGAAGATCTATTTGACTCATTATAGATCGAACCATATCTAATAGTGTTCGATTCCTCTGTTCAGGAACGCCATTCTATTGTGGTGTTCCTGGAGGATTCAATTATGAGATTATCCCACAACTCCTAAGATGGTCAATGAATTCTTGGCTCAAATATTCACCACCTCGATCAGATCGAAGCGCTTTAATTGTTTTACCAAGTTGGTTTTGTACTTCATTTTGGAATATTTTGAACATTTCAAAAGATTCAAATTTATGTTTCATTAGATAAAGATAGCCATATCTACTAAAGTCATCTATAAATGTAATGAAGTAGACATAACCTCCTCTGGCAGCTATATTTAATAGTCCACATACATCTGTATGTATGAGGCCCAATAATTCAGTAGCCCTCTCACTGTGCCCAGTAAAAGGTGCCTTAGTAATCTTTCCTAATAAGCAAGATTTGCATGTATCATATGATTCAAAATCAAATGAGTTTAGAAATCCATCTTGATGGAGTTTAGAAATGCGTTTCTCATTTATGTGGCCTAGATGACAATGCCATAGGTAGGTCGGATTCAAATCGTTTGATTTTATCCTCTTAGTAGTTACGTTATAGATATTCCCATTATTAGGATATTCCAAATTTAATATATAATAACCAACATGTAAATCACCATCAGCATAGAAAATGTCATTATGATAAATAGAACATTTACAATTCCTATTAATAGAAGTATAACCTTCCTTATACAAATAAGAAAGAGAAACAATATTACAACTCAAAGAAGGAACATAATAGCAATTGTTTAAAACTAACAAAAGCCCACTGGGCAGAACTAATTCATAAGTGCCTACGGCTAAAGCAGCAACTCTTGCTCTGTTTCCAACTCATAGGTCCACCTCGCCCTTCTTCAGCTTTCTATTGTCCTTTAGACCTTACACATTTATACAAATATGAGAACCACATGCAGTATCTAATACCCATGTAGAGGAAGTAGAAAAATGAATGTCTATAACATAAATACCTGAAGCGATACCCTCGCTATCCTTCTTGTTCATTTTCAGATCTTCCAGGTAGAGTTTGCAATTCCTCTTCCAATGACTGGGTTCATTGCAGATGTAGCAGACTCCTTCCTTTGGAGGCTTTGCCTTCTTAGGTGCAGGCTTGGTTTTGGGCTTGTTTGACTCTTTGGTCTTACCACTTGAGCCATTACCCTTCCATTTGCCCTTCCCTTTCTTTTTCATACCCTTTCCTTTCTGAACCATCAAAACTGTGCTAGGCTTTTTCTTAATGCTTTGCTCAGCAGTTTTGAGCATCCCATGTAGCTCAGAAATTGATTTCTTCATGTTGTTCATGTTGTAGTTCATAACAAACTGGTCATAACTCTCCGGGAGTGAGTTGAGGATCAAATCCGTAGCTAACTCCTGGCTCATGGGAAATCCAAGCCTCTCAAGGTGATCAATATAGCCTTTCATCTTTAACACATGAGTACTAACTGATACACCTTCAGCCATTTTGCAGGAATGTAAGGCCTTTGTAGTCTCATACCTTTCTTTCCTTGCCTGTTGCTGGAACATTCCCTTGAGATGTACAATCATCTCATGAGCCTCCATGAGTTCTAGATCTCTTTGGAGCTCTGGAACCATAGTGGCCAGCATCAGGCAACCTACATCCACAGAGTCATCCTTATGCTTTGTGTAAGCATCTCTCTGAGCTCTTGGAGTATTGGCTGCAGGCTCCTCAGGAATGGGTTGATCTAGGACATAAGCCTTTCTTTCCTGCTTGAGAACAATTCTCAAGTTCCTGAACCAATCAAGAAAGTTTGTCCCATTGAGTTTGTCCTTCTCAAGGACCGATCGCAAAGATAGTGTAGCAGTATTACTAGTCGACATGATTCTACAATTAAAATATGCAAAGTTAGTTAGTAATCTCCCACTAAATTAACAACCCTCAATATAATAATTAGTGGGCTAAGATCCATATTTGGGTTAAACTTAAGTCCCCTTTGGTAAGACGCTTAAATTCAAGTTATTTAGGTAGGTAACCTATTTACCAATTACATCACATGTAACTCTTAGATCTTTATGGGATTTAATCATCATATGATCTGGCATGTTTAACCCCATCTAATGCCTTGAGATTCAAAACCGTTTTGTTAATCTCAGTTAAGTCAAAACAATAATGAATATTATGAGCAGCACTATTACTCAAGCTTGTCTCATCAAGATAACTCAAGTGCATCCACTTTGGTGGTTTCCATAATTAAGCGATCTAGGTTTTGACAAGTATTCATTAATTGACGGTATTATGACTTAAGATTTGATTCAGAGGGCTTAATTAATTAGTTTTGTTTATATGGATGCAATCGTGGTTGTATCTCATACAGATAAATACATATAAACGTAAAAGTAATCATGCAATGATCTTATCAAAAACAGAATTTAAATGTGACACAATATGGCTTATCTAACCTAAAGTCCTCCCAAGCCAATGAGAGGACTTCTCTAAATAAAAAAGAAATACATTGAGAGAAATCTCGTTTAAACATTCGAGGGGAGTGAGATGAGAAGAGAATGTACATCGAGAGTATTTAGAGGAAGGCACGGCACACAGGCCGTATTTAAATATTACAACCTTTGTAAAATTCTAAAGCTATGTTGTTCACCATACCCAAACAAGGATAAATAACAAACCACAACAAGAATTTATACAATATGAAAAGCAATAAATGTCGTGATCAGATTACATGTTTCAAAACCGAAAATGAAACAATTTCAAGATTCAATTTAAACGAAAATGAAAATCAACGGAATTACAAGATCACATCTTTCTAAATAATTTTGTTTCGTATTAACCAAATCACATGCATATTCGGGTGTTTCTTATAAACATACGTACACATCCCATATATATCACATGTACAAGAATCATAAACTCAATTTAAACGCACAATTGATCTGGCTCTGATGCCACTATTAGGATCGGTAAGAACAGCAGAAGAATTTTAAAAATTTTCACCGATCTTAATCGAGGATCTATCAACGGCGTTTAAACCAAGTTGGAAGGATTCATACCTTTTTTATGATTCAGAGTTTTCACGATCTCTAGGAGCCAACACGTCAGGCCTGCTCCCTCTACCGATATCCACACAAATGCTCTCCAACTAAGACTGCGTGCTAGCTCCTCTAATGTCTCCTTAGGTTTCACTTACGGCTCTCAATTCTCATGTGCATATAAATATATCTGCTCTATCAAGTTTATAACCTATAGGGCTATTTTCAAATTTCAAAATTAATCATCATTAATTTCAAAATTAATTAACAATTAATTATCTTGATGAGCTAATTAAATAAATTCAGTTTAAATTAAATCTGTCTAATAGTTTTAATTTAACCTATTTATTTAATCCAAATAAAGAGCCATTAGATTTAATTTATCTTCATAAATTAAATCTGAGATACTATATCTCTATCATGTTAGTTATTAAATTTAATATATCTTAATAAATTAAATTTAAAACTAACACAATATAATAATATCATATAATATATATACATATATATATAAGATATATATTTCAAAAATATATATATATCTATATAATATTATTAATGAATTTTATATTATATATATATATATATATAAATATAAAATTCATCCACCCTAAATTAAACATTATCTCGTGTTGGGTCATTCTTGTGTGTGACCCTGTAGGCCCATATGAAGTTGGCAGTGGGCCAATAACTATACTAACCCAAAAGTCGCAAGCGGCCTCTAGCAAGACATTATGACTACCCAATTCATATGAGGATCGTTATCACGATGCAACCTGTCATACAACCATGTCACGTCCCTTTTGTCACATGATATATCGATCAAGGATAAGGCATGGATTATGTCATCCTCTTGTTCCTGACCATTACTTTCTCGATTTCTGAGTAGCCTGATAACAGAGACAGAAACTCCTTTTCTCATAGTATGGCCATACATTTCTCAAACTCACTCATCGAGGGGCCCAGTAATATCTCTCTACTAATGTGAGGGACAAATTCCATCTTGATCATTCATATTCCTCTGCATGAAAAACCACTAAGCCCGATCGTAGCCTTTATCATCACCTGGTCAAAAGTGACTTTTGACTAGTTCAAAGCTTAGTAACTCTCATGTAGGAATCCATGATGACCTCAGGTCTAAGGGCATTGTGACGTGGTTATACATGAGAAAAGCTTATGACTTGATCCATGTAGCTTTCTCATAGTGGGTCGGTCCAGCACCTTGTACTCTTACAAGTGCCTAAGACTTTGATTCGTATCTCTATATCTTATCAAAGTCATACTGCTCTTGTTTCATCTCTGCTCCCGCATAGATGACTGACCAGGGATATTTTAGGACAATCTTTATGAATTATCCAAGGATACAATTATCACAGTTAACATGAAAATAATATGATAACAGAATGGAGAAATTTCATTAAAATAATAATGTTCAAAGTACAATGATTGGCCCTTAGGGCACAATTTCCAACAGTTCCCCCTTCACTTCAGGATGTGGAGGAACGTTCCGAAGGGGCTGAAGTGTTGGATATGATTAGTTTTGATGATATCAAATATAGATATTAATTATTGAGAGCAAAAAGTTTACATAATGTATTTATCTCCTACATTGACTAACTACTTGTTTAATGTGAAATATCTTGTAGATTAGTCAAGCAAAGAGAGAAGATATCAAGTTGGGTTGAAAAGATTCATGTGATTTAATACTGTGGATTATTCGAATAGTCAAATTGTTATTCGAATAGTAAAACTTGATTTCAGTTAAGATATATTCGAATAACTCTCAGGTTATCAGAATAAACAAAGTATTATTCGAATAATAAATATGCTATTTGAATAAAGAAGAACTGTTAACAGTTGATAGTATTCGGATAAACACATTAGTATTCGAATAGTATGCTTTCTGAAAATAATTCAAGTGAAAGTATTCGAATAGTCAAGGCATTATCCGAATAGTCAGTATGATTTCAAACTCGGTTTCTAAATATGTTATCTGGATAGTAGGATAACTATTCGAATAGTAAGGGCACTATTCGTATAGTGTTATGACTATTCGAATAAGCTTTTGATGAATTTCAACATCCAATATCACATGACTATCAAGATAATAAGGAGACTATCAGAATAATATTTGACATATTTCAAAGAGGACTATTCGAATAGTAATTGAACTATCATAATAGTCTCAGTACAAAAAATCAAATATTATTCGAATAATGAAGTGACTATTTGAATAGTACATAACTGAAAAAGGGTGATTCTATTCGAATACAAGAAGTGCTATTCGAATAACAGCAGACTCTGTTTCTTTCAGCACGGGTGACATTCAGTATTTTGGTCATATCTCCCAAACCATAACTCGGATTGAGGTGAAACCAATGGCATATGAAACTAGACTTCCAATGTGTCATTTTGACACCAAGATCAAGTTAAAAGGAGTTCAGATGGGAGAGATATGATCTGTTGAAGTTTACACATGAATCAGCATCTTATTTCAGAACAGCTTTGGTATTTTGGACATAACTCCCAAACTATACATCGGATTGAGACAAAACCAGTGCCATATGAAAGTAGACTCAAAGAGCTTTCCATGGATAGTTAATTTGGAATATTTGAAGTTATATCCTAAGATCTATGCCTTCTGGAAGTTGCTACTCATGATTTCAGAGATTGTCTAAGTACAGTAGACATTCATTGAATCATAACTTTTGAAAAACAAAGTATTTGTGATTGATTCCAGTTGCTGTGCAAAGAATTCTTAAAGAGATTTATAGGGATAGTTCATTTCCCATGGATTTATATCCAAAGAGTTACACCCTCAAAAGTTTATTCAAATATAGAGGTTGCAATATACATTTGTGAAGATTCATTATCAAAGGTGCACTATTTGAATATAGCAAGTACTATTCGAATAATATCATATATTTTGTGTGAAAGACTATTTGAATAACGGTTGGAATATTCGAATATGAAAGTTCATTATGAAGAATATTATTCGAATGCAAATGACACTATTCGAATAATATCATTTGTTTTACAAGGCAGCTATTCGAATAAGAAATTCACTATTCGAATATACTTCAAGTTCTAAAGTTTATTCGGATAAAGGATAAAGTATTCGAATAAATATTACTCATTATCAAAGAAGGCTATTCAAATACAACAGAGGTTATCCGAATAACTAATTTTCCAGAAAACAGAGTATCACCTTGAAACTTCTGAGAATCAATGAACTTTTGTGTAACTTGTTCTTATTGATTCTAATCACTCTAACACTTTATTAATTAGTGATTAAGCATTCTCCAGGTGATCAAACAAGAATTAAGACACAAGACAGAGAAAGCACTTTTGTGTCAGAAGCTTCCAACGGCTAGTTCAACAGTAATATTTTAAGCCTCAACGAGAAGAAGAAAAGCTCAAACGGTTAAATGCTCTTCATCAACTATAAAAGAAGAGTCATTCAAAATGAACTGAGAAGAGAGCCCATGCCTACAATGTTGATATGCTATTACTCTGAATCTTACTTGACCGAAGCACTGTAATAATACTCCTACCATATACTTCAGTGTTAATTATTATCTACTTCATATAGAGAAAAGTAATCTTTCATTGTAATCATTCTATATTTGTGAGAGTTACTCAAGATTGGGGAATCTTGAGTGGGAAACAAATTGTATCCTTACAGTGTGTAAGGGGGAGCTCATATCTCATTGGAAGAATTGTAAAGGCTTCACAAGTGCCCGAATCAAACTTGTGAGATTGTAGTGGTTCTCAAGTACCCGGTTAAACTTGAGGGAGATAGTGGATTGAAATCTCAGGAGGAACCTGGGGACTGGACGTAGGTCATCGTGGATTGGACCGAACCAGGATAAATTGCAGTTTACATCTTCTCTTCCTTGAACTCTTATATTTCTAGCATATATGATTTCAATAACTGATAATGGTTTTATATTTCACTACTTACATACTTATTGATTTCATAAGATGCAAAAAGAATTTCAAAGTAGTTAAGTTTTTATAATACACCCAATTCACCCCCCTCTTGGGTGTCAGCCTGTTCTAACATTTGGTATCAGAGCCAACCTCTTGTTTAAAGGACTTAACCATCTCAAGAGTTATTAATGGCTGATTTTGGGTATTACTCACTTTCAGAAGGTTTTGATTATACAATCCCACCTTATTTAAAAGATATCGATTTTTGGTTTTGGAAGGCTAGAATGACATCATTTGTAAAAGCCTTTGATTTTGATATGTGGAATGTCTTTACAAATGATTTTGATTTCAAACCGAGAAAGGATTGGACTGAAAAAAAAAAGAAAATGTTTTCGTTGAACATTAGAGCAATGAAAATTCTATATAGTGCTTTGACTGAGAATGATTTTGAGAAAATCAAATTTTGCTCTAATGCCAAAGATATTTGGGACACTCTTGATTCTGTTTATGCTTCTAACAACTGTAATGAAGTTAAAAGTGTTGACAGTTCATCAGAAACTATAAGCTGTATATCTATGATTGATGAACAATTGGAAGTCGAGAATGAAGAAGGAGAAATCATAGAACACTTCCATAATCTAGTCAACATATAAGAACAAGAGGAAGATGATTCCCAAGAAGAGCTCATTACGGACGAATTTGATGGGTCATCCTCTGGAGCTCAAAATGTACATATGGTAACCAATTCCAATTCTTCTGGAGTTATTTTGAAAACTGATTCTCAAAATTTGCATAAAATTGTTTTTCAACCAATTATTGATTCTATTGAGAAAAACAACAATGTTTTCAAACATGCTGGAAATTCATGTGGGAAGAAATAACTTAGGCAAACTGATCATTTGAGATCGTCTTTTCTTGATCAATACAATACTTGCAATTATTGTGGTAAATTAGGTCATATTTCTCACACTTGCTATATTAGGAGAAATTCTAATGTGAGAAATAATTTTGTTTGGGTTCCTAAAATACAAGTGAGTTCAAATGCTAACGTTCAAGGACCCAAAGCAAAATGGGTACCAAAATGTCCATCTAGTGTTTCATGTTTGCAGATTGATTCTAGAAAAAATGGACATAAGGGTACAGAGAAAATGAAGAAGATTCCAAGAGTTCCTAATCCACCTGAAAGGAGATTCACATCAATTAGGAGAACTCTCGGATCGCCTATTGCTAGAACTACAAAGTCTAATAACAAAGAAAGGAAATGGAGAATAGGAGGACATTCTACCTCAAGAATGAACTACCATAGAGTACCATTCAACTACCTTGAGGAGAGCAAGAGATGGAGGACCTCTCAAGATTCAAGGAAAAGACTTTCAGAGTCTACATCATATGAGAAAGCATTGCATACACCCAAAGCTATGAATTCAAAAGTTAAACATAATAGAAAAATGCATTGGGTAAGAAAATGCAATCCTCCAAGTGCCTAAAGCAAAGGTATACAAGGGTAAAACCTCCTGCACTATTATCTTTAGTATTTATTGAGGTTTGTATCTTGTTACCTTAGGAATGAACATTGCAAACTTTCTTGGAAATATGGTTTTCACATCCCTTAGAAAGCTTATTTTGTAAAGGGATTGCAATGTTCAGAAATTTAGTTCTTTATGCATACATGCATATTTCAAAAATATTCCCTGATATGCATAAAGTCATTAATTAATTCATTGTGCTCAAACTGGTTTGATTTAGTTATCCTTAGAACATGTGAATTTTATCTTGATTCCTACAAGCTAACAAGAAATGGATCCAAGCAAGGTTGGATACCAAGAAGAAAAAGAAATTTATACAGTTCTGTAGGATAAGAAAAAGCTTCTCAAGGCTATGGCCTCATGAAGACAAATTCATATCTTGATGATGCTGAATTTTGGAGTTTGGTGCTGAGTGTGCAAAGGAGGAAAATCAATATCACTCCACCAAAATCAGGCAAGCTACTGCAAAGGCAAGAGGAATTATGGTGATATCTAATCCTTACCCTATACTATGCTTATATGAATGATTTAATTTGGGTAATGAATATTTGTCTATTATTGCATTCCTTTAGCAATCAATCTTTGATGATCATTAAATTATTTACAGATTGCTAAATGAACCAAACGTGAAACTATGCATAGTTTTTCTATCAGCTCATGTTTTGAAGTGCACAATCCAAAATTGTATTTTGGTTTCAATTCATCCTTTTTATAAAATTGCATACACATGGGTTGAAAATTTTTCATATTTTATTTGCATTCAAATTGGTTTCAAAATTGGAAGTTAATACGTTTCTGTCAGAAATGCTTTAAATATGACGACTAGGTTTTTCCCATCATTGATCATAAATGTGCTATCTAGTGCTTGCACTCCTTAGTCTTTATTTTCTAATGAGTTAGACCTAATGTCTAACAAGTTGATCATCTATATGAGTGTCAAGCCTATCTCTAAAAAAAATTCAATTCATGAAAAGCCTTATTCCTAATACATAAGTTCTTATTGGTGGACTTATTCCAAGCATTAGGAATATTCGTTAGCACATTAACAATTGATATGATCTATGTTTGAATAACCAGTGTTATGTGTTTGAATCTTTGAGTTGAATATTCCAATTCTTCAAGACTAAGCCTTTTTGGCTAATTCCTTTTCATATGACTTTTACTCTTGGGAAATCTCTCAAACATGTTAACTCTAATGTCTAACATGTTATGTTAGTTGTTCCCCAACTGAAGCATTCTGATATATTTTTTTAAACTTTTTGACTTCCATAATTTTTAACATGAGCATTGAACTTAAGCATGTTTCAAAAATAAGTTTTGCGTATATTCAAAATCTCAATTTTACAATGCATTGTCATGATTTGAAATATCATTTGAAATTTGAAACAATTTGCAAACTTGATTCAACTCATGATTTATCATTTCATACAAGTTGGTCATTATGGATGGATTCTCTACTCTCTTTGACCAAATTTACATGGATTAAGATATTTTCAATGACATATTTTCCACTTAAGAGCAAGAGAGTTGTTATGTCTAATATTGAATGGACCCAAGAAAAGTTGGGTGCCAAAGAATATATATTTATACTTTTGCAGGATTGTCCATAAGAAGGATGCTCTGAGAAAAGAAGTGTTATTCGAATACTAATCACTGTATTCGAATACCCAAAGAAGTTTTTAAAAGGATTTTATTCAAATACAAACTGTTTATTCGAATACAAATATTAATATCTCATTCTGTTTGTTGACAACTATTCGAATACTGGAGTAACTATTCGATTACAAAAGAAGGTTTTGCAACAGCTTTATTCGAATAAATAGCAAACCATTTGAGTAGTATAAAGTTTTCAGAAAACTATTTGAATAACGAATTCTCTATTCGAATACAAAAGCAAATTTTACAAAGAGACTATTTGAATAATGAATAGAGTATTCAAATACTTGGATGATTTTTACAAAGCATATAAAACCTATTCGAATAGCAAAGTCACTATTCGAATACAAAAACAAGTTTTATAGTGAAGGTATTCGAATAGTGTACTTATTATTCGAATAGCAGAAGACTATCTTTAAGTGTTACTTTAGGGAACTATTCGAATACTCATGTTGCTATCCGAATAGAAAAGCAAGGATTACAAATGGACTATTCGAATAATCAACAAAGTATCCGAATAGCATCACTTTCCTTCGGAGCTTGAAAAGGAACTATTCGAATACAAAGGCAAGATTTGCGATAAAAGTATTTGAATAGTGTATCTATTATTTGAATAGTAAAGATTTTATTAGATTTCAATTCAAAAGACTATTCGAATACTACTCATACTATTCGAATAGTGATAGTAATTATTTTTGACAAACTATTCGAATACTCTGAGAACTGTTCGAATAATGTTGTTTCTTAAAAATGTATTCGATTAATGAATCTTCTATTGGAATAATCTCTATTAAATTTTCAAACTAACTATTCGAATAATAAACTCCCTATTCGAATAGAATAAATTGTAGTTATTCACAGGGAAGGAAATGTATCAGAATACTGAAGTTTCTATTCGAATACACCAAGGAGCCAGAGATAGAAGACTATCCGAATAGTGGTATACAATTCGAATAAAACAAATAGTTGAGGAGATCAAGAAAAAAAGACAAGGGATCAATAAACACATCATCTTATGATCCATCCACTGAGAGCAAGGATATTGACAAAACAATCAGGAACGAGATTGCCAAAAAATTTCAAAGCTAGACCTAGTAGAGTCAATCACAAGGAAGCCAACAAGATCAATCAAGAACTTTGATAGAAGAAGTTGCAGAATCACTCCCTGAGTTCAACACAAAACCTCTGCAATAACCTGATGAGAAAAAGAGGTGCTTCAACACTGTCACACTGAGCTTGCTACAAACAATGATAAGCTCATCACTTCTGTGAATGGCAAGATTATATTACTCTATGACTTGATCAGAACTTCAAGGCCTTCTATGAATAGCAAGAAGATCAGAGTAGGATGGTACAAAAGCAAGCTAGCAGTATGAGAAATTTATGTGCTATGGTTGGTTGATAAGCAAAGGGGTACACACTAAGTTAATGAATGCATAAGAGGCCTTATTTTGAGCTTATCTTGGTATCCTTAAGTGTCCATAGAGATTAGCTTCAGAATCCCTTAGTACCGATCACATCATCTAACAGTGACTAGCCAACGATGCATCAATGGACTGTAGAGGACTATGACTCGAGTGATTACGACATTACTCGAGTGAGGTATTGTATTCTTTAAATTCTCCAAGGTGCATCACTCTAAGTAAACACTTGAGTAATGACTCGTGTGATATTTGAGTATTGCTGTTAAAACTTCTATATAGCATTGTCTTTTTCAAAACTTGATTTCTCACTAAATCTTCCATCTTTTATACTCAATTTCTCTACAAAGGTTTTCCAATGGTTTTTCAAATCCAAGAGAGTTTTTAACTCTATTTCTTATAATATTTTTTAAAAGCAATACACTCATTAAGGGGGAGCTTCACATTCACATGTGTTTTATATCTTAAAAGCTTATCTCCTTTATTTGAAGAAAATCATTATACTCATTTGCATTCACTCTTAATTGATTAGTTTTGATGATGAGTTACTCATATATCTTCTTTCCATGATCTTAATTTGCATATTTTATGGAAAGGAAACTTCTGCTACTTGATTGTACTAACCATTCTCCTTGCAAGAATGCTTTTACTTATAGTAGGAGAATTTGCTCTATGCAAGATCATTCCTCAACACACTAAAAGGAGAATATATCAACTTTGAGGACATAAGCTTTAACGATCTATCAAGGGAAATACATTGGCTACAACATTCAAAGCAACAAATACCTAGCCCAATACAACGGAGCATTATATGGAACAGAAGCTCAACACAAAAAGAATATCCTGGAGACAACATGAATATACATCATGACTGCACAGCGAAAGCATGATGAACTAGACCTCATGGATCTATCAACAACTTGTCAAATCCTAATGAGCATTTCTAAACCTTTCCTCTTTATATGTTTACAATATATTGCATATCTTTGATTTCAATTTACTTTGATTGTGAAAGTTTTCTTAAAAACCTCTTCAGATTGTTTCAAACTTATTCTCATCACTTTTATTTGCATCAAAATGAAAGTACTTTCAAATAGAGGGAGAAAAAATTAGTTTTCTTGACACATTTCTTTTTGATTAAAAAAATGTTTGTTTTCTAGAAAACCTTTCATATGCATTTCTACTTTGTTCTCATATTTTCCCCCCTCAAGCTTTCTTCTATATAGTCCAAACTTTTTGCTGATGTCAAATAGGGGGAGAGATACTGCACGAAAAATATGTTGCATCTAATATGTTTTCATACTTATACATATTTTTTGTAAAGGATTTGCCATCATCAAAAAGGGGGAGATTGTTGGATATGATTAGTTTTGATGATGTCAAATATAGATATTAATTATTGAGAGCAAAAACTTTACATAATGTATTTATCTCCTACGTTGACTAACTACTTGTTTAATATGAAATATCTTGTAGATTAGTCAAGCAAAGAGAGAAGATATCAAGTTGGGTTGAAAAGATTCATGTGATTTAATACTGTGGATTATTCGAATAGTCAAATTGTTATTCGAATAGTAAAACTTGTTTTCAGTTAAGATATATTCGAATAACTCTCAGGTTATCAGAATAAACAAAGTATTATTTGAATAATGAATATGCTATTTGAATAAAGAAGAACTGTTAATAGTTGATAGTATTCGGATAAACACATTAGTATTCGAATAGTATGCTTTCTGAAAATAATTCAAGTGAAAGTATTCGAATAGTCAAGGCATTATCCGAATAGTCAGTATGATTTCAAACTCGGTTTCTAAATATGTTATCCGGATAGTAGGATAACTATTCGAATAGTAAGGGCACTATTCGAATAGTGTTATGACTATCCGAATAAGCTTTTGATGAATTTTAACATCCAATATCACATGACTATCAGGACAATAAGTAGACTATCAGAATAATATTTGACATATTTCAAAGAGGACTATTCAAATAGTAATTGAACTTGTTAGATCTCATGTTTTGATGATAACAAAAGAATGGTTTGAAAAGGAAATGTTTAATAATCAAGCTTGAACTAAGTAATGACAGGAATAAGCTTTACTTGAGGTAAGCATGGAAGTAGTGAAGATTGGCCAAGAGAAAATGCTGAGGAACCTGATCAAAAGTGCATTTTCTAAGGCATTACTCGAGGCGCTACTCGAGTAATGAGCCAAAACTTGAAGTAACCAAGCAAAACTTCCAGTTACCTGCCACCATTACTCGAGGCGCTACTCGAGTAACCAGGTAAAACTTTAAGGTTGCTCTTGGCCTGCTAATGTTACTCGAGGAGCTACTCGAGTAACCATGTGAAAACTTCCAGTTGACTTCAAGTTTTCCCCATGATACTCGAGGAGCTACTCGAGTACCTGTGTTTTCTAAAATATGGACCTCTCGGCATTTTGTACCACTGCTAATGTTACTCGAGGAGCTACTCGAGTAACCAAGACAGAAACTTCCAGTTGCCTTCAAGTTTTCCATGATACTCGAGGAGCTACTCGAGTAACCGTGTATTTGAAAATGTCAAGCTCTCGGCACTTTGTACCACTGCCAATATTACTCAAGGAGCTACTCGAGTAATGCATTAAGGTGAGTGAAAACTTGAGGTTAGTACCCGATTAACTTGATTTCTCTTTTTCATCTTCCTCGAGTACTTACTCCATTAGACAAGTTTTTCATGGTTTATTTTAAGTGGATTCCTCGAGTATGTACCCCAGTATATGCAAAAGTTTTCAAAGTAAACTTCAAGTCATTACCAGAGTAAATCATGTTCAGAAGTCTCAGTTACTCGAGGAGCTACCCGAGTAACCTATGCAAAAATGAATGCATTACCCGAGTCCCTATTCGAGTAATGAGGTAATTGCTCTTGGCCTTGAAATCCTGCCAACATTACTGGAGTAGAGCATCGAGTAATCAAAAGTTTTCTGAAGAGTTACTCGAGGTGTTACCCGAGTAATCTATGAAGTTACAAAAGCTTTACTCGAGTAGCTACCCGAGTAAATAACTATTCTAAAAGGTTTGAAATTTAGTTTACTCCATGCACTACCCGAGTAATCATGTTTATCTTCATGGAATTTCAAATAAACAATGATTTCACGATGTTACTCGAGGAGCTACTCGAGTAAACTTCAAGTGTTACTCGAGGAGCTACTCGAGTAAGCATACCCAGAAATTTAGAAATCATTCAAACTTTCATTATACTGTTTCCTATATGATTAACCTTTC
This sequence comes from Inga oerstediana, assembly GCA_963210345.1. Classification (NCBI taxonomy): domain Eukaryota; kingdom Viridiplantae; phylum Streptophyta; class Magnoliopsida; order Fabales; family Fabaceae; genus Inga; species Inga oerstediana. The sequence goes on from OY723408.1 coordinate 28,152,977, forward strand.
ATTGTATTAGCATTCTTAGTATATTTACAGAGAAACAATGAAGAAATCATATCAAGAGATGAAAGTCAAATCAAACGTTCAAATGCCAACCACCGCCAACGGATATTTTTCAAAAACTTGAAAAGTCAACAGTGGCTGCGCACTCACCAACGGACGAAAGGAAACATTCCAACGGTCATCACCAACATATCTATATATATGGGAACCTTCAAACAGAGAACAATAACTAAGTACACATACAAACGTATCATTAAGTTCATTGCTCTGTTTTCACGTTGAAATTGTATTTCTATGCTTTAGTGATTATCATTTACTCTGTAAGAGAGATATTTCATTCAAACTCAATATCTGTTATTGAGATAACTTAAGGTTGTGGAACCTTGAGTTGGGATTGGATTACAACCTGTAAGGGGGAGCGAGTGTCCAGGTGTAAGGAACTTGCTTGTACTGAGGTGCCAAGAACCCACTGAATCTTGGAAGCTATAGTAAAACTCTCAGAGAAGCTCTGAGGACTGGACGTAGGTCAAAGTGGTTGTGACCGAACCAGTATAACTCCTGGTGTACACTTCGGTGATATTTCTCCTTACTCATTACTGTTTTAGTTCTTTTGTCAAAGTTTTATATTTTCAAAAGAAATTTCAGTATCACCCAATTCACCCCCCCTCTTGGGTGAAACGCTTGATCTAACATTTGGTATCAGAGCGTAGGTCTTCTTGTTAAGGTTTAACAGCCTAAGAAGGATCCAATGGCAAGCATGGGTGAAGGAATTCTTCCCGACAGAGCATCTATCACTAGACCCCCTGGTTTCAATGGAGAACACTTTTCTTTCTGGAAAGCTAAGTTCAGAGTGTTCGTGATGGCTACTGAATATGGGCTATGGGATGTAATTGAGAGTGGAAATTATCAACCTACAAAAGTTGTAGATTCTCAGACAATTCCAAAGACGCCAGCGGAATATGATGAGAATGACAAGAAACTTATCACTCTCAATAGCAAAGCAATTCTGATGTTGCAAAACGCTTTGAGTCAAAGTGAATATTTCAGAATTTGCACACTCCCAACAGCAAAGCAAATGTGGGAAGCTCTAGAAATAGCTCATGAGGGAACTTCGGGAATAAAGGAGAATCGAATCAACACCTTGGTCACCGAATTCGATTTACTTCGAATGAAATCAGGTGAGTCAATTTCTGAATTCGAACTTAGATATACTCATCTTGTTAATCAACTTGCAGCTCTTGGAAAAGTCTATGATCAGCACACCCAAGTACGAAAGATTTTGAATATTCTTTCTAAAGAATGGGAAGCAAAAGTTACTGCAATAGAAGAAGCAAAAGGAGAATCAATGAGATCAGTTGCTTCTCTATTTGGAAGTCTTTCTGAATATGAAAGCAAATTAAAATTCAAAAGAGAACTAGATGACATTGGCGACAAGAAAAAGAAAGGTCTAGCTCTAAAAGCAAAAGAAGAAAATCAGGATGAGGATGAAGAGTTCGACAATGACGAAATGGGTCTAATCATAAAACGATTCAGAAAGTTCTACAAGAAAGGTCAAGGATTCAAACATTTTCAGAAAGGAGGAAATAGTAGCAAAGATCATATAATTTGCTATGAATGTGGAAAACCAGGACATATCAAGTCAGAATGTCTAGATTTGAATCAAAAGAGCAAAGAAAGGAGAAAAGGTAAATTCTTCAACAAAAAGAAAGCCTTTGTATCTGCTATATGGGGTGACAGCTCCTCAGACGAAGAAAGCGATGAGGAAGAGGTAGCTAATATATGTCTTGTTGCTCAAGAAGAAACAGAAGAAGAGGTAAATGATTCTGAACCTACCTATGATGAATTATTTTCCAAATATAATGCTTTACATTCTGAATTCATCAAAGTAGTTAAAGAATTGATTGTTGTTAAAAAGAAAAACAAAGCTCTTGAAACTAAAGAAAAGGATTGTGAAAACTGTTTATCTCTGAAAAAGAAAAACATTGATCTCACAAAAACTCTTGAAAAATTTACACAAGGAAGTGAGATGTTAAATGTTATTTTGAAAGCTCAACGATTTGTAAATGATCGATCTGGAATTGGATATGATCCAAAGTTAGATAAAAGGAAAGGTAGAAAGAAAGCAGGAGGTAAATCTTACTTAAATTATTTTCAGCATTCTGTGCATACATCAAATCCTTTTGCATTTTGTAACTACTGTAATAGAAAAGGACGTCATACTTCTTCATGCATTCATAAGAAGAAAAGAACAATAGGAACCTACAAATGGGTACCTAAAGGCACATATGTTCAGAAAATCATTTATACTAACCCAAAAGGACCCAAAAAGAAGTGGGTACCTAAGACTTAGTCATTTGATTGCAGGTATGTCTTAAAGCATCCAAAAATAACAAGTGGTTCATAGACAGTGGATGCTCTAGACATATGACCGGAGATTTCGAAAGTTTTACCACATTGCAACCTAAGGAAGGAGGAAAGGTAAAATTTGGAGGAAATCAATCCGGAAAAATAGCAGGAATTGGTGAAATCAAAAATGACAAAGGCATACAAATCAAAGATGTATATTACGTTGAAGGCTTGTGTCATAATTTGCTGAGCGTAAGTCAAAGTGCAGATAAAGACAACTGGATAATATTTGATTCAGAGGAATGTCTAATTGTCAACAAGAAAGACTTACTACTTGATAAGAAGAATATCAAGGCTAAGCTTAGAGCAATAAGGGAAGGTAACTGCTATACCTTAGATATCAGTAGAAATGAATCTGAAAACTGTTTTCTGAGTAATGTCGATGAAAGTTGGCTATGGCATAAAAGATTGGCTCATGTCAATATGCATCAACTAGGCAAATTACTCAAAAAGGATTTAGTCCTTGGTTTACCCAAAGTACATTTCAAAAATGATTTGATTTGTGATGCATGTCAAAAGGGTAAACAAACTAAATCATCTTTTAAATTGAAAAATGAAATTTCAACAAATAGACCATTACAATTGTTGCATATGGATTTGGTAGGTCCAGCAAGAGTAAAGAGTCTTGGTGGCAATCTATATTCATTGGTCATTGTTGATGATTTCTCTAGATTTACATGGGTTATTTTTCTATCATCAAAAGATGAAACCTTTGAAGAATTTATTGTTTTTGCCAAGAAAGTGCAAAATGAGAAAGGTATGTCTATTGCAGGTATTAGGACTGATCATGGTGGAGAATTTGAAAATCAAGCCTTTGAAGAGTACTGTGATACTAATGGCATTGATCACAATTTCTCTGCTCCAAGGACGCCTTAACAAAATGGAGTTGTGGAACGTAAGAATAGAGTGCTCACAGAGATGGCTAGAGCATTACTAAATGAAAAGAATGTGTCTCAAGTGTTTTGGGCTGATGCTATGAGTACAGCATGCTATGTTTCAAACAGAGCATATATCAGAACAAAACTTGGAAAGACACCATATGAACTATACAAAGGAAGAAAGCCAAACATTGCTCATCTACACATCTTTGGTTGTAAGTGTTTCATTCATAACAATGGTAAAGATAACTTAGGAAAATTTGATTCTAAAACTAATGAAGGAATTTTCCTAGGATATTCTAACCGAAGTAAAGCATATAGAATTTTCAATAAAAGAACTTGTGTTGTTGAAGAATCAATTCATGTTGTATTTGATGAATTTGAATCCTCTGACAAAACCATTGATGAAGAACAGGAAGTTGTTTTAAATCAACAAAACGGTCAACCTATTTCTAAGTCTCTTATTCCAGAGGTTGATGAAACTAAGGAAGAAGAGCAATCTCTAGGTCAACCTAAAGCCTGGAAATACAATAGAAGTCATCCCTTAGATCAAGTCATAGGAGATGTGAATGAAGGGATCAAAACCAGAAATAGAGTTTTCAATGAAGTAAGCTTTTCTGCATTTATTTCTGAGATTGAACCTTCTAACATTGATGAAGCCCTATCAGACAATGATTGGGTTGTAAGATCAAGCGTTTCACCCAAGAGGGGGGGTGAATTGGGTGATACTGAAATTTCTTTCGAAAATATAAAACTTTGACAAAAGAATTAAAACAGTAATGAGTAAGGAGAAATATCACCGAAGTGTACACCGGGAGTTATACTGGTTCGGTCACAACCACTTTGACCTACGTCCAGTCCTCAGAGCTTCTCTGAGAGTTTCACTATAACTTCCAAGATTCAGTGGGTTCTTGGCACCACAGTACAAGCAAGTTCCTTCACACCTGGACACTCGCTCCCCCTTACAGGTTGTAATCCAATCCCAACTCAAGGTTCCACAACCTTAAGTTATCTCAATAACAAATATTGAGTTTGAATGAAATATCTCTCACAAAGAGTAAATAATAATCACTGAAGCATATGAATACAATTTCAACGTGAAAACAGAGCAATGAACTTAATGAATCGTTTGTGTGAATGCTTGGTTGTTCTTCTCTGTTTGAAGGTTCCCATATATATAGATATGATGGTGATGACCGTTGGAACGTTTTCCTTTCGTCCGTTGGTGAGTGCGCAGCCACTGTTGACTTTTCAAGTTTTTGAAAAATATCCGTTGGCGGTGGTTGGCATTTGAACGTTTGATTTGACTTTCATCTCTTGAAGTGATTCCTTCATTATTTATCTGTAAATAGACTAAGAATACTAATACAATGAAAGGTTAATCATATAGGAAACAAATCAATGAACGTTTGAATGATTTCTAAATTTCTGGGTATGCTTACTCGAGTAGCTCCTCGAGTAACCCTTGAAGTTTACTCGAGTAGCTCCTCGAGTAACATCGGGAAATCATTTATCAACTGCAAGTTAATGAACAAGTATAAGATTACTCGGGTAGTGCATGGAGTAAACTAAATTTCAAACCTTTGGAATAGTTATTTACTCGGGTAGCTACTCGAGTAATGCACTCACAACTTTATGAGTTACTCGGGTAACACCTCGAGTAATCCTTTGAAAAACTTTTGATTACTCGATGCTCTATTCCAATAATGTTGGCAGGATCAAAATGCCGAGAGCACTTACCTCATTACTCGAGTAGCTCCTCGAGTAATGCACTCAATCTTGCATAAGTTACTCGGGTAGCACCTCGAGTAACTGAGACATTTGAACATAACTTACCCTGGTCGTGACTTGAAGTTTCCTTTGAAAATATTTGAGCTTACTGGGGTACATACTCGAGGAATCCACTTAAGATAAAACATTAGAAACTTGAATACTCGAGTCAGCACTCGAGGAAGACAAAATAAACAATTCAAGTTACTCGGATACCAACCTCAAGTTTTAACTTACCTCAGGCTGTTACTCGAGTACCTCCTCGAGTAACATTGGCAGTGGTACAAAGTGCCGAGAGTTACACATTTTCAAATACACGGTTACTCGAGTAGCTCCTCGAGTATCATGGAAAACTTGAAGGCTGACTGGAAGTTTCTGACCTGGTTACTCGAGTAGCTCCTCGAGTAACATTAGCAGTGGTACAAACTGCCGAGAGTTACACATGGTTACTCGAGTAGCTCCTCGAGTAACATTCTGCTAACTTGAAGGTCACTGAAAGTTTTCACATGGTTACTCGAGTAGCGCCTCGAGTAACATTGGCAGGCCGAGAGCAACCTTGAAGTTTTACCTGGTTACTCGAGTAGCGCCTCGAGTAATGGTGGCAGGTAACTGGAAGTTTTGCCTATTTACTTCAAGTTTTGGGTCATTACTCGAGTAGCTCCTCGAGTAATGCCTTAGAAAATGCACTTCAACTTAAGTTCCTTAGCATTTTCTCTTGGCCAATCTTCACTACTTCCATGCTTTCCTCAAGTAAAGCTTATTCCTGTCATTACTTAGTTCAAGCCTGATATTTAAACATTTCCTTTTCAAACCATTCTTTTGTTATCATCAAAACATGAGATCTAACATTCTCCCCCTTTTTGATGATGACAAAACTTGGTGTGATTTTGAACCATGATTTTTCAAATTGATTTCTTAATTAATTATTTCTTATTAAGTTGATTAAACCTTGCATATATAACAACTTCATTAGTCCAAACAATTATCACAAACTTAAATGAAAACAAATGAAGTCATAATTTAAACATACTTGTATTGAAATTCAAATTACAAGTTAAGCAACAAGGATTAATAACAAAATGCACCCTAAAGCCCATATACAACCAAATCCCCAAAGAAAAGCAAGGACAAGTCCACAAAATCATTCTCAAGCTCTTCTCCCCCTTTTTGGCTTCATCAATCAAGTGGAGGGCTAGGAGGCTTCGCCATGGAGATGGGTGTTACAGGAAAGACCATAGAATCATCTGAGTCCAAAGAGTCAAATGAGCTAGAAGGTACTGGATCAGGCAGATTAAGTGGAGGAATATGAATGTCATCTCTAGGCAGGAGAGGAGAAGGTTGGAAGACAACCATAGTTGAGGTTTCTCCTTCCGGGGTGATCTGAGTCTCAGCTTCTGGAGTTGTGTCAAAAGTTGGAGTAAGATGCTCAGAAGAAGAAGATGACACTACCTCTGTTTGGGTAGGAGAGGGAATAGGTTTGGGAGTGGTCTCAGATTGTGGCTTTTGAGGTGAATCACCAATGGTGATATGTGTAGACTCAAAGGTTTCAGGATCATCCACTGTGAATAATATGTCTTTTCCTTGGGTCTCAGGTGGATCAAAAACCAGAGGAGTAGATGGTTCAGCCTCAGAAGTAGGAATGGGAATGTCTGAAGGCGGGTCTACTGAAGGAGGTGGTGGTGGTGCAAATGAAGAAGGACTGGAAGAAGGCCCGGGACCCAGAGAATCCAAACGTGCCAGTATCAATCTTAGGGTTTCTCCCTGAACCCGTTGCTCTGCTAGCAACTCCTCATGTCTCCTATCCATTCTCTCAACCAACTCCTCATGCCTTTTGTCAATTTTCTCAACCAACTCTCCCATCTTGAAGTTGGTATTGGTAATCAATTCAGCATTGGTATTGGCTATGTCCACATGGAAGCCTCTGAGAATGTTCTCCATGAAGTGCTGGAGAGTGGCATTCAGGAAAGATGGTGAGGATGTGGTAGCAGCTGGAGCCGATGACTGAGTGTCATCCATTCTACTGGTTTCAGCCTCAGTAGCCTTTTTCTTCTTCTTGGACCCAGACTCCAGTGGGCCTTTGAGAGGAATGTCTATGTTTAACTTACCAATTTGATTCCTCCCCACTGGGGTCACTCTCTCAACAGGCTCCTTACTATCCAAATACCATATTTTGTTCTCTTTTAAGATAAGAGACACAATTTGAGGATATGGCATTGGAGTGGTTCCCTTTCCATCCACCTTATACCTCTTCATCTCTGAGAATATATACTCTCCCAGATCCTTTTCTTCTTTCAAAAGGAGTGAAGCAAACCATCTATAGTCCCTATCTGAAAAGTGGGTATAGTTGTTGGCTTTGTTCACTAGGGACCTAGAGTAGATGTACCATAGGACCCTGTGATGATCACACATATCACTCGGTTTGAAATTGAGGGGGCCAACTAACTCACCGGGCTTAAGGATAGTGAATATCTGGTTAGGCTCAAGTTCAGAATAGATATCATCCGGGGGATTCTCAATTCCTAACCATAAATTGATCCTAGAGGGAGATATAAGGATTTTCTGTCCTCTCACTGTGGTAGTCATTTCTTCCTCAACTGAGGTTCGGTCAGGCTCATCTATGATCTCAAGGTTGCAGTAAAAATGGGTGATTACCTTTGTGCAAAAAGGCAATCTGACAGACAACCAAGGCATAAATGGAGTAAGATAAGGACTAAGATCGAACTTCACTACCTCTTGAAGTAGATTCAGATCCACGTAGTGTGTTTTACACACTTTCCTTCTTGAGAACTGAGTTGAGTACTTCAGAGATTCCACCAATTTGCCCACATTGAATCCCTTTGGTGGACTAGTGATTTCTGCTTCAGGAATCTTGGACTTCTTAGAAGATTGACCCTTCTCCAGTTGGTCAATGATTCCAGCCATTGCCTTAGCCACATTTTTGTCATACTTTGGCTTCTTGGGAGGTTTTGGAGTAAAGGAAGGTGTGGATGAGTCTGAGTGAGAAGGTGAGGGAGTTTTGACACCTTTACTTCTTCCAGTAGATGTGCTCTTTTTAGACTGAGCCCTAGTTACAATAGGCTCTTTGATCACCACACCTTTGGCTTTAGGTGGAGATTTAGGTTGAAGAGGGGTTTTAGCTTTTGGTCTAGGTATCAATTTTCTTCTCTTTGTTGGAGGAGGAGAAAGAAGATCAGGATTTTGCTCAGAATCAGAATCAGTGAAGTTGAGATTCTTGGTTCTAACCATTTTGAATCAAAGAGAATCGGAAATCTCAGAAACAGAGGTCACTGTCGCTAGTTTAGGTCAGAGGGATTTTGAACAAAATAGGAAGTTTTTGATCTTGAACCTAGTTGGGTTTTGACGAAAATGGGGCAAGGAATCGATTGGGAAAAGTTTTTGAAAGGGTGTATAGTGATTTACTCGAGGAGATTTTGTGGAAATGACCAAGTTTGCGCAAGATAAAGACCTAAATCCCGACTTTACTCGAGGCCTTACTCGAGTAAGATTCAACGTTACTCGAGGCCTTCCTCGGGTGTTCATACAGGAAAAATTCAAAATAATTCATTTAAATTGCGTACCTTGTATGAATAATATAGTAATTATCCATAGATGTTCCCTCGATCATTTATAACTCATGTTGATCAGATTTGCATCATTCTTTATCAATTTGAGAATCTGGACTCCGACTTTACTCGAGGCCTTCCTCGAGTAATCTTCAAGTTTACTCGAGGCTTGCCTCGGGTAACCTGTCTTTTGAACTTCTGACCTTTCATTTCCTCAAAACTGAACCGTTAGATTTAAATATCAAGTTACTTGATCCATTACTTCCAGTTTTGGGGGCCATTACTCGAGTACATACTCGAGTAAACTGCCACTTTACCTCAAGTTACTCCTCGGGTAACTCTTTTCTGTCACTCATTACTTCAAGTTGGTACTCCAGTAATGGTGTCCTCTGATCACCTCTGTTTTTGTTTCTCAAAACAGAGTTTCTTTCTTCCTGCAAAACAAATTTCTATATACTCCGATGCTTAAGTTAGTAATTATCAAAACACTATTAAATGACTTCATCTAATATTATGAAATGCTGAAATTACTTATAACTCATTGGGATTTACCATTCCCAATTCTCTTCTAATGTATAGAAATTGATCTTTTGCAAGGGGTTTTGTGAAGATATCGGCTAATTGAAGATGAGTAGGAATGAATATCACTTTCACATCTTTCTTTTGGACATGATCTCTGATGAAGTGATGTCTGACATCGATATGCTTGGTTCTAGAGTGTTGAACTGGATTCTTTGCCAAGCTTATCGTACTAGTGTTGTCACAATAGATTGGTATCTCTTTGAGATAAATACCAAGATCTTGTAGTTGTTGTTTTAACCATATCACTTGTGCACAACAACTTGAGACTGCAACATATTCGGCTTCCGTTGACGAAAGAGACACTGTATTTTGTTTCTTGCTGAACCACGAGACAAGAGATCCTCCGAGGAATTGTCCTTGTCCACTGGTGCTCTTTCTGTCTGTCTTATATCCTCCATGATCAGAGTCTGAATATGCAATTAGATACTCACTTCTTCCTTTGGGATACCACAGACCCAATTCTGGTGTGTCAGCAAGGTATCTAAAGATTCGTTTGACCGTTTCAGCATGTGATTCCTTTGGCGCTGATTGATATCTTGCACATATGCCAACACTAAATTGGATGTCTGGTCTACTTGCTGTGAGATAGAGTAATGATCCAATCATTCCTCTATATTTTGTGATATTGTAGTCTTTCCCTTTGACATCAGCATCAAGCAACGTTGTTGAGCTCATAGGCGTATCTGAGCCATTTGCTTCATCCATTCCATACTTCTTCAATAGCTCTTTTAAATACTTTGTTTGAGATATGAAGATCCCATTCTTTCTTTGTTTGATTTGCAAACCAAGAAAGAAATTCAATTCTCCCATCATTGACATCTCAAACTCACCCTGCATTATCTCAGAAAATTCCTTACACAGAGATTCATTAGTAGCACCGAAAACAATATCATCAACATATATTTGAACAATTAAAATATCATCATGTTTTCGATTTATAAATAATGTTGTATCAACTTTTCCTCGTACAAAACCTTGATCGATGAGAAACTTACTAAGCCTTTCATACCAGGCTCTAGGAGCTTGTTTTAAACCATACAAAGCCTTTTTAAGTTTGAAAACATGGTCTGGTTTAGTGACATCTTCAAAACCAGGAGGTTGTTCTACATACACTTCTTCCATGATGAAACCATTTAGAAAGGCACTCTTAACATCCATTTGATAGAGTTTGAATCCTTTGATGCATGCAAAGGCTAAGAGTACACGTATAGCTTCCAATCTAGCCACTGGAGCATACGTTTCCTCATAATCAATTCCTTCTTCTTGATTATAGCCTTTGGCCACCAATCTTGCCTTGTTTCTGACAATAATTGCAGATTCATCAAGTTTGTTTTTGAATACCCATTTAGTACCAATGATCGTATGATCCTTGGGTCGGGGCACCAAATCCCAGACTTGATTCCTTTCAAATTGATTTAATTCTTCTTGCATTGCTATGACCCAATCATTGTCTAATAGGGCTTCAACAATGTTAGAAGGTTCAATCTCAGAAATAAATGCAGAAAAACTTACTTCATTGAAAACTCTATTTCTGGTTTTGATCCCTTCATTCACATCTCCTATGACTTGATCTAAGGGATGACTTCTATTGTATTTCCAAGCTTTAGGTTGACCTAGGGATTGCTCTTCATCCTTAGTTTCATCAACCTCTGGAATAAGAGACTTAGAGATAGCTTGACCATTTTCTTGATTTAAAACAACTTCCTGTTCTTCATCAATGATTTTGTCAGAGGTTTCAAATTCATCAAATACAACATGAATTGATTCTTCAACAACACAAGTTCTTTTATTGAAAATTCTATATGCTTTACTTCGGTTAGAATATCCTAGGAAAATTCCTTCATCAGTTTTAGAATCAAATTTTCCTAAGTTATCTTTACCATTATTATGAATGAAACACTTACAACCGAAGATGTGTAGATGACCAATGTTTGGCTTCCTTCCTTTGTATAGCTCATATGGTGTCTTTCCAAGTTTCGTTCTGATGTAGGCTCTATTTGAAATATAGCATGCTGTACTCATAGCATCAGCCCAGAAAACTTGAGACATGTTCTTTTCATTTAACATTGTTCTAGCCATTTCAGTAAGTACTCTATTCTTGCGTTCCACAACTCCATTTTGTTGAGGCGTCCTTGGAGCAGAGAAGTTGTGATCAATGCCATTAGTATCACAATATTCTTCAAAGGCTTGATTCTCAAATTCTCCACCATGATCAGTCCTAATACCTGCAATAGACATACCTTTCTCATTTTGCACTTTCTTGGCAAAAACAATAAATTCTTCAAAGGTTTCATCTTTTGATGATAGAAAAATAACCCATGTAAATCTAGAAAAATCATCAACAATGACCAATGAATACAAGTTGCCACCAAGACTCTTTACTCTTGCTGGACCAACTAAATCCATATGCAATAATTGTAATGGTCTATTTGTTGAAATCTCATTTTTCAATTTGAAAGATGATTTAGTTTGTTTACCCTTTTGACATGCGTCACAAATCAAATCGTTTTTGAAATTTACTTTGGGTAATCCAAGAACTAAATCCTTTTTGAGTAGTTTACCTAGTTGATGCATATTGACATGAGCCAATCTCTTATGCCATAACCAACTTTCATCGGTATTACTCAGAAAACAATTTTCAGATTCATTTCTACTAATATCTAGAGTATAGCAGTTACCTTCCCTTTTTGCTCTGAGCTTAGCCTTGATATTTTTCTTATCAAGCTGTAAATCATTCTTGTTGATAATTAGACATTCCTCTGAATCAAATATTATCCAGTTGTCTTTATCTGCACTTTGACTTACGCTCAGCAAATTATGACACAAGCCTTCAACGTAATATACATCTTTGATTTGTATGCCTTTGTCATTTTTGATTTCACCAATTCCTGCTATTTTTCCGGATTGATTCCCTCCAAATTTTACCTTTCCACCTTCCTTAGGTTGTAATGTGGTAAAACTTTCGAAATCTCCGGTCATATGTCTAGAGCATCCACTGTCTATGAACCATTTGTTATTTTTGGATGCTTTAAGACATACCTGCAATCAAATGACTAAGTTTTAGGTACCCACTTCTTTTTGGGTCCTTTCGGGTTAGTATAAATGATTTTCTGAATATATGTGCCTTTAGGTACCCATTTGTAGGTTCCTATGTTTCCTTTCTTTTTATGAATGCATGAGGAGGTATAATGACCTTTTCTATTACAGTAATTACAAAATGCAAAAGGATTTGATATATGTATAGAATGCTGGAAATAATTCAAATATGACTTACCTCCTGCTTTCTTTCTACCTTTCCTTTTATCTGATTTTGGATCATATCCAATACCAGATCGGTCATTTACAAATCGTTGTTCTTTTAAAATCACACTTAGCATCTCACTTCCTTTGGTAAACTTTTCAAGAGTTTTTGTGAGATCATTGTTTTTCTCTTTCAAAGAAGAACAATTTTCACAATTCTTTTCTGAACTTTCTTTAAGTTTAATTTCAAGAGCTTTGTTTTTCTTTTTGAAAACAATTAGTTCTTTAACTACTTTGATGAATTCAGAATGTAAAGCATTATATTCAGATAATAATTCATCATAGGTAGGGTCAGAATCATTTACCTCTTCTTCTGTCTCTTCTTGAGCAACAAGACATATGTTGGCTACTTCTTCCTCATCACTTTCTTCGTCTGAGGAACTATCTCCCCATATAGCAGATACAAAGGCCTTCTTTTTGTTAAAGAATTTGCCTTTTCTCTTTTCTTTGCTCTTTTGATTGAGCTCTGGACATTCTGATTTGATATGTCCTGGTTTACCACATTCATAACAAATGATATGGTCTTTGTTGCTAGTTCCTCCTTTTTGAAAGTGTTTGTAGCCTTGACCTTTCTTGTAGAACTTTCTGAATCGTTTTATGATTAAGCCCATTTCATCATCATCAAACTCCTCAACTTCATCTTGATTTTCTTCTTTTGCTTTTAGAGCTAGACCTTTCTTTCTTTTGTCACTGATGTCGTCTAGTTCCCGTTTGAACTTTAACTTGCTTTCATATTCAGAAAGGCTTCCAAATAGAGAAGCAACTGATCTCATTGATTCTCCTTTTGCCTCTTCTATCGCAGTGACTTTGGCCTCCCACTCTTTAGAAAGAATATTCAAAATCTTTCTTACTTGGATATTTTGATCATATACTTTTCCAAGTGCTGCAAGTTGATTAACAAGATGAGTATACCTAAGTTCGAATTCAGAAATTGACTCACCTGATTTCATTCGAAGTAGATCGAATTCTGTGATCAAGGTGTTGATTCGATTCTCCTTTATTCCCGAAGTTCCTTCATGAGCTATTTCCAGAGCTTCCCACATTTCCTTTGCTGTTGGGAGTGTGCAGATTCTGAAGTATTCATTTTGACTCAAGGAGCTTTGTAACATCAGAATTGCCTTGCTATTGAGAGTGATAAGTTTCTTGTCATTCTCATCATATTCCGCTGGCGTCTTTGGAATTTTCTGAGAATCTACAGTCTTTGTAGGTTGATAGTTTCCACTCTCGATTACATCCCATAGCCCATATTCAGTAGCCATCACGAACACTCTGAATTTAGCTTTCCAGAAAGAAAAGTGTTCTCCATTGAAACCAGGAGGTCTAGTGATGGATGCTCCGTCGGGAAGAATTCCTTCACCCATGCTTGCCATTGGATCCTTCTTAGGTTGTTATACCTTAACAAGAAGACCTGTGCTCTGATACCAAATGTAAGATCAAGCGTTTCACCCAAGAGGGGGGGTGAATTGGGTGATACTGAAATTTCTTTCGAAAATATAAAACTTTGACAAAAGAATTAAAACAGTAATGAGTAAGGAGAAATATCACCGAAGTGTACACCGGGAGTTATACTGGTTCGGTCACAACCACTTTGACCTACGTCCAGTCCTCAGAGCTTCTCTGAGAGTTTCACTATAACTTCCAAGATTCAGTGGGTTCTTGGCACCACAGTACAAGCAAGTTCCTTCACACCTGGACACTCGCTCCCCCTTACAGGTTGTAATCCAATCCCAACTCAAGGTTCCACAACCTTAAGTTATCTCAATAACAAATATTGAGTTTGAATGAAATATCTCTCACAAAGAGTAAATAATAATCACTGAAGCATATGAATACAATTTCAACGTGAAAACAGAGCAATGAACTTAATGAATCGTTTGTGTGAATGCTTGGTTGTTCTTCTCTGTTTGAAGGTTCCCATATATATAGATATGATGGTGATGACCGTTGGAACGTTTTCCTTTCGTCCGTTGGTGAGTGCGCAGCCACTGTTGACTTTTCAAGTTTTTGAAAAATATCCGTTGGCGGTGGTTGGCATTTGAACGTTTGATTTGACTTTCATCTCTTGAAGTGATTCCTTCATTGTTTATCTGTAAATAGACTAAGAATACTAATACAATGAAAGGTTAATCATATAGGAAACAAATCAATGAACGTTTGAATGATTTCTAAATTTCTGGGTATGCTTACTCGAGTAGCTCCTCGAGTAACCCTTGAAGTTTACTCGAGTAGCTCCTCGAGTAACATCGGGAAATCATTTATCAACTGCAAGTTAATGAACAAGTATAAGATTACTCGGGTAGTGCATGGAGTAAACTAAATTTCAAACCTTTGGAATAGTTATTTACTCGGGTAGCTACTCGAGTAATGCACTCACAACTTTATGAGTTACTCGGGTAACACCTCGAGTAATCCTTTGAAAAACTTTTGATTACTCGATGCTCTATTCCAATAATGTTGGCAGGATCAAAATGCCGAGAGCACTTACCTCATTACTCGAGTAGCTCCTCGAGTAATGCACTCAATCTTGCATAAGTTACTCGGGTAGCACCTCGAGTAACTGAGACATTTGAACATAACTTACCCTGGTCGTGACTTGAAGTTTCCTTTGAAAATATTTGAGCTTACTGGGGTACATACTCGAGGAATCCACTTAAGATAAAACATTAGAAACTTGAATACTCGAGTCAGCACTCGAGGAAGACAAAATAAACAATTCAAGTTACTCGGATACCAACCTCAAGTTTTAACTTACCTCAGGCTGTTACTCGAGTACCTCCTCGAGTAACATTGGCAGTGGTACAAAGTGCCGAGAGTTACACATTTTCAAATACACGGTTACTCGAGTAGCTCCTCGAGTATCATGGAAAACTTGAAGGCTGACTGGAAGTTTCTGACCTGGTTACTCGAGTAGCTCCTCGAGTAACATTAGCAGTGGTACAAACTGCCGAGAGTTACACATGGTTACTCGAGTAGCTCCTCGAGTAACATTCTGCTAACTTGAAGGTCACTGAAAGTTTTCACATGGTTACTCGAGTAGCGCCTCGAGTAACATTGGCAGGCCGAGAGCAACCTTGAAGTTTTACCTGGTTACTCGAGTAGCGCCTCGAGTAATGGTGGCAGGTAACTGGAAGTTTTGCCTATTTACTTCAAGTTTTGGGTCATTACTCGAGTAGCTCCTCGAGTAATGCCTTAGAAAATGCACTTCAACTTAAGTTCCTTAGCATTTTCTCTTGGCCAATCTTCACTACTTCCATGCTTTCCTCAAGTAAAGCTTATTCCTGTCATTACTTAGTTCAAGCCTGATATTTAAACATTTCCTTTTCAAACCATTCTTTTGTTATCATCAAAACATGAGATCTAACATGGGTCATAGCAATGCAAGAAGAACTAAATCAATTTGAAAGGAATCAAGTTTGGGATTTGGTACCCCGACCCAAAGATCATACGATCATTGGTACTAAATGGGTATTCAAAAACAAACTCGATGAATCTGCAATTATTGTCAGAAACAAGGCAAGATTGGTGGCCAAAGGCTATAATCAGGAAGAAGGAATTGATTATGAGGAAACGTATGCTCCAGTGGCTAGATTGGAAGCTATCCGTGTACTCTTAGCCTTTGCATGCATCAAAGGATTCAAACTCTATCAAATGGATGTTAAGAGTGCTTTTCTAAATGGTTACATCATGGAAGAAGTGTATGTAGAACAACCTCCAGGTTTTGAGGATATTACTAAACCTGACCATGTTTTCAAACTTAAAAAAGCTTTATATGGTTTAAAACAAGCTCCTAAAGCCTGGTATGAAAGGCTTAGTAAGTTTCTCATTGATCAAGGTTTTGTACGGGGAAAAGTTTATACAACATTATTTATAAATCGAAAAAGTGATGATATTTTAATTGTTCAAATATATGTTGATGATATTGTTTTCGGTGCTACTAATGAATCTCTGTGTAAAGAATTTTCTGAGATTATGCAGGGAGAGTTTGAGATGTCAATGATGGGAGAATTGAATTTCTTTCTTGGTTTGCAAATCAAACAAAGAAAGAATGGAATCTTCATATCTCAAACAAAGTACTTAAAAGAGCTTTTGAAGAAGTATGGAATGGATGAAGCTAATGGCTCGGACACGCCTATGAGCTCAACAACGTTGCTTGATGCTGATGTCAAAGGGAAAGACTACAATATCACAAAATATAGAGGAATGATTGGATCATTACTCTATCTCACGGCAAGTAGACCAGACATCCAATTTAGTGTTGGCATATGTGCAAGATATCAATCAGCGCCAAAGGAATCACATGCTGAAACGGTCAAACGAATCTTTAGATACCTTGCTGACACACCAGAATTGGGTCTGTGGTATCCCAAAGGAAGAAGTGAATATTTAATCGCTTATTCAGATTCTGATCATGGAGGATACAAGACAGACAGAAAGAGCACCAGTGGATAAGGACAATTTCTTGGAGGATCTCTTGTCTCGTGGTTCAGCAAGAAACAAAATACAGTGTCTTTTTCGTCAACAGAAGCCAAATATGTTGCAGTCTCAAGTTGTTGTGCACAAGTGATATGGTTAAAACAACAATTACAAGATCTTGGTATTTACCTCAAAGAAATACCAATCTATTGTGATAATACAAGTACGATAAGCTTGGCAAAGAATCCAGTTCAACACTCTAGAACCAAGCATATCGATGTCAGGCATCACTTCATTAGAGATCATGTTCAAAAGAAGGATGTGAAAGTGATATTCATTCCTACTCATCTTCAACTAGCTGATATCTTCACAAAACCCCTTGCAAAAGATCAATTTCTATTCATTAGAAGAGAATTGGGAATGGTAAATCCCAATGAGTTATAAGTATTTTCAGCATTTCATAATATTAGATGAAGTCATTTGATAATGTTTTGATGATCACTAACTTAAGCATCAGAGTATGTAGAAATGTGTTTTGCAGGAAGAAAGAAACTCTGTTTTGGGAAACAAAAACAGAGATAATCAGAGGACACATTTACTGGAGTACTAACTTGAAGTAATGATTAACAGAAAAGCAATACCCGAGGAGCAACTTGAAGTAAAGAAGCACTTTACTCGAGTATGTACTCGAGTAATGGCCCCCAAAACTGGAAGTAACGGATCAAGTTACTTGATTTTCAAATGTAACGGTTCAGATTTCAAAGAAATGAAGAGTCAGAAGTTGAGAAGCTATTTACTCGAGGCAGGCCTCGAGTAAACTTGAAGCTTACTCGAGGAAGGCCTCGAGTAATGTCGGAGTTCAGATTCTCAAAGTGTTGAATAATGACTCAAAATCTGAATCAAATGGACTATGAATGATCGAGGGAACATCCATGGATAATTACTATATTATTCATGCCAGGTACGCAATTTAAATGAATTATTTTTGAATTTTTCTGCATGAACACTCGAGGAAGGCCTCGAGTAAACTTGAATGTTACTCGAGTAAGGCCTCGAGTAAAGTCGGGATTTAGGTCTTTATCTTGCGCAAACTTGGTCATTTCCACAAAATCTCCTCGAGTAAATCACTATACACCCTTTCAAAAATTTTTCCCAATCGATTCCTTGCCCCATTTCCGTCAAAACCCAACTGATTTCAAGTTCTAAAACTTCCTATTTTTGTTCAAAATTCTTCTGCCCTAAACTCGCGACAGTTACCCTGTTTTTCTGAGATTTTTGATTTTCTGTGTTTCAAAATGGTTAGAACCAAGAATCTCAACTTCACTAATTCCTCTGATTCACAACAAAACCCTGATCTTCTTTCTCCTCCTCCAACAAAGAGAAGAAAGCTAATCCCAAGACCAAAAGCCAAAACTCCTCTTAAACCTCAACCACAACCTAAAACCAAAGGTGTGGTGATCAAAGAGCCTATTGTGACTAGGGCTCAGTCTAAAAAGAGCACATCTACTGGAAGAAACAAAGGTGTCAAAACTCCCTCACCTTCTCATTCTGATTCCTCTACACCCTCATTCACTCCAAAGCCTATCAAGAAGCCAAAATTTGACAAAAATGTGGCTAAAGCAATGGCTGGGATCATTGACCAAATGGAGAAGGGTCAATCATCCAAGAAATCCAAGATTCCAGAGGCAGAGATCACTACCCCTCCAAAGGGATTCAATGTGGGGAAACTGGTGGAGTCTCCCAAGTACCTGACACAATTCTCCAGAAGAAAAGTGTGTAAGACACACTATGTGGATCTCAGGCTACTTCAAGAGGTATTGAAGCACGATCTTAGTCCTTATCTAGAGCCTTTTATGCCTTGGTTATCAATTAGATTACTTTTTTGCACAAAGGTAATCACTCATTTCTATTGCAATCTAGAGATAATAGATGAACCTAACCGGACTTCAGTAGAGGAAGAGATGACCACAACTGTGAGAGGTCAAAAGATTTTGATTTCAGCTTCCAAAATCAACTTGTGGTTAGGAATAGAGAACCCCCTGATGATATATATTCTGAGCTTGAGCCAAATCAAATTTTCACTATCCTAAAGCCCGGTGAGTTAGTTGGCCCCCTAAACTTTAAACCGAGTGATATGTGTGATCACCATAGGGTCCTTTGGTATATTTACTCTAGGTCCCTAGTAAACAAAGCCAACAACTATACCCACTTCTCGGATAGGGACTATAGATGGTCCGTTTCACTTCTCTTGAAGGAGCAAAAGGATCTGGGAGAGTATATATTTTCAGAAATGAAGAGGTATAAGGTGGATGGAAAAGGGACTACTCCAATGCCATATCCCCAAATTGTGTCTCTTATCCTGAAAGAAAACAAAATATGGTACTTGGATAGTAAGGAGCCAATTGAGAGGGTGACCCCAGTGGGGAGGAACCAGATTGGTAAACTGAACATCGACATTCCTCTTAAAGGCCCACTGGAGTCTGGGTCCAAGAAGAAGCGAAAGGCTACTGAGGCAGAGACCAGTAGGATGGATGACACTCAGTCATCGGCTCCAGCTGCTACCACATCTTCACCATCTTTCCTGAATGCCACTCTCCAGCACTTTATGGAGAATATGCTCAGAGGCTTTCATGTGGACATAGCCAACACAAATGCTGAGCTAATTACCAATACCAACTTCAAAATGGGAGAACTGGTTGAGAAAATTGATAAAAGGCATGAGGAGTTGGTTGAGAGAATGGATAGGAGACATGAGGAGTTGCTAGCAGAGCAACGTGCCCAGGGAGAAACCTTGAGATTGATTCTAGCACGTTTGGATTCCCTAGGTCCTGGACCTTCTGCCGGTCCCTCCTCATCTGCACCACCACCACCACCACCTTCAGTAGACCCTCCTTCAGACATTCCCATTCCCGAGGATGAACCATCTACCCCTCTGGTTTCTGATCCACTTGAGCCCAAAGAAAAAGATGTTTTATTCACAGTGGATGATCCTGATACCCACGAAACCACTCATATTATCATCGATGATTCACCTCAAAAGCCACAGCCTGAAACCACCTCTAAACCAATTCCCTCTCCTACTCACACTGAGGAGATATCTCCCTCTTCATCACCTGAAAAGCATACACCTGAGGTTGAGATTTCACCTGAGATTCAGACCACCCCGGAAGGAGAAACCTCTACTATGGTTGTCTTCCAACCTTCTCTTCCCGGCGATGATATCCATATCCCTCCACTTCATCTGCCTGATCCAGTACCCTCTAGCTCATTTGATTCTTTAGAATCAAATGATTCTATGGTCCTTCCAGCAACACCAATTTCCATGGCCAAGCCTCCTAGCCCTCCACTTGATTGATGAAGCCAAAAAGGGGGAGAAGAGCTTGAGAGTGATTTTGTGGATTTGTCCTAGCTTATCATGGGTATATGGGTGTACATGGGACTTTAGGGAGCTTTTTGAATTCAGTATAAACTTATTTTGTAATTTGAAATTTTAAGTTCAATGCAAGAGTATTTAAGTTATATGATTTCATTTTAAGTTCTATTATGTTTTGGATTATGATACATGTTTGGACTAATGAAGTTGTATGTATGCAAGGTATATTCAACCTTAATAAGAAATAATTAATTAAGAATCCAATTTGAAAAACCATGTTCAAAATCACCAAGTTTTGTCATCATCAAAAAGGGGGAGAATGTTAGATCTCATGTTTTGATGATAACAAAAGAATGGTTTGAAAAGGAAATGTTTAATAATCAAGCTTGAACTAAGTAATGACAGGAATAAGCTTTACTTGAGGTAAGCATGGAAGTAGTGAAGATTGGCCAAGAGAAAATGCTGAGGAACCTGATCAGAAGTGCATTTTCTAAGGCATTACTCGAGGCGCTACTCGAGTAATGAGCCAAAACTTGAAGTAACCAAGCAAAACTTCCAGTTACCTGCCACCATTACTCGAGGCGCTACTCGAGTAACCAGGTAAAACTTTAAGGTTGCTCTCGGCCTGCTAATGTTACTCGAGGAGCTACTCGAGTAACCATGTGAAAACTTCCAGTTGACTTCAAGTTTTCCCCATGATACTCGAGGAGCTACTCGAGTACCTGTGTTTTCTAAAATATGGACCTCTCGGCATTTTGTACCACTGCTAATGTTACTCGAGGAGCTACTCGAGTAACCAAGACAGAAACTTCCAGTTGCCTTCAAGTTTTCCATGATACTCGAGGAGCTACTCGAGTAACCGTGTATTTGAAAATTTCAAGCTCTCGGCACTTTGTACCACTGCCAATGTTACTCGAGGAGCTACTCGAGTAATGCATTAAGGTGAGTGAAAACTTGAGGTTAGTACCCGATTAACTTGATTTCTCTTTTTCATCTTCCTCGAGTACTTACTCCATTAGACAAGTTTTTCATGGTTTATTTTAAGTGGATTCCTTGAGTATGTACCCCAGTATATGCAAAAGTTTTCAAAGTAAACTTCAAGTCATTACTAGAGTAAATCATGTTCAGAAGTCTCAGTTACTCGAGGAGCTACCCGAGTAACCTATGCAAAAATGAATGCATTACCCGAGTCCCTACTCGAGTAATGAGGTAATTGCTCTCGGCCTTGAAATCCTGCCAACATTACTGGAGTAGAGCATCGAGTAATCAAAAGTTTTCTGAAGAGTTACTCGAGGTGTTACCCGAGTAATCTATGAAGTTACAAAAGCTTTACTCGAGTAGCTACCCGAGTAAATAACTATTCTAAAAGGTTTGAAATTTAGTTTACTCCATGCACTACCCGAGTAATCATGTTTATCTTCATGGAATTTCAAATAAACAATGATTTCACGATGTTACTCGAGGAGCTACTCGAGTAAACTTCAAGTGTTACTCGAGGAGCTACTCGAGTAAGCATACCCAGAAATTTAGAAATCATTCAAACTTTCATTATACTGTTTCCTATATGATTAACCTTTCATTGTATTAGCATTCTTAGTATATTTACAGAGAAACAATGAAGAAATCATATCAAGAGATGAAAGTCAAATCAAACGTTCAAATGCCAACCACCGCCAACTGATATTTTTCAAAAACTTGAAAAGTCAACAGTGGCTGCGCACTCACCAACGGACGAAAGGAAACGTTCCAACAGTCATCACCAACATATCTATATATATGGGAACCTTCAAACAGAGAACAACAACTAAGTACACATACAAACGTATCATTAAGTTCATTGCTCTGTTTTCACATTGAAATTGTATTTCTATGCTTCAGTGATTATCATTTACTCTGTAAGAGAGATATTTCATTCAAACTCAATATCTGTTATTAAGATAACTTAAGGTTGTGGAACCTTGAGTTGGGATTGGATTACAACCTGTAAGGGGGAGCGAGTGTCCAGGTGTAAGGAACTTCCTTGTTCTGAGGTGCCAAAAACCCACTGAATCTTGGAAGCTATAGTGAAACTCTCAGAGAAGCTCTGAGGACTGGACGTAGGTCAAAGTGGTTGTGACCGAACCAGTATAACTCCTGGTGTACACTTCGGTGATATTTCTCCTTACTCATTACTGTTTTAGTTCTTTTGTCAAAGTTTTATATTTTCGAAAGAAATTTCAGTATCACCCAATTCACCCCCCTCTTGGGTGAAACACTTGATCTAACAGAACTATCATAATAGTCTCAGTGCAAAAAATCAAATATTATTCGAATAATGAAGTGACTATTCAAATAGTACATAACTGAAAAAGGGTGATTCTATTCGAATACAAGAAGTGCTATTCGAATAACAGCAGACTCTGTTTCTTTTAGCACTGGTTACGTTCAGTATTTTGGTCATATCTCCCAAAACATAACTCGGATTGAGGTGAAACCAATGGCATATGAAACTAGACTTCCAATGCGTCATTTTGACACCAAGATCAAGTTAAAAGGAGTTCATATGGGAGAGATATGATCTGTTGAAGTTTACACATGAATCAGCGTCTTATTTCAGAACAGCTTTGGTATTTTGGACATAACTCCCAAATTATACATCGGATTGAGACGAAACCAGTTCCATATGAAAGTAGACTCAAAGAGCTTTCCATGGATAGTTAATTTGGAATATTTGAAGTTATATCCTAAGATCTATCCCTTCTGGAAGTTGCTACTCGTGATTTCAGAGATTGTCTAAGTACAGTAGACATTCATTGAATCATAACTTTTGAAAAACAAAGTATTTGTGATTGATTCTAGTTGCTGTGCAAAGAAGTCTTAAAGAGCTTTATAGGGATAGTTCATTTGCCATGGATTTATATCCAAAGAGTTACACCCTCAGAAGTTTATTCAAATATAGAGGTTGCAGTATACGTTTGTGAAGATTCATTATCAAAGGTGCACTATTCGAATAGAGCAAGTACTATTCGAATAATATCATATATTTTGTGTGAAAGAATATTCGAGTAACGGTTGGAATATTCGAATATGAAAGTTCATTATGAAGAATATTATTCGAATACAAATGACACTATTCGAATAATATCATTTGTTTTACAAGGCAGCTATTCGAATAAGGAATTCACTATTCGAATATACTTCAAGTTCTAAAAGTTTATTCGGATAGAGGATAAAGTTTTCGAATAAATATTACTCATTATCAAAGAAGGCTATTCGAATACAACAGAGGTTATCCAAATAACTAATTTTCCAGAAAATAGAGTATCACCTTGAAACTTCTGAGATTCATTGAACTTTTGTGTAACTTGTTTTTATTTATTCTAATCACTCTAACACTTTATTATATTGGTGATTAAGC
Organism: Inga oerstediana; assembly: GCA_963210345.1. Classification (NCBI taxonomy): domain Eukaryota; kingdom Viridiplantae; phylum Streptophyta; class Magnoliopsida; order Fabales; family Fabaceae; genus Inga; species Inga oerstediana. The sequence goes on from OY723408.1 coordinate 28,176,656, forward strand.
AAAACAAGAATTAAGACACAAGACGGAGAAAGCACTTTTGTGTCAGAAGCTTCCAACGGCTAGTTCAACAGTAATATTTTAAGCCTTAACGGGAAGAAGAAAAGCTCAAACGGTCAAATGCTCTTCATCAACTATAAAAGAAGAGTCATTCAAAATGAACTGAGAAGAGAGCCCATGCCTACAATGTTGATATGCTATTACTCTAAATCTTACTTGACTGAAGCACTGTAATAATACTCCTACCATATACTTCAGTGTTAATCATTATCTACTTCATATAGAGAAAAGTAATCTTTCATTGTAATCATTCTATATTTGTGAGAGTTACTCAAGATTGGGGAATCTTGAGTGGGAAACAAATTGTATCCTTACAGTGTGTAAGAGGGAGCTCATATCTCAGTGGAAGAATTGTAAAGGCTTCACAAGTGCCCGAATCAAACTTGTGAGATTGTAGTGGTTCTCAAGTACCCGGTTAAACTTGAGGGAGATAGTGGATTGAAATCTCAGGAGGAGCCTGGGGACTGGACATAGGTCATCGTGGATTGGACCAAACCAGGATAAATTGCAGTTTGCATCCTCTCTTCCCTGAACTCTTATATTTCCAGCATATATGATTTCAATAACTGATTATGGTTTTATATTTCACTACTTAGATACTTATTGATTTCATAAGATGCGAAAAGAATTTCAAAGTAGTTAAGTTTTTATAATACACCCAATTCACCCCCCTCTTGGGTGTCAGCCTGTTCTAACATGAAGGACCTGACGTAGGACAAGGTGATATAGGTAATTAATAGTATTTAATTATATTATATTTTCTATAATTAATTTTATTTAATTGTCTTATTTGTAATTAGTCATAATTAAATATATTTTTTCAATGGTGTTATAGCTTAAGTTTGCCGTCCGGGACAACCAGAAGAGGTATACGCAGATAAAGATGGGCGACGGTTGGAGGAAGAGGAGGAATCATCTCTTCCATAGTATGGATAAGGATAGGACGATTCCTCTGCAGCAGCTGATCGAGAACATCCCGGACGGCATCCCACCGAACGACTTGGCGAGTTTCGTCTAGTACAGGAGGCGAGCTAAGGGGCAGGAAATGTATTTATTAGATTATTTTGATTATTAGGTTTAGATTCGATTATATAAAAAATTAAATAGTTATATTTAATTTTTTATATAAATATTAATTATATAAAAAATTAGATTTAGATTAGATTATATAAATATTAATATGAATTATAAAATAGTAATTAATTATATATAATTTTTTAATTTATAATTATTAAATTATAATTTCAATTTAAATTTAATTGATTTTATGATTTTTTTAATTATAAATGTTTTATATTAATTTAATACTTTTAGTATTGTTTTTTTTTTCTAGGAGCTTTCTCAAAGGAACACGAGGTGCCATGGGCAGCAGATGATCCACCACATAGCAGAATCGAAGACCTTTGTTGTCACTTACAACGAGCTGGTAACTTTTCACAATATCAATTACTTTTAGCTGGTCATTTCATATTATAAATCTAGTATTTTGTTTTGATAATACTAATTTAATTTTGTAATTTTTTTAAGAGAGGAGGAACAGCAAGAGAACCGTCAAACGAACTACGGGGAGTTGTTCGCTATCACACATAGACACCATGATGGGACTCCAACCTCTCAGCAGGTAGACGCGGCCAATGTAAGTGATTTCATTATTATATTGTTTATAAAACCAACTTTATTATGAAAAATAATAATAAGTAATTGTTTCATAAAATGGCAGGAGCAAATGCTGCAGTCGCAAGCTGAGCTGTGAGAAACCCAGACCTAGAAGTCATAAGGGTCTGTGGACCCCATGACTCCTTTGAAGGTGGGTCTGGGTCAAACCTAGCATGGTCTACTGCAAGAGTGCCGCCTTTGAGGCTGGCAGCTCTATAGCACAGACGTTCGGGGTCGGACGTTCAAGGGACGAGTCTGTTGAGGAGCTACGCTTAGATTTGGCTAAGACATAGGCAGCAGCAGTAGTAGCATCATCAGATGCAGCAGATACAGCAGGAGGCCAATTTCTACTATACTCAACATTCGCAGTGGTGTGATATCATAAACTATATGCTCGACCGGTTATGGGGTCACCTGTTCCCAGACGAGCAGCATCCACAGGTTCTGCCTGTCCCTTAATTCGTTGTCCAGCCTCCTCCTCCTCCTCCTGGTGATGATGATGGTACTGTTAACTCTGCTCAACGCCCCGATATAGCTGCACTTGAGAGAGTCTCACCTAAGGGAGGACTAGATTATCAGCCTCCTGCTAGTTAGTTTAGGACATTTATATTTTTTCTTTTTGAAACATTTGTAAATAAACATTGATACTTTAGTTTTAGAACTTAAATTCTTGTTGTGTTTACAATAGTTATATTTATATTTTTAGAGCCTTGTTAAATTTTTATTGCATTTACGACAGTTTTGTTTATATTTATCAAAACTAACCACAAAAAAAATAATACTCATATATATATATATATATTTGTAGCGGTTTTATTGTAAAGCCACTACAAATATTTTGTAATATATTTATAGTGGTTAATATTAAAAACTGCTACAAATTCTATTTATCAATTTGTAGCAGTTACGTGTTTAAACCGCTACAAATGTATAGCACCGAGGGAGGTAAATTCAAAAATCAAATGTTGTGTTTTTGAAGCAGTTATAGTAATAACCGCTACAAATATTCAACATTTGAATTTTGAATTTTCCCCCATTGTGTTCTATATTTGTAGCGGTTTACGCTTATAACTGCTACAAATTGAAAACCCAATTTTTTTAAAATTGTCCAACAGTCATGAATATTTCTAGCGGTTTTTTCTTATAACTGCTACAAAGTTAAAATATTTGAAATTTGAAATTTTTCTACGATCAGAACTTTGTAGCAGTTAATAACTTATAATCGCTACAAATATATATTAATAGCGGTTACGTTTTAAAACCACTACAAGGTTAAAATAAATTTTTCTAATTTATTCCAATGTTTTAGAAATGTAGCGGTTTTACTCATATACCCGCTACAAAGTTGGAATACAGTAGCAGTTATGGCAGCGGTTTGAGAACTGGTACAAAATATTAAACATTGGAAAATCAGAATATAAGCTCCAGGCATTCTTAATTCTCTATTCACTCATCTTCTTCACTATCACTAGTACAAAATTGCCTTTTTAAACCATCATATTTAGATCGGTTACAGCGGATAAGGTCTAAAAAAGATAAGCAATGACAGTTTTGTAACTATAAAGAACCTGTAATACCAATTCTTAATTTTCTTATACGCAACGAAATTTATGGTATCACCCAATTCACCCCCCCTCTTTGTGAAACGCTTGCACTAACACAAAGAACAGTAATGAAAAAAAATACATGGAAAAAAAGGCATGTCTTCTTTAATCCTCCATATTGGCCCAATCTTGATGTGAGACACTGTATTGATTTCATGCATGTGGAGAAAAACGTATGTGATAGTATTGTTGGGACACTACTTAACATGCAAGGTAGTTCTAAGGATGGCGTGAAGGCAAGATTAGATTTGCTAGAAATGGGAATACAAGAAGGCTTGCATACAAAGCCATATGGTAAGAGAACTTTTTGTCCTCCAGTTGCTCATACTTTGTCTGAGAAGGAGAAAAGAAGCTTTTGTAAGTGTTTACATGGCATCAAAGTTCCTTCAGGGTATTCTTCAAATTTTAGGAAGCTTGTGTCGATAAAAGACTTGAAGTTAGTAGGGCTAAAGTCTCACGATTGTCAGGTCTTAATGCAACAACTACTTCTAATAGCTATTAGAGGCATTGCCGAATATGATCTTCAACATATTTTGACTAGACTTTATTTCTTTTTCAATGCTATTTGTAGTAAAGTCATTGAAAGAGAAAGATTGGATGAACTGGAAAATGAAGGATATCTATCTTGTGCCAGCTTGAGAAGCTTTTTCTTCCTTCTTTTCTTGACATCATGACATATCTAATTGTTCATCTAGTGAGGGAGATAAAGTTGTGTGGCCCTATCTATTTACGATGGATCTACCTAGTTGAAAGAACAATGAAAATCCTAAAAGGGTATCTGCAGCCTGAAGCATCTATTATTCAGAAATATGTTTCTGAAGAAGCCATGGAGTTTTGTTATGATTGCCTGTCAAATGTAAGACATATTGTGCTTCCTGAACGTGATAATGAAGAAGGGGGTAGATGCAGGGCTACAGTAAAGAGTGTTGATCCTGATGAATTGCAACAAGTCTACTTGTACATCTTGAATAATGTTGATGCAGTTTAAGATTATATTAATGCTCATAAACAAATTGTCCGGAAAGAAAATAGTCGAATGACTAAAACAAAGGTTAATTAGGGAGAATAACAAAACTTTTGCACATTGGTTTAAATAAAAGGTCGACGAAGAAGAATGTGTTTCTGATACAATTAAATGGTTAGCACGTGGTCCTGATATTGATGTTATAACTTAGACTTCATATGTGATCAATGGTTATACGTTTTACACAAAGTCCCTTGATGATAGGAATACCGTCCAGAACAGTGGGGTTATATTAGTGGCTAAATATATGCGCTTCTCTAGTTTGAAAGATAAGAATACTAGATTGGCAGCAATACCTTGTTATGGGGTTATTAAAGAGATTTAGGTGGTTAATTATGTTAAAATTAAATTTCCCATTTTCAAATGCAAGTGGGTTGATGTCAACAATGGTGTAATAATTGATCAGTTAGGATTTACATTGGTTGATCTGATTAGTAAAAGTTTTGGAGATGAACCTTTTGTTATGGTGTATCAAGCAAAACAAGTGTTCTATATTACCGATGAAGCAAATAAAATATCGTCTGTAGGTCTCCAAGGAAAAAAGTTCGTTGACATTAATTAGGAAAGTTGTTCAATGAATGATCTTCTTGAGACTCTTTCTTTTTCTAGAGGTCTACCAAAATTGAACGAAGAAGATGAAGCAGATAATGAACACGACACAAGAAACGATCATCATGAAGGGATATGGGAGGATATCCTTTTATAAAACTACTTTAAAGGTTAGTTAGCTAAAATAATTATCATTAACTATATTTGAATTATGTTTATTGTTATTGGTATATGTAAATTAAAACTAATTTTTTTGATGTTGTCACAGGAAAATGAAGCATATGAGGTGTCTTAGTGTAGATGCTCTAAAGCCAGCTAGTGATCATCAACCTGAGAAGAGTGTGTATAAAGTATTTTGGCCATAATAAACAAGTGTTGAAGATGATGATGAACTTTTTATTCCATTTCAATTAGTTTGGGTTGCCTGAGAAGACATTGTATGAAGTATTTAATTTTGGCCATAATTTTATGATTTTGCCTGTGATTGTGAGTTTAGTCTGTCTGTAATTTTAACTGCATCGTTGAAATGGCTACTTGCTAAGTGAAATGTTTTAATAGGGGATGGCTAGCTTGCTGGCTAGGTAAATGTTTCAAACGGGGCAATTCTTTTTGAAAAAAAAAAAAACTTTTTAGACCGGTTCTTTCCAAAACCGATCTAAAAAGTACATTTTAGACCTGTTATTTGAAAAACCGGTCTTAAAGTAAAAAAACCGCTCTTAAAAGTATTACTTTAAGACTGATTTTTTAGAAAACCGTTCTAAAAAGTTGAACTTTTTCGACCAGTTTTTTGAAAATCGGTCTAAAAAGTTGAACTTTTTAGATTGGTTTACTTTTAAGACAGGTTTTTAAAAAAAAACTGTCTCAAATTTACTTTTTAAACTGGTTTTTTTTAGAACCAGTCTAAAAAGTAACTTTTTAGACCGGTTTCTTCAATAAATGGTCTTAAAAATTTTTTTTAAGACCAGTTCTTTAACCGGTCTAAAAAGTAACAGACTTTTAAGATTGGCTGTAGCAAAACCGCATCCAGAATCGGTCTAAAATGTCATTTTTAACCGGTCTTAAAAGTGATTTTTCCACTAGTGATTATCAAAACTTGTGGGGAAAACTGGTAACGTAACCAAGTACATTGTACCAATCTATGAGTACATTTACGCTATCCCTGTGTTTCTCACCGAACTGCGTGCAAGCACTTTGAACAAAATGTGAAAATAAGATAAGGGTTTGACATTTTGGTATCAGAACCTAAAGCGGTTCTGGCAGAGTGGCAGTTCTAGCAACAGGATAGTATCTGATATGGTATTGATTACATAGTGATAGAGTACATACATGGATGGGGGTACTAAAGGAGTGAATCCTCCTAGTCTATGAATCAACCATGAAAGACTTAGGAACACTTAAGGCCAGCACATAATGCCGTACCTAAAGAAGATTGATATTGTCGAAAGATGTCCAACCAAATGCTTTTGGGACTTCATGGAGCACATTACCGATCTGGTATGACAGTACATGTACAAAGAGTAATGTGGAACTTGTCATTATATTTTGGGTGACTGGAGATAGTCAGCACATCTTTTAAAGGCGAAAGTAGTCTCAGGGTACCGGTGGTAAGGAATAGATAAATCATATATCTATGTTTTGGCTTGGGTGCATGAAAGTTAAGCATGCTCAACCCAGGGAAATCTTCGAATGGGTAATCCTTAGGAAGTTAAGTTGGTAAGGTCATGGAGACTTGAGAAATAGTTATTATCTTAGGGTTTCTTCGTGACTAATAATCATTTTAGTTAGATGATTTAAATGATGTTTAGAAGCATGGAGATGTTGACGATATAAATGTTAATTTAATCTGAACCATTTTTGTTGCAGTGATTACTGCACAGAAAAGTTCATTTGATAAGGTGATGGGAAACTGGGGGTATAGTGAATGTTTGAGGTTTCTCCATACTAAGTGATGATCCTTGGTAACACCGTGGTGATGTTTGAGGTTTCTCCATACTAAGTGATGATCCTTGGTAACACCGTGGTGTTAAAGGTAGATAGGTATGATATACGGTGCTATATGATGAGTGGTGATCATACTGTATATTGATCATAGAGGATCCAATCTAATGATTATGAAGGTTGATGATAGGCCTGAATCAGATCTAAGTTGAAATAGTACTTAGGTCGAAATGTGAATGGGTTACACTATGGTCTTGTGCCATGATGGAAGTTTGAACCTTGTAAATAGTATTAAACATTCAGTAATATTTTGAGAATAATACCTAAATACCGTGAAGGTTAGAATAGGTGCTATTAATTCTAATTCTTAGCAAACCTATTGGGTATAATTGAAGGAAATGATTTCCAAATTTTGTGATATTGAGGTTCTATAATTGAAAATGAACCTAACAATTGGGTTAGAGACCCTAGGCTGTAAAATCCTACATGCCAGATATGTTGTAGTAGACCTGTGTGTCCAGAGGCCCTAAGACTTAGTGAACTAGTGTGTCTATAAGCTGGCGAATTTAGTCAAAATTGTGTTGGGCTAGTAATGATTCGTGGAATTGAGGAACAAGATTCTTACATATACGAATCCTTGCAGAAATAGGGATTAATATTGATTTAATAAAGACAACATGCTCTCCTATATAAAGAAAAGGCTTCTTAAGCTGGGCAATTAGAGTGGTCATAGTTCAATGTTAGTTCAATATTAGTAGAATATGGTGAGCAAAGAGTAGCCAAGGATTATGGTTGCATGCTTAGGAAAGATAATAGAGGATAGGGCAGTGGCTGGTAAATTTCCTAGGTCATTCTGAAAGATATGAATGGACAATAGGGATGATTGAGGCAAAATGATTTTCAACCATGATGAGATTGAGGTTCTGAGTTGCGATTGAGAGAATTGTAATCTAAGAATCAAATTCAGTAGTTGAATTAACTTGTTATGAATTAACAAAGAAAAGAGAAAGAGTAGAGAGAAACAGAGAGAAGAACAGAGAAGAGAATAATAGGAGAAGAAAGATGAGAGACTGACACTTTAAAGAATATTATTGCTAACAATTCAAATAATCCACGACACTCATGAGAGCACAAGAGGTATTTATATATACAGCCTCTTATTACTTACCACTTGTTATTCTTATTCTAACGACTATCTTACTTAACTAACAGTCTAATCTACTAATCAACGGTCTAACTAGCCGTTAACCCCCTTTTTATATTTACATAACAATACCCCCACCAAAAATATCCTTGCCCTCAAGGTTAATTGACAACAATAGAAAAATATAGAACTAAAATGACAAAATAAAAGCTTCATAAGCTGATAAATTCTAGAAAAACTATTAGTAATCATCAAAGTAATCTGGAACTTAAGCTACTGTACACTTCTCCCTTTCTTTTCTTCTTACTTGGAGAACAAAAACCCCCCATGAAGCATTGTGACTAACGTTTATAGCAAGTATAGCGTTACTAATGGATTATAAACCAAATAGAAATAATGGGTCTAATGCTTATCTAAAAAAACATTTAGACCAAGCACACCAAACCTTGCACCGAGCTAGAACCTTGCAGCATTTTCACTAACTTCCCCTTAAACCAACTCAGAACCAAGCTTCTTGTAGCAAAAACAACCCAATGACAAAACAAACTTGTAGGCTTGAGATGTAAAATCCATGACAGCAAAAAACTTAGGCCAAATTCATGAAAAAATAAAGCCCATATGCCCCTAATTTTCAAAAGAGTTCTACCCTCCTGAGAATATGCAAACCAACTGTGAAGGGATAGGGATTTTTGGCTTTTCAAATCCAGCTTCACTCAGCCACATAGATCCCAGGATAAAAGATTAAGGCTCTAAACAATTCGTATCTCGCCACAAAACCCCATCGCTCATCTTTGAGATACAACAACTCTTAGTAACGTCTGATAATTCCCAAACTATAGTGTTAGCATCAAACAAAGACAACGATGAAACTAGGGAAGTCGATGGCAAGCAAATAAATAGAGATAGCGATGAGGGAAGGGAACTCGATAGTGGAAAGAAAATAGAGACCGCAGACAAAGAACACAAAGCAAGCGGCAACGGTGAAGACTTCTCATGTGATTCACCAAGAAATCTCTTAGTATAGTCAAAACTTGATAATCCTCCAACGTCCAACTCTGTTTTCGACATTTCCTCTATGCCCTATTTCGCGATAACCATGGCTTCTTTATTTCCTTCCGTCGTACATGAAGCCTTCTGAATAGAGCGAGAATTGTCGGCAACTAAAGCTAGGGCCTTTGTTGTGGTTGGTTGGGCATACTCTGCTTTCAAAACATGGGGTCTCACATCTTGGTCAGTCTTCAAGTGATTATTTTGATCATCTTCTACACTTTCGACAGAGTCTTGTGAGGAGAAAGGCGAACAGCAACCCAAGTCGACGAAGGATTCCTGGCCCTTCTTGAGATCACCATGGTTGTCTTCTTTTATTGCATCTATTGCCCTTGATGTACTCTGGGAAGGTCCAAGAAGACTCCATCTCATCATTTTTGTAACATTTCTGGCTTCCTTTTGCCTTTACATATGCGCAACACGCCTCACTTCCTTTTCTTGGGTGTTGGTTGAACATGACCTACTAGTTTCTTGAACCTTAGAGGCTTCTTGAATAATTTTCGGCTACTTTGGAATTGATGACAGAGGAACCTCATCATCTTTTTGATCTTTCAAGACTCTTCTTGCCTTCTCCAATCGCCTCTACAAAAATATTTCTTCCACTCTAGCGATAATACGAGCATGTTACATCGTGCGAGGGTAAAACAATTAGACTGAATCTGCAATCTCGTTCTTTAGACCCGACACATATGTCATGACAAGATAACATTCTAGCAGATACAATTTACTAGTGGCTTCATCAAAGAAGGCATTAAATTCCTTGACATTGCCTTTTTGCCAAAGCCATATTTTATTTTCTTCTAAATTTGGAGATGGAGAAGCCATAAATTTTTTTTTCTTTGGGTGTTAATCAAGACATAAGTGGAAAGGGTGGGAGAGACAGCCAAGGAAGGACAGCTCTGATACCACTGTTATGAATTAACCAAGAAAAGAGAAAGAGTAGAGAGAAACAGAGAGAAGAACAAAGAAGAGAATCAAAGGAGAAGAGAGATGAGAGACTGAAACTTTAGAGAATATTATTGCTAACAATTCAGATAATCCACAACACTAATGAGAGGCACAAGAGGTATTTATATATACTGAATCTTATTTCTTACCGCCTCTTATTCTTATTCTAATGGCTATCTTACTTAACTAACGACCTAATCTACTAATCAAAAGTCTAACTAGTCATTAACCCCTTTTTTATATTTTACATAACATAACTCCTTAGGCATTTGATAAGGCCTGAGTTGCTTGAGGGATTAAAATGTGATAAATGTATAGGATTATTGAAGGTTGCTAGCTGCTAGCTGCTAGCCTAGTATTGGGAAAAATTATAATTATAAAATATTTCCTTAAAGAATTGATTATGGTTATAGCTCTCTGATGAAATGAGAGAAAGAATCAATCTGCCTACCATTCCACTAACTTAAGGCTTTAATAGGAGTCGATTAGTAGATGGCAGATAGTGTATTGAAAGATATGAATAAGAGAAGAACATAAGAGGCACCTAAGAGTGGTGCTAAGACATTGTGGGACATCATGTCAGGAATTTTCACAAATTGGGATCTATCAAATCCTAATCAAGTGAAAACAACATTGAGTTGAAATAGGCCAGTAATTGGCATAGAGGAACACAGATTGTGGGTGCAATCAGGTATTATAGGAGGTTCCTGTAGGACTCCTATTACATCATCCTGACATTGTTAACGCTCATATAAAGAGATAGATCTCAAAGTAGACAGCGGGAGCATAGTAAATGCATGTGTAATTTTTGGGCAATATTGATTGACTCTAAGTAGTTAGACCCGATATGTATTTGGCAAAGGCGATGAACTATATATGATTAGGCTATAAGACTTGATGGATTAGTATGTCCTTGGGCTTGTAGCATATTATGTATTTGGAAATTGTGACAAGCAGAGGCTTGAGGTGGTAATATCCGATGTGCAAATTTGCATAGGGTTGTGCCCCTATGCTATAAGACTATGTGTATAGTGCTATGTTTGGTGCCTAGCATGATGACATTGGACCAGTATGTCCAAGGAGTGTCTTGAGGCTAACAGAACATTCAAAATGTATCAGGTTGTAGCCGAGACAGTAAGTCCCGAGGTGCCAGTAGCATAGGAGTGATTCCTTGGGCAGTCAGACCAAGGTGACCTAGCGCTTTGGTGTTGCTTGTGCGAGCGAGGTTCATTACTTGTTATGATTGTTATCTAATAAATCCCCAAGTACCTATGTGGTATAGGCCCTCGGTGTAGAGGAGAGGGCAATTCCTACCTTGACGAGGCCTATCGAGTGGAAGGCTCTACTGGGTATGGCTTGGCCAGTCCTATGTGGCAGTGAGGCCCTTGAATCATTACATAAAAAGGTGATTGTGTGATCCAAGCAGAGTCCCGAAAAGGCTGTGAGGCCTAACGAACCAAGCACTGTGGGAATGGACCAGTGGGACCTATGTTTGATTGCACGCTACATACTACATACGGAATAAATGATGAATGCTGAATACTATCTAAGATTTACGGTGAAAATATGGTGATTGTGTTGCATGCTCGATAAGCTTGTAGATAAAATAGATATAATAAATATGATCATTATATTGCATGGCTTGTGAGCCTGCACATGATAAAGGAATGGGTTGAGTGATATGGATTGATTCCCAAGTTATAGACGTTCAAATTTTAAGGACGAAATTTATTGAATAGTAGGAGAAATGTAACATCCCAAATTTCAGTCACTAAAATTCCTTATATTTAAGGGAATAGAATGGTGGGTATCAATATACTTTGTATAGCCTTTGGCCATAAATTCTTGATCATAAGAATTAAACAGTGAAAATTGGAATGTAAATAGTGCTGCCAGTGAAATATCCTAGAAGGCAGTGAGTTTATCATGGAGTTTGGATGACCAAATGATGTTCAAAAATTGTAAAATTTTACAAGAGGGAAGTACACATCCTAAGCTTTAATTTGATAGGTCGTGGATATTATTTGGAGCTATACACAAAGAGTTATAAATTTTTGAAGTTAGTCCATAAAAACTGATTATTTTCTCAAACACAGCAAAAGATTTTAATTCTAGGAATTGTGAGCTTCCAGTTGGCTGAAGGCTATATTTTTCCTTAAAAAGACTCAATCACTACTAGAAAAAATGGTTTTAACGTCCCTTTTTTTGCCTTTCAATGTTTGAAAATAGAGGGACATCTATCTGAGGGTCGTAGAAAAAAACGTCAATAATGTCCGTAAAATAGGGGTCGGCTATAGGCAGGACTTTAGACGTCCCCACTTAATAATAGGGACGTCTAAAGTCAGAGGTGCACTTTAGCATTTCCAATTAGGACTTGGGACGTCTAAAGGGCACTTTAGATGTCCCCAGTCCAAACTTGGGACATCCAAACTGTAGAGAAAGCCTTTCACACGTCCCTTTTTATTTTAAGGACATTAAAAGTTTTTTTTAAATGGCCTTTTTATGTATATTTCACTATCTGAAAAATGTAAACTACAGAAATAGGAAGGAAACAACAGAATAAAACAACAGCAGTTCAGCAGAATGGAAACAACAACTTGAAACACAGTAATCAACCCCAGGCTCTACTTGCAATAACTTTAAGGAGTAGCAAACTAATTAACTAACAAACAACACAAACTACACAACAATCTATATCCAACAACAACAATGCTAATTATATGTACAATATATAGAACCACCACAAAAGTATGTCCTACACAAACTACTAAAGACTTTACTCTGGTATACGTTGAAGAACATGTCCAGCCAAAAAGTCTCTGATCATATTTATGTCTTCATATGAGTAGGCATCTTCATTGTCAAAAATCTATCAATTAGAAAATAAGCTTAGATGAAATAATGAATCAAGTGAATGAATTGCCATTGAATTACGACACCAAAAATATTATCCTCTGAGAATGAAGAAGCGATTACTTGTTCAAAATATGTCGTAATACCACTCTTAATGATGTTAAACATATAAAGTAAGACATAGTATCCACATTCCCAGCCGTCAGGTTGTTGAGGGAACTATAAATCAAAAGCAAATGGTTAAAATCAATAAAGGCATATCTAAAACGATCGTCAATCAAAAGAACTTCATTTGAAACTACGTACCTTTGGAAAGAACCATTTCGAGTCTTTGCCACCTTTACGATAGCGTGGCTCGCCAAGCACTCGATACGTCTGGGATGCCCTATCATTAAAATGAAAATCAACATAAATTAGAATAATTCATTTAAGTCAAGAATCAAGAAGCAATGAAATACAAAAAAAATAACTTACGTGTTGAAGACGCTTTTAGTTTCTTTGTCTGGTTTTTACTCAAGGAATCAAACCAGTAAACTATGTGGGACCGAGGATAGAGAACACACAAACTCCAGTGGTAACTATAACAACATATACAAATTATAAAGAAGTAGATGACAAGGCAATTATTTATTAAAAATCTCAAATACACAATATTAAAATGTGTACCCTTGAACAATTGGTGCTAGATAACCACGATAGTCGTTCTGTCCCATTGTGAAGCCCACATAGTGCATCTTCTTTTGCACTGTATTCCTATTCCTTGTCATATGTGTAGGAGACAAGAATCTATATAAATCAACTCTTTGCAAGTCAATGCATATACGACGGAAGGAGCTATAATAGAATTAAAATGATGAATGTATTAGCTAGTTAAAATCAACTTAACTAAATGAAGGAAAAAATTGGAAATAAAAAACTTACAGGATTTCAAATTTGCCCCATCCTATATCTAGCTCCTCCAACTTAATGAATTGTTTAAGATCTTCTTTATCAATTATGAAGGGATACTCTAATTCCTGGCCCACAATCCCTGTAGGCATATGCAAATCAATCTGGCGAATGCCTTTATAGATCTACTGCAGTCGTGCTAAGAAGGGACATTTTCCTACTTTATGCTCGTTCTTTTAGAAAATAAAAAAACATATCCTTAGTAGGATGCCGACACATGTCAAGTACAGTTAAGTGAGGTAGTTCCATACCATTGGAGGTGTTACTGCTAAGCCAATAAGATGTACAAGCTAAAGAATGAAAGATCCTTTCACCTGAGCTATCGTGGCAACCTCGTCATCAGGAATAGGGATGGATGTACCTTCTTCCCCCTCTTGAACACACGTCACAGTCACCCTATGTAAATGATGTGGAATTAACTGATGATGGTAGGTGGTAGCTTGTGTGTGAACGAGAGCATCTGCAACTACACGCAGCAATGGGGCATCCAAAGAGAGGATGGCAGGTTCTCTTGGTGCTTGAATGGGAGAAGGGTCACCAAGTGGTTCCTCCACAAGGTTGTAACTTCCTTTGGTGTTGTGGAAGGCTGGGGATGAATGGGCTCTATGCTCGGAAGTTGTTATCTGTAATTCAAACATCTTCAACATTTCTGCTCGTAGCTCAGGCATCAACTCAAGACGTAGCTCTAGCAACAGCTCTTGTCAAAGCTTGTCGTGAAGGTGGGCCTCGAGCTCTTATGAGACTTCCTGGCGAATCTTGGCCACAAGCTCCCTACTGGGTTCAGCTTGTGACGAATAAGAATGTGAGGCTTGGCCATAATACTTCATGACACGAACTCCCTATAACGCCCTTCACGACATAGGCCGAGTTTAGTTCATAAAAACTTAATTAGGTTGAATTAGAGACCATAATACGGTTTAGGACTTAATAAGTATTCATTTTCCCAAAAATAGAAATTAGGTGATTCCAAATCCAAATGAAAGCTATTTAAGTCCTCTTTACTATAAAAATATGAACCAATACCAGAAATCACCACACAAACACAGAATTTAAGAAATGTTCATACTGCTCCAGAATTGATCCCAGATTTAACATCAAAATTTGGACAGTCATAACTCGTAGCATACTAAACAAAATGACACAAAATATATGTCCATTTTGAAGCTTGAGATGTAAACTTTAAGACTGGAAAGTTTCATAATTTTCCAACAACATTTGTTTATTCAAAACGTTCGTACAAACTGACTGCCCAGACAGAGTTCACACAAGACAGATTTTCCAACTTTCTACCAAAGTGTCCAATGGCTCCAAAATTTAACAATAAAGCCTATTCCCATACAATTTTTCATAAGGAACACAATGGCAACCTCAAAATGACAAAAATCACAACCCAATCACATGCCCTATTTTGCCAAATGCACCAAAACTAACATAAATGTGCCAAACCTTACATTTAAACTTCAATCAAATTTTATCCATCCAAGATACATCACAAAGCATCATATCCATGACAACAACATGCCAATAACACATTGACCCTCAATTTCAAAATTCAAGCCCAAATTTCCAGAAAATCAAAACTCAACCAATGGCTATAAAACCTATATAGAAAGGTTTATCTTACTCACCTCTACAACTTTTCCCAAAGGAGTTTCTTGATTCTCCAAACTCCAAAATCCCTTGAGAGCTCAAACAACACCAAATGATAAATCTAAAACCATGAAATTGAAGCTCTCAACACAAGGAATAAGTTTATAGAAGAGCATTTTGGCATTTAAGGCCATTTGCTTACCTCAAAATCCAGCTTTTTTTTCCCTCTCCTAAGCTCCAATGGCACCGAAAATGGAGGAAGAAAGAGAGAGAAGAGAGGGATGGAGAAGGAGAAGTAATAATGATACTCCCTCTATGTCTTGTCCAGTGAAAATAAAGGAGAGGAAGAGAGAGAAATTAAATAAAATACTCCCCCATTTGACTTTTCTCCTCTACACTCATCATACCCACTTTTGACACATGTCACAAGCCTATTGGTTCTCACCAAATAAGTTACCAATTAGCTACTTTAATCCCTCCATTAGCCATTTTAATTACACTTCTCATTTTCCCTTAGCTAGTAATTAATTTCTCCATTAATCACTAACTAATTGCCCAACAATTTCATTCTTTCAATTTCCACTAATCATGGCATATTAATTAATATTACCACCAAACACATAATTATTCCACTTTAATTCGATAACTATCCTCAATAATTATCATTAGCCCTTAATTGAAATTTGGGGTGTTACACTCCCCCTGCCTCCCCTCGAACATAACCTGGGTGATCTGCCTTCCCAATCGCCATTGACAAGATGTCCATCCATCCACTTGAATTGAACAAACCTTGGCTACTATGATCTTCCAATTCATCCTGCAGCATAAAAGTTATCGTAAATGAAAATTAAGCACTCCCAATATGAGAAAAAAACTTTTTACTTATGCTTAACTACTTACAATTCTTGCGGCAATCTCAGCAATAGTCGGATTTATATACTTTCCTCCCTTAATCCTCCTTGCTTTCCATTTTTTGTGACGTGAAGGAGGTGGCAAGGCCTGAACGACAACGCTAGGATCTGATATGGCTACTTCCTTCAATATCTCCAACTCTTCTGCCAGCATCTTTCGCTAAAGCTTCCAATAACCACCACGAGAAGTGCAATGTTGATACTTATTAGCTGCTTGCCTCTCTACATTTGCTGCACTTAACGCCTATAAAAGGAAAACAATGAACACCAAATCAATAATGTCAACTATATTCAAATAAAACACTGATGACAGAAATCTTACCAAAAAGTTTGGATCTTCTCATGATACTATAAACAACCTCCAGTCCTCTGGAGACAAATACGTATACTCCTGACATGGATCCATACCCCTCAGGTCCCCTTGAATGTAATCTCATGTAAGCCTATTCTTGAAATATTTCCATTGTAGATGAACCTCCCTCATCCACTCCTTGTACATCTCCGCAATGTTAGGGACATTATAGGTTTACTACAAGGTAAAAACATAAGTTAATTATATTTGAAGCAATAGGAATAAAGATATATATGCAGATTTATCAAAACTTATATACCAAAAGTTGTTGCCAAATCAAGTCTGTCGTTTGTTGTGGAACCAACTTCCAATTATCATAGGTAATGCAAACTTTACTTTGAGCCAAAAAACCTAAGTAGCTAATGAAATGATCTTCCTCCGGACCAATTGGTTTCTTATTTTCATCAAAGTCAATATGCAACTTCTCCTGTTGATGGTGATGACGTGCTACTAATACAGGCATTTTTGTATGACCTCTAACTCTTCTTCTCATAGCAGGTTCAGGTCTCGCAGCAGGTTCAGGCCTATTATTTTCATTGTCCCTATCAATTTATGAGTCACTAGAATTGTCCATATTCCTGTAAGCACAAAAATCATTGTAAGATAGGTGAATAAATATAATATTACCCTCAGCACACATTACTATTTTCTAAGTTAAGCTCTTACTATTTTTTAAGTTAAGCTCTTACTCTATATTGTCTCCCATATTCCTTTATCATGATCATTTCTTATAGCATCTTCTTCATCATCTACCATTCTACTTCACTTGTTGTAGGTAGATTAATTGTGAAAGGTGGTGTGTTGTCAAGGTTGAATGTCGGATCACCATGTATCACTCGGAAGGGTACATTCACCTCAGGTAAACTAGACCGTAGAGCCTTACTAACAAAAGCGTACTGACAAGGCTATCATAAATGTTTTTCTCCACGTGCATCACATCAATACTGTGTCTCACTTCAAGACTACGCCAATATGGAAGATCAAAGAAAATTGATCTCTTCTTCCATATGTTCTTCTCACCCGCAGTCTTATGATTCTCACCAAATAAGACGTTGATACGTTTGACTCGATTATAAACTTCCTCTCCGGTTAATGCCTTTGGAGCCATTCCATACTCTAGCAAGCCGCTAAAATGCTTTCTTAACCTACGATATGAGTGAAACCTAGGAAGGAACCTCCTATGACCAAGGTAGACTATTTTTCTTCCATGTTTAAGTTGGTAGAAGTGAGTGTCTACTTCACAGATTGGACATGCTTTGTTCCCCTTCACACTGTACCCTGACAGGTTTCCATACGTAAGGAAGTCATTTATCGTGGTGAAAATCATTGCACGTAGCTTGAAGGACTCATTCTTATATGTATCAAACACATCTATGCCTTCCTCCCACAACTTCTTCAAGTCCTCAATCAAAGGCACCAGGTAGATATCGATATCGTTTTCTGGCTGTTTTGATCCAGAAATCATCATAGAAAGCATCACATACTTGTATTTTATACAAAGCCAGGGAGGCAAGTTGTATATTACAAGGAGTACCGGCCACGCACTGTGTGTGCTATTAAGAGTTCCACACGGATTGATGCCATCTATACAAAGCCTAAGCCGAAGGTTTCTCAGCTCACTTCAAAATTCAAGGAACATTTCATCTATTCTCTTCCACTATGGAGAGTCAGCCGGGTGCTGAAGATATTTTCCTTCAGATATTCTATCATCTGAATGTCATCTCAACTTCTTTGCTTTTTTTGCAGTACCAAATAAACGCTTAAAGCACGGTATTATTGGAAGATACCACAAAACCTTTAAATGTTGCCTTTTAGTTGTCCTATCGCCATAACCACCATCTTTCTTCACTTTGTATCCTGCAGTTTGATACTTAGGGCACTTACTCAAACCTTCATACTCATTTCTATACAGTACGCAGTCACTAGGGCAAGCATGTATCTTTTTATACTCCATACCCATCGTAGATAGGATTTTCTTGGCCTCATACATACGATTTGGAAGTACATTATCTTCTGGAAACATATCATACAATAGTTCAAGCAGTAATATGAAACTACTATTGATATACCCATAAGTTGCTTTTAAGTTAACCAAATATAGTATTCCTATCAGCCGTGTGTATTTACTCCCAGGGTACAACGTTGTCTTTGCATCACTCTGTATGCTCTCATATTCATGCGACTGCGCAAAGGATTATACCTCAACATCATGAATTATTTTCTCCATTCTATCTTCATCTATGATATCCACATCTTTCTTCTTGTGCGACGGACAATCAGTTACTTCCTCACCATGCCATATCCACCTTGTGCATCATAGATTTATTCCATCACAAAGTAGGTGATCTCTTATAACTTTAACATCATGTCTTCTCTCATTTAAACAATTGACACAAGGACAAAAATACTTCCTATTTTTTGCCAAAGCATTCCTTCTAGCATATTCAATAAACTCTTCAACCCCATTCTCATATTCTTCACTTGTTCTCAAAGAATTCATCCAACTATGACCCATTTTATTACCACCTACGTCATTCCCATTAATAACACTCAAGTTAAGAATAATTGTCAACACTGGGATTGCCTATTACTATTTTTAAAAAAAAAATTGGGCAGCATTTCCCCTTAAAAGTGAGACATCCCAAAATCAAAATAACAAACCGTCTCAGCTTAATTTAAATGAAATAAATTAATTCAGGCAATTCATATTCAGGACAATGTATCATTATGAGTTTTTTTACCAAGCAACCCATGCCAAGTTCAAAGCTTCCAACAAAACAATTTTCAAGCCTCCACAATTTTTAGATAAGTATAATTCATCCCATCACAAGAAATGAGCTCTCTTAGAATGCATGTACCCTAGAAAAAAATTGCCATCTTCATAGCTATTTTATGGCATAATTGATGTGAAAATTTCATACATGAAAACATGTATATTATCACATATGTAAAAGAGTTCTTTATTAGCACATAATAAGAATTTCTAATAAAATAGTAAATAATGTCATCCTTCATTTTCGGTAATGTCTTTATGGAAGGTTCCTTCGGCCATACAACAAAAAGAAGAAACCATCATAATCATAAGCCAGCCAACCAGTTTAACCGTCCCCATGTTGAAAAAAATAAGTATGCCATAATGACACTCCTTTTCCATAACAAGAAAATTAGAAGCAAATTATAAATATGCATATACAAGTTACTCTATTTTTCCAATTTCATAATCAGATTTAAATCAACAATTCTTTTCCATATCAAGACAATGTATCATAATCATATTTAAATTAACAATTATAAGCATTTGTGTCCAAAGTTGTGGGAGCGAGAGACAAACCTTTGGAGATGAAAATGGAGACCGGCCACTCACAGAAATGGAAACTACTCACCGTGCTACCAGCTGGGGAGACCGGTGCCACTTACGTATGGTGCTCTTGTTAAAGAAGAGAGAAGGAAAAATAGAAATATGATTATGAGAAAGAGGAAGGAAGGAAGACAGGGAGGGAAGCTTCTCGAGGAAAGGGAGCATGGGAAGAGTTGCAGAAGAGGAAGACAAACGGGAAAGGAAGCAAGGGAAAAGGGAAAGGGGAATACAACTGGGAACGAAGCTCACGTGGAAAATGAAGCATGGGGAAGGAACATAAAGCTGCTATGGTTCAGCTGATGGGACAAGCTTTCTGCGTCGTCAGTCTTTTTGGGGATGCCTGAAGCTAACTTTAGGCATCCCCAGTTTGCCTAAAGTGATCTTTAGGCATCCCCAGTTTGACTAGGGACACCTAAAGTGAGCCTTAATGCATTTAGGGAAACCTTTAGGCGTCCCTAAAGACATTGGGGACGCCTAAAGTGGGGAGAAATGTGTTTTTTATATAAAATCAACCAGCGCCAAGTTCTCCCCGCCAAATGTTATCTGGTTTAATTTAAAAAAATTTAAGCCTTTAGACATCCCCAGTTGGACTGAGGACACCTAAACATGGTTTTAGACATCCCCAGTCCAACTGGGGACACCTAAACATGGCTTTAGGCATCCCCAATGTGACTGGAGATGCCTGAACATTCATTATGGCGCATTCTAGAGGGAAATTTAAAGTTTTAGATGTTTTAGGCGTTCCTTTCTAAACAGGGGACGTCCTTTAGGGTAGTAATATATATTTTTTGTAGTAGTGAATAAGGGTTTCATAGCCTTCAAAATCAATTTAATCTGATGTCTATAAATAAAGTTATGATTTTTTAAAGTTAAGTCAAAAAATCTGAAAGAATTGCCAACTATTCTGAAAATGGGAAAAAATGTTGTGGCAAATACTGTAATTATATGATCAAATAACATCAGCCTATTTTGCTTTTCCTATGGGCTTGGGATGTCACTTATGGGCTGACTAGAGGAGGGAAATTTGGTTCAATTATAATGGAGGTTTATGGCACCAATTTCATGTAGATAAGCCCAAGAAAAAGGTGTCAAGAAGTCAAATTTTTGGAATAAGTTTAATTAAGGTAAAAATGAGATACTTTAAAAAGCTATTCCCTTTATCTTTCTTGCTCATTTTCGTGCTCACCAAGAAGAATAGAGAGAGAGAAAACTTTAGAAAGCTAGAAAGAAGAGGAGAGCTCAAGGGGGAAAGATCCAAGGTAAGCTTGATGTTCTTGGTGATTTGGCTTCTAACTTGTGTAATTCCTTCCCTAAACTCCTCTTCTTCATAAATCTACATGTTTAGCAAGAAAAACATCAAGGATTGGGGAGGGAGAGGATTCGGTTAGGTGAGAGGAAGAGTGGAATCAATAGGTAACCTTCACAATCTCCTTCTCTTCGATGTTGTTGTTGTTGTTGAAGTTGTTGGCTTAATTGTGGTTGTTTCTCTTGATTTTATAAAATTTGGGATGTGAAACCCTAAGGGGTTATGCTGCCCAAATTTCCTCAAATCATATTCAATTTGTGCTTAAATGGTTAATCAAGTGATTAAGAGAGAAATGGAAGAAGCTTTAAAGGTTAAATATCAAAATCACAACTTCTCCTTTATCTTAGAGAAGTTTCGGCCAGAGCTAGAATAGGAGGAAGGAGCTGGATTTTCAATAATATGATTATTCCATTGTGTTCAGGAGGGAAAATTAGGTGGGGTTGATGTTGAACACTTTTTCAGAAAAGCCCTAGAAAGTGAAATTACGAAAATACCCTTAAAACCCTAAACCAAAGTTTTGAAGGGCAAAACTGTCATTTGGCAGTGATTTTATGAAAACTGAGGTGAATAATGGATATGTATGCAAAAGTATGTAGGAATAGCCTGGGTCAAAATTTTCAGAAAAGTACGATCGGATCGGATAAGTCGGGGCTGCCATAGAGGCATTTTTATAATTTTGCAGTTTAGACTAATATAACCAACGAAAACACGTTGAATGAGTCTAAAATAGTACATAAATAGGTTTTAATCTAATTTTTGTACATTTAGAATTTTAAGAGTGGATTGATAGCCCGAGCCGTTGACATAAAATTCAAGGAACAATTTTCGGACAAAAGGGGTCTAAGGTAGTAACTCTATCCTTCATACATTATGCTAATGTTATATGTTTGTATATGCCATCTTTTGTAATTTGACTAATCAACATGGTTCTGCCGAGAAGGGGTAGTTAGTGCGGGAAGGGCACTTTTACCTGGTTGTTGAGTACTAATCCAACTGAGGTGTATGAAAAGTGGGGGATTGAGCTCCTAACGCTTGTATACATGTCGTGATATTGTTAATTAATTTGTGCATAACATGGAGTATGATATATTTAATTTCGTATTTTATATGAATAATTGTATGTTACTACTTAGATTCTTTTGAATCTCACCCTTTTTCAAATAAATAAATATTCCAGCAGAAGCTAGTGGCTCCAAGGGCAAAGCAGTAAATACAGGCAATTGAAGGGTGCAGTCTTGAGTTTGGAGTTGTTTGGTTAGACATAGTTTATTTTTGAGTATTTGGATAATTTGGAATAATTTGTATATATTATCAAACCCTATGGGGAAAACTGGTAGTATAATTAAGTACAAAAAAGGTGATTTAGACCGGCACATTTAAACCGGTTGTAGTAAATGAGGTTTAAAAGAAATGCGCGGTGGCATTTACGTAATTATAAAGAATTTGGGAGACCGGTTATTATGTTTAACCGGTCTAAAAAAATACAATTTAGACCGGTTGCTAGAGAACCGGTCTTAAATGAAGCTTTTTAAGACCGGTTCTCTAACAACCGGTCTTAAAAGGTGATTTTAAGACCAGTTGTTAGACAACCGGTCTTAAAAAGCTTGGTTTTAGACCGGTTAGTCTACTTAACCAGTCTTAAAAAGTTCCCCAAATATTTCCCCCCAACCCCTGCCGCGCGCCCTCTCCATTTCTGAAATTTTTCATCCCAATCATTTCTCTTCTCAGTGCTCAACTCCCCCCTTACCTGATCTAATCGGAACGATCGAATCCGGTAGGTCGCTGCTAATTGTTGTCGCTGTTGGGTCGCCGTCTTCGTTTGGTCCTGGTTTTCGAGCTCCGTCCGTCATTCACTGCTGCGACTGAAGGAGGTCTTCGTCTTCATCGCTTGTTTGAGGTATGCTTCCTCGATCTACATTTACCCCTCAAAAATACTTGCCACTGTTGTTTATTTTTATATTTTTTCAACTCTCCAGAAATATCACATATTATAATGGAATTTCAATTATGGCACTTCCTGTTTTAAATAAAATATCTCTTGTGCGTGACTCTGTGGTTAGATAGACTGAGCTTGGGTTTATAGTTTGTATTATAGTTTGTTAATTAACCGGGTTGTTCTGGGTACACATTAATGCACAGTAAAGAATTTTGTGATGTGGGGTATTCAATATGTGTGAATGGTGAATTACAAAGCGCATCATTTTTATAGAACACAGGATTTGTGATTTGGGTTTTAGCTTGTACTTATTGATTGATTTAAATATGAAGTTTGTGGGGTTATATGTTGTGATTGAGAGGAATCAAATAAAGACATTAAGATAGGACACGTAAGTAATAAGTTGTGACAGAGTAGCTGGATTGTAGTGGAAGCAAACCATTAAACATGTATGTGGTTCGGTTGGGTGGTGAAAAACGAAAAGTGGAAATAGTAATGAAGAAGGACAATTAAGGGGACTCATAAAAGCATGCACAAAAGGGATGAGTTATTACCAGCTGATGCAAATACAAATAATTGAGTTACATAGATTAAAAAATTGATTAAAACTTGTTAAAGGTCACTCAATATATACACACAAATAGAGAGGGAGAGATGAGTTATTACCAGCTGATGCAATAAGAAACAGAACCACCAAGCAAGCCAATTTGACCAAAGCTCTTCCCATTCCTCTCTGAGATTTTAAATCAAAGCTATCTTTGAACCAACGTCCAAATGTGCCTTTGATTATCAATATATACATGCATGGATATATATATATATGACCATGGTCCCAGGTCCGTTAATAGAAATCAATTGTATGCTACTAATAAATATCAGTTAACAAGATTTATAATTCATCTTAATATGTTGAAAACAAATGGAGTATCAAATAATATAATATAAAAAACGTTTATTATTGTAAATACATACAATAAATGTAAATTAATACATCGAATACTCGGCTACAAATGTTAGACATTTTTATATCTAGCTCTTTAATTATTTAGATATGCACATAAACAAGGTTTTGAACTTTTGAATTTTGATGATCGTGCACTAATTCCATTGATTTGCAATTAGTAATAATTAATTAATTACCTCATTGGTTCAACTCCATCCGTTTATTTTTATCTGTCATTTAAAGTGTTTTCAAATTAATAGATGGTTTTTTAATATTCTCTAATATAGTAAGCCTTTAACTTAGATCTTCATCTATGTTGAAATAGAGTCTATAGGAATGTAGTCATTTATTCATATTGCTTAGAAGCAATTAACTTGATTTTGTGAGGGTGTGGGTGTGACCATCCCGGATATTTATCCATATAGGGGCTGGAATATTATTCGTTAGAGTTCGAGAGGACCTTTGTACTGCCGATTAGCCAACTAAGAGGGATGGAAGGAGATTGCATTTTAAATTCTTCCATGATGATACCATCTCCATCTTCATTCAAAAATGAAGGCCCCGAGATCACTTCTGCTTTGCTTTAAAAATAAAAAATAAAAAATGAAGGCCCCGAGATCACTTCAGTCTCGGTAAGCAGCTGCCATTTTTCATGCATATCTGGGATCTCATTTTGAAGTAGGTCGATAACCTCGTAGGAGTCGCACCTAATCAACACTTCTCTGAACCCCCCATCCCAAACTCTTTTCATGCCCATAAGGCAACCCCAAATTTCAGCACTCAGAGCATCACCAGTACTGAGCCTCAACATAAATCCCTCCACTTATAGTTCTTTTTGCTATGTTTAACTAGTTACCTTCTATTGGTTTCCAACGGTATTGCTTGGATATTATTAGTCGAAGGACCAAAGTCACCCTAAAAAATATATCCAGGGACAAACAATATAATAATGGATCTAGCGTATGCAGGCGTTAGACATTAAAAGAATATATATCCAAGTCACTTTCTCTGACGAACGCGCATTCTTTGCTTCCTCTTTCCACCTCCATTTATCATTCCCTCACTCCTTCTCCATTCCACTTTCCCTCATTCCATTTTTTCCTCACACGCTACTCTAAATCACGATATTCTTTGTTTACTTCTAGTTACACTATGTACTTGGGTGTAATGATTGCATGCTCTCATCATTCTCCTACCTTTTCCAGGGAAAAAGTACAAACAAAAAAAAGGTGTTAGAATATATGGATCGTAGTTGGATACAAGCTAAACGGACGAGTGTTGAATATGATGTTGGGGTCAAGGGTTTTTTAGACTTTGCAAAAAGAAATGCCGATGATGATAGTGGGATGTTTTATTGCCCTTGTGTAAAATGTTTGAATGAGAAGCGATTAAGTGCTGCAGATATATATACACATTTAATTTGTGAAGGGTTTTGTAAGACGTATGTAGTATGGGTATGGCATGGTGAACAATTAGAAATGCCAAGTGCATCTCAACAGGGGGAAGTGACTTGTGATGATAATGACACGGATATGGATGATCGGATAGAGGACATTATTCGTGATGTAGGAGAAGAGGCTTTTGAACAATCACATGCATATGGTAATATGTGCAGTGATGCTGAGAAGCCGTTGTACCCGGGGTGTAAAAAATACCAATTGCTGAATACTGTATTGAAATTGGTAAGCTTGAAAGCACGGCATGGATGGAGCGACAAGAGTTTTTCAGAAACGCTTGAGGCCTTTAAAGATATGCTTCCTGATGATAATGTGTTGCCTTGTCGATACTATGATGCTAAGAAAATACTGTGTCCACTAGTGATGAAGTATAAAAAGATCCATACTTGCCCTAATGATTGCATATTGTATAGAAAGGATCATGAAGAGAAGGAGCAATGTCCGATATGTGAAACTCCGAGGTATAAATCAAATAAGGGCCCTGCAAAAGTGTTGTGGTATCTTCCAATCATTCCAAGGTTCAAGCGCCTGTTTGCTAATGAAATTGATGCCAAAAATTTGAGATGGCACGCAGATGAGCGGATTTCTGATGGAAAGCTTCGGCATCCAGCTGATTCTTCTCAATGGCAGAAAATCGATCAATTATTTCCTAGCTTCGGTGAAGAACCTAGGAATCTCAGGCTTGGGCTTAGCACAGATGGTATGAATCCTTATGGTAGCCTAAGCAGTACATAATGTTGTCTATGTTGATTTCAGGACCAAAGCAACCCGGAAATGACATAGATGTTTACCTACAACCCTTGATCGAAGACTTGAAAGAGTTGTGGGATAAAGGTGTCGATGTTTTTTATGCGAACAAGAAGGAAACTTTTAATATGCGAGCAATGATCTTTTGTACTATAAATGACTTCCCTGCATATGGGAACTTGTCAGGATATAGCGTTAAAGGCCACAAAGCTTGTCCGATATGTGAAGAAGGCACATGCTACCATCAACTTCAACATGGAAGAAAGACGGTTTACCTTGGCCATAGGCGATTTCTAAGACGAAACCACCCTTATCGTAGATTAAAAAAAGCTTTTTTCGGTGGCCAAGAGTTTGAAGATGCTCCAGAGGCATTGACTGGGGAGAAAATTTATGAAAAGGTGAAAAATATCAATACTATGTTTGGTAAGTCATCAAAGAGTAGAAATGAGAAAAATATATGGAAAAAAAGGTCCGTCTTCTTCGATCTTCCATATTGGCGCAATCTTGACGTCAGACACTGTATTGATTTCATGCATGTGGAGAAGAACGTATGTGATAGTATTGTTGGGACATTGCTCAACATACAGGGAAGTTCTAAGGATGGCGTGAAGGCAAGATTAGACTTGCAAGAAATGGGAATACGAGAAGATTTACATCCAAGGCCATACGGTAATAGAACTTTTTGTCCTCCAGCTGCTCATACTTTGTCTAAGGTTGAGAAAAGAAGCTTTTGTGAGTGTTTACATGGCGCTAAAGTTCTCTCAGGGTATTGTTCAAATTTTAAAAAGCTTGTATCGATGAAAGACTTGAAGTTAATAGGGCTAAAGTCTCATGATTGTCATGTCTTAATGCAACAACTACTCCCAGTAGCTATTCGAGGCATTGCCGAATATGATCTTCAACACATATTGACTAGACTTTGTTTCTTCTTCAATGCCATTTGTTGTAAAGTCATTGACACGGAAAGATTGGAGGAATTGGAAAATGAAGGATACATTATCTTATGCCAGCTTGAGAAGCTTTTTCTTCCGTCCTTTTTTGATATCATGGTACACTTGGTTGTTCATCTAGTGAGGGAGATAAAGTTGTGTGGCCCTATCTATTTCCGGTGGATGTACCCGATCGAAAGAACTATGAAAATACTAAAAGGGTATGTGAAGAACCCCAATCGGCCTGAAGCATCTATTGTTCAAAAATATGTTTTTGAAGAAGCTATGGAATTTTGTCAACAGTATTTGTCAAATATACGACATATTGGCCTTCCTAAGCGTCATGATCAAGAAGGAGGTAGACGCGGGGCAACAGTAAAGAGCATAGATGCTGATGAATTGCAACAAGTCCACCTGTACATCTTGAACAATGTTGATGAAGTTCAATATTACATGAATGCCCATAAAGAAATTGTACGGAAACAAAATAGTCGAATGAGCGAACAAAGGTTAATCAGGGAGCATAACAGAACTTTCGCACATTGGTTCAAACAAAAGGTTGACGGAGAAGAATGTGTTTCTGATACAATAAATTGGTTAGCACGTGGTCCTGAAGTTGATGTCATAAGTTGGACTTCATTTGTGATCAATGGTTATACCTTTTACACGAAGTCTCTAGATGATAAGAGCACCGTCCAGAACAGTGGTGTTGTATTAGTGGCTGAATCTATGCACTTCTCTAGTTCGAAAGATAAGAACCCTACGTTGGCTGCCATACCTTATTATGGGGTGATTGAAGAGATTTGGGTGGTTGACTATGTTAAAATTAGATTTCCCATTTTCAAATGCAAGTGGGTTGATGTCAATAATGGTGTGAAGATCGATAGGTTAGGATTTACATTAGTAGATCTGAATAGTAGAAGTTTTAGAGATGAACCTTTCATTATGGCAGATCAAGCGCAACAAGTGTTCTATATCACTGATCAGGCAAATAAAATGTGGTCTGTAGCTCTCTAAGGAAAAAGGGTCGTTGATATTGACAAGAAAAGTCACTCAAATTATGATCTTCTTGAGACTCCTTCTTTTTCCAGGGGTCCACCAGAACTGAACGAAGAAGATGAAGCAGATAATGCGCACGGCACAAGAAATGATCATCACGAGGGAATATGGGAGGATATCTCTTTATGATACTACTTTGACCTTAACTAACTAAAGTAATTATGATTATGATTATTATCTGAAGAATATGTTTAGTTATTTTATCGATATAGTCTTCACATGTCATAGCTTAGGATTTATCTTTCTTTATTGTCGTTACAGGCAAATGACGGATCCCCAGCGTCCTAGTGTAGAGGATCAACCACCTCCTCCACCTCTGAGTCAGCCACCTAGTGCTCAGTAGAGTCAGCCAGCTAGTGTTAACCAGGGCGAGCCTAGCAATGCTCCGAGCCAGGGTCGTAGTGAGCGCAGTAGCCAGTCTGTACGGAGGAGTAGACGTGCCACACGGTTGACAGATGTTTCCCTCAGTCGGAGTGCAGGCCAAAAGATACCGATTGAGTTTGATAGACATTGGAAACCAATCGGGCCTAATGCACAACGATATAGGAGTTTCGTCGGCCTCCTTGCACGTAACAAGCCGAGCATCTTGATAGAGGAGTGGAGAAATGTCGATCCAAAGGTGAAGCAGCATATTTGGGATACTATTCAGGTATACAATTCTCTTCTGTATGTAATTAATTATTATCAATTGTCACTTCATTTGTCACTTACTCCTTCAATGCATGCATTTCAGCTCACCTACGACGTTCCTCAGAGTGAGATCTTGTACAACAAGACGATGACGTATTGTTATGAGCGCTGGAGCAAGTTTAAGACAAGTCTGACCAACAATTACATTCATATTGAGGTGCAAGATGGTCAGCCTCGTCCTAATCCGTGTAGCACGTATACATTTCTTGATCAAGCGACTTGGCAAGAATTTGTTAGGCTTTGGACTACTCCTGAATCTTTGGTTAGTTGACTTATTTTTTATTTTATTTACTTAGCAATTATCTTAATTGATTATAACACTTTCCTTTTGTATCATTTCTTATTCGCAGGCAAAAAGGCAAAAAGCACAAGAGAGTGGTAGAAAGAATGATTGCCCTCATACAATGTCTCGTGGGGGTTATGCAAAGGCTGAAAGAGACTTGTTAGCGGCCAAACGGAAGAGATTGGAAGAAGCATCTCAATCCGATCCTTCTGTTCTTCTTTCTCCGCCATCTCCGATTCGTCGAGAAGAAAAATGGCAATTTGCCCACCAAGAGAGGAGTGGGACTTATACGAGTGAACAATCTCGTATAGTTGGTGAAAGAATTGTAAGTATATATCGTTATTGTAATTAATTACATAAGAAACGTACATTATTACTTATGTTTGTTATTTTGTATTATGTTACAGGATGAACTTAAAAAACAACAAGCTGAGGGCTCTTTTAAGTCGAAGGGCAGGAATGACATCCTCACAGTTGCTACTGGCAAACACGAGCATCCAGGCCGTGTCAGGGGAGTTGGAGGAGGGGTAGGGATACGGGATTACTTTGGAGCCCCCGTACACCATTCCTCAAACATCGTGACTAGGGAGGAATTGGAGACTATGTTGGCCATTGCAAGAGCAGAAGCAAAGGCCGATGCTGAAGCATCTTTTGATGCACTATTAGAGACCCGGTTGAGCAAGATGAAAGAGGAAATGATAGTGTTTATGAGCTCAAGACAAGATACCAGTGCTCCCCAGCCACAATCGATTGATCCTAATAAGCAGAGCACTAAAGGTAGTTGTTGCAACATCGGGCAGTCATCAGAGGGTCCTAACCCGTAAATTACTGGGCTTTGTGATCTTTTTGTCGAGGATCCTCTGAGACGGTTAGTTGCACGGGGTAGTGTGCATAACCTGGGATCAACTGTCCACCACCGATAAATGGAAGGTGATCAAGTCCGGGTGTCAGTTGACGAGGTGATTATTGCGGATGCACCTGTCCCTATCCCTTCTGATGAATTCAAGGTCGTTAGCGATGTCTTAGGCACATTCATCTTGTGGCCAACAAACCTTGTTTCTAGTCGAGCCGAGGATAGTCCGATCAAAGCCCCACCACCAAGTCCGATCAAAGCCCCACCAAGTCCAGCTCCCTTCACTCAGCAAGAAGTTTCACAGCCTCCATTGAATATCATGCAGCAAGTGATTCTGATGGCATATGATACATCCTTCAAAACAAGAGAGTGGCCTACGGATTCAGTTGTTGGAAAGTCAGGAGTGACATGCTATCTTGAGAGGGATGATTTGATGTCCCTGGTAGCTCCTGGACAAAATCTTACGATTGGGATTGTCCAACTGTTCTTAATGTAAGTAGCTTCTGCAATTCAAAGTAAATATTTTAAAAGTTTCACCGTTTACCTTTTATTTATGTGCTTGCGTTATTGTAGGTACATGCATCGTAGGTTGGTCTCCTCTGGCAAAAGCGAAAAATTTGGATTCTTATGCCCCCATCACATCCAAGAGAAAGGGACCACTGCTGCTACTAGACATCGATACTTGTCAGAGAGGCTTAGTGAAACTGGAACTGAGTGTTTCTTGGCTCCATATGTGCATAGGTAAGAAACAAATTGATAGTTTATAATTTATATAATGTTTTATGTTTGCTTATTAATATTCTTCTGTTTTTTTTAGTGATCATTGGCAGTTGCTTCTTCTATGCAAGAGTAGTTACACTGTCATCCTCTTATGTTCCCTCCACTTCAAACCAGGGAATGATTTGAAAAAGACCATTAATTCGTTAGTTTTCTTGCATTCTTACCTTTTGTATGCAAAGTTTATGGAATTTGTGTAAAACCAATAACCTTTGTCATTGTGATGATCATAGGGCTATGCGGACATTCCTACACAGTGCTTGTGGTAAGCATGTTCGTGACTTAAAGGACCCTACATGGATCATGCCAAAGGTTAGTACATATGGATTTGTTTAAAGAATGTAATAAGACATGCCTTTATATTTGTTTTAATGATATCATGTTTTTTCTCAGAGCCGTCGGCAACCAAAGGGGTCCAACTTATGTGGTTTTTATGTTTTGAGACACATTTACAATATTATCACTCTAGGCACGACTGATTTTACTCAAGAGGTAAATTTATATTTCTGAACTTTTGTTTTAATTACTTTATTGTTTTTAAGTTACTAAGTCAATGTTTCGTCTGGTTTTGGTGTTACAGATGTTTGATCTTGCTGATCCCTTTCCTGAAGAAGATATTGATTTCATTCGCACATGTTGTGCTAAATTCATCCATGAGCTATTACAAAAATAGTGAGTTTTTGAATCCAAAGTTCATTGTACATTATTGTAAAAATGTACCCTATATTCATTTTCTCTCAAGCTTGCAGGTTACTAGGTGAATTTTGGGAGGCTAAGGGATGGAGTAATGTGGAGGTTCAGCCAACTATTCCAAGGGTGGCAGAGATTAACGAGCAACATACATGGAAACCACCAGAAGGTAATAGCATTAAAATTAATTCAGATTGTGCCTTTGTGGATATGGAGAATAGAGCTGCCATTGCCTTTGTGGTAAGGGACTCTAATGGTTGGTTATTAGGCAGAAGAGCACGAATTGTACTAAATCAGCTAGAAAAGGATGCGAGGAGCATGACAAGAGAGCTGGACTGATTCGCATTTTGGGATATAATATTGCAGTTGTAGCGTTATGTTAAAGTACAGTAGTTTAATAGTAATGTTGTAATTTATTATGATAACGCTGGTCTGATGTTGTTCTAGTTATGGTATGAATGAATCAGGTTTTGTTTTACTGTTGTCATTTGGTCATCCTTACTGTCTAATTGCAAATGAATCATCAATATATGACTGTACTGCCTGGTGATTGTTATGTATTGCTGTTTAAAATTGGAGCATTCTGTGCGTGTACATATAATAAAAAGGACGTTTTTAAAAAAAATGAAGCTTTAAGACCGGTTGTAGTCACAACCGGTCTTAAAAAGTACTTTAAGACCGGTTGTGGGAACAACCGGTCTTAAAAAGTACTTTAAGACCGGTTGTGGGAACAACCGGTCTTAAATATGAGACATTTAAGACCGGTTGCTCCCACAGCTGGTCTTAAATGTCTCATATTTAAGACCGGTTGCTCCCACAACCGGTCTTAAATGTCTCATCTTTAAGACCGGTTGTGGGAGCAACCGGTCTTAAATGTCTCATATTTAAGACCGGTTGTTCCCACAACCGGTCTTAAATGTGGAGTTTTAGACCGGTTGTGGGTACAACCGGTCTTAAAAGTTTGACTTTTAAGACCGGTTCTAACAACCGGTCTAAAAAATAACAGACTTTTTAGACCGGCTGTATCAAGACCTAATACAGAACCGGTCTTAAAAGTCATTTTTCTACTGGTGACATGTCGTGATATTGTTAATTAATTTGTGCATAACATGGAGTATGATATATTTAATTTCGTATTTTATATGAATAATTGTATGTTACTACTTAGATTCTTTTGAATCTCACCCTTTTTCAAATAAATAAATATTCCAGCAGAAGCTAGTGGCTCCAAGGGCAAAGCAGTAAATACAGGCAATTGAAGGGTGCAGTCTTGAGTTTGGAGTTGTTTGGTTAGACATAGTTTATTTTTTAGTATTTGGATAATTTGGAATAATTTGTATATATTATCAAACCCTATGGGGAAAACTGGTAGTATAATTAAGTACATTGTAGCAATCTATCAGTATATTTATGTTATTCCTGTGTTACTCACCAAAATGCACACAAGACTCTAAAAAAACTATGAAAATAAAATAAGGATTTGACACAGGTACCAATTTTTTCAGCCATCTCTCTGTTCGTTCTGGATAATCTTCTTTTAAACGCTTTTTGTCTCTACTCCTAGAGCTTGTAACGTTCCACAATTTTTAGCATCAAAAAAGAAAGTTCCACAACTTTTAAATCAATAAACGACCAACAACTATATATGTTCCCTTTTGTCAAAAAAAAAAAAATCAATGCAATTTTTACTACTGATGGTTGAACTCAAGTAACTAAATTCGAGCGGTGTGCATTAGATAAATCTTATCATAAACCCTGCAATTTGCAAAAACATAGGAATATTGACATTGATTGCCAAAAAAAAAAAAATCAACGTTCATATGATACCTTTTTATCTTTTTACAAATTTTTGATTTATTTAATTCTGAACTAAGTTTATCAATGTTTAGGATTTACTGCCTGTTTTGATTAAAAAAAAAACTTATGACTCCAAAATTATGGTTTTACAAAAATTTACTCAAATACCTTATAAAAGCTCATAATCACGTTTTGGTCCAAAACCACGGTTTTGAGCTCCAAAACCACTGTTTTATATAGGAGTGTCTAAAGTGTTTCGGTCCCGTTGTCCTGTTCCAGTCTCGGACATTTTGATCTCGGGAATTTTCGGTCCCGACCGGAACCGAGATCAGGATCACGGAACCAGGACCGGTCACACACCTTGTGATCCTAGTCCCAGTCCCAGTTTTTTTATTTTTAAAAAAAAAATTTTCTTAAAAACTAAGTTATTATTTTATTTTTGTATTTTTTATCCCATAATTTAAGTTATCATTTGATAAAATGTGTATCACATATTTAGTTGGAGTTAAACTGTATATATCGTGATACTAATTCTACTATATAATTTATAAACATAATAACAAAAATTATGAAGGTGATAATAATAATAATAATAATAATAATAATAATAATAATAAAAAATGTTATTCTTCAATTCTAGATCAATTTGTGTGATTATTATGGCCTCATTAGGTGTTAAATAATTATTTTAAACATTAGATTATAGAAAATTTAACTAATATAATAATATATATTAAATTTAATTTTTTTTTAAAAAAAAAATCGGGATTTCCCGATTTGATCCTGGTCCCGCCCGAGATTACCAGGACCGGGACCAAACCTATCGGGATGCAATTTGCATCTCGGCCAAAAACCAAGACCGGGACCGTGAGTGGGGGATTCCATCCCGATCCCGAATTTGAACACCTCTAATTTTAAAAATGCTGAATTTTTCTCCTTTTTAAGTTGGTGGGCCCCATAATTATGCAACAATTTCACCCCTCCTGTCATGCCTTTTTGCTCTCTCTCCTCTCTCATCTTTCTTCACTGTCGTCTGTCTTGATGAAAGGTTGCCAAGTATGGGACATGCGTTGGGTTTGTTTCATTTTCTTTGCTTTTTCTTTTTAAAATTTCATCATATTTAATATTTTGTAAGTTATTACTATAAATATAAACAAATAAATTTAAACTCCTAAAATTTCATAACTACAATAATAAATAAAAAAATAAATTATAATTTACCAAATATTAGATTTTTTCAGTTTTTTTTAAATTGATAATTGAAAATTAATTTCAATTTTCATTTTAATTTCATTGAAATTAAAACTATTATAGTTTCAAGAATCGGCTTAATGATATTTGAACCGTTAAATTTTATTATGCAGTATCTAAGAAACACCAATTTGGATACTCTTAGTGTTTGTGTTTGCAACTTAACTTTGATAATATTTATGTCTTAAATTAAGAATTTTGATTATTTTAATTTTATTTTTTTGCAAAAATGTGCTAAAATTATTTTTTTGTTAAACAGTCTCAAAGCCCACAGGCCGGCATGAGCCCATGAGTTCAAGGGCTGGCTTTATAAAGGTGGCATTTTATGGAAGTTAGGCCTACACTAGTGTAAAAATTACTTTTAAGATCGGTTAAAAACGACATTTTAGATCCGTTTTGGATTCGGTCTTAATACAGTCGGTCTTAAAAGTCTGCTATTTTTTAAACCGGTTAACGAAACCGATCTTAAAAATCACTTTTTTAGACCGGTTGCTTGAAGACCAAGTCTAAAAAGTCCATACTTGTTAGATCGATTGTTTAAAAACCAGTCTAAAAACTTTTTTTCAAGATTTTTAAGACCAGTTGTTAAAATAACCTGTCTTAAAAGTCTTGCTTTTAAGACCGGTTGTTAAAACAACCGGTTTTAAAAGTGATATTTAAAAAAAAAAAAATAGGGCATTTTTTTTGTAATCAAACGTACAGATGAATAGAAAAGATTACAGTGAAAAATCGATTGCGGATAGTTCCAAGTAAATTACCGCCATCAGATTTCACAAAAACACCTTCCCTGTGAATCCCGCTGCTAAAATTTCTGAAAACCTGAATTCCTGTATCATTCAATAAGAACATCAAACAACGTAGAAAGATAATAAACAGCTCTTGCAACAAAATTCAGGGACACCCATAAGCTTAACTTTGTATTCATATTCAGTTTCTTAGTTGAAACTATGAAACTATTTTGGCACAACCATAAGGAAGAAGAAAACGAGAGACGAAATTAAAAAAGGCAAACAGAGGAATTATTTTAAGCGGGGCGCTTCGCTCTGTACCTTCTTCTTCCTCTTTCATCTATCGCCACCTTGCAGTAGATACTCAAAAATTAGTTTACAAATTAATCAAGCTTTTAAAAGAAAAGTTTATTCAAACCTCATAACACCAGTTGCATCTTCTTCACTCATCTCTGGGTCAAAGCAAAGGAGCAAGCAGCTCATGGCAGCAAAGAAGTGAGGCTGCCAAGGTAGGTTGCGATGAAGGATGGATGTCATGGGGAAAGAGAAAATTTGCGACGAAGGAGATCAGAGCAAGCAAGGTTGTGGCGGCGACAAACTCATTCAGTGCAAGGGTGAAAGCACCGCAGCAACAAACATGAGAATGAGATCGAGCGAAGATGACCAAGCTTACAGAGTAATCACACCAAGAAAAGAGGTTTCAGATTTAAAGAGAAAAATTTAGGCGAGACAAAGAGGAGATTCAAAAATTTAGGGTCGATTTTTTAAACCAAGTATATATAAAACCGGTCTTAAAAGAGTGGGAAAATATAATTTTTAAATTTTTCATATTTAAGACCGGTTTTTATTAAAACCGGTCTTAAATCTTTGATATTTAAAACCTGTTATTATGAATAACCGGTCTTAAAAGTTTAAAATTTTTAATTTTTTAAATATTTTGATATTTTTAAACCGATTTTACCTAAACTTTGGATACACCTTAACCCTAATTTAAATGCAAAATCACACACACACACACATTTCACTTTACAAAAAAATAGAAATATAAATTTTAATATATTATTAAACATTTGAATTTAGTTTTCTTATTATATTTTATGTAAATATTCTACCTAAATTTTTATTATTAATATCTTTTTTATTCATTTTATTATATATATATATATATTATAAAATTTGTATTTTTATTTATATATAATATATTATTAAAAATTCATATATATTATATTATAATTTCAATTTCAATAATAAATATGAAAAAATAATTTTTATTTATTGTCGGAAAAAAAAATAATTTTTATTTATTTATTTAATATTTATATTATAATTTTATAATAATTTAAAATTTAAATTATTTAAAAAATTTATAATTATGAAAAAAAAAATCTAATTATTGAAAAAGTTAAATATTAGTGACGGAAATTAGGGACAAATTAGCGACAGAACAAAATATTTTTGACAGAAATTAGTGATGAATTAGGGACGGAAATTAGTGAACAAATTTTTCCGTCACTAATTTTCATCGCTAATCTTTTTATGACAGAATTAGTGATAGAACTTAACAACGGAATATTATTCCGTCTCTAATCCGTCACTAATTTAGTAACAGAAAAATTCCGTTACTAAAGTCCGTCGCTAATGTTAGTGATGGAATTAGTGACAATTCCATCACTAATTCCATTACTAATTCTCTGTTTTTTTTTTTTTTTGTAGTGTCAAATCTCATATCATTTGAACCCATGAACATGTGGGCAAGGATCCTATTCCTTTTAACCAACCAGCATGACACTCGAACATTGATAGAACAGTAAAATTTCTCCCCTAGAGTTCCTGCAAGTTTATTTGTTCTTCTTTAGAATATCTACATAAGAGAAACATAGTATTACATTTTATTCTACAAGTTCAGTGTCACACACCAAATATGAAAAAATGCTGTGAATAAAACGTAACAGTGATTGAGAAGTGTAATTAAATCTGACTCCCATATAATTGCAACGAGAACAAGATGCGGCACTCCCAAATTCCTAATTTTATTTTCCCTTTGGAATTGAGTTTTTTATTGATAAATAAATTCCTTGTACTCTCATTTGGTTTGGAGTTTCTCCATTTGTTTTTTTTTTTTTTTAAAATGATAGTATAATGTTTAGTGCTAAAATATTTTTTTCCAGAATCACCATGAATACAATCTTTAAATTTTATTTCAATTTACTTGTCATGACCCATACCTTATATGTCAGATGGCAAATAAGCACCATCATATATATAATTGTCCAAACATGGTTATAAAAACTAGATCGGACCAACCAATTCATCCAAAACACCAAAGCTGGGCAAATGCCACAAATACCAAGAGCTTCATAAAGGTATAATATAAAAGAAATAAAATTAGTATACCTCCATGGGGGATCACTTTCACAAAAGCGGGATAGGCGTCAATGTGAATCCACTGTTCATTTCAACACTGTAAAGAGACTCAAGACAATGCAATACATAGAGACATAATCGATTGTACAATACCTTTAAATTCAATTATGCTAGAAATGTTCATGTTGGTTTGCGTATTGGGCTTTACTCTAAGTCCTAGAAGATACTCCCTCCTATTCTTTTTATAAGAGCTTGAAGTTTGAATAGTCTTAGTCCTTTTTATAAAAATCTCATTTGAGGTTGTTTAAATTTAATGTGTTTTTACCATTTTTGCTCCTAATTAATTCTATTTTCTTTCCTCATTTTTTTCATATTACATTCTCTCCCATACTTTCTGTCATTGCTACACTATTTCTATCTCATACTTGACCCTCTTAAGTCAGGGCATGCTTGAAAAAATAGTTCATTTTCTATACATTTATTACTTTAACCAATTTTAATTTTTTTCTTAGAGTAATAGTTTAACATAAAAAATCATATATGGCTCAATGAATAAAAATAACATAAGAAAATATTTCTTTTTGTTTTTAAAAATGGAATCAAGATTGAGTAAAAATAACCCAACTACTTTCACCCATTGCATATCATAATATATTCTATGGCGTAAAAGACAGTTATTGGTCAAGCTTACATTACCATCCATGCTCCATATACCAAATACCCATCCAAATTCAGTGACAACCATGGTGTCGACAAGTATCATAAAACAAAAACGTTTTGATGCTTAGCATTGGTCTTAAAGATCATGTTGATGGTGCTACGGAGAAAGCAAATGAGAGGAAAATATCAAGGTGAGTACATATATAAACCAAAAGGTGAGGCTATCATTCACAAATGGATAAAAGAGAAGGAGAGTAATAAGAATCAAACACAAATAAAGTAGATCAATCAAAATTATATTTGATTCTACCCTCTAGCCCTTGATACTTAAGCTTGCATATGTAATGATCATCATAAGAGTATAGGCTTTCCTTGGGTTTTTCCCCCCTTAAAGATAAGAAAAGGAAATTAAAATAGAAGAGAGAAGGAAAATGAAAAAGAAGAAGAAGAATCAATCCTCATCATATTAGATTCCTCCCTCTAGCAATTGGTGTTGAAGCATCACATATGTGATAACAACTATAAGAGTATAGGCTTTTCTTGAGGTTATGTGAAAAAACAAGATAAAAAAGATGAATAATAGATTTCATTCTCTTTAAGCACTTCTAACCCTTCATTGCCTATTTTCTCTCCTTATTTTCTTTTGCCTTTGCTCTCCCCAATTTTTTTTTTTTTTTTTTTTTGGTTTCAAATCTTACCCCACTATTTATAGTCTCAAGGTAGGGTTTTCCTCATAAATGCATTTTTTTGAATTTTTGTTTTTGAATTTTTTATTATTTTTCCCACAAGTAATTTCCTAATTTAAACCTATCAACATAAATGAAAGATATTTTTGTAAATTTTAAATTTTATTATTTTATTATTTTGTTATATTTTCTCTATAAACAATTTCCTAATTTAAACCTATCAACATGAATAAGAGATTTTTTTTAATTTCTATTTTTTTCCTCCTCCACAATGACATCACAATAAATTTCCTAATCCGAATATCAAATAACATCAATGAAATGAATTATTGTGAAATTTGTTGCCATATACTTCAAACCTTAATTTCAAGACAATCACAATTAATGATAGTCGTTTTTCAAATTTCAATTATAATCCAATCATCATCAATATCATTTTCTTATGAATTTATATGTATAAGCATCAAGCAGGATTTTTTCCCTTTTTTTTTTGTGTGTGGAGCTGGGACAAAATAGGATGTTTACGGTAATTATCTCTTTCCCATCACACCAAGTATAGGAACAACTATTTAACTTTTGAAAGGTTTTTTATTGAAACAAGACAACATAGATACGTTAAAAGAACTCACTTTATGAGAAAAGTAAAATTTCACCCGCGGAATTCGTGCAAACTTATTTGTTCTTCTTTAGAATATCTAAAGATTATATATTTGGTCCCTTATATTTGTATTAGGGTTCATTTTAATCCTTTATATTTAAAAACTGTATTTTTAATCCTTCAAACTGAACACCGTTAGTCTCACTGAATGGAAATTACTGACTCATCAAATTTAAGTGATAACTGTGCAATTAAACATTCTCATGTACTTGCATTTTAATCATTTTAATTTTCAATTTATTTATATTTAAAAATAAAAATAAATAAGAAAAACACGTGTCTTATCTCCATCTTCGACAACCCACCAGCACCTCCAAACACCTGCAAGGCTGTAACATAACCACATACTTCCGTTTCTTTTACCCACAACATCTGGATCTTTCATCTACCTACAAGATTAAAAAGCATTGCTGGTTTCTTTATGAACTCCATCTCCGAGGTGGAAGACTCATTCTGTCCGATTTCGAGAATCTTGATTTTCCCAGAAAACCACATCAGATGAAAATGCACGATTTCTGCTTCATGATTCCGTATGGGATGCTATTGGTGGGTGGAGGATTCTTCGGATATTTTAGGAAGGGAAGCATTGCTTCTATTGGTAGAGACGTAGGCTCTGGTTTATTGCTTATCATTGTGGGCTATCTCAATCTCAAAGCCTTTGAAAAGAGAAAAAACTTGTACTTTGCTTTGATTCTTGAGATAGGTATGGTTGTTTTTTTTTTTTTTTGAGAAATAGTTACTTTGATTCTAGTTCAGTGATTGGCTTGTTTTTGGTTCTTAATTCTGTCTCTGGATGAAGTTCTCTTCGTCCGTACGATTAGGCTCAATTTTACCCTGCTTTGTGTTTCAGCTAAATGCCATGAGGGTTCAAAAGCTTCTAGCCTCGAGGAGGATTTAAATTAATCTGGTGGTATATTGTTAGTTAGTAAAGAGACTTGTTAAGTGCTTGAATAAATAATAGAGATTGGGCCGTTGAAATAATGATGTTTTGTTAATGCTTGTGGAGGGCTTCCTAAGATTTATTTGCTCTTCTCTGCAGAAGCCTTTGATCCCAAACGAATTCTTAATTGCATTTTACTGGAATAAAGAATACAATTGTTGTCTCCTATTTTGCAAAATGATTATAACATAATTTGGGTAATCTAAACAGAAAGTTTAGTATAATTAATAATCAAAATGAGAATCCATGAATTACTTGATGAACACTTGCTTCTCAAATAATGAAAAGAGAAGAGGGAAACATTAAAAGAAATTGTCATAAAGGACACCAGTGGAAAAAAGAATTTTTAGACTGGTTGTGAATTAGGTCTTGTTACAGCAGGTCTTAAAACTCTGTTATTTTTTAGATCAGTTGTTACAACCCGTCTTAAAAGTCATACTTTTAAGACCAGTTGTTCTTAAAACCGGTCTTAAAGGTGACCTTTAAGACCTGTTCCGCCCACAACCAGTCTTAAAGGTTAGACCTTTTAAGACCGGTTGTGCCTACAACCGATCTTAAAAATTCACCTTTAAGACCGGTTGTAACACAACCAGTCTTAAATGTTTGACATTTAAGACCGGTTGTGTGTCACAACCGGTCTTAAAGGTGGTTTTTTAAGACCGGTTGTAGGGCACAACCGGTCTTAAAATACTTTTAAGACCGGTTGTGAATACAACCGGTCTTAAAGCTTCTATTTTTTTTAAAAAAATGTCTCTTTT
Organism: Inga oerstediana; assembly: GCA_963210345.1. Lineage (NCBI taxonomy): Eukaryota > Viridiplantae > Streptophyta > Magnoliopsida > Fabales > Fabaceae > Inga > Inga oerstediana. Next base: position 28,218,147 of record OY723408.1, read on the forward strand.
ATATATAAACGCAGTGGATGCTCCAATTTTAACAGCAGTACAGAACAATCACATATTTCAATTTCAATATTCAAAAGCAGCAGTCTATAGCAGCAACAAATTTTCATACAAGCTAGTCACATATTAATGATTCATTTGCAGCTCTTTAATTACAGTACAAAATGGAAAATATGGCAGCAAGTAATGCAAACTTCATTGGCTTAATTTCAGCGCAAATGCACTTGTAGTTTCAGTCCCTAAGTCAACAGATTGGGAAAGTATTTCACAAATTTAATTTACTATGACAGCTTGCCAAAGACTCAATTTTGTTCCAGCAAGGTAAATGAAGTGCAAATGCACATTTTCACTAAGTTTCAAACAACATCCACTTCAAACAGAGGCTAGAAACAGGGAAAAACTAGGAATGGGTTTAGACAATGTTAACAGCAGACCGGTGCAATAAAATGTACATAAAAAATCAGATAAAGATAATGCTTGACCTAACCCAACCTACAGAAACAAAAAGCAGACAAGAAATTAATATCAAATGCACAGAAAATGCCAAACAGATTTGCTCAATTTTAGCAAAGGCTTCATAATGATGCAAAAATTTATTTAAATCCCAGACTTCAAGATAGTATGCATGACAGCTTAATGCACAACTTTGACAGTAATTCCAGTTACATTAGAGTGCAAGCAAATTTGTCAAGAATTTAGCCAAAGGTAAATGAAGTGCAAATGTACAATATAACGTTGGATTAAAAAACTCACTATTTTTGTAATAGCTTATAGATGAATTCAGCACAACATATGCGAATGAAATCAATATCTTTTTAGGAAAGGGATCAGGAAGCTCAAACATCTGTAACACCAAAACCAGACAAAACATTAACTTAGTAACTTAAAAACAATAAAGTAATACAAAAGTTCTTAAATATAAATTTACCTCTTGAGTAAAATCAGTCGTGCTTAGAGTGATAATATTGTAAATGTGTCTCAACACATAAAAACCACATAAGTTGGACCCCTGTGGTTGCCTACGACTCTGAAAAAAAACATGATATCATTAAAATAAATACAAAGGCATGGCTTATTACATTTTTTAAACAAATCAATATGTACTAACCTTTGGCATGATCCATATAGGGTCCTTTAAGTTACGAACATGCTTACCACAAGCAGTGTGTAGGAATGTCCGCATAGCCCTATGATCATACAATGACAAAGGTTATTGGTTTTACACAAATTCCATAAACTTTGCATACAAAAGGTAATAATACAAGAAAACTAACGAGTTCATGGTCTTTTTCAAATCATTCCCTGGTTTGAAGTGGAAGGAACATAAGAGGATGACAGTGTAACTACTTTTGCATAGAAGAAGCAACTGCCAATGATCACTGAAAAAAAAAAAAGAATATTAAGCAAACATAAAACATTATATAAATTATAAAATATCAGTTTGTTTTTTACCCATGCACATATGGAGCCAAAAAACACTCAGTTCCAGTTTCACTAAGCCTCTCTTATATGTATCTATGTCTGATAGCAGCAGTGGTCCCTTTCTCTTGGATGTGATGGGAGCATAAGAATCCAAATTTTTCGCCTTTGCCAGAGGAGACCAACTTACGATGCATGTACCTACAATAATGCAAGCACATAAATAAAAGGTAAACGGTGAAACTTTTAAAATATTTACTTTGAATTGCAGAAGTTACTTACATTAAGAACAGTTGGACAATCCCAATCGTAAGATTTTGTCTAGGAGTTACGAGGGACATCAAATCATCCCTCTCAAGATAGCATGTCACCCCTGACTGTCTAACAACTGAATCCGTAGGCCAATCTCTTGTTTTAAAGGATGTATCATATGCAATCAGAATCACTTGTTGCATGATATTCAATGGAGGCTGTGAAACTTCTTGCTGAGTGAAGGGAGCTGGACTTGGAGGGGCTTTGATCGGACTTTCCTCGGCTTGAACAGAAACAAGGTTCATTGGCCACAAGATGAACGTACCCAGGACATCGCTTACAATCTTGAATTCATCAGAAGGGATAGGGACAGGTGCATCAGCAATAATCACCTCGTCAACTGACACTCAGACTTCATCAGCTTCCATTTGTCGGTGGTGGATAGTTGATCCCAGGTTATGCACACTACCCCGTGCAACTAACCGTCTCAGAGGATCCTCGACAAAAATATCACAAGGCTCAGTAATTTCTCTTATAAGACCCTCTGATGACTGCCCGATATTGCAACAACTCCCTTTAGTGCTATGCTTATTAGGATCAATCGATTGTGGCTGGGGAGTACTGGTATCTTGTCTTGAGCTCATAAACACTATCATTTCCTCTTTTATCTTGCCCAACCAGGTCTCTAATAGTGCATCAAATGATGCTTCAGCCTCGGCCTTTGCTTCTGTTCTTGCAGTGGCCAACATAATCTCCAATTCCTCCTTAGTCACGATGTTTGAGGAATGGCGTACAGGGGCTCCAAAGTAATCTCGTATCCCTACCCCTCCTCCAACTCCCCTGACACGGTCTGGATGCTCATGTTTGCCAGTAGCAACTGTTAGAATATCATTCCTGCCCTCTGACTTAAAAGAGCCCTCAACTTATGTTTTTCTAAGTTCCTCTTGTAAGATAATTCAAAATAACAAACATAAGTAATGATGTACGTTTCTTATGTAATTAATAACAGTAACGATATATACTTACAATTCTTTCACCTACTATACTAGATTGTTTACTCGTATAAGACCCACTCCTCCTTTGGTGGGCAAATTACCATTTTTCTTCTCGACGAATCGGAGATGGTGGAGAAAGAAGAACAGAAGGATTGGATTGAGATGCTTCTTCCAATCTCTTCCGTTTGGCCGCCAATAAGTCTCTTTCAGCCTTTGCATAACCCCCACGAGACATTGTATGAGGGCAATCATTCTTTCTACTACTCTCTTGTGCTTTTTGCCTTTTTGCCTGCGAATAAGAAATGATACAAAAGGAAAGTGTTTTAATCAATTAAGATAATTGCTAAGTAAATAAAACGAAAAATAAGTCAACTAACCAAAGATTCTGGAGTAGTCTGAAGCCTAACAAATGCTTGCCAAGTTGCTTGATCAAGAAATGTATACTGGTCGCACGGATTAGGACAAGGCTGACCATCTTTCACCTCGATATGAATGTAATTATTGGTCAGATTTGTCTTAAACTTGCTCCAGCGCTCATAACAATACGTCATTGTCTTGTTGTACAAGATTTCACTCTAAGGAACGTCGTAGGTGAGCTAGAATGCATGCATTGAAGGAGTAAGTGACAAATTTGTGACATTTGATAATAATTAATTACATACAGAAGATAATTGTATATCTAGATAGTGTCCCAAATATATTGCTTCACCTTTGTATCGACATTTCTCCACTCCTCTATCAAGATGCTCGGCTTGTTGCGTGCAAGGAGGCCGATAAAACTCCTATATTGTTGTGCATTAGGCCTGATAGGTTTCTAATATCTATCAAACTCAATCGGTATCTTTTGGCCTGCACTCTGACTGAGGGAAACGTCTGTAAACCTTGTGCCACGTCTACCCCTCCGTACAAACTGGCTACTGCACTCACTATGACCTTGGCTTCGAGCATTGCTAGGCTCGCCCTGATTAACACTAGCTGGCTGACTTTGCTGAGTACTAGCTGGCTGACTCAGAGGTGTAGTAGGTAGCAGATCCTCTGCATTAGGACGCTGGGGATTCATCATTTGCCTGTAACGACAACAAAGAAAGGTAAATCCTAAGCTATGACATGTGAAGACTATATCGATAAAATAACTAAACATATTCTTCGGATATAAATAATAATCATAATTACTTTAGTTAGTTAAGTTCAAAGTAGTATCATAAAGAGATATCCTCCCATATTCCCTAGTGATGATCATTTCTTGTGCCATGCGCATTATTTGCTTCATCTTCTTCGTTCAGTTCTGGTAGATCCTTGGAAAAAGAAGAAGTCTCAAGAAGATCATAATTTGAGTGACTTTTCTCATCAATATCAACGACCCTTTTTCCTTGGAGAGCTATAGACCACATTTTATTTTCCTGATTAGTGATATAGAATACTTGTTGCGCCTAATCTGTCATAATGAAAGGTTCAACTCCAAAACTTCTACTATTCAGATCTATTAATGTAAATCCTAACCTATCAATCTTCACACCATTATTGATATCAACCCACTTGCATTTGAAAATGGAAAATCTAATTTTAACATAGTCAACCACCCAAATCTCTTCAATCACCATATAATAAGGTATGGCAGCCAATGTAGGGTTCTTATCTTTCAAACTAGAGAAGTATATAGATTCAACCACTAATACAACACCACTGTTCTGGACGGTGCTCTTATCATCTAGGTGTTAGAACCGGTTGACACCCAAGAGGGGGGTGAATTGGGTGTAAGATAAAAATCTTAAGAACTTTGAAAATCTTTTTGCATCTTAGAGGAAGCAATAAATATGAAAGTAATGAATCATAAATCAATAGTTAATATATACTGAAAATATAAGAGTTTAAGGAAGAGAGTGTGCAAATTGTGATTTATCCTGGTTCGGTCCAATATGCGATGGCCTACGTCCAATCCCCAGGCTCCTCCTGAGATTTTCAAATCCACTATCTTCTTGTTTAATCCAGGCACAAGAAAAGCCTTTACAACTCACAAGTTTAGCTGGGCACTTGCGAAGCCATTTACAAATCTCTCACCGAGTTACTCCCCCTTACACACCGTAAGGTTACAACCAAGTTACTCTCCCTTACACACCCCGTAAGGATACAACTTTGATGATGAAAGATTACAGTCAATCTTTTCTCTCATAAGTGAATAGATGAATACTGAAGCACAATGAAAATAATCTCTCTCTCAAATATACATGATATAGAAAATGGATAAGAATAGAGAGTAGTTGGGTTGGAGTAGATGATTCATGATCTTTGCATGTTTCTCATTAGTGTTGTCTGCTTGAATCTTCTGTATTTATAGTTGAGTAGGATATGACCGTTGTGAGTGTTTCAACTTATCTGTTGAGTCCGTTGCTTCATTCGTCCATTGCTTGAATTTGAAAACTAGCCGTTATGAACGTTGACGCTCCGCTTCCGTAAAGTATATTTTGTTCCCTTAGCATGATCTCTTCATTATATTCCTGGAATAATGCTTAGAATACTAATACAATGAAGCTTTAATCATGAAGATAATAAATCAATAAGCAACAGATGATTTTCATACTTTCTGGTCTACATCACTTGAGTGGTCACTAGAGTGATCAAGGGCCATCACTTGAGTGATCACTCGAGTGATTACTTACGAAAAACTGGTAGAGACTTCATACTTCTTTTCATGTCATATCATATCTTCATTGTATTCTTGGAGACATACATTAAAGACTAATACAATGAAATGTTAGAATGATTAGAAGCAAGAGGAATGAGTTACATGATCTTTCCTGTGGTTTCCAGAATCTTCGAGACGTTGTCTGTTGCATTACTCGAGTGGTCACTTAAGTAATCTGCTTCAAAATCTGGCCGAGAGCATTTCCAACCGCATTACTCCAGTGGTTCCTCGAGTGAGGTTTCAAATAATTCTGCATGTTACTCAAGTAAGCACTTCAAGTGAATTCTTGATTTTGATTCGAAACATGGCAAATTATATATCATCGGAAAGCCCTCATCATCTAATATTCAATGCAACAAAATTCACCTCCAAAATCATTTTGTACAGAAAGTTATGAGCCAAAGAATATCTTCTATATTTAGACAAAGTCTGAAATCACGAGCATCAACTTCCAGAAGGCATATCTCTTATTATATAACATAAAATATGGAAAATTATATATCCATGGAAAGCCCTTTAAGTCTCATTTCATATGGCCCCAATTTTGTCTCAATCTGATATGTATTTTGAGAGTTATGAGCAAAATACCAAACCTTGTTCTGGTCAAAGACGTTGATTTATGTGTCAACTTCATCAGATCATATCTCTCTCATCTTAACTCCTTTTAATGTGATATTGGTGTCCATAGTTCGTGTTGGGAGTCTAGTTTCATATGCCATTAGTTTCAGATCAATCCGACATGTGGTTAGAGAGATATATCCAAAATACCAAATCTCTGTCCTGACTCGTGAAAAACAGAGTGCCATTACTCGAGTGGTCACTCGAGTAATCTTCAAGTAACTCTGTAGATCACTCGAGCATCCACTCAAGTAATTACCTCCAAAATGAGGCAGTGCCCTACACTCGAGTAATCTTCAAGTAACTCTACAGATCACTCGAGTATCCACCTCAAAAATGAGGCAGTGCCCTATTACTCGAGTAATCATCCCCGGAGGCACCATAACTTCCGTATACATCATTTTAGCATCGTATTGACTCATTCCAACTTCCGTTTGACCATAGAAACCTCTGATATCACTTCTAATAGCTTGGATCTTGATATTTTCATGTGATCTTGTAAGTTCTTCCTTCTTTAATCTCTTTCTTCAATCTTTCTTCTTCTTTCTTCGATTTCTTTCTTCTTGTTTTTCTTCTTAATGATCATTCTTCATAACCCAATTAGGTGTCTTATTGAATATCTTCAATCTTCTTCAATCTTTGCTTGATATTCCCATTAGTTCTTGCAATGCCTTCTTTCTTCAATCCCTTGTCGCTTGATTTTCTTTTTGATGATCATTCTCCACATATGAGGCATTATAACATCAACCCACCATCGGGTTTATGACTAATCTACAAGATATACAACATAAAATATAGTAGTTAGTCAATGTAGGGAATAAGTATATCATACAAACTTTTTGCTCTTAATACTTGACATCTATATTTGACATCATCAAAACTATTCATATCTAACACAAGGGACTTCATGTAAAAGGTATAACCATTGATCACAAATGAAGTCCAACTTATGACATCAACTTCAGGACCACGTGCTAACCAATTTATTGTATCAGAAACACATTTTTCTCCGTCAACCTTTTGTTTGAACCAATGTGCAAAAGTTTTGTTATGCTCCTAATTAACCTTTGTTCAATCATTCGACTATTTTGTTTCCATACAATTTCTTTATAGGCATTCATGTAATATTGAACTTCATCAACATTGTTAAAGATGTACAAGTAAACTTGTTGCAATTCATCAGCATCTATACTCTTTACTGGTGCCCCGTGCCTACCCCCTTCTTGATCATGACGTTTAGAAAGGCCAATATGTCGTACATTTGACAAATAATGTTGACAAAATTCCATAGCTTCTTCATAAACATATTTTTGAATAATAGATGCTTCAGGCTGGTTGGGGTTCTTCACATGCCCTTTTAGGATTTTAATAGTTCTTTTGATTAGGTACATCCACCAGAAATAGATTAGGCCACACAACTTTATCTCCCCCACTAGATGAACAATCAAGTGTACCATGATGTCAAAAAAAGAAGGAAAAAAAAGCTTCTCAAGCTGACACAAGATCATATATCCTTCATTTTCTAATTCCTCTTATCTTTCCGTGTCAATAACTTTACAACAAATGGCATTGAAGAAGAAACAAAGTTTAGTCAATATGTGTTGAAGATCATATTCGGCAATGCCTCGAATAGCTACTGGGAGTAGTTGTTGCATTAAGACATGACAATTATGAGACTTTAGCCCTATTAACTTCAAGCCTTTCATCGATACATGCTTTTTAAAATTTGAAGAATACCCTGAGGGAACTTTAGCGCCATGTAAACACTCACAAAAGCTTCTTTTATCATCCTTAGACAAAGTATGAGCAGTTAGAGAACAAAAAGTTCTATTACCATATGGCCTTGGATGTAAATCTTCTCGTATTCCCATTTCTTGCAAGTCTAATATTGCCTTCACGCCATCCTTAAAACTTCCTTGTATGTTGAGCAGTGTCCCAACAATACTATCATATACATTCTTCTCCACATGCATGAAATCAATACAGTATCAGACGTCAAGATTGCGCCAATATGGAAGATCGAAGAAGACGGACCTTTTTTTTCATATATTTTTCTTATTTCTACTCTTTGATGACTTACCAAACATAGTATTGATATTTTTCACCTTTTCATAAATTTTCTCTCCAGTCAATGCCTCTGGAGCATCTTCAAACTCTTGGCCACCGAAATAAGCTTTTTTTAATCTATGATAAGGGTGGCTTCGTCTAAGAAATCGCCTATGACCAAGGTAAATCGTCTTTCTTCCATGTTGAAGTTGATGGTAGCATGTGCCTTCTTCACATATCGAACAAGCTTTGTGGCCTTTAACGCTATATCCTGACAAGTTCCCATATGTAGGGAAGTCATTTATAGTATAAAAGATCATTGCTGGCATATTAAAAGTCTCCTTCTTGTTTACATAAAAAACATCGACACCTTTATCCCACAACTCTTTCAAGTCTTCAATCAAGGGTTCTAGGTAAACATCTATGTCATTTCCGGGGTTGCTTTGGTCTCGAAATCAACATAGACAACATAATGTACTTTCGTTTCATACATAACAAAGGAGATAAGTTGTAAATTATCAACAGAACAGGCCATGAACTATGTATACTGCTTAGGCTACCATAAGGATTCATACCATCTGTGCTAAGCCCAAGCCTGAGATTCCTAGGTTCTTCACCGAAGTTAGGAAATAATTGATCGATTTTCTGCCATTGAGAAGAATCAGCTGGATGTCGAAGCTTTCCATCAGAAACCCTTTCATCTGCATGCCATCTCAAATATTTGGCATCAATTTCATTGGCAAACAGGCGCTTGAACCTTGGAATGATTGGAAGATACCACAACACTTTTGCAGGGCCCTTATTTGATTTATACCTCGAAGTTTCACATATCGGACATTGCTCCTTCTCTTCATGATCTTTTCTATACAATATGCAATCATTAGGGCAAGCATGGATCTTTTTATACTTCATCCCTAGTGGACACAGTATTTTCTTAGCATCATAGTATCGACAAGATAGCACATTATCATCAGGAAGCATGTCTTTAAAGGCCTCAAGCGTTTCTGAAAAACTCTTATCGCTCTATCCATGCCGTTCTTTCAAGCTTACTAATTTCAATACAGCTTTCAGCAATTGGTATTTTTTACACCCTGGGTACAGCAGCTTCTCAGCATCACTACACATATTACCATATGCATGTGATTGTTCAAAAGCCTCTTCTCCTACATCACGAATAATATCCTCTATTTGATCATCCAGATCCGTATCATTATCATCACAAGTCACTTCCCCCTGTTGAGATGCACTTGGCATTTCTAATTGTTCACCATGCCATACCCATACTACATACGTCTTACAAAACCCTTCACAAATTAAATGTGTATATATATCTGCAACACTTAATCGCTTCTCATTCAAACATTTTACACAAGGGCAATAAAACATCCCACTATCATTATCGGCATTTCCTTTTGCAAAGTCTAAAAAACCCCTCACCCCAACATCATATTCAACACTCATCCGTTTAGCTTGTATCCAACTACGATCCATATATTCCAACAACTTTTTTTTTGTTTTCTACTTTTTCCCCTGGAAAAGGCAGGAGTATGATGAGAGCATGCAATCATTACACCCGAGTACCTAGTTTAACTACTATATAATGAACAGGTAGAACAGAGTTGTGTTTTGTTCAATATATAGCCTGTTTAATATGGCAGCGAGTTATATTTTGTTCAATATATAGCCTGTTTTTATAAATTACTTAGCAAAACAAAGGTTTATCAGAGTATTGGTTTACCTAACTTAAATCTCCCGTGCCATTTCAACAGACATCCCCATAATCTCCAGAGTATAAGTTTGTCATAATGAAATGTATAGCGTCCTTGTCAGAAAAACATAATAGTGTCAACAGTATCCATTTATATATATATGTATGTATGTATTTACTCATCCACAAGTGATCAGTGATGTAGAAGAGCTTAGTTTGAACAATCAGAGACGTAAAGGAAGATAAAAAACACTATAAGTAGAAACTAGCACTATTGCAAATAATCCTGAAAAGAACAAGGCATCCCAGACTTAGCTTAGAATGAGAAGATCCTAGGGATAGATAGAATAGAGTCACCAAGGAATAACTACGACAGAAAGATGGCTTACATAGCTCTCTTTAATAAAGGATATGCACGAAGAGAGATGAGCTCATAGACTTTGGCAGAATTCAATAAGGGTGAGTATATGTTTTTTTGAAAATTAGTTGTCCTACCTATCTCTGTTAAGTAAGGTCATTTTCTAAATTCTTAATTAGATTCATTGTCACACACAATCCATCCTTCTCTCACTCAAGCAAAACTCTGATTTTTACGTGTAAATCTTGGAAATTAAGCATATTTCCTTCCTTCATTGTTTATATGCTTCTACCTTATTACATTTTCTCATATACATCCATCTTTAGTATGATGCTATTAAGTACAATGAAGAGCAAGTCATTTAGACTATCGTGTACCGGCAGCAACAACGTATAATAACGTTACATAGGATAATTGGAATAGATAGCAGAATTAACATGACAAACTGATTCAGCCAGCCAGAGGATGGATGTGGCAGAAACTTATTGGATACTTGGACATACTTGACCTAAGCAACTATTGTCCTTTATAATTAAAAAGGACTAGCCTTATCCTAAAAATTGTAACTTATACTTAGGAGCTGAGGGAGTATTGTTGAAGCAGAAATGTATGGTTTGTAATATAATCATGCTTATGCCTTTATAATAGGATAATAGGGAAAACACTCATATTTCCAATAAGGAAGGAAACAGACCGAATTTTTCATAATTAAGTGGAAGTAGAGGACAAGATTGATTCCATCCATCCACTACTGGCGTGAATAGAAAACTCAGTCTAAGAGGACAATGTTACACTTAAGGTTATAGTTGTTCACCAGTAATAGTACAGAGTACAGCTCCTAGAGAAATTCAATTCCTTCAATACTTTGGAAAAGAAAAACTAACAAGTTTCGTCCAGATAAACAGAGGTTATGTTGGAAAAGAAACACTAACAAGTTTCTTAATATAGCATCACAGATAATGGTTGAAGAGAAAAAATCGAAGAGAAGCAAACAATGAACAGAAATATGAGAGAGGCACTAAAAAATTTTATAATGAAACATTAATAAAGAAGACGAGGAAGCATACCTGACGAAGACGGATGTGAAACGCAGTGAATAACGGATGGAGCTGACCACCTAAAGCAATGGATGACAGCGACCTACCAGCGACAACAACGAGTACCTCGACCGGATTCGATTGTTCCAATTCAAAGCTCAATTAAGGGACAGGGAGTTGAGAGCTTAGCAGAGCTGAGGTGTGATTCAAAATGAAAGAGGGATTTCAGAATGGAAGGATGGGGAGCTGAGGCGCGATTCAGAATGGAATTGAAGAGGGATTTTAGAATGGAAGGGCAGGGAGCTCAGGTGAGATTCAGAATCGAAGAGCAGGGAGCTTAAGCGTGAGAATAGGGAGCTGACCTGAGGTGCGATAATACAGAATGGAATTGCAGGAGGTGAAAATGGGAAGACTTTTTTGACCGGTTAATAAAATAACCGGTCTTAAAAGGTTTTTAAGACCGGTTCTTATAACAACTGGTCTTTTAAGACCGGTTGTTATAAGAACCGGTCTTAAAAATAATCATTTTAGACCGGTTATATTATTAACCAGTCTAAAATAAATATATTTTAGACCGGTTCTTATAGTAACCGGTCTAAAAAATATTTTTTTAGACGGTTAGTGTAGAACTGGTCTAAATAATATTTTTTAGACCTGTTAATATAATAACCGGTCTCCCAACTTGTTTATAATTACGTAAATGCCATCGCGTATTTCTTTTAGACCTTATCTGCTACAACTGGTCTAAATGTGCCGGTCTAAAACACATTTTTTGTGCTAGTGGGAGAAAACTAAAGTGTAAATGTAAAATAAATCCAAACTAAAACATGATGATCTTTTGAGACAAAAGCAAGAACAAATGCTTTAAGTGGTTGCATTTAGTTGAATTGACGATGCATCAATTGGCTATCTTGGCGTTATTGCTTGGGTTTTGCTTGCCATTGTCATTTTGCTTTTCTTGTTTGGCCTTTGTACAAGATGAGAACTAGGAGTACGCCATAGTAGCACATTTTGCCAAGATGCTTGTATAGAAGGCTGACTTAAATTCTGCTACATTAAAACATTTGTGCGAGTCACTACATGTTTTATGTGTTCTGCATTATTAAAGTTCATTCTATAATTTACAAACATTTTACCTATCTCATCTACATATCCAGCCAAGTAATTGATTCATGAGTTGATGATTCATATGATGTGCCATATCAAAACTTATGTTACTACTAAATAAATGTTCATAAGTAATCAAAGTTTATAAATTTGAACTAATAGATTTTACCTTACTCGGCTACATACTTGTTTGTGTGTTCTTTAAGGCGCTCAATACAATAGGTTGAGTAATGCTTGCACTAATTTAATATCATGAATTCCAATATTGCTTGAGTCCTTACAACTTCTTTTGTTGTGGCCAATAGTGCCACAATTTGTACATTTTGCTGTAAAATTAGATCTACTCATATTAGATTTCCTTTTCTTTTCTTTATTTGGATTCTTTTTTCTTGCTTTTGGTGGTCTACCAATAGGCTTTCTATATGGAGGTGGAAGTACATTTGGATATTCTGTCCTTGTCCATAAGGTAGCACCATTTATAGGAAAAATGATAGGTTCATAACATGCTTGATAAGCCTCTTTCCTATAATAAACATACACATAATCTTCTAGGTTCTTTGCCCACCAATAGATGCAACTTATGACATGAGCACAAGGGATCCCAATTAATGACTACTTTCTACAATCACACTTTTTAGCTTTTAGATTAATTGCAAATCTCTCATTTCCATCATGAACCGCAAACTTTTCTTCCCCTGCCCAAGTAGGTAACCATCTGCCACTATAATTAGCCTCCCTTTCTAATCTCTTTTTAATATTTGGAAGAATAGAACCTCGAAAGCTATTCATCTTAGTTTCATATGCTGCCCACCTATTCAAGAAATAAGTCATAATATCCTCTAACATTGATACAATTGGTTTTTCTCTTGCATCAAGGACGACACTATTAGAAGCTCCAATCATATTATTTACAATACGTCACGCTTTGCTTCAAATGAAAATTGAGACTTACTCCAGAATCTAGGGGGAATTTTGATGAGATACTTATACGCATCCTCATTAACTTTTTGAATATCCTTCATTGTTGTTTCCTATGCCTATGGGTAGGTAGCTTTGGCTGCCTTCCACATCTTCTCTTTCAAATTTTTTCCTGGGATTCACTTTCTAAAGTTATTGTATAGGTGGCAAACACAAAATCGATGATCTACTCCAAGAGCTCATCAAAAGTAGCTAAAAGACCCTACAAAATAATTACTATATTAGGTTTATATATATTATGTGAAATTAAAAAAGTAGACAAGAAGTTAAGTTTACCTTTTGTTGGTCTAAAATAAAGGCATAAGATTTGCACTTATTCATCCCCCAATGGTCTTCAATTAAATTAGATAGAAACCATGTCCAAGAATCTTTGGTCTCTACCTCTACAACAGCAATAGCAATAGGGACATTTGCTCATTAGGATCTCTCCCAACTACAGCCAGTAATTGACATCTATATGGTCCCTTGAGAAAGCATCCATCTAGCCCAATAATTGGTCTATAGGTGAAGAAGCTCGTTTTACAAGCCTCAAAGCATATATACAACCTTTCAAATTTGGGGAGCATGTTTCTAGATGGCACTTGATTATCAAGTTCTGCATTGTAGTCAGGTAGCCTATTCGCTTTTAACAACATTGTAGAGTTAGGATTAGACCTTTTATCTCATGACAATAGTCATATCACCTTTGAAATTGTTCCTCAAAAGACCCATGAAGTTGATTTAATGCTTCTTTCTTTGATATCAAAGCCATTGCCTTTGAGACATTTAGATTCCACTTTCTCTTGGATCTATCAATAATATCTTTCAATTTATACTTAAAATTTTCTTTCACTGTTTTTCATATACTCATACTCAGCCATTTAGATTTTTAACAATTTATTATTTACCTCCCTGCTGCATGTATGCTTGTCATATATCATCCTTAATTGCCATGTCTCTTTTGCTTTTAACTTTGCACAACATGCCTTCCATTCATAGCCTAGCTTGCACTTTACTTTAATCCTTTCCTTGTCATTTTTAACAAACTTAAGCCCTTTACAAGCATGCACAGCATATGAAACTATGGCTTCTTTAAAATCCTCTCCAGTGTTGAAAAGCATTCCTAGCTCCCACTTGTATTCACTCATATTTTTTAACAACTTATGCAATGGAAACCTATTCCTAATGCATTCATCTCTGCCTCCATTTTCATCTCCAACTTCTTCCTCATCACCAAGGCTTTCTGAATCTACACTCTCATGCTCTTCATATATTATTTACCTTCTATATTAACCTCCTCAATATCACCGAGAAAATATTCATATACTTCTTCACTATCATTAAAGTCAGTATCCAGGGTACTATCTTCTTCAGAATTATTCCCCATATTTGATGCAAACCTTTGAATATGTAAATACGTCCAAATTGCATAAGAAAACAAGAATTTAGAACAATGGACAGTAAGTTTGATTATATGTGTGGATTTCAAGCAAGTCAAATAAACAATGAACATAAGCCCATTTATTATGTTAATTTTCCATCATATATGTGTTGTTGCAAAGTTTCATAGGGATGGAATGCAATATTTTTCATTTGTTAGTTTCCTCATTGCACCATATCTGAGAGAATGTTTCTACCATCTTATGTTTTTTGTTTTGTTTTTGGGCTTCTATTTATTCATTGGTTTAAAATGACATAGGTTTTGAGGGAGCACAATGTAGTGAGCATTGTAGAAATCTACTACCCTCATACAAAGCTCATATTGAAAGATTATTATGGCACTCATCATCTTCACAATGATTTTCTTGGAGTCATGTTGGTGGTTCAATCTAAAGCCCTGTTTCATTGATTTATGATTGTACTGAGAGGTTTTGACTCCATATATAATACTAGGATGTTGTCTTCTTTATTTGCTACTTTAATTTGGAAGGTATTGTTCAAGTAGGATTTTTTCTAGGTTATTGGACGACATATAATTCTAGATATTTGGTGGGTAACTATTTGTTTGGTTCGGTGGCAACTAATTAAATATACTTTTTTGTTTCATATGGCAAGCCTTATAGAAGAAAGATATATAAAAGAAGAGAGACTTACAGAATATCCCATTGGTCGAGGGGATGAGTTGCACAAATCAAACCTATGATCATGCAAATTAAACTTAAAGGATATTGTTTTCATTCTAAATTTTTTAATTTACATGTTTAAAATATAAAATTATTATATTAAAAAAATATTAATATATAAGCATGCTTCATCAGCATTTTTAATTTTTTTGATATGCATAGTCAGTACTTAAGTTTGATGAGTTAGCAATTTCCGTTAAGTGAAGTTAACAACGTCAAATTTAAAGGACAAAAAATACTTATTAAACATAAAGGACTTAAATAAACCCTGATGCAAACATAAAGGACTAAAATGAACCCTAATGTAAACATTAAGGACTAAACATATACTATAGCTATATTTAAATAAGAGAAACATATTAAAACATTTTAGTGTGTGTTTGGTGAGAGCTTTTAGATGCCAAGAAGCCCGATTGGGCATATAAAAGCCTAATTGATAGTAGTGATTTTTTTTTGCATGTTTGGTTGACAAGGTGAGGGATTGAGCTTCTTCAAATCTAACCACTGTGGAGCTGTGATCAACAAAAGCTCAATGTTGAAGCTTTTGTTGAAAGCTCAGCCAAATATTACTGTTTAATCTCATTTATATGATATTGGTTTTTCTCATAAAAATGTAGTATCAAAAAAATATTTTTTTAGCGCTTTTAACCCTTTAAAATTTTTTTCAGTTGTACCTATTACAAAGTGTGCTATCAACTAATTGCAATTTTACTCTTAATGTACTTTTTCAGCTCCAAAAATTACTTTAAAATATTTGTTTTGGTGTTTTTAACCTCTTAAAATATTTTTTTGATGTTTTTAACCCTTTAAAATATTTTTTTAGCTGTACCTAATGTGTTATCAGATTAGTTGTAATTTTACCTTTAATGTACCTTTTCAGCTCCAAAAATTACTTTAAAATATATTTTTTTGTGTTTTTAACCCCTTAAAATACTTTTCCAGTTGTACGTAATATGTTATCAGATTTATTGTAATTTTCTCTTTAATGTATCTATTCAACTCCAAAAATTACTTTAAAATATTTTTTGGTGTTTTTAACCCCTTAAAATATTTTTCCAGTTGTATCTAGTGTGTTATCAGACTTATTGTACTTTTATCTTTAATGTACTTTTTTAGCTCCAAAAATTACTTCAAAATATTTTTTAGTGCTTTTAACCCTTTAATAATTTTTCGGTTGTACCCAGTCTTAGGAGACTGACTACAATGTTAGCTTTAATGTGTGTGTTTTAGTAGCAAAGAGCACCCAAAACTTAGAATACTAATTTATTGATCTCCACCTACTCTAAAATATTTTTCCAGTAGCACCTAATATTTTAAAGTAATTTTTAAATATGTACTTGATTTTTTAAATATTTTTCCACCCACTCTCTCTTACCATTATCACAAAAGTCACTTGTGCTTAAGCCAATCCAAACAAGTTTTACTTTTGCAAAAGTCATTTATACAACTGCCAATCCAAACATAAATCACAATACACAATCTAACTTTTATCAAAAGTAATATTACAAAAAATCAAATTGAAACAAGCCCAATAGATAATCACTATTCCAAACACACTTATTATGAAAGTAGATGGTACACCCCAATCATTAAAAAACTTGTGCGTATAAAACTTAACACCGATTAGTGTAATTGAATCTTTGACTCTCGTAAAATCGCACTAATAACAAAAGAAGCAGCACTTCCAAATTCTAAATTTAATTTTCTCTTTGGGATTTAGTTTTTGACCCATAAATTGCTTGTACTCATTTGGCTTGAAGTTGCTGAATTTGTTTTTTCTTAAAAGATAAAATAAAGGTCATGTTTAGTACCAAGATATTCTTGACCAAAATCATGAATACAAGCTTTATTTTCTAGTTACTTGTAAAAAAAAAAAAAAATTTCTAAATATTTGTCCTAACCTATACACTTACATTATATGTCAGATGGCAAATAAGCAACCATAATTGTCCAAAACATGGTTATCAAAACAGAATCGACCAGCCAATTTAACCAAAATTAAACACCAAAGCTGGGGGCAAACAATGTGCTCCCTCCTATTGATTTTATAAGAGCTGAATTAAGATGTTTAAAAAATCAATTAAAATTAGTTAAAAGTATTAAATATGTCATAAATGAACTTTTTACCAAGTATGCTTTTATTTATAAAGGAGTAAGCAAAAGAGAGAAATAGAGTAGTAATAACTATTGTTATCAGAACCATACTGAATTGGCCAATTGGTAGTCCAACCGGTCTGGTAGGTTGGACCGGTTTTACCAGTTCAACCGTTTTAAAATTAAAAAATAAATAAATTCATTTTTTTAAACAAAAATATTTAGAATTTTATATAAATAACTTTGAAATCTTCACTTCCTTACTAGTCTAACCTCGAGTTAGCTGCGGTTTGACTCCGATCTGACCCTCTAACCCTTAACCCAGTATCTCGACATGTTCAGTTGTCGGTCTGTGTCAAACCACTTAACATTTCGATATACGCAAAGTGATAAAGGCACAGTTCTATAGGCATACAGAAATAGGACAAACATGCTGATAAATAGTACTTGTTTGCATACAGGAGTCTCCTTGTGGGGTTTAAAAATATATATACAATTTGTCTAAAAACATCAAAATAGACTAAATATAACCAATAGCTCCGTTCTCTTGATCCATACACCTCAATTTCCAGTATCAACTGTTTTGCCCTTAGAGCCACTAGCTTCTGCTGGAATATTTTTAATTTTGAAAAAGGGTGAGATTCAAATGAATCTCAGTAGTAACACACAATCGATCATATAAAATGCGATAATTAGATATGCAATGCACCATATAGTATAAAATGAAAATCCATACTGTATTATGTGTGTGCACAATGCTCATGGCCAAATGATTGTTTGGATCCCCTACTTGCTCATGTACCTCAGATGAGTCCAAGACCAAAGCTAGGTAATGTGCCCCAGACACTGTGTTCATATCACAAAATATAGCAGCATACAACATATAAACAATCACATAGTGTATGAGGGATAGAGTTACTACCTTATATCCCTGTTTATAACACAAATCAATTCCTACTTTGATTTGACTCGGGCTCAATAGACTGGTCCTAAAAATCCAAGCTTACAAGAATTAGGTTAATACCCATTCATGTACTACTCTAGGCTCTTTCAAAGTATTTTTGTTGGTTATATTAGTCTAAAACTACAAAATTACTAAAATACCCTTAGGGACCTAGTATAAGTGCCTTTGTACTTGTTCCGACTGTACTTTTTTCAATAATTTTGATCTGGGCTATTCATTCACAATTTTGCATGTAAAATCCATTTTTTACCCCGGTTTTCGCAAAATCACTATCAAATGACAGTGTTGCCCTTGACAGCCCCTAAATAGGGTTTTACGGGTATTTTTGTAATTTCACTTTCTAAGGATTCTCTTACAAAGTGATCAACATCAACCCTACACAAGTTTCCCTCCTAAACACCATAAACTATTAGATTTATGAACTACCCTAACCCCTCTAACTCCAGCTGGTCGAAAGATACACACATGAAAAGGGAAAATTGTGATTTTGAGTTTCAACACCAAAAGCTTGCTCATTTTCACTCATAACCACTTGTTTAATCATTTAAACACCTATTAGACATTATTTGAGGAAATTTGGGCAACATAACCCCTTAGGATTTTCACTTTCCAAATTTGCTAAATCAACCAACAATCCACAAAACAAGCCAACAACAACAACAACAATATACCAAGAGATTTGAAGTTCTTGAGGTTACCTTGGATTTCTTCACTTTCTCTAAAACCATCCTCCCTCTCTCTTTCTTCCCTTGAATATTATCTTTCTACACATGGTTTTCATGAGGATCAAGAGGTTTGAAGATGAACTACACAAATTAGAAGTCTTGAACTCTTGAAATTTTAAGCTCTTACCTTAGGTTTTCCTCCTTGAGCTCCTCCCTCTCTCTATTTTCTCTCTCTCTCTCTCTCTCTCTCTCTCTCTCTCTCTCTATGCTTGGTGTGAAAATGGAATGAGAAAGATGAAACAAGACTTCAAATATCCTACATCTTTTCCCTAATTAATAAATAATTATTAATGGGTTTGTGACATAACACTTGTACTTTGACTTTATCTTCTTCTAATTGGTGTTATAAACTTCATTGCAATTGAACCAATTCTCCTTCCCTTTAGTTGGCCCATAAAAGACGCCTAAGGGTCCCTTCCCAAATCAATTTGGGCTTCATTCCATTAGCCTTAACTACATGCACAATTGATTATATTTTTACTCTTAATTGAACATGTGCACAAACTTTAATAGATTATTATTTAATCATTTGGCTTGGATTAATTACACTTGACATATTTATGTTTCAAATTAATTATTTCCCTTCCTCTTTTTTTATTTGGGAGAAATTCATGAGAATATAGGGAATAACATTGTTCCAACATTTTCCACAGTTTCTCTAATTAATTTATGCACAAGTCCAACCTTGACTTTTCAAATCTTGGTTTACTTGGCCAAGAATGTTCCAAATATATATTTCCCCTTTATTTTCCTTGATTAATTGAAATTAACTTCAATTAATTGGAAAATAATTAATCTTGGGCTTTGTTGGCAAATTTACAATTTTCCATTAAATTTTGGATTTTATTTTGGAGCTATTTCCTTTTCTTCACCCATGGCCAAGATTAATCTTAATATTGGGCCAAATATTCTACTTTACTATTTTTCCATTTTGGGCTTTAATATTAGGCTTTTTAAAACACTCAAAAATAAATTCCATAACTTGTTCTAGCCCAATTCTCATAAAAATAGAAATTTACTAACTTCTTAAATTTCAAATTCATGAATATTCACCATCACATTTCATTGCATATTTCAAATAATTACAATGCATATTGGTGAATAAAATTTGAGGTATTATAGTCCAGGTTTAATAACCTTGGTAACAAAAGAAAGAATAAAAGAGAATGTAATATGAAAAAAAAAGATGAGGAGATAATAGAATTAACTAAGGACAAAAATGGTGAAAACATATTAAATGTTTAAACAACCCCAAATAGGATCTTATAAAAGGTACCATAGCAATTCAAAATTTTAGGCTCTTATAAAAGAGGACTGGTTGAAGTATTTGTATGTTTACATTTGCTACTGGTAGAAAAAAACACTTTTTAGACCGATTAAAAATAACATTTTAGATCGGTTCTGGATGAGGTCTTGATATAGCTGGTCTAAAAAGTCTGTTACTTTGCTTAACCGGTCTAAAAAATAAGTTTCTGTTACTTTTTAGACCGGTTAAGGCCCCTGTCTAAAAGCTTAATCGGTCTAAAAAATAAGTTTTTAGACCAGTTGTTTATGCAACTGGTCTTAAAATAATGACATTTAAGACCTATTCTTGAAATAATAGGTCTTAATGTTATACTTTTTAGACCGGTTGTTGATAAAATCGGTCTAAAAAGTCATACTTCTTATACCTATTTTTTTACAACGGGTCTAAAAAGTCATACATTTTAGACCAGTTTTATCAACAACCGATCTAAAATGTCATTTTTTAGACCGGTTGTTGAACAACGGGTCTAAAAGGTTGCCTTTTTTTAAAAAAATATTTCTATTATCCAACAAGTCATTTCCCCTATTAAAATATTTTACCCAGCAAGCCATTTCAGCGACATCCAAATAAATTTTTCTCTTACACATTATAACTAACACCTTATACATAATTATTTTCATCAATCAGTTTAAAATACAATTTCAACTGGTGTAATACTTACATCATTCTTCCTATACCCCACATTCCACTTAATCAACAACAATAAATCATTCTTCCTACACCCCAAATAAATTCTTCTCTTACACATTCCCATTTTATCAAGCATATTAAAACAAAATTTCAACTGGTGTAACTTACATCATTCTTCTTATGTACACCCCACATTCCACTGAAGCAACAACAATAAATCATTGAAAATTAACACATTATCACACACACTTCTATTATTCAGGTAAACTAATGTAGATCCTTATATGCCATAATAAAATGGTCATCTCCGAAACTTCTATTATTTAGATCAACTAATGTAGATCCTAACTGATTGATCATCACATTATTGTTGACATCAACCCACTTGCATTTGAAAATGGAAAATTTAATTTTAACATAATCAACCACCCAAATCTCTTCAATAACCCCATAATAAGGTATGGCTGTCAATCTAAGGTTCTTATCTTTCAAACTAGAGAAGTGTATAGATTCAACCATTAACATAACACCATTGATCTAGATGGTGCTCCTATCATCTAGGGCTTCGTGTAAAATGTATAACTATTGATAACAAATGAAGTCCAACTAATGATATCAATCTCAGGACCACGTGCTAACCATTTAATTGTATCAAAAACACATTATTCGTCAACTTTTTGTTTGAACCAATATGCAAAATTTTTGTTATGCTCCCTAATTAAGCTTTGTTCAGTCATTCGACTATTTTCTTTATGCACAATTTCTTTATGAGCATTAATGTAATCTTGAACGTCATCAACATTATTCAAGATGTATAAGTGGACTTATTGAAATTCATCAGGATTCACACTCTTTGCTGAAGCCCTGCGTCTACCCCCTTCTTCATCATGACGTTTAGGAAGTCCAATGTGTCTTACATTTGATAAGTAATCTTGACAAAACTCCATGGCTTCTTCAGAAACATGTTTCTAAACAATAGATGCTTCAGGCCGGTTAGGGTTCTTCACATACCCTTTTAGGATTTTCATAGTTCTTTCAATTGGGAACATCCATTGTAAATAGATAAGGCCACACAACTTGATCTCCCTCACTAGATGAACAATCAAATGTACCATGATGTCAAAAAAAGTAGGAACAAAAAGCTTCTTAAGATGGCACAAGATTAGATATCCTTCATTTTCCAGTTCACCCAATCTTTCCTTCTCAATAACTTTACTACAAATAGCATTGAAAATGAAATAAAGTCTAGTCAAAATATGTTGAAGATCATATTCGACAATGCCTCGAATAGCTACTAGGAGTAGTTGTTGCATTAAGACATGACAATCATGGGACTTTAGCCCTACTAACTTCAAGTCTTTCATCGACACAAGCTTCTTAAAATTTGAAGAATACCTTGAAGGAACTTTGATGCCATGTAAAAACTCACAAAAACTTCTTTTCTCATCCTTAGACAAAGTATGAGAAGCTGGAGGATAAAAAGTTCTTTTACCATATGGCCTTGGATGCAAGTCTTCTTGTATTCTCATTTGACTAAAATCTAATATTGCCTTTACGCCATCCTTAGAACTACCTTGTATATTGAGCAGTGTCCCAATAATACTATCACATATGTTTTTCTCCACATGCATGAAATCAGTACAGTGTCTCACATCAAGATTGGGCCAATATGGAAGATCAAAGAAGGCATACCTCTTTTTTCATTTAATTTTTTCATTACTACTCTTTATAGTCTTACCAAAGATAACATTGATA
This sequence comes from Inga oerstediana, assembly GCA_963210345.1. Lineage (NCBI taxonomy): Eukaryota > Viridiplantae > Streptophyta > Magnoliopsida > Fabales > Fabaceae > Inga > Inga oerstediana. The sequence goes on from OY723408.1 coordinate 28,240,921, forward strand.
TTTTCACCTTTTCATAAACTTGCTCCCCAGTCAATGCCTCCAGAGCACCTTTAAACTTTTGTCCCCTAAAAAAAGCTTTCTTTAATTTACAATATGGGTGGCCTCGTCTAAGAAATCTCCTATGGCCAAGTTAAACTGTCTTTTTTCCTATTGAAGTTTATGGTAGCATGTTCCTTCCCCACAAATCTGACATGATTTATTATATTTAACACTATATCCTAACAAGTTTCTATATGCAGGAAAGTCATTTATAGTACAAAAGATCATGGCTCGTATTTTAAAAACCTCTTTCTCGTTCGCGTCAAAAACATCAACACCATCATCCCACAACTCTTTCAAGTCTTCGATCAAGGGTTCTAGGTAAACATCTATATCATTTCCAAGTTGTTTTGGTCCAGAAATCAACATAGACAATATGATGTACTTTCATTTCATGCATAACCAAGGAGATAAGTTGTAAATTACCAATAGAATAGGCCTAGGCCATGAACTATATATACTGCTTAGGCTACCAAAAGGATTTATACCATTAATGCTAAGCCTAAGCCTAAGGTTCCTAGGTTCTTCGCAGAAGCTAAGAAATAATTGATTGATTTTCTTCTATTGAGAAAAATTAGTCAGATATCAAAGCTTTCCATCAGATATCATCTCATCTGCATGCCATCTCAACTTTTTTGCATTGTTTTCATTAACAAACAAGCGCTTGAACCTTGTTATGATAGGAAGATACCATAGCACTTTTGCAAGGGCATTATTTGATTTGTACCTTGTGTTTTCACATATCGGACACTGTTGTTTCTCTTCCTGCTCTTTTCTATATAATATGCAATCATTAGGCATGCATGGATTTTTGTATACTTCATCTCTAGTGGACACACTATTTTCTTAGCACCATAGTATCGATAAGACAACACATTATCATCTGAAAGTATGTCCTTAAAGCCTGAAGCATTTCTGAAAAACTCTTATCACTCCATCCATATCGCTTTCAAGCTTACCAATTTCAATACTACTCTCAACAATTGGTATTTTTTACACCCCTGGTACAATGGCTTCTCAGCATCACTGCACATATTACCATATGCATATGATTACTCAAAAGTCTATTCTCCTATATCACGAATTATATCCTCTATCCAATCATCCATATCCATGTCATTATCATCAAAGGCCACTCTCCCCTGTTGAGATGCACTTGGCATTTCTAATTCTTCATCATGTCATACCCATACTGTATAACTCTTACAAAATCCATCACAAATTAAATGTGTATATATATTTTCAGCACTTAGTCACTTCTCATTCAAATATACTACACAAGAGCAATAAAACATCCCACTATCATCATTGGCATTTCTTCTAGCAAAGTCTAAAAAACCACTCACCCCAACATCATATTCAACACTCGTCCATTTAGCTTTTATCCAACTACGATCCATATATTTCAACACCTTGCAGCACCCTATCCAATGGCAAAATGATAGACAAAAAAAAAAACAACAACCACAGAGTTTTAGAGATTTCAATGAAATTAAGAAGCATACATACTAGGAGAATAACTACACTTATAGCAATATACCAATAAATTATGACATGATAAGAACTAAGCAATATTTCATAATAAAGGTATATAGATACAAGTTTTAAAACTTGCATTGCAAAGCTATTCAGAATTTTCATAACTTTTTATTCAATTCAAACCCACATAGCAAATGTCATAGTGTGATCATTAGTGGCAATCTAAGACAAGAAAGTATAAATAAAACATCATAATGTGAACACTAAGCTAGTATATGAAGTTATCATCACTAGTTCAATGATGAGAGTAAGATAGAAAGCAACATTGGGCATATTCAAATAAAGTCATAATCATAAAACAGGACACCTCCATTTCCTACTTCAAGCATATCAGAATATGATGCCATACATGGTTAAACTCACTCGAAACAAAATAAAAAGGATCAAGTTCAAATTATTAACAAAAATCAAAACAAACTTGGAAAGTTGCTTCACGACTAGTTGCTCTTTGTGCTCCCATTTGGAAGAAGAATGATTGGCAAGGCTTTTAAGGGAGGAGGAGTTGAAGCTGGAATGTTATCAATTGATGGTGAAATGAAGGTCGATTACTTGCAAGGTATGGGTAGTGACTCTTCCTTGGCTAATACACAGACACATACCAATGCCGTCCTTGAGATTGTAAAACAGAACACTGTCGGTTAGATTGTGAGATATTAGGTTCAAAGAGAAAGATTGCTCCAGATTTAGAGAGACAGAGGATGGCGGAGTTGTGAACAAGAATGCCATAGTAGAAATTTTAGGAAAAAGTGAGTTCAGAGAGCAATCTAAGATTCGGCGAGAGGAAGAGAGTGAAATTTTAATTAGGGCGCGCATTTTTAAGACCATTGTTTCAAACAACTAGTCTTAAATATAAATTTTAGACCGATTTTTAAAATAACTTGTCTAAAAAATTTCCACTTTTAGATCAGTTATAATGTATAACCGGTTTAAAAAGTAAAAAAAAAAACAATTGAATTGTGGGTCTTTTATTTAGACTGGTTATATAAATAACCAGTCTAAAAAGTATATTTATTTTTGATTATTTTTATCCTTTTAAGACCGATTACTCATAAATGAGGTCTAAATAGTATCTTTAAGACCTTATATCTATGGAACCGGTCTCCGAAGTTCTCTATAATTACAAAAATGCCACTGGTCATACATTTTAAACCTTATCCCTATATAACCGTTCTAAATGAGCCAATCTAAAACATAGATTTTGTACTAGTGTGCACTATCTTGTCTCGCATGCACAACAAAAAGAGTACAAGAAAGAGGCAACATGAAAAGCATCTAAGAAGAGCGCGTTGCACCTGAACAAAAGGCCTCACAAACCTACAAGATACTAAGAGTGTGTTTGGATTAGTTTTTTAGAATAACTTTTATGATTTACGAGGTAAGGATGTGAAGGGACTTTTGTCTCGACTTGCGGAAAATAGCTTTTGAAACCACAGTTTTGGTGTTTCTCAAACACTCACTAAAATAAAATGAACAACAAAGATAAAAATAATTCAGCCATTTATTTGTAAGGCATAATTTCTATTCGAAAAATAGAACAAGTTTAGAAAAATAATAAACTTAATTTATTGGCCTGGTTTAAAACCAAAAATGTATTTGTCTTGCGTAAGAGATTTCAAGATTTTTAATGTTTTTAGAATTAGTTATGACTTTTAAAATTTGGAATAAAAAGTTAGCAATCTCATATGAATAATAACCTAAGGACCAATATTCAAATTTTAATTTATGGGGTTTAATTAATAATTTAATAGAACCATGACACTTTAGGATGCATAGTTACAGTGTAGAAATGATGAATGTGACAATGGTGCAGGTGATAGAGGGGTCGCCAAAGTAAGGAAAGGCTTTGGAGTGGAAGAGGAAAGGTAAAGAAGGCCGTCTCTTTAGAAGAAGACGGGGATGATCATGCCTAGAGTCACAAGTCTGAGACTTTGAGTAGTGAGGAGGGGAGGAGAGAGCGAGAGAGAGAGAGAGAATGAGCTGAACGATGAGGGTTAGGTGTGTCATGCCAGTCAAACTAATAGTAAAAAACTAAAAATTAACCTTTTTTAATTAGTGGGGCAATATTATTCCGTTTTTTATACTTCTAGATACCTATAACTCTTTTGTAAATGCTTTTGAAGTAAAAACGATGTTTAACCCCTTTTTTAACTTCCCTCACTTTTGGTAGACGTTACCTAATCACTTGACGCATTTCATGGGTCTGGATCATAAACAATTTACTGTAAAATTAGGAAAATTGAAACAATTATTAAAGCATCTTACCAAGTCAATGCTTAGAAAATTACAGGGCAATCCAGCAAAACACGACATATTAATGCCGTACCCAAAAATTATAGACCCATATGCGCATAAATTATTGTTAGGAATACTTGTGGTGTATGTTCAATGCAACTTCGTGGTGGACCAGTTGGTTTCCCTTTGAAAAAACGACACTAAACTTTGATTATTTGAATCCTACAATAGTATTCTTTTATTTCCTTTCTTCTTTTTAGTGCCAAACAATTAGTGGTTCCTATATAATTCCATTACAACATTGAGTAGTATCAAGTAAGGACCTGTTTGGCTATGCGTTAAGGAGAGAAAAAGCCCGATAAGTAGAGAAAAGCCCGGTGTACTTAATTTGGTCTGTTTGGGATCACATGATATTTGCTGAGCTTTTTATATTAACGTTAGATAATAAAGAAGCTCAGTGCTGAAGCTTTTTCGGTGCGGTAGTCTAATTATTAGACATTACAAATGCTCAACGGTCATTCCATTTCTAATCACCTCTTCTCATTTGCTCTTCTCTACAAATGCTCAACGGTCATTCCATTTCTCATCACCTCTTCTCATTTGCTCTTCTCCGTCATCTGGCTGTCCGTCGTGGTTGTGGTTCTGTCGTTGGCGTTCGATTTCGGCGTGGTGGGAGGGTGCGAAGCTCATCACTGCTGTTGATTCATTTTCCGTTGATCCATCGTCCTGCTCCGAGGCGTCCCCTGTTCGGCTTCTTCGTGCAGTTTGGTGGCCAAATCCGTGGGTGGCCGTTCAGATCTAAGGTCGTGGCCGTCGTCCGGTTGGCGGAGCTTCTCGGGTATGACTGGTTTTTCTACTTTTGTTCAGTGGTTTGCTCTGCTTTACACCTGATCCGGATGTGAGTCGGATTTCTCAGTTAGAGGAAAATCTGGATTTTCGAGTTGATTAGTGTTTTGTTCATCTCTGTTCATCTCATTTACTGATCTAGATTTTTGAATTGATGTGAGTCGGATTTCTCATTGTCCTGTGCGTGTCATCATCAATCATCACGAACAGAATCCAATTTAGGATAATTGCAGGAGTTTGTGTTTGCATCGAATCATTCTCAAGTTTGAAAACGCAGGAGTTTGTGTTTGCATCGAATCATTCTCAAGTTTGATTAGTGTTTGCATGCTGTTGAACTTGTAAATGGCAATGATCGGTATTACAATAGAAATGCAAGCATGAAACTTAGGCATCTTGTTTGATTCTGTTTTCTGTTTTTATGCTCTTAAATGGCAATGATTCTGTTTTCTGTTTTTATGCAAGCACAAAACTTAGGCATCTTGTTTTTAGGCACGAAACTGTTTGAATCATTTGTTTTGGAAATCACATATAAAAACAACAAAATAAAATTTGTTTCGAAATTGTTGCTTGAAAACATCCTTATTCTAGTAATAGGAAACCCAAATGCTGAGAATTGTAACTGAAAGACCTGATTTTCCTAGTCTGGAGATTGCTAATTATCGATCTTAAAAAACCAGTCCCCAGTAATAGGAAACCCAAATGCTGAGAATTGTAACTGAAAGACCTGATTTAAGGCATTCCCAGCATAGTTTAATGATTCTCAAGTTTGAAAACGCAGGAGTTCGTGTGTTGGTTTGATGATTGGTCTAGTTTTGAGATATATTGTGTGTTGGTTTGATAACAGCATACCTTTCACTTTTGGTCTAGTTTTATGCTCAGGAAGATGTTCTATTAGAAGCTTTGATGATTTTAGTGCAGAATATTAGTGCAGAATCTTTAGTTTAAGGTAATTTTTCCAGGAAGAAAGTATATTAGTTTATTCTTATTTATAAGTTATTTCATTAACTTTGTCTTAGAATTTGATAGATTTTCAATTTTATGCTTCGACTGTAATGAAATGGTTTAATATAAATTAATCTTCACTTGTTCATAGTTGACATAGAAGTATGAACAAGGAGAAACACAGAATAACGTGGGATGTAAATACCACCGGGATTTTCATACATGAATGCGTTGATCAAATTTATAAGAAAGAACGTCAAGGATCTTCTTTCACGAAGGATGGGTGGAAGAACATTATGTGTGCATTCAATGAAAAAACAGGACATTCATATGACAAGAAGCAACTGAAAAATAGGTTTGATAGCTTGAAAAAAGAATGGAATGTGTGGGATAAGTTATTCTCGAAAGAGACGGGCATATCGTTTGACTCTACGAGGAATATCGTGATCACAATATATACAACTCATATATATATATATATGGAGTTTTCAATAAGATTCATGCCCTTTTTAGTCATTTTCCATCTTAACGGGCTTTTCAAATATCAATCCAAACACATTTAAGGTTAAGAAAAAGTCACTTTTTCTACCGTAATTCCAAACACAAATCACATCTATATTTTGACTTTTTTCTTATCTGACTTTTTTTAAAGTCAGTTAACAAAAAAAGCTACTTTTCTACCGCTAATTCAAACGGGCACTAAATATCCTGCGCGCTTTCTTTCTTATAGTGTTATCATGATGGGTTTCCTCCACTTCAGAATCATCATTTGTTTGCTTTGGTATCCATGTGCCATCATCATACTCTATTCAAGCAAATGATCATGGGAATCTTATCCCATCTGATGTGGTATCGAATATTATAACTTTTTTTTATTCCCCCAATCTCTCTTTATTTTGGTACCTCCTGCGCTTGACATGTTCAGCAACTTTCTATCAGGAAATCTCTTGCTTCTTTCGATCTGGCTTACGTTTGTTTCTAAGTGTCTGTCTCTCAGCTTCTGAAACAAAAGACTTTATGAAAGTTTGTGTCTTTTTTATTCCAGGAGTGGGCTCTCGGATCATTACTAGTGGAAGTTGCAGTCTTTTACTTTACTAGCTACCGTGACGAGCGTTGAGTCTCTGGCCAAACCAGAGATTCCATATTATAGGTTCTCTGGTTTCGCCAGAGACCCAACGCACATCACGGTATATTAATGTACGTGTTGGATTATGCAATTTACTAATGGGTAGTATTCCAAATTAAATCTCTTGGGCAACTCTCAGAATTGCGAGTATTTCTTGTTGGGAATAATTTGTTATGCGGTGCCCATGATTGGGAATAAAAACTTGGAGGTTTTAGATTTGAGCCTTCACCATCATTTTTCTGGGAAGCTTCTTGACTGTTGGATATATATACACTCATGCTGTTACATACTCATGCTTAATTACTTGGGCAAATAATATACTTGAATGTTTTGTGACCTCACTATTATTATATTTTTTCTAGAAGAGTATGCGATATATTGAAGAGCTTCAGAGCAAGCATGCTTCACAAATCTTTCTGCTGCGAATGTTTTATTAATGGCGCGAGTGTTTAAAAGAGTTGCTTGCTATTGTTGTGTTTTGTAGATCTTGTTGTGAACCTTAAGTCGCTATATTTATGAGATTTGTGGTATTATTATGCTAGATGTGATGTCATTATTTTCTTTCCATGTTTATAATGCTGATGAGACCTAAAATTTTATATTAAAAATATCAATTTCATAAAGGTTATATTAATAGTTATAAAGACTGTTCTGTTGTTCCTTCTCTCTGCTTTGAAATGTCAAAGCAAGTAATCAAAACAGAGACATACATAATCAACACTTACTACACCATAAATATGGAAGGATAATAATGATAAATCAATTTGAAATGCTAAATGGATATCAACAATCAACTATATATTATAAAAAAGGATAACATTTTCTCCAAACTCACTCTACCAGTGTGATTCTCATTAACTGCTCAAAGGCTTATTGATGATCACTAACAAGAAAGATTATCAGCAGCCTGGCCAATGTTTTTGAACTATCATCTGGTTTTCCAGATTCCCATGGACATGCACTTCCGGCTCTTTGACCTGCAATGCATTGAAATAATATAAAACTACTTTTTTACAGGCATATTAAGCATTCAATTTTTCATACCAAACAATTCATTGTAAACATTTTAGCATTGGCACATGAATTTGTCTCCACTGTATCATTTCTGAAACATTCCTCACTGATAATTTTCTCTTCCCCCTCACACCAAGTATATGAACAATTATTCAACAGTTGGAATTCTTGGAATACGAGAAAATAGATACATTAAAAGAACTCACTTTATGATAAAAGTAAAATTTCTCCCGCGGAATTCCTGCAAGCTTTTTGGTTCTTCTTTAGAATATCTACATAAGAAATATAGTAACACATTTTATACTAAAGGTTCAGTGTCACCCACCAATCATTGAAAAGATGTTGTGAATAAAGCTTAACAACACTGAGAAGTGTAATTGAATCTTTGACTCTCATATAATTGCAACAATAACATATATAGAAGCGGCACTGCCAAATTTCAAACTTAATTTTCTCTTTGGAATTTAGTTTTTCATTCATAAATTGCTTGCACTCTCATTTGGTTTGGAGTCTCTCAATTTGTTTTTTCCCCCAAAAAAAAAATTAAAAGTAATGTTTAGTACTAAAATATTCTTGACCAAAATCTGCATGAATGAGCAAATTACAAGATAATTGTGCGAACAAAATCTAAACATCAATGGGCAAAGCACAAAATTATTATTTTGAATAAAAGAAAAAAGAGTTGAAAAGTTCATCAACAGCTCAAGCATCATCTCTAGTACCAGCATTACCATATCTTTTCCATCTCCTAATCAAACCAAGATTCACCATCAATGGAGTTAAAGTTATCAAATTCAAATTTACTGTGGTTCAAGCATGGACATAATTCAAATGTGATTCTTAATCATTAGCAATATAGTAGTAATTCTTTCACCATCTAATTCAATTTTCTCTCCAAATACAATTATTTTCAGTCATCCATCCATCATCAGAGGATCAAGATGTCTAAGTCACAAGTTGCATTACGTTGTTCCTTTCCTACTTCTATGATTTAAATCAGATATCACAAGTATTCAATCTGCTCTCCAATATAACTCTATGAACAAGACGAACATAGTAGTAATTCTTTCACCATCTAATTCAGTCTGCTCTCCAATAGAATAATCTTCAGTCATCCATCCATCATCAGAAGATCAAGATGTCAAAGTCACAACTTGCATTACTCTCTTTCTTTTCTACTTCAATGATTCAAATCAAGCATCACTAATATAGGACCAATCATCTTCTTTGCATGCAATATGAACATGAACAAAACCAAAAAAAGAAAAGAAAAGATATTGAACGCCTACCAATAAGTTATCAAGCTCTTCAACATATCACATTTATGATTGAATAATATGGATTATTGAGTTTCCTCCTCCCTACTATATTTCTCTCCTCCCTCTATTTGTCTAGTTTCTCTCCCTCCTTTCTTGTTGTCCTCCCTCCTCTCTTCTCTCTCTCTCTCTCTCTCTCCCCCCTCTTCCTTCCCCGTTCTGCATCACTACTTTCAGGCAATAAACATTAAACCCATAACACTCCCCTTCACGTAAGATCTCTACACTTCCCTTTAAATACAGGATATCCTCACAAGCACAAAAGCTATGGATTTGCCAAGAGGAACTTGGATATAACAAGGTAGAACAAACACAAGACGGAATACCTGTTGATACAGGAAGATAATAGAGACTTGTAGTGAGATTGATTTATCTATCACATAACTGGTCTAACATCAGTTTCCCAGATTGAATGTCTCAATACCTATGAAGGTATGGTGTGACAATACAACAAGTATCAAAATTGCAAAAAATTGAATACATGATGAATGAACTAAGGGCTTGTTTTGAGTTAGTATTCAAAAAATACGTTCACGCAAGCTGGGACAAATCTCCTCTCACATACTTACCTCGTATACGGTAAATCACATTGGAAAAGCAGCATTTATTGCTAATCCAAACAGGCACTAAGCATCTTGAGATCAACAGGCATTTAATGACACCACAAATAATGACTGATTTGGCTTATATATCCTCTAACTCCCAAGTGGCTGAATTCATGACACAGGCACTCTTGAGACTGATATTTGAAGAGATCAACATAAATGCCTCAACTTGAGGGGGAGTATTGGCAAGTATTGAATTCACATAAGGTTCGATAATGAGGACCAACAACTACCAGCTTTGTGTTCTTCTTTGGGTGTCTCTCTTTCACCAATACTATGCTCTGTTGTATTTTCCAAAAAAGGGGAAATTGGGAAATGTCTCCCATTGAAGCTTTTATTGGTGAGAAGGACCTAAATCACAATATTTTCTGGATAATACATCACATTTCATTATGTCAGGTCTATTACATATACATGGAATACAAGAAATTAAACATAACTTACTCATAACTAACTACTTCAATAAACGACAGAACAACACCTAGACTCCTATGCACATGACAGCATATTAGTAAATAAAAGCTCATCACAACACACTTAAACGTCTGGCGCAAATAAACAATGTTATTTCTTCATTAAAAGACCTCTGACACTTTTAAGTTTCTTCTTCCTGCTGTATGTATGGATAGAAGGGTCAAGTTTAAGAGGAACTCTATCACTTGTTTAAAATGGAATAAAAAAATATAAACTTCTGAGATATCCTCACTTAATAAAATTGAAGAGAATTGATATTTTACACGTGATACCAAACTAAAACAATATGACATACATACCAGAGAGTTTAAAGCTGCATAAAAGTTCCCCTTAAACCAATATCCATATGCCAAATTGACTGCAAAGTGGAAAGTACATCACCAAATGGCCAAAATTTCTAGAAACAATAATTCATTTCATTGAGTTGCATATAAGAAAAATCGTTTGAAAACACCCTTTTTTTTTGTGTGGGTGTGTTTTTTTAATGTGTTTTGGTGGGGGGGGGGGGGGGGAACAGGAGCAAAGAACGGTTTAAGAATAATAGAACTTACCTCCACTCAAATCAAGTACGTTAGGAAGGAGGCGTGTTGAATAGAATAGCAAGTGAAACTGAGCTGCAGTATCACAAAGAAGGCTTCCACTTTGATGCCCATATTTATCTCTTATCTGCATAACAACGGAAAAATGAAAGAGAATATAGTCGACCTATCTTGATATTATTGAACATCATTTTGAACAGAAAAAGAATGAACTAGAGATCAATGAGGCAAAATAAAATGAATACAAAGATCAAGCTATCCTCCAAAAGAGCATAAGTATGTGTTTGGTTAAGAGTTTGCGAAAAGTACATTTGCCAAGTGCCAAACTGTAGCCCCAACTTTCCTTGACAAGTACAAACCAAAGTCTTCAATTTACAACTTTCATGGTCTCAACTATCACAACACCCCAAGTCAAACTACAAGCTTTAGCCCCAGCTTTCCGTGACAACAAAACCAACAATAAAAACAAATGGTACCATCACCATAACAGAACTCAGCATCCATAACCACGCTCTAAAAAAAGTAAAATATAAATAAAGGACAAGATAATAGAATAGGTATTGATGAAGAACTTCAGAAGCATTACAAGGATATCAACCATATATCTAGAACGACTAGCAAAGTCTTCTATCCCAACATAAATAATAGTTTCTTCAAACTAGGAGTAAAGAAAAAGAACACATTGCATGTGGTGAGGCTTAGAATCATATGCTACAAAACCCAAAGAAACTCTTAGCTACAAAAGATTGGGCAGGAGTTTTCACTTTGTGTTTTATAGTTTCTGAACTCATATTTATGAGCTCATTGCTTCAAATGAGTAAGCCAGCCAAGACACGTGCCAATCACAAAGGAAAAGGCGCAAAAGGGGTTTACGTTTTGGTGCCTCATTGAAGGAAACACCTCTCATGATGCGAGAGGAGCTAGACCTGTTTAGTACCCCACCTCAGCAACCTTAGTCACTGAGACGAATGTCTTTGATTACTCCACATATTCCTGACGATAAAAGATCCTTGGTTTATAAGGATTGACAATTGAGAGTCAGAGGTCTTTAAGAATAATAAATCAAGTACCTGACAACGAAAGAACCTTTAGTGTATATAATACAATGCATCTGACAGCCATTCGAACTAGGTACAATCAATAACAACACATTAGATTAATTGTCAGTACAAAAGTAAGGAAAGGAAAAAAAGAAGAAGAAGTTCTGCCAATGCTAAATTGGCATCTTTGTTTCATTCGTTTATTACAAAAAAAAGGGACAGGGAGTAAGTTAACGAAAGATTAAATTGGCATCTCTGCTTCATTTGATGTGCAATGATGGCGTCAAGTAAGGAGGAAAAAGTTACCCATTAAAAGACCATAAAACTTTGGCAATTGCAGCAAGCTCATCATCAACACAAATGGAGGCGCAAGAAAGTGACACAAGTGAGGCACCTAAAGAATACCAAAATCCAAAATCATTGAGATGAAATTTAGTAGTCACAAAAAGTTGCATAGCTTCATTACAACTCATAGCTAACAATCTGATCAAAGATGAAAATGCAGATTATTCTGTTTATAATACTGAATTGAAAAACAACAAAAAAACTGATTGAGAAACAAGTTTATTGGAACCCTAAATACTAAAAAAAGTGAAATCCAAAGTAGGTAAACAAGAAATGTATACCACGTTATATGACACACAAAGATTGGTTTTTTTCTTCAGAAATGAACTTACTTCATTAACAGTTCACCCTTCAATGAGTCACAGCAGTCTACTTTGGTTTTTTTTAATAATACTGTGAAGCTAGCGACAAGACCAAAATGCTTAATGTCCCTAGAATCACATAACATAAATCTGTTTTTATTATTACATGCTGGAACAAAGGTTTGAACCTGAGATCTGCTGCTAAAAGCCGACGTCAGTCACCATTTGATCGCCCTAGTGGTTGAATACAAATCTACTGTTAGAAAACCCCAAGTGTCTCAATATAGATCTTTCCATAAAGATTATTCTTTATGATATCAAAGCAAAAAGCTTTTTTTAGACTACAAGAAAAAAAAAATGGAAATTATAAAGCTTACCAATGAATGTGCGAGGAACCACCTCAGGGAATTCCAGATGATCATATTATTAATAAAACACAAAATTGAACAAAGTCACTCAAAAGTCCAGCAAAAGCCAACTTTATATAAATTATAGAAAAATGCCAATAGATATAAGCAACTAGGCTCATATTATCCAATGGATGCCGGTGATAAAGAATATCATGCATTGCCTTGATGAACCCAACAAAACAAATTGAGCAAACGGTCAGAAATGCAGGATTTTACCAAAGCCAAGCCATACAGTTATAATTTGCCCACGTAATAAAGAATTTCAAGATGAATTTTTCCTCTAGCACGGGGCAACTGACTATACTCTAGGTAAATAACTCAAACTCTCAAACTTAGTAGGTGTTAAGAGAGAAAATAGTAACACTAGTATTCAATTCATTAGACAAGTTCTTATAAGTACACTGGAGTAGTATTTATAATTGATCCCCCAATCCTTCTCCAACAGAAGTGGTTATTAATAACTAATCAAGCAACTAACTAACTAATACCCGCTCTAATTCTCATTGACACGTAACAGTAGGTTCCATTATTTTCCAAAAACGGAAAGAAAGAAAGAAAAAAGTGTTATGTCATTCTTTCTGTATTTCTCTGTTCCTATCAGGAAGTAAGGGAAAGAAAAGGGAAAAAAAGAGGAAAAAGAAAAAGAAAACGATGCTAGAATTAAGTTCAGAAGTATATAAAAAAAAAAAACACTGGGATGCCTAGAAACAGTAGAAGCACAAATAAGAACAGTCATAGTAGTTTCACAGAACAGAAGCTCGTTGATAAGGGATCACATAGTTGAATAAAGTTAATACATATCATTCAATTTGGGAAATTGAATTAAAAAAAAAAACAGAGTCGAAACCGACCTGAATATTTAAACAGTTCTCAACCTTGATGTACAGCACCATGAGCAAATAGAAAGCAGCTATTGATCCCAACAGCAAATCATAGCCGTAATTCACCCGGAACTGAGAAGAATTTGAAGCCATTGTATTTGCAGTGGAGAAACAGGGTACGGAGTGCAGGCTAGAGAGTCGACCCTCTTGAAACTCAAACGATGGGAACTTGAATCGGCGAACTCACTGGACTGGACTTTCAATAAACAGCGGCACTATTACACCAAACAAATCTAACCAAATTTGTTTGAAGTGTAAAGATGAATTGTTTTTTGAGCAAACAAGTGTGTAAAGATGAATTTAGATTGTAGTATTTCCACTAATTTAGTCGAAAATATCTAGGGAAAATGACCCAAAAAAAAACAAAAAAGAATGAAAGAGTTTGAAGTTTACAAAATTTCAAATCAGGATTTATTATTAAGAATTAATAAAAAAAATAACAAAATTTGATAAAAAAACTCACGTATGATTTTGTGGGAAATATTTCACTTATGATTTTACAATTTCAAGTTATTTCTCTGTTATTTTTCTAAAGATCTACTTTAAAAATTTAAGATTATTATGAAAAAATGAAAAAAAGTTCATTGGTCATAACAGGTCTGGTTTTAATATAGGAGCAAGACTATACTCAATATGTTCTTTCAATTATTATGTGAATGTTTTGGACATTACTATCTGTCTTGTTTGGAAAGGACTAAACTTAGATTAAGTTAGTTATGTCAAAATTATCCATGAAAAAAAGCACTGATTTTTTTTTTCTTAACAGTGGTTAAGTGCTGGTTAGACTGATTTTTTTTAAAAGCAGAAAGCTAACTAAGGTGATCGTGAAGAGTGGAGAGGGGATGCAACAATGATCTCGTGTGGACCTCAGAGAGGTGCAGAGGCCAAGGGCGGTGAAGTAAGGAGAGGATACAGTGGTGATCGTGTGTGAATTATTATGTGAATTTTTTTTTATTCTTTCTTAATATCCTTCAACCCACAAGTCTTTCAATATTTCTTTTTATATCAATTCTTTCAAATTCAGTTCCATTCGATCTTAGTCTGGCCCTCTGGGGTTGTTTCATTCATTGTTCATGAAACTGGACTGAAAACCGGCGAACCGACCAACTGGCCGATCCGATTCAGCTAGTAGACTGGTACTGTTCCGACCCGGGGTTGACTCGGTCAACCCGGGGTGAACCGGTGCAACCCGGCCGGTTCACGGGTTGCCTCTTTTTTTTTTAAAAAAAAAAACCTTTATTTTTTTATGCTCCAAATGACATTTTTGTTACTTTTTTTTTCAGAAAAATTATTTTCCTAAAATTTTTTAATTTTCAATGAGTTTTAAAAGGATTATGGAATATTTTTGGCATTAATTGAAGAAAAATTCTTATGTACTTAACAATATTTTTGTGGGTATTAGGTTTAAAAGGTTATATTAGACTATTGGTTAGAAAAAAACTCTTATGTAATTTTTTAAATGGTATGGATGAATATTTAAATTATATATATATATATATATTTTTTAATTGATCCCGGTCTGACTCTCGGTTTGACTCCGGTCTGACCCACTGACCCTTAACCCAGTACCCCGACCAATTCAATGCCCGATCCGGGTTCATGAACCTTGGTTTCATTCAATCGGGGGTTGACCTTTGGGATTCTATCAAGGCTCGTTCAAAAGGAAGAAGCAAGGAGTGCGATTGGTGAAGGAGTTTGCAGCAGCCTTGTAAAACAGAAGAAATATAATCACTACCAGAAAAAAAAGATTTTTTAGATAAGTTGAGATTGGTTTTTAGATCACATTTAGTCCAGTATTATACCGATCAGTTTAAAAAGTTTACCCTTACTAAGACAAAACTTGCAACCGATCTTAAAAGTTAATTTTTCAGACTAGTTATTTAAATAACCGGTCTTAAAAAGTTTCAATTTATAATAAAAAATGCTCACTCTTTAGACAAGATAATTTCATATCCAGTTTCAAACGCAGGCAATTTTTTTTTAAAACAAAAAAATGTATGCTTTATTTTGTTTTACATAAGCTCTGTTGGATATTATTATATCTAAAAACAAAATTATACAGCATAAATTCTCCAGAAAGCCCTAAAAATACAAATGCAATCGATATAAAGAATAATTATAACTAATAACAATGAATCTAAGTCCTATATTATTAGATAATTATTTAATCTTAATTCCGGCATTTATCTTTTTGAGGTTTTTTTTTTCCTTGTATTTTTTCCACCTTTATTTTTTAGTGTTGGATTTAGGGGATGCCATTATAGGTTCGACATCTACATGCTGTTGACGCATGATTCATATTGTGAGTATCGCCCTAAAGTTGAATGCAGTTATCTATGGATTTGGTGTTAGGATACCATACTTGTGCATTTTGATTCTTCTGGACCTCAAATATACTACCCTAGTCTAAGAGGATAATAGAGAAGATTCTTCTTTAATGAATCGAGTATAACAGAGTTAATATACAAATATGAGAATTAGATTTTATATGAGTGAATTTGATACCGTGATTAGGTTTTGGATGAGATGGAAAACAAGATAAAGGCAAATAATAAGAAAGTAACATACTAGGTGGAAATACTAGTAACGAGATGAGAATTAATAATTCTAAATAAGATACTCCACTTTTATTGCCTAAAATTGAGGTAGGCTAGAGCCATATTCTAGTTAAAGTTTCAAAAGAGGCAAAATGCCTAATATTAGTAAACTTAACACCTAATCTAAAGGTTGTTGTGAAAGCAAAAAAAGAAAAAATCTAAGGGTTGTTGCGTTCGACTCTAAGGATGGCCCGCGATATGAACCACACATCGATAGCTCCCACACGTTAGGGTTAAAATTACAATCGACACTTCTATCCAACACTTAATAATGATCTAAGTCTTTTCAGGGATGGGGCATAAAACAAAAAATAAACTTGGAAAAGAACAAAGGCATGACAACCAAAATTTAATTAAAAAAACCACATAAACAAATAAATATGATGGTGATGATGATGAAAATGATACAATTTCATTAAACATGAACATATCAACTCGAAGCTTCTAATGATGTAACAGAATATGAGATAACATGTTATATGATATAAATGTCATGTTATATCATGAGAAGCACTAAGATATATTCATTTTAATGAAATTGTATGATTCTCATAATGACAAGTTAAAATTTTTGTCCACAGTGTATTTTATTTATACCTGTGGAAGGAAGGCATTCGTGAGGCCAAAGTTAGAATCAATGTCTAATATCCTTTCCTAGGCATTCACATGTTTTTTTGGCACTCTTCATATTATTGGAATCAATGTTAATGGTTATTATTGGAATAAATTTGTAATATACAATTTAAATACAAAAGAAATGTAATGAAAAGAAAGTTTTTGATTTACTCATGAATATATGATTCACTGCAGGTTGAACCTTGTGATATATGGGGTGGTATTGGTTGGCTAGAATTAATTGCTCCTCTACATTCCATTTGGAGCAAGCAACAGATAATTCTAACAACCAACACTATGACATATATCACATATCAAACACTTGGATCTCAAGCTCTTCATACTTATGAATATATGGTCTTTGGCACTCATCTTGCCTCTGTGCTACATATGCATGTCTTGTATGTTCATTTCCATTGCAAGTTGAACCTTGCAATATATGTGATGGTCAGAGAACACAAGGCATACATACGTAGCATAGAGGATAAAAGGAGTGAGCATCAGTGATTTAACAAAGAATGAAAAATCTAAACTTTCAATCATGGTTTCAATAAAGAACAAAAAGGTGTAAGTATTAGTGTTTTGACAAAGAAATAAAAGGAGTGAGCATTAGTGATTTGACAAAGAATGAAAAATCTGAACTTTTAATCAAGGTTTTGACAAAGAACGAAAAGGCATAAGCATTAGTGTTTTGACAAAGAAATAAAAGGAGTGAGCATCAAGATCAACTGATTAAAACGCCCATGCAAGCAAACAAAGACAACAAAAGAGAACACTTACAAAAAGAGGGCTAGTGAGGGTTTGTGACAGCCAATGCTTTTTATCTAACGTGATAGAAAAATAGCAATAACAGAGAGGGAGAGCCAAGAGAAAGGAATACTAGGCTATCTCGACGTACAGGGAGAGAGAGAAAATGGCAATCAAAGGCAACAAAGAAAGGAAGAGGGCGTACATGACTCTGAGAGGTGAAAGATGAAATGTGAGGGCAAAAGTGAGTATAACTACTACGACAATTTTTTCTAGACCGGTCCTCTTTAAAGACGGTCTAAATATTCATAATGAGACCAGTTTTAAGGACACACTGGTCTCAATATGTAAAAATAAATTTTCAATTTATAACGAGACTGTCTTTTAAAATTAACAACCAATCTAATATGTAACTTTTGGAAACAAGGAAATAAAGTTTAAGAAACAAAATTTATAAACAAGAGCTTAAATGATCTGAATGATCATATAACATGAAAAGAAGAAGATCATTAACAGGAAATAATAGTAACATATCAAAAGACATAAAAAGATTGAAACTTTTTCATCAATAATCTTCAATTAACGGCGGCAATAAATGGATATATATTATATATAATGGTGATCGATCAAAAAATCAAAATTACATCAAAATATGTATACAACAGGGGGTTCTTGAAACCAAGGCTATCAAACGATCATCATCATTTCAAGATACAATCCTTAGTCCAAATAGTCGATGATGTCATCCAACACCACAACCTACTCCTCCAGTCATTCGGAGAAGCGATCTTGCTTTGCCATAACCTTCAGAATGGTGCCTTGGAGGCAAAAGATGCCCTCAGTGATTTCCTCCATGGTCAAAGGTGGAAGGGGCTATGAAGAGGAACCGTCGGTGGGTACTAGGGCTGTTCGGGATCGGGATCGGGATCGGGATCGGGAAATCCCATTCCCGATCCCGATCCCGAGAAGTGTTCGGGAAAGGATTTGATTCCCGATCCCGATCCCGATCCCGAAAATTTCCCGTCCCGACGGGACGGGAAATTCCTGAGATCGGGATCGGGAATTTCCCGAAATTTCCCAGAGTGAAGATCCTGTTATTGGCATCTGTTTTCATATGTTTTTCCCGAAATAAAACAAACAGTTTATGAGACAAGTATAGCCTGATGCAAGATACCATGAACTTGTAGTTGAACAAATATCTCTACCAGCCAAACAAAAAGAAGAACAAATATTGCATATCTAAAATAATATATAGTGAACAATACCTCTATATTGTTGCACCGCGAGATTAAATGAAGATGGAGCTTCTTTTATGCCGATCAACTCAGAAAACTCAGAAAATAGCGCAAACATAACCTAGGCAATAATTTCTCACAGAAACATAATAATCGAAACAAGTTTTAAATCAATAACTTTCAGGTTCCTTTGTTCAGCGGTGTCAGCGATTTTCACAGTGAAACAATAACAAAAAAAAATCCCAGAATAAATCCAGAGTAAATCGATAATTACAATGTTGCTGCGTTTTTTCAGAGTCTTCGATCTTCTGATGAAGACGCGACAGAGTCATCAACGAACTAGAGCGTTCTTCTCTTCATCAGCCAATAATCTAGAGTAAATCGAGCACAAATCCAAGAATGATTTCAAGAAAATGCAGTTTTATGGTAAAATTTCGAGAGGCAAATTACAACACAATCAAGCATAGATTACAATTGATCAAAAGCACCCAACACGTTTTTGAAAAACTTTCGATAACCAGAAGATTAAAATTCCATCCATTGCAAATGATTTCATATTTAAGAAACCAAATTGAGAAAACCCAGAACAAACAAATGGATCATATCTGATAATTGCAGAACTGGGGGTGCCGAAACCTTTATCAGAAAGGACCCTCAGACACTTTCCGTAGCGGCGTAGCCCAAAGGGAGGAGCCAAGGACGCCGAGGAGGGAAGGGAATCAGCGAATTAGGGCTCAGAAGACTTCTTCAGTCTGTGTCGAATTGTGGATGAGTGCTGAGTCGGTGAGTCCATTGCTTAGATAACCGAAAAAAAAAAAAAAATACACCATGTCTTTCGGGATCGGGAAAAATTCGGGATCGGGAAATCCCATTCCCGATCCCGATCCCGATCCCGACTATAAATTTCCCGATCCCGATTTTTCCCGTCCCGAAATTTTCGGGACGGGAAAATCCCGTCCCGATTTATTCGGGATCGGGACGGGAAGACCGGGACGGGAAAATGATGCACAGCCCTAGTGGGTACTACTACTGGAGTAAAGGGGAACGCTGCCTCTTTGTACTTGCCACTGGAAGTGTTGCCCTCAAAGAAGAAAGAGAGAATTAAAAAGGGACTTTTGAATTTGAACTTCAGAAATAAAGATGCCTTGGTATTTATAATCAAGACTGTTGGCTGGAAACTTCAAATGATACTGATGAGACATGATGATATGTGTTGATAGTTGAAACATTATGTATTTGGACCGGTCATATTCTAAAACATGGTCAAAATAAAGCTAATGAGACCGGATGTTCATCTTATTTGGTTTAAATAAAAAGTTAACATTTGAAGATTAAATGACATTTAGACCAGTTAAGAGTTAAACAATTATTCAGATTAACATATTCAGACCTTGTGCCATTACAGCCGGTTTGAATATAGCCAAATTATATAATTAACAATACTTAGATAATATAATTTAGTAATATTATATATATATTTGATAAAATTAACTTGTCAAGTCTGAGATAGAAACAACAATTGAACACAGCTACAAGAGACGTTCAAGATCAAGATTAGAAGTAATTTTTTTATTAATATTATGTTATGTCATGCATAAAAAAATACATCATGTTATATAATAAAAAAAATGTTGGAATTGGTTAACACCCAAGAGGGGTGAATAGGGTGTAAAAGAAAAACTTAAGAACTTTGAAAATCTCTTTGCATCTTAGTGAAAATGACAAGTATGAAGATAATGAACCATAAATTCACAGTCGATTATTCAAATCAAATATGCTAGAATTATAAGATATAAGGGAAGAGAATATGTCAACTCTAATTTATTTTGGTTCAGTTCAATTCTTGATGACCTTCGTCCGGTTCCCAAGCTCTACTTAAGATTTTCAATCCACTATCTTCTTATTTAAATCGGGCACAAGAGAAGCTTCTACAATCTCACAAGTTTAGCCAGGCACTTGTGTAGCCTTTTACAAGTCATAGACTCTCAATCTATTCAACATCAACTTCCTCACACCAAGGCAAGAACTCCCCCTTACACACTGTAAGGATACAACTTTGATGATAAATAATTACAATTAATCTTTTCTCTCAGAAGTAAATAATTAAAATAACTAAAGCTCAAAAAACTAATCTCTCTAAAGCAAATGATATAGAAGTTCCAAAATAGAGAGCATATAAATTGGAATGCTGGAATATGAGTTTTAGCATTTTTACTGTGAAGGCATATCTACTCTTCGGTTCATCTTGAATGCTTCTTCGTTTATAGCTGATGTAGCTTGATGACTGTTGGAGATGTTGAAGTATCTATTGGGCTATTGAGACCTTATTCTCATTGAAAACTAGGCATTGGAATTTCTGACAAAATTTGCTTTTTTGCTGTTGAAGCTTAATCTATGTATAATCACTTATAATCTTCATATGAACTTGATTAGTGATGATTAAGAACAATATAATCAAGGTTTCTACGAGTTTGGAAGAGAATCGTGAAATCTGAGATGGTGATTAAAATTGTGAAGACTCATCGCTTTCATATCATTGGAGTGATTCCTATCAATGATAGCTCATCACTCAAGTGCTTACTTGAGTAATCCTTTAGGATCTTCAAAGTGAATAGTACATCATTTTCATACCACTAGAGTAATCATTGCCAGTGATGAACTTATTTTAACTACAAATCTAGCAAATGATCTATCCACAGAATGCTCTTTAAGTCTACTTTCCAATACAACAAGAATCAGTTCAAAACTCATAGTATTCCAAAAGTCATGATCCAATGAGTGACTGTTGGTTTGAACAGTGTTTGAATTTTGAGCATCAAATTCCAAAATTCACGTATCTTTCATTCAAACCTCTTTGAGCTTGATCCTGGCATTATGGAATCTCCTTTTGAGTCTAGTTTCTATACAATAAGTTTGTGGTTTGGAAGATATGTCCAAATTACTGAACTTGGTCTGGAATAACATGAGAAATTCCACTGTCAAGTTCTGAAATTCATATATTTTACATATGAAACCTATTCAGCTTGATCTTGGTGTTTTTGTGTCACATTTGGAGTATAGTTTCATATAAAACAAGTTTCACCTCAATCAGAGTTGTGGTTTGAGAGATATGACCAAAATATTAGACCTTTTTCAGGCTAAACTAAAACAGAGCAGAACAGAATAGCCATCACTCAAATGGTCACTCGAGTTATCATAAAAAATTCTTCTCCAAAGGTGCTTCTCAAGTGATTGCTCAAGTGAGTTTCATATAACTTCAATATAATGAATTTTAACTTCGAATTGACCCATTCTAACCTTCTATTGAGCATACAGACATTTGATATCAAATTTAAGAACTTAAATCTTGATATTCCCATTAGATCTTGCAAGTTCTTCTCTGTTAATCGCTCTTCTTCTTCTTCTTCTTATTGAGCATTATCCACAATCCTTTTTGATGATTTCTTTCTTCAATATCATTTGTTCTTCAATTTGATCATTCACAATAATCCAATTAGATATCTTCTTTCTTTTCTTTACTTGATCTCCTTCTATGTGATAACTTCTTTCTTCAATATCTTCTTATTCTTCATCTTGATTATTATTCTCCATACTTCAACTTGACATCTTCTTGCATTTCTTGCATTTCTTTCATCTTCTTCCTTTTAATCCTTTTTCATAATCAAACTTGATATCTTCTTTCTTTGCTTGACTAATTTGCAAGATATTTTATATTAAATATAGTCGTTAGCTAATGTAGGAGATAAATATATTATGCAAATTTTTTTCGCATCTATATTTGACATTATCAAAACTAATCACATCTAACAAAAAAAAATCCTCATCCTTCCTTGCTATCACCAGAGGCAGGGGAGGCATCATTGGTGTCGAGTACAAGATTCAACTTGTTGTTGATGGCATGCATCTGAGTAACGAGTCTTGCATGGCTTCGCTCCATGCATGCCACCCTTGCATGGAGATGGTCAAGAAACTCCCTCACTAACAACAGGGGTGGAGGTGAAGAAGTAAATTAAGGAAGAACTGACGGAGCTCTAATGGATCTCACCATAACATGACTCGAGAGGAGAGAAGAGGGGAGCTTGAAATACAATTATGAAGAAACGAAATGACTGGAGGAGATTAAATAGACATGACGGTTGAAGAATTGAAGTGGATGGCTTCAGATTTCAAAGTGACATGTTAGAAAGTTTACTTTGGAAGTTGAAGAAATTCTAAAACATTCAAGACCGGATGTAAAGAAACAACAGTCTCTAAAAGGATGTTTGAACTGGATGTATTAGTGTTTGGTCTAAAAAGAATTTAAATTTTCAAATTTTCATAATATTTAACACTTATCAGGTCGCATTAAATTATAACTGGTCTAGAAAAAAACTATTTAGAATGTGTGTAATGCGACATGTCTTAAGTTGTATCAATATTTATAAAAATACCACTGATCATAGATTTTGAACCATCTCCACCTATAGAGATCTATATGTGGCGGTCTTGTCGACCTTTTTTTCTAGTAGTGAATTGTGCCATGGTGAAGAAGGTTAAGTGTTTTTTATTAAGGATGGTTAGTGTTGCTTAGAGGGATACGTGCTGACATGGAAAAATTAAAATAGGTGGCAAGTTTTAATTAGATTCATGGACAAACTTGACCTAAGTTTAATCCATTTTTTAAATGTGTGAGTGTGACTATAATTAAATGATAATATTTCAAAAATTGAATATGAACACATGTGATTAAAAACCTTGATATAATGGATATAAAGAACTTGATAGAAGTATTTTTTTTCTTCAAGTTTTTTGTCGGATGTATTTTTCTTTAATTCATTATATTCTTTTTATGTTTTTAGCCAAAAATATCTCTTACATAAAACTTTAGAAATTAAAGGAATATATAAGGTATAATAAAAATAAAAAAATAAAAAATAAAAAAGTATACATAATTTTTGTTTAATTTGAAGTACAAGGTCACAAATAATTACTTATCCCCGCCATTCTCAAATTTTTCCTTTTCCTTTTCTTTTGATGGACTATTTTTTTGGATGAGGAAATCCAACAGGATGAAATCTTCTTCCTATTATATTGCTTCAGAATTAGGCTTTATGAGGAATTGGTTCAGTATTTCCCTGGGTTAAAAACCAAGGTTCCACACCAACCAATTTTTACTTGTCTTCCTTGAGGTCACTCTTGAATTTGATAAAGAGTTATAACTCTTCAAGTAATTTATCAGGGTCTTCGTAAAAATTATACGCTTCAGGAAACTTCTTTATCAAAACAAGCTGCAGTCTCTAATAAACACTAATGTCATTGCAAACCATCTTTTTGCATTGATCAATTTTGATTTGTTTTTTGTTTATGTATCTCATATAATATTTCTTTTATTTGGAACTATGATGCCCCATAAAGGGGTTTATGATGTTGTATCTTTTTATTGTAATATATGATAGAAAATTGTTTGAAGTGGTTTGGATACGTTTAAAAAGACAATTGAGTGTGTTGGTAAGGAGTGTTGATCATGTAATATTGAGTCCTTTAAAAAGAGGTCAAAGAAGACTAGCAAACAAAAAATGAGGTGATAAAGCAAAATCTTTTAATTAATAATCTATCCAAAAATTTGGTTTTCGATATAATACAATATTGTTATGCGTAGCTCACCCCACCTAGTGGGATAAGGATTTATTATTGTTGTATATTGTTTCCTAATAAAAAAATACAGGGGAGATCAGAGCCATCAAAAGTTTTACTTTTGAGATTTATGATTAGTATTTAAAAACTACAAAATCAAATTTTCAAAGGAGAAAGAGAAAACTTAACTCGATTTATTTATATCCATTTCTTTTATAATAGAAGTTCACATATTATAGACCAGCGTTCCTAGGCGCAATGGTCATCGAACTGCCTTTAGCCACTTCTTCCCATCCCAAGTTCGACCCGTGTCGCCTATGTATAAAAAAAATAAAAAGTTCACATAGTATAACGATAGAGCGATTGAGTTCCACGCGCAAGACTTTTCTTGTGTCTGTAGAGCTTCTCATTGAACTGGATCGATCTCACCACCACCGTGGGCCGGACATCTGTACGCTTCGTCACCTACTGCGATGGGTATTATAGAGTTTCTCTTTGGTCGTTTACTGCGACTAGGGTTTTGTGAGGTTTTATAGCGGTTGTGGAGGCAAGGATGCTGTTGGAGTCTTCTGGTCTAGTGAGGTGTGAATCGGAGGTGTTGCACTGTGGGAAAAGGAAGATAGAAAGTAATGGACGCAAATTTACTGGTCAAGTTTTGAATCCTTCGTGTTTTGAGGACTGGATGTGTGAGCCTGAAAGGAATAAGGAGGAACGAAGCTCACTGATGTCATGCAGGGGTCATTGTTGGCAAAGGTGAAATGGTGCGATCACCTGTTTATTATTAGAGATGAAGATGCGAATGATGCGATGACTGGAGCAGGAGCTGTGTCAGGGGTAGGCGTGGGTTTTGACGATGTATTAGACCTGCACTCGTGTATTTTTGTGGATTTATCTGATCCTATATGTCATCAAATTTTTACAAGGTACTAAAACTCGGACCGGTCATTGAACCGGTCGGGGTACTGGGTTAAGGGTCAGTGGGTTAAACCGGGACCAAACCGGAGCTAAACCGGGACCAAACCGGTGAAAAATTGAAAATTTTAGACTTATAGTATGAAATTCTAAAGGAAATTTTTTTTTTTTTTTTTTTTTTAGTAAAAACCCCAACCCGGACCGGACCGGGAACCGGACCGGTTTTCCGGCCGGTTCGCCGGTTACCGGGCCGGACCGGCCGGTCCGGTCCGGGTTTCACAACATGGAATTTTTATTGTTGATCAGGAAAAAGAACGTCTTTGTAAACCCTTTTCGAAATCTCTTATTGTCAAGATGTTGGGGGTTCGATGGGTTTATTCTTGCTAGAGTTGAAGCTAAGACAAACATGGGCTAGGAAGGGTGGTATTAGGTTGGGAGATCTGGAGAATGAGTTTTTTGTGGTCTCTTTCCAGGAGTGGGAAGATTATGAAAGAGCTATAACAGGGGGACCTTGGGGTGATTTTAGATAACTACCTAAGCATAATGGGATGGAAACCATATTTTAATCTTAAAATTGAGAGGGTTGATAAAATAGCTACTTGGGTACACTTTCCTGAAATTGAGGCTGAGTTATTTGATAAAAAAGTGCGGTATAATGTGGCTAGTTCTGTTTGTAAGAGACACTGAGGTTGGATGTCCATACTGCTAGCAGGGGTCATAATAAGTTTGCTCGTGGTTATTTGGAGCTTGACCGGACCAAACCACTAATTCCCCATTATATGGTTGACTGTATACTTAAGCATGTAGAGAATGAAAGCTTACATGCTATGTGCCTAAATTGTGGTTTGTTTGGTCACTTTAAGGAGAACTATGAGCATGGAAAAAAGAGCTCTAGTGGGAATAAGGATGGGGGGGTTTGTGGAGTCTACTGTAATGGAAGATAGGGAGTGGTCATAAGCTACTGATAATATTGTCAGTCCTTGGAGAATTGCCCAGCGTGCTCTTAGACAGAGGTGAGAAAGGCTAGGGAATAAGGACATCAAAGTTTCCTCTGATTATGATGTGTTGAAGGATGAGGAGGAGCATGCGAAAGGGTTTTCCTATATGGCCAGAGATGTAGGAGTGGAGGAGGCTACAGCAAGGCATTTTGTCAAGAGGAAAGAGAACGGTCTGAAACAAGTTTAGGAATCAGGTAATTCTATAAGGTCCTTAGCTGATGAAACTAATGTTCTAAAGCATACTCAACAATGTACTATAAGAAATGGAGAGGCATAATCAGGGCAGGAGAGAGGGGTCTGTGAAAGGTGGTGCTATATAGAATGTGAGGGAAGGTAAGGGTGGTGAAGTAGGTTTGTTCCAGTCAAGTTCAAGCAATAATTCTAATTTTGCGTAAAGAATTACTAAGGTTTCCGTGGATGATGTAGGGCAGTATTATGGGGAGGACATGAACTCTTCTCCAAAGGATTTGGAAAAGGATGTTGTTGGCTGTGAAATAGCGGCTCCTGTTCTAATGGAAGTGTGTGAGGAGAAGGAGGAAGCACCTATTTCTATTTAAATGTTAAAAATAGTACTCTCTCTGGTCCTAATTATAGGACATATTTACCTAACTTTGCAGAAATTAAGAATAGTAGTTAAATTAGTTAATCTTATTTATTTTCCTAATTTAGCCCTCCTTTTCTCCTCCAAATTACCTCACAGAAACTGCTCATCCCAAGCCTTACGCCACTTTTACAACGGCATCTTTTAGAGGGCAATCGAGTCACATCACCTCCTCAAACCATCGTTTTCAGTTTTAGTTACTAGCGACCACGCAATTTAAGCGATAGATGTGATATATAATATGTAGTAAATCTAAATCGTTCAAATTTTATTTCTTTTCTTAAATAAATCTTAATTAATTTAACCAGATTATATCTTCATGTTTTTTAAGGGCCCCGAGAAAAGTATAAAACATGTGCAGGAGATGATTTAGTGAACCACGATGACCAAAAATATATATATTGTGTTTCATTATTATTGAGAAAGTATCAATTGGGGGTATTTTGGGAAGAAATTGACAACAAATAAAACTTTGTCCTATAATTAGGATCAAAATCAACTCCCAAATATTGTCCTATAATTAGGACCGGAGGGAGTAGTATGGAATCATAGGGGCCAGCGAGTAAAGGCTCTGCTGCATCTTTGAGAAATCTATTATTTGTTCATAAGGGAGATATAGTTGCTCTTCTTGAGATGTGGATTATCATACCTAAGGCTAAAAGAATAATCCAATCTTTTGTTTTAAGTTTTCTAAGGTGGTGGAGGCGATGGGTTTTATGGGAGGAATTTGGCTCATATGGAATGATCCGTGATAAGTGCATATGTTATAATTAAATAGATGTAGATTTTGAATTATATTAGATCAAATATACAATTATCTTATATCTATTTAATTTATTTTAGATACATTTTCCCTTAAATCTAATGTGAGAATAAAAAGTAATATTTCTACCAAATCTATTCAAATATCTTTTATTTTGTAGATGATATAACATCTTGAAGGCATGGGGCTGTCAACTATGGTTTTCTCCAAAAAGCTAAGAGAAGAAGAAGACACGTGGCCAAGATAACTACAGAGATGGGGTCCTAAATTGTAATTTCTGCAAAAGTATGAAAGGGCGGAACAGATAGTAATTTCCGCAAAAGTATGAAAGGGCGGAACAGATAGGGTCTAAACCATAATTTTCTCTAGAATCCAAAAGCATGAAAAAATTATGACGTGGAGGATAAATCAAAGCAGATATAATATATTATTAAATAGATATTTTAAAGAATCCTACACCAAGAAGTAACTTCAGCTACAAATAAAAGCTCTATAGATAACCACCACCTTCTCTTGTGGCAGATGGTGGTAGATGAGAGAAATTAGGTTGTGTCTGTTTTCAGACGTTCTTATGTATTAATCTTTGACTAGATTAATGATATCTAGTTTTAAGTAAAAAAAAAAAAAGAAGCTCTATAGATCACTCTTGACACATAATCATTTCTTTGAGAATTCAAAGCAATATTTTTCTATACTCCTCAGTTGCGGGAGGGATGTAGTCCAATATAGAAGCTAGTTTCTATTTATTTATTTTTTTGAACCTTTATGAATTTCCAGTTACGAGTATTCTTTGATTATATCTATTTCTCCTATTCTTCAAGTGGATTGTTGTGGCTGGCCACCATAGAATCTAATACATGGCTGATCTCAATGGATTGGGAGGTGAAGGGAGAACCTAGAGCTAAAGAAATAGACACAAATTATTTAGGTTAGGGATAGTTCTAGATATTTGTGGTAAAAAAAACTATAGCTTCAAGGTTTGATTAGTTGTGTGGGTGTCGTGGGAACGAGCTTAACATGAATTAAAAAGGGACTAATAATTCAGGAGAATATTAGGACACTTTATGAATAGTTTGTCACTATAATAATTAATTAAAGAGTCAACTAAAATAATAGAAATTAGCAACTTGTGGGTGAAATCTTGAACCTAACTCATTAAGTGATTGTTATATTCTCATCCTTATTTTCTTCTTATGCAAATCTAATTTGAATTAGTAAAGTATAACCTCCCTGGCTATGACCCCAGAATACTCTGGGAAAATTACTACATTGATCTCATACATTTGTGGGGGCGATCAATCCAGATTCGATTGTTGAGGTAGTTGAGAGACACATGCAATTTCTTTATTGCAGGTTGGTGATTGGCGATCAAGCCCCTTAGTTTTTCTCTACTATTTATGCTAATCCACATGAGAATCAGAAAAGGGGAGTTATGGATGAATTTGGGAGATCTTGTTGCTGCTATGTCCAATCCTTGGCTGCTTGCGGGTGATTGGAATGAAATAAGTAGTTGCTTGGAGCAAAACAAGGGTGGTAAAGTGAACAAAGGTAGATGTAGAAGGTTTCGAGATTGGATTAAGGATAAAGGACTCATTGAATTGGGTTCTAGTAAACCTTTCTTTATGTAGAGAGGACCTAAGTGGCAAGGCAATGAATGCCTAGTCAAAAGGCTGGATCTTGGCTTGTGTAATGTGTAGGGAAAATAATTGTTTCCTGATGCTATGGTGAGAGTGCGAATCAAAGTGAGTTCAGACCATCATCCATTGATTATAAGTACTTGCTATGATGCTAAGGTGACGAGGGAAAGGCCTTTCTGTTTTGACGTCACTTGGCTTAATCATGGTGATTTTAGGAATTTCCTCGTGGATATGGAATGGGTGATGTTTGTGGGAAAATAAAGGAGTTGAAGGAGCAATTGAAGGTATGGAGTAAGGAGGTCTTTGGACACATAAGATTTAGAATTAGGGGTTTAAATAGAAGGTTGGAAGGGACACAAAAGTGTGCGAACTGTTTAAAGAACCCCTTATTAATTAATCTAGAAAGGGAGTTAGAGGAGGAGTTGGTAGGGGTGTTGAAACAAGAGGAAATACTTTGGTTTAAAAATATAGCGGGTTATGGATTAGTCAAGGTGATAGAAACATGAGATATTATCACAATAAGACTATGATTAGAAGGAGGAGAAATAAGGTTAAAAGTCTCAAGAATGGTGAAGGGGTTTGGGATGAGGATGAGGGAGTTATTTGTAACATGTTTTAGAACTTTTATATCACTTTATTTTCTACGGATAATATGAATAGAAGTTGGCATGTAACTAAGCCGTGCTTGGGGAAGGTGAGAAGGGAGGAGTTAAGGAGGTTAGATGTGGAGGAAATTAGACAAGCTTTTTTGATATTGGTGGATTTAAAGCCCTTGGAGAAGATGGTTTCCCTATTGTTTTCTGCCAAAAAAATTTGGATGTGGTGGGAAAGAAGGTTATGAAGCTGATTAAGAGATTATGGGAGAGGCTGGAAGGAGTGGAGGGAGTTGAATACCACTCTTCTAGTATTGATACCCAACCTGGATAAGTCAGAGCTAGTTACTCAGTTCATATCGATTGCATTATGTAATGTACTTTATAAGGGGGTTAACAAGATTCTGGTGTGTAGATTGAAGGGGTTTTGGACAAGATTGTTTCTCCATTTCAAGCCACCTTTGTTTCTAGATGTAATATCCAAGATAACTTAATTATTGCTAAGGAAATTGCTCACATGATGCAAAGAATGAATGGAAAGAGAAGATTTATGGTTATCAAGATTGATCTTGAGAAAACCTACGATAGGCTAAGTTTGGGTTTCTTAATGAAAGTGTTAGAGGAAATAGAGATTCCTAAAAATGTGGTAAGTATCATTAAGCATTGTTTATATGAAGATGTGTTTGATGTGGAATGGGTGTGGAAAGGAGGAGTTGAAACCAGGGATTAGACAAGTAGAGGACCCCCTCTCTTCATTTTTGTTTGTTCTAGCCATGGAAAAATTGTCCATATTTTAGCAGATTCTACTGAGAGAAGAAGTTGTGAACCGGGGGGGGGGGGGTTTACGGATGACCTATTGTTGTTTTATGAAGCTAGTGAGGAGAAAATAAGTAATTCTCTTGAATTTTTGGATCGTTTTTGTTTGGTGTTAGGGCAGAAGACTAACACGAGTAAGACTACTATTTTTTCTCTAAGAATGTTGCTAGATACAAGAAAAATATTATTTGTAGCATGAGTGATCTTTATCACAAGGAGGAGTTAGGGAGATATTTGGGGGTGCATATCACTCATAGCCAAAAATCCCAAGCCAAAAATCCCAAGTTAAGTTTCTATATTTGATTGACAAAGTGCAAAGAAATCTTATTGGATGGAAGTCACAATCTTTGTCACTAGTAGGGAAGCTCACTTTAGTCCAATTGATTGCATCCTAAATTGTGAATTTTAAAATGCAACATGTGCATATTCCAATTAGGGTGTGCAGTAAGATAGAAAAGCTCCAAAGGAATTTTATTTGGGGATTGAATGAGGAAAAAAAGAAATTGCATGCGATATAAGTTGGGAGAAGTGAAACAACTTCCTATAGTTATTGTATAATTAATTTAACATCCAAAATTTTATATTCACCGAATATATTGTAATTATTTGATAAATTCAATGAAATAGTGAATATTCATGAAATTTGGATCTTATGAATTTTGAAATATTCATATTCATGAAGAAATGGGCAAATAAATTCAAGAAAGGAAATTAGATATCAATGGTAATAGCAAAGCCATAATTTTGCCAATTGAGCCCAAGATTAATTATTTTCCAATTAATTGGAGTTAATTTCAATTAATCAAGGAAAATAAAGGAAAATGTATAATTGGAATATTCTTAGAGGAATAAATCAAGGATTGTGAAATTAGAAGGAATTATACATAATTCATTTAATTGAATTATGGAAATGTTGAAACAAATTTTATTTCCCTTCTCTTCCATATTTTCGCCTAGCAAGGAAAAATGAAAGGGAAAAATTGATTAATGAAATTAAACATCATTATCCTATGAAATATGATTAGTTTATAATTGATTTCCATGAGCACATGTCTAATTGCAATTAAATATTGCCTCATGGACATAATAATCATGATTAATGATGATAATGGTACACTACTTGAGTGCATGGTTGGATTAGTTGGAAGAAAACTTATTTGGTTAGAAGAGCATTAGGGGGGATGGTTTTTGAGGCTAACCAAGGAGGAGGAAATTAGTTCAATCCTAATGGGAAGCCTAATGACATAGTTGGAAGAAGATAAGACCATTTGACAAGTGTCAACACAAGATGCAATCTTGAAAATCAAGGGATGAGAGCAGTTGGAGTTATTTCATTAAATACATTTCCCTTCCTCTTCCCATGATCATTTTGGCCAGCCAAGAGGAAAGAAGAGAGAGAGAGAGAGCTTGAAGAACTTTGAAGACTTAGAGAGAAGGAGGAAGAGGCTTATGGTAAGATTGATTCTCTTAAGCGTTTCTCTTGTCATTTTGCTTAGAAACCTCTTTAAACTCCTCTTTTTCATGAAATCCATGATTTTGAAGACACATCTTGTGCTCAAGGAGAGAGACAGAGAGAGGAGTATGCCTAGAGAGAGAAAATCCAAGATCTCAAGAGGTAACTTCACAAATCTTAGATCTATACTAGTATGAAGTTGTTGTTGGTGATTGTTGTTGGATTTGGTGATTTTTTTGTCAAGTTTGTAAATTTGGAAAAGCCCTAACTCTAAGGGGTTATACTGCCCAAATTTCTTTGAATTATGGTTAAGATGCATTTAAATGAGTTAATAAGGGATTAGAAGTGGAAAGGTACAAGCTTTGGAAGCGAAAACATAAAAGTCTAATCTTCCACTACTACAAAAAAGTAAAGTTGTGGCACTTATAATTGCATCAGCTGTGGCGCTAGAGAAGTGCCACATATTTGGACGCCACTAAAAGAAGCTGTGGCGCTTGAAAGCGCCACAGCATTTAAAATTTTTTTTTAAAAAAAATACCCTCCTGTGGCGCTTGTTGGAGGAAGTGCCACAGGAGGGGGGTCTCCTGTGGCGCTTGCTGAATTGATCAGTGCAGTGGAGGGGGGGACCACGTTGCCCGTTGGTGTCGCAATCTTGAGTGAGGAGGAGGAGGAGTGGGGATGGCAGTTGAAACAAAACAAAGAAGTAGATTCGTTGATGAAGACGTGTATGCATGTGGGTATGTTTTTAAGTGTGAAGATGATAGGAAATGGATGGAGGGGGGCGACGGTCGTCCACTGCAAGAAGCTGTAGTGTAGATGAAAAGGGAAAGTGAGAGAGGAGGGAATAATTAAAGTGGGATGAGTCAAAATAAATTAAAAGAGAAGGAAGGGGGCCACTGCGCGGGAAAGGGAAAAAAGATAAGGATGGGAGCAGGGGGAATTGTGATTGGTGAGAAGTGGATAGTGTAATCCATTAAAAAGATAAGGGTTTAGGAACACCAGCTGTGGCGCCTGGATTTCTAGGCGCCACAGTTGATCCACTTTTTAATTTTTTTTTGAATTCCTAAACCAAAAAACTTTTTTTGGTTTAGGAACACCAGCTGTGGCGCCTGGAATCTAGGCGCCACAGTTGATACACTTTTTTATTTTTTTTTGAATTCCTAAACCAAAATTTTTTTTTGATTTAGGAATACTAGCTGTGGCGCCTGGATTTCCAGGCGCCACAGCTGATCCATTTTTTAATTTTTTTTTGAATTACTACAACAAATTTTTTTTTTATTTAATAACATCAGCTGTGGCGCCTGGATTTTCAGGTGCCACAGTTGATCCATTTTTAAAATTTTTTTTATTTAATTATTATACAACCAGCTATGGCGCCTGTAGAATGCACCCAATTGTGGCGTCTGCCTTGGCAGGCGCCACAGTTGGGTCTACCAGCTGTGGCATCTGGTTTATCAGGCGCCACAGTTGGTACCCAAAATTTAAAAAAAATAAAATAGAAAAAGAAAAAGATAAAAAAGGCAGATGTGCGCCACTTTTCAACCTTTTTGTAGTAATGTTCCTTTTTTCTTGAGAAACTTTCAACTAGAACTAGAACTGTGTGTAGGAGTTGGATTTTCATGAAATAGATGCTTCCATTGGATTTAGTAGGCAACAATATGTGGGGTTACAGTTGGTCACGTTTTCAGAAAAGGTCGAAAAAGTATAATTACGAAAACGCCATTGAAACCCTTAATCGGGGCTGTCAAGGGTATTTCTGTAATTTGACACTGAATTTGGTAATTTTGAGCCTGGAATGGATTCCTTGGGCGAAAATATGTCAGGATAGCCCTAGTCAAAATTTTGGAAAAACGTGCCATCGGTTTGGGTATAGAGGGGCCGGGCCGGGGTCCTGTTAGCATTTTGGTAAATTTTCACCATAGACTAATATAATGACAAGAAACACTATGGAAGAGTCTAAAATGATACTTGGATAGGTTATGACATATTTCTTGTTCATTTAATATTTTAGGACCGAGTAGAAAGGCGGAAGCGACACATTTTACGAGGTATTCTAAAAAGGGATTGAAAGAACTTTGAGGTAGGAACATTATCCTTCATACATCATGCCATAGTTATGTGATTGTGTGGATGCCATTGTTTGTAAATGCGCTTTATTAATTAATATGGTTTGCCTGGAGAGGGGTAGTTAGTGCCGGGGTGTACTTACACTAGGAGTTGGCGAGAGTCCAACCGATGTAGATTGTAGGGCTAGGCCCTACACATGTATACATGATAATGAAGTGTTTATACTATTCATTAATTGATGCATACCTTAGCGCATATCATATTTACTTTTCGCATTTTCTATGAACGACAGCATGTTTCTATGGGGATTCTTCGGAATCTCACGATTCTTTTAAAAACATCTCAGTAGGAGCCATTGGGATGAAAGGTAAAGGTGCAGATATAGAAAAGTGATTAGCACGTGTCTCAAGGCAAGGTTAAAGATGGTGGTTATAATTAGTTTATGTTTATGATATTTTGCGGAATCCTGTAATTATAGAAGTTTCCGCTATATTTTGTATTTTTTTACGAATGATGTTGGGATTGTAAATGAATACTTTTATCAGTATAATTTTACTTTTCTATGTACCCATGAAATTTCATCTTTATTACTCTTCAATTATTGAAATGGAAACGGGTGTTGACAATTAAACATTTCAAACGACTTTTCAAAACATTAAGTACTGCTATGGTAGTAAACAAAGAAACCAATACGAAATACTACCATAGTTAGAAAATTTTCACAAAAAACTTTGAAAAGGTCAACCATGAAAGAAAGACATAAAACCAGACAATAAAAGTCCACCATGATTAATATGACTTCAACTTCGTAATAAAGCAATCAAGGCCTTATCATGGGAGAATAGACTCTACTGCGGTAGGAAAAGCTTTAACCATATGATTGACACAATATAAGCATAATTAAAACAATTCACATCTAGGCTAGGCCATTTGAAACCCTCAATGTAATCATAATCACTACAACCCATCATAACAAAGATATATCTGCATATGAATGTTTAATTTCATTTCATACACAAAAACATTCAGGCACAACCTATAATAAAGTAGCCATAACAAGAAAACAATGTATCAAAAGTGCTCCACTAACAGTACAAATCCTAGTATGCAGTGGAATATTCAAAATATGCTACATATACCAAAAAGGCCCTAAAGTTTAGCAATATATATTAGACTATGCTCATGTAACTAAACAAGGCATATGAGATTGATCAATCCAATCAAGTCTCAAACTCCTTCCCCTTGGTAGCAGCACATGAGCTCTCTCTTGTAAAATAAATAACCATGGGATGAGTCATACGGACCTAGTAACCACAATTCCAATTTAACTAGTATGTAGCGAATGATTATGAGATATTAAGTGGCCAAAATTTACATTCATAAAATATAAAGTATAAACAATTTTTCCAGAAATAATACTAGTTCAAGAAATAATTACGTTGTTGCGGTAAGGTTTTTGCCATGGGACTTAAAGGTCACAGGTTTAAATCCTGAAAATAGCCTCTCCAATTATAGGGGTAAGGTTGCATATATCTATCGCTCCTCATACCCTACCTGGTAGAAGCCTTATGTGTAATGCTCCAAATTTTGATTACAGGCTAATGATGATTATTGAGAATAAATTGTATATTTAAATTTGAGTTTTTATGTGTTTTGTCTCAATTTAAGTACATATGCCAAAATCAGTGGAAGAATGGAAAATTATCGGGTAATTAGTTAGTGATTAATGGAGAAATTGATTACTAACTAAGAGAAATGAGATGTGTGACTAGATGGCTAATGAAGTGGTTAGAGTAACTAATTAGTTACTTATTTGAGGAGAGCCAATGAGATTGTGACATGTGTCAAGTGGGTATGAAGAGAGAGTGTGGGAGAAAAGTCAAATACCCCATTATTTTATTGTTTTTCTCTCTCTTCCTCCCTCCCTTTTTACTAAACAAGCATGGGTGTGTGAAGCTCATCATTGCTTCATCCCCTTCACACTTCCATCTCATTCCTCTCTCTCTTGTTTGACACCATTATTGCAGAAGAAAGAAGAGGAAAAGCTTGATTTAAGGTAATTAAATGACTCCAAATGCCAAAACTCTCTTCCTTAATATTGATCCTTGGCTTGAGAGCTTCATTTTTATGGTTCTAGATTCGCCATTGGTGGTATTTTGTGGCATCAAGAAAATCTAGAAGTTAGAGAATCAATAAACTTCTTTGGCAAAGTTATAGAGGTAAGTAAGAGAAACAATTCTATATAAGTCTTATGGCATTTGATTTAACTTTGAATTTCTAGATTTATTGCCTTATTTTCAAAAATATGGGTCATTGGGTATTTGGCATGTTGTTGGTATGGAAATGGGTGTTTTGGTATGTGTTTTGGATAGATAGATTGATTTGAGATTGGAATGGTATGTTTGGAGATTTTGAAATTTTGGTGTTGAGTGTGGCCTAGAACCAAAGCATGATAATGGAATAGAAATTTGGTAAATTTGATGCTTCCATGTGATTCCTTGGGTGAAATTATGTGGGGATAACTTTCATTGAGGCTTTGGGATCATTGGAAACACTTGGATAAAATTTGGAAATGCTATCAGTTTTTCTACATTTTCTGAATTCTGATATGTCTCACTCGAGTAACTTAGGGTCTTACTTGAGTAAAGCATGATACCTTCATTTTTCCTTCAGTGTTTTTGTTGTGCTTCCATGTTCAAAATCCAAAAGTGTTGTCTCACTTGCGAGTGTCGTGGGTTATCACTCGGGTGAGCCTCATCCCACTCGAGTGAAGGTGTATCTGACATTGTGAACTCGCATCTTCACTCGCGATCCATTTTTTAAGAGTGGGCCTTAGCACTCGCGGGTGCTAAGATGTCACTCGAGTGGAAATATCGCTGCTCAAGTGTGATTCTTCTCTGAAAGTTTTTTGTGCTCTCGGGTAAACATTTTCTGCACCTCACTTCCTAGAACACGGGTGAGCATTTGGCTATCACTTGAGTTTAACTTCCAGTACCCGAGTGCAAGTCCATCATCACCCGAGTGAGGCTTTCTTCACTTGAGTGAAATAGTGAAAATTCTGTTCTTGTGCTTCTAAAAGGGGATCTTTGGGATAGTTCTTCCAACTCTTTAAGGCTTTGTTAGAGGTATTTGTAGCTTCCTAAAGAACATAAATGATAACCAATTTAAGTGATATGAAGTCATTTGAGTATCGGACTAAGAGAATAACACGTCGTCCCTAATTATGAATTATAGGATTCGATATTTGCCCTATTCAGGAGAGACCAGTGCCAGAGCACGCAAGGAAGGACCAAGGTAGTGACTTTTCTCTCATGTTGTGTATAATGCTTGGTAAGCATGACTTATCATTATTGTGTTGTGAAAAAATCTTTGGAATGAGGCCATTGTGAACTTGTGTATATGTTATCAGCCGTAAGGCATTATAGCGTGAGCAGTTCAGCGTGAGCAGTCGTAGGGGGTGATGGTTATCACACCTACCCCTGCCATTGTATCTGCAGCTGTAATTGCTGAGGCTGTGTTATGGAAACGTGGATTCCTGTTTGATTATCCAGCTAGTGTGGCTGTGCGTATGTCAAATATTTTATATGGATCCCAGTTATGGTGATATATGTGATATGAACATGAGGTTGTGCAATACAGCGTGAGCACTTCAATGTGAGCAAATGTAAGAGTGACGCAAGTCATACTTGCCCTTGCCACAGTAACTGTCGTTGTAGTTGCTATATATGTATGAGATTTGCTTTCATGCTTTGTGATTGTGCATACTATGAGTGATTTGTTACTACGGGGATTCCTTAGAATATCACTCTCCCAAAAACAAATTTTTAGACAGGGCCGAAGGATCTAAAGGAAAGCGGGTGACGAAGAGTGGATAAAGCTCTAGGCTAGTAGTTTATTTTGGATTTTGGTTATCATTTTGGATAATTGTATATGGTATTTTGGATATCTTGTTGGGGAAACAATTGTATATGTATAATTTTGTGTAATCCCTTAGGTAAGGGAAAGCTGATTATGGGCATGTATGCCTTTTAAAACCCTTCATTGATTAATAAAACCGGAGTGTGTTAGGAATTTACATTGTACTCTGATATTTATAAATGGAATCGATATGTACAGGCCATTTGTGATGTTTGAATTATGGATATGAGACCATTGTGAAAAGGTTTAGAAAAGTTGTTGAAAACCCTGATTTTGGGAAATTTACTTTCATTAAGTCTTAAATCATTTTACGATCTCTAATTCCACGCAATCACATATTTATGAACTTAATCTCGGCTTTGGTAAGAAGGGGGTTACATTATGCACTGGACCACCCAATACTAGTTCAAGAAAAAATTCAACATGTAATGAACTCCCTCAACCATCCTTATAACCTCCTTATAACTGCTGACATAACCTATAATATCCTAAATTTTGGGATTAAAGGCTTGAGAATAAGGCTAAACAAGTGGACTACTAAGCCCCGGTTTAGCAATAGTCCCAGGAATGAGGATTTGCTGCCTATGAATTTTTCCAACGTGGCAGTCTAGTTGTGTGACATTTTTAAATAGGAAAATGATGTCCAATGTCTATGATATTTTCTAGTATAAAAGTAGACTTATCAAACTTTAACTTGATAGGTCACATAGGTCATTTGGAGTTGTACATAAAGAGTTATGTATTTTTAAAGTTAGTCAAGTAAAACTGGTGATTTTTAGTGGCAACGTCTAAAAACAATAATTATGGGAATTGTGAGCTTCCAGTTGGCTAAAGGCTATATTTTTCCCTGAAAATATACTTAATAAGGGTGACATTTCCTTTAGAACCACACTAATTAGACATTTGTACAAATAGTTATGAATTTTCAAAGTTTGACGGAAATTCTGCCCAATTTTCCAGCAAGTGTGAAAATGGAAATAAATGTAAGGGCAAAATAGTCATTTCATCAATAAAGCAAGTAGCCATTTATTTTTCCCTTTAATTGGGATAAATGTTGGCTGAAATAGAGAGCAAGAAAGTTTAACCGAAGTAAACCAACCATAGTTGATTAATTAACCCACCACTTGCTTTCAAGGAACCATAAGCTCTTGACACTTGGCACATTAGGGGCTAAGTATTTTTGTTTAAATGAAGATAATTATCCAACACTCCCTCTCTCCTCTAAATTTCATCCATCTACCCTAAAATAGAGGGAAAAATGAGAAAAAAACATAAGGAAATAGAAAGAAGAGAGAAGGAGAGTGAATAGTGGAAATTTCTATGTTTTGGAGCCGATTTCACCCTTGATTCGGTGTTTCTAGTTTCAGGAGTCTTCTATAACGTTGTTCCTCTTATGGAGAGCAACATTTCTATGGTTTTAGATATCCAATCAGAGGTTTTTAATTCTATCTACTTAAAGGAGGTACTTTCGGAATCAAGAACAGATCACAGATTCGAGTTTCGGTAAGCGGATTCGTTGATTTGAACTGAATATTCTGTGATTTTGTTTAGTATTTCTTGAGATGCTCAAACCATCAATTTCAGCTAGAGCAAGCCTTTTAAGTTTTTATGTTCATATGATCATGATTTTGAGGTTAAAAGAGGTTTTATGATTTTGGAAGTTGTGTTCAAATCTATCTGAATTCGTTTTCTGGAGCCAAAGAACTTGCAATGTGTTTTTTATCGATCAAACTTGGTCCAAATACTATGAAATTTTACAAGATTAAATTAGACATCCTGGGCTTTAATTTGATGGTATTATAAGCCATTTGGACTAATGGATTGAAAGTTATGTTTTTTAAAAATTTGACCTTAATTTTGGAACAAAATATGTAACAGTCTAAGTTTGATGAATTTCCTGAAATTTTATAGTTATAATTGATACTCTATGATATTTTTCACTGAAAGTAGACTTAAAGAGGATCACATAGAACTTTGAACCACTCCATTTGGATATTTGTAGATTAAGTTATGAGTTTTGGAAGTTGAGCCAAGAAACAGAGGATTTGTTGGCCGCAGCCCAAATGTTTCTGACTTCCCTTGGCCGCGGCCAAAGGATTCCTGACCTTAGCCAAGACCCCAAATTCCAGGATTTCATATTTTTTCAAAAAACGTCAAATTGTTTAGCCTCCCTAACGTCTTGGACATTAATATACACTTCCAATGACTCTCTATCATGTCTCTAATGATGTGATTAGATATATAGGGTCATGAAGTGACAAGGAATGAGCATCTTCCATGGTTGGAGAAAGATACAAGAGGAGGACGCAAGACAAGAGGAAGGGAACTAACCTTATTGGCATGTATTTGATATTTCTGCTTGTGTAGTGATGTTTGTGATTGCCTTACTTGGTTGTGTAGAGCATATTTGAATGATAAAGATCTGTTTCCGTTTATACTGTGGCCATAGTTATGTTGCATGAAACATTGAACATGCAAAAATGTCATTATGGGGCATGCATCTAGTTAAAGCTTACATGTCATACACATAGCTTATATCTTGCATGTATTATGGTAACTGTTTCCTATTGAGATTCTCTCGAATCTCACCCTCCCTTACCAACAATTTAGATAGGTGATTACAGGAGGCATGCTAAGAACAGAGAAGAGGACTGCACACAGAGAAATGCTGTAGTAGAACAAAGATGAAATGATGTCTGCGTTTCATTGTAATGGGTTTAGACACCCTAGTAGCCCTGTGCGACTACATTAATTGTAATTATTATGTACAATCCTTGTGAGAAATTTTCTGTAATCAAGCACTTATTATTAGCATTTTTATGCTATTTCTGTGTGCCCACCGAACTGTTCGCAAGTACTTTGAAAATTTGGAAACAAGATAAGGACCTTACATAACCCATGGGCTACAACACATAACATGATTCTATGACAATATTGCACCAAGCTCTCCAATAATGAGTTGTAGCCTGGTTAAAGGCTATAGAACTCGTATTGAACCATGGGTTCCCTTTCATTTGAATATAAAAAGTTGTCACATCCCTTGAGCTGATCCTTAGCCCAACTAAAGGAAAGGTGATACCAAGGGCCGTGAGAATGTTAAACCCATCCACTTTGTGCACAGTGGCAACTATATACCACATGGTATAATCAATCCTCCCTTAATAACAACTCAGCACAATCTTGCATACTTCAATACGTAATTTAACAGCTCAACACCACAAACTTCAACATCAATAATTTATTTTCCAATTAATATTCAATACTATGCATCAACAACATTAGAATCACAAGGTAAATTATTTAAGGCCACTTAATTAAAAATTTTACTCACAAATATACATTTCGCGCACACACACACACATTTTTTATATATAAATACTATAACATATATCATTTGAAAATACCAAAATACACTTATAATCACCTAAACAAGCATACAAGGTAAATTGGAAAGTGGTTACCTCAAGTTCTTGATACAATAAGTAAACTTGAGAGAATTCAAGTCCAGCAAGCTAAATTCAAATTCACTCTACAGTAAATATATAATTATATGTTAATAAGAATAAAAGAATGTTAACTAATACAATAATTAAAATTAAACTCCTATGATTAGCCCATTATAATATCCTTAGAAAATGGAAACAATTTATCTATTCCTCAAATCATCCCATAAAATCACAAATCCTAAAATTTCTTAACTCTATTTCACTCAATAACATCTTTAACAATAATACTTTCATCCAATCACCTAAAAATTCCCAACATTTCTCACTTTAATCTTTAGTGCCAATACCATAAATAAACTCTCCCTTAAATCATCATAATAATCACATTTCTTTCTATCACAAATAATTTGCAATTCAAAAATATGTTAAAGAGTGTTTAGCACCTACAAGGAATTTTGATGAGTATGGCTTAAGGAGGGTATCGAGGGAAGTGAGATGGTGGTTTCTGACTAAAGGGTGGGTGAAGTTGAACTTTGATATGGTGGAGCTGCTAAAGGTTCCCCTAGGATGGCGGATTGTGGAGGTGTGTTAAGAAAGGAGGATGGTAGGTAGCTTTGTAGTTATGGTATGAATCTAGGTTGTTGTAATGCGCTCACACTATGAAAATTTTTCTCATTTGTAATAGTTAAAATAGATGATTTGAAGCGGTTATGAACGCTACAAATGCCAGTAGTAGCAGTTAAGGAAACAACTACAAAATACACCGTGACAAATGATTTTGCAGGAGTTCCTTGGAACCGTTACACATGTCAATAAAATCGTTACAAACCTACAACATTTTGTCTTCGGTAGTGATTGAATCAGACACACCGCTAGGAGTCAAGTTGGCGCTACATTTTATTGCAGTTTGTCTAATCCAACTGCTACAAATGTTTGGTGCCACATTTTGTAGCAGTTTATATAGCCAATCGTTACAAATTACTGAGACTTACCAGCGCGCCATTTGGAATGAGTCATACCGTTGCAAATTTGTAGCAGTTTTTTTAACCGCTACAAGCTAATTGCTAAAAAAAGGTGGTTTTTTTGTAGTGTCACTGTTGAACTTTAGGGAGTTGTTCAAGGTTTAAAAGTGGCTGAATCATTGGGCGTTCTTAGAATTATTTCAGAGGAGGGCTCCACCTTTGCTATCCATTTGTTACAAGAGGCTTGGCAACAAGGTGAGTCACCAAACATGATCATAAGTTCGTGGCTTCGGCCTTGTGATAGAAATAT
Source organism: Inga oerstediana (assembly GCA_963210345.1). NCBI lineage: Eukaryota > Viridiplantae > Streptophyta > Magnoliopsida > Fabales > Fabaceae > Inga > Inga oerstediana. The sequence continues at coordinate 28,283,854 of OY723408.1, forward strand.
GCAGGTTTGTTTCTCGCATACCTTAGGCTTTGTTTGGTTGGAGGTTTTTCTAAGTTAGGTGAGGGTAGGGGAGGGTTGAAGATAAAAAATGTGTGTTTGGTTAGAAGTAGGGGAGGTGAGGGGTGGGAGAATTGTTTTTCATTTAGTGGTCACCTCCCCCATTTTGTGAAACCTCCAAATTTGGGGTTTTTCTAAGGGAGATAAAATTTGTGTCCCATTGTGACTAAATTGCCCATGGCAATTTTTGAATATTCCAATACTACCCTCAACATTGTAAACCCTTTTTCCCTCTAGTATTCATCCATTTCTCCTGTTCCATATTGTCTCCTCGCCCGTCTACTCCTCTAGCATCGTCTCTGACTGCTCTTCAGCCACTGCCGCTGCCTACTCTTGCTCCTCTATTGTCGTGATTTCAATATTTCTTGTTTCTTCTCTCTTTGCTCTTGTGTTTGGAGCTGTAATTATTGATAAAAATCACAGCTGTGAGCATCTAGTATAAATTCAACAAGTCCTAGAACTTTTTGTGAAAGCTGTGTTGTTGCGATGGTAAAATTAGTTAGAGTATACTGAATCAAGTGTTCTTGATGCCATTAAAGATCAAATAAGACTACCAGAAAAGTCGAAACAAATAAGGCAATTAAAAAATCTTGATTTGAATTTGTTCCCTGCGTCATCTGCTCATGAGTTGTTGCAAATCCTTTGCTAGGCGCCGTCACACCATTTCTGTTCAAATTTTTCATTTTAATTTGGCTTTGAATTTGGTCAGGTAATTGTTTAAATATTTGACGCTTTTGAATAAATATTGAGTTTACCTTTCTTTTAAAAAAAATTATTAATAATTTTTGCTTCAATGGTGTGCAATAGGCTACTGTACTTTTGCCTTCTTCATTTTGATTACTAGCGGCTTATATGCTTTGGATTGTTTTGTTGTGCAATGTTAGATTTGGTGTGTATTGGCATTTTAGCTATTATTTTCTTTACACAAGTTTTCCATAATTTCCAACTTCTTTTGTTGCTTTTCTTTAAGAAAATCCTATGCAAGGACAATGAATAATTCTGGATGAGGCACACAAGAGCCGATATACTCTTCATCCTGGTATGACCAAGATGTATCATAATCTGAAATCGGTGTATTGGTGGCCGGGTTTGAAGAGTGACGTGACCAAATATGTTGCAAGGTGTCTCACTTGTCAGAAAGTGAAAATCGAGCACCAGAGACCGCCTGGTTTACTTCAGAGTCCTGAGATTCCGGAATGGAAATGGGAAAGTGTGACCATGGATCTGGTTGTGGGATTGCCCAGGATCAGGAATTTTGATGCGATCTGGGTAATTGTGGACCGATTAACAAAGTCAGCCCACTTCATACCAATCGATGCTGGTTACTCTCCGGATAAGCTAGCAGAGATTTATATCCGAGAAATTGTGAAACTCCATGGTGTACTGAAGAATATCATTTCCGATCGAGATCCCCGATTCACTTCGAGATTCTGGAAAGCATTGCATGAAGCCTTAGGTACTCAACTGAGGTTCAGTACGGCTTATCATCCTCAAACGGATGGACAATCTGAGAGAACAATTCAGACGCTGGAAGATATGTTGCGAGCTTGTGTTCTCGACTTTAAAGGAAGTTGGGATCGTTTCCTTCCACTGGCTGAGTTCGCCTACAACAATAGCTATCATGCGAGCATCCAAATGGCTCCGTATGAAGCGTTGTATGGAAGACGGTGTCAATCACCTTTATGCTGGAATGAATTATCCGAAAGGAAGCTTTATGGGCCAGATTTGGTTGATCAAACCTCAGCACAGATTCGGATCATTCGTAAAAGGCTCCTTGCAGCGCAGAGTCGACAGAAAAGTTACGCTGATAAGAGGAGAAGGCCTCTAGAATTTGAGGTTGGTGATCACATATTCCTGAGAGTATCACCAATTACGGGTATTGGGCGAGCCATCAAGAGGAAGAAGCTGAGCCCGAGATATATAGGTCCTTTTGAAATCCTTGAGAGGATTGGGCCTGTTGCTTATCGAGTAGCCCTACCCCCAAACTTGAGCAGACTCCACGATGTGTTTCATGTTTCCCAACTGAAGAAGTATCAACCGGATCCATCTCACATTGTCGAATACGAAGAAGTCGAGTTGGAAGACAACTTCACATATGTGATAGAGCCAGAACAGATCATTGATAGAGAAGAACGACGGCTCAGACACCGAAGCATTCCATTTGTGAAGGTGATCTGGAAGGGAATGACTCAGAGGGAAGCAACTTGGGAAGCAGAAGCAGATATGCGAAGACGTTATCTAGATTTTATGGCTCAAGTTGTGTGATAAATTTCGAGGACGAAATTTATTTTACGGGGGGATAAATGTAATATCCCAAAAAGTGATTAAGGGCTAATGACTTCAAAAGTGGATGAAATTGTTGTTGAATAAACACTTTTGAAGAATGTGTGATGGGAATTTGGATATTTTAATGATTCCAATGGATTCCTTGTGAAAATTTATGTGGGAATGATGTTTGGTATGAAAATGGAATCAATGGAAGCAAAGATGCAAAATCTAAAATTCTGTCCAGTGAAATTCTATTCTGGGCAGTCCGTTTGTGTGAACGTTTTTAATGACCAACTGGTATCTAAAAATTCTGAAATTTTCCAGTCTTATAGTTCACATCTCAAGCTTCAAAATGGACATATAATTTGTTCCATTTCATTTTGTGAACTAGGAGATATAACTGTCCAAAGTTTGGGATGGAAACTGAACTCTGTTTTGGGGCAGTGATGAGTTTTATGTAATTCTGGAATTGTGTGGTGATTTTTAGTAATGGCCAATATTTTTCATATGAAGAGGACTTAAATATCTTTCATTTGGCTTTAGAATCACCTCATTTTGAGTTTTCTAGAATTAGTTATGATTTTTCAAAGTTTGGGCAGAAAATCTGCCAGAAAATCCGAAAATGGGAATTATGACATCATCTCAATAAAAGATGACATCAGCATGGAATTAAATATGTTATCATCTTCCTCAGCTCATTTCTGTCGCACACAGCAGCTGAATGAGGAGTGAGAACGTTGAGGTTTGTAGAGAGAGAAAGGAGAAGAAAAATCACAAGGTAAGCCGATTTCTCCGACGATTTAGCTCCTAACGCGTATAACTCCGATCCTAAGCTACTCCTCTTTGTTCTTTAAGGTTTGGAAGCTCAAAATCTGTTGTTGACCACTTAGGGTTTTCAGCAATATTTGGGAAAAGCTTGTGGGAGCTTGAGGTAACTTCCAAACTTTCGTATATTGCTTATTCTGGCTGCTGTGGGCAATTTAATCGGTGAAATGTCGCCGGATTGCCATTGGTTTTAAATTTTGGAAATTGAGTTTCCTAAGGGTTATGCTGCCCAATTTTGGTTCAAATGGTAGTTATAACCTAATGTAATAGTGAATAAAGTGGTTAGGAGTAGAAAGGAACGCGTTTACGGAGCCGAAATCGTAAAACCCCAATTTTTCCCGGAGAACATGTTTATTTCGGCCAAGGCTGTAAATGGGCCTTAGAGTTGGATTTTCAATGATTTGATGAATCCATTGGATTCAGTGGGCGAAAATAGGTGGGGTTACAGTTGGGCACTTTTTCAAAAAAGGCCGAGAAAGCATAATTACGGAAACACCCCTAAAACACTAAAAGTAGGGCTGCCAAGGGCAATTTCGTAATTTAACATTGAATTTGATAATTCCGAATCTGGAAATGGATTCTTTGGGCGAAAATATGTCAGGATAGCCCATGTCAAAATTTCAAGAAAAGTACAGCCGGACCGGGTACGGCGGGCCCGGGCCGGGTCCCCGGGGGTATTTTTGTAAATTTTCATTATAGACTCATATAACCCCAAGTAACACTATGTAAGTGTCTAAATGGTGCATTTGGAATTGTAGGATTCGATATTTGCCGCCCTCGGGAGCCAACTACGCCGAAGGACGTCAGGAAAGGATCAGGTAGTGACTCTCTCTCTTATACTTTGTGTAATGCATTGTATGTGTGTTGTATCACTGTTGTATGATGATTTCTGATGCTGCTGCGGTTACAGCTGGTGATAGCTGTCGTTTACAGCGCAAGCTGTCGTTTACAGCGCAAGCTGTCGTTTACAGCGTAAGCTGTCGTTATTGTGATTACAGCGTAAGCTGTCGTGATGTTGATTACCGATTACAGCGTAAGCTGTCGTGATTATGAATACAGCAAGAGCTGTTGTATTGTGTATACAGCCGTGAGAGCTGTCGTTTGTGGTGAAAACCATGTATATGTGAATTGCTGCTGCTGTTGCTGTTTGTGATTTATGTACATGCTTTGTGTTTATGCAATGTGTGAGTGGTTTGTTACTACTGAGATTCTCTCGAATCTCATTCTTTCCTATGACTAACATTTCAGACAAGGCGTGTGGCTCAAAGGAGAAGCGGCCAACCCGGAGCAATTAGGACCCTTGAGGGTATATAGTTGAATTAGAAACGTTGGTTATGTATTTTGAACTCGGGATTACTGTATATTCTGAATCAGGAACACTACATTTAATTTTGGTTGCATAATCCCCTAGTGTATAATTATAAACCTTCAGGTTTTATGCATAGAACCCGGGAGTTGCCGGGGATGCGGTTATTCACTCTGATATGATTGAATGTATATTAACTGCACAGGTAATTATATTCGAATATTGAAATTGAGACCTGGATGGGAAAAAGAGTTTTGAAAGTTTTGTAAAAATTTTATTGTGAGACAGAAAGTTTAAAACGAGGTTAAAACATCCAATGGTCTCTAAGCCAATTTAAATATGTGTTATCGAATTATAATTACGTGTTTAAAGTCAGGGGGTTACATTTTGGTATCAGAGCTGTAGTTCCTGGCAAGGGTAGAGGTTGCTAGGATAGACCCCTTAGATAGTAGTAGGGATATCTGTGAATGATTGTTGTGTATGCACATGTATGTTTTATTGACATGGATATATATATGAGTTTTGTGACTATATGTGCATACTATCTCTGCTAAATTAATGGGGCAAGTTGTTTGTAGAATGAAGAAAACTAGAGGACGCCCCAATATTCCGCGTGTAGACCCAGAGGTGGAGGTCATCAAGGATAACCCACCGGATGCAATGCAGCAATTAATGGGTCTAATCAAAGATCAGCGGGATATGATAACTGAGCTGAGATAAGAGCTCATAGTAGAGAAGGCGAAGAACAAGGAAGGTCCGGTTCAGTCCACTCCGGAGGAAACTCAAGAAGAAACTCGATATGAGGACACTGCTGAAGGGTCAGCACGACCCCTGGAGTCCCCACCTCACATTGTCCCAAATCAAGAATCACATGGGATGCCACTTAGAGAGGAAAGAGACCTGCAGTTTTGGGTTACCAGATTCTGCAAGCATCTGCCTCCGACGTTCAGAGGAAGGTTTGACCCTCAGGCAGCCGAAGATTGGATGAACAGGCTGGAGAAAATATTTGAGGTTCTTGGTTGTCCGGATGAGGTGAAGCCACGGCTGGCTGTTTACAAGCTCGAAGGGGATGCAGACCGTTGGTGGCGGAATATCGCCCTAACATTGAAGAGCACAGAAATGCCATTGACTTGGGAACTGTTTCAACAAGAGTTCAACGAGAAGTATTTTCCCAAATCAGTGAGACTCGAGAAGGAGACGGAGTTTCTGAATATCAGACAAGGGGATACAGAGAGCTTCAATGATTACTTGTCCCGTTTTGTTCGGTTGGCTCGGTACTCCTCTTACCTCCGGTACAAGGATGACGAAGAATGGAGTTCTGATATGCTCATTCGCGGTCTGAGGCGAGAGTTGAGGAAACGCCTAGCTACTCACCAATTTACTAAGTTCAACAAGGCGGTTGAACAGTGTAGAATTACAGAGAACAACTTGAGAGACCTGTATCCTGCTAGAGCTATTAGTCACCGCAATGAACCTAATAAGGGTGCTACCTCATAGAAGCGAAAGGGGCAAGGATCTTTGTCTGGAAGTGGTAAGAAGCCCTACCAGTCTAGGAGCCGTGACCAGCAAAGAACATATTCTGGACCGTGGATTTGTCGGTGGTGTAACCAACCACATCAAGGAAAAACTTGTGATGGCAAAATAATATGCTTCAATTGTAAGCGTGTGGGGCATACTGCTGCTGAATGCAAAGAGCCACGACCAGACCAAAGACCGAAGACACAGGGCCGTGTATTCGCTATGACCCATGAGGAGGCCCGCAAATCTCCTGAGCTGATACAAGGTAAAATTCTACTTCATGGCCATCTGTTGCAAGTTTTATTTGACTCGGGTGCAAGTTACTCCTTTATTGCATATGATTGCGTGAAGCGCCTGGGATTGCATGTGCACAAACTGCCATTTGAATTAGTAGTGTCAACTCCAATGGGTATTAAGGCCTTGACCACAGAAGCTTGTTTGAGTTGTGTCATAACTGTGGAAGGGCATCAATCTATTGTAGATTTGATATGTTTGCCTCTTAGCCAATTAGAAGTCATTTTGGGTTTTGATTGGTTAACGACAAATAATATATTGCTTGATTGTGGAAACAAGAGGATAGTATATCCTGTATCTCAGAGGGCTGAAGTTGTGGATGCTAGTATGAATTTTCTTTCGGCAGCCAAAGCTGAAAAGTATCTTGAAAAGGGTTGCCAGGGGTATGTAGTGTTTTTCTCTGTGCAAGAGGAAACCTGTGAGATTTTGAGTGATATACCCGTGGTAAATGAATTCCCGGAGGTATTTCCAGATGATCTTAGTGGATTGCCTCCTGAGAGGGAAGTTCAGTTCCCGATTGACATTGTACCTGGAGCTGGTTCCATATCTAAGGCCCCATATCGCATGGCCCCAAATGAAATGGCGGAGTTAAAGAAACAAATAGAAGATTTGCTTGAGAAAGGGTTTATTAGGCCCAGTGTGTCGCCTTGGGGAGCTCCAGTGTTGTTTGTAAAGAAGAAAGATGGGAGTCTTCGCTTGTGTATCGACTACAGAGAGTTGAATAAAGTTACTATAAAAAACAAGTACCCTCTTCCCCGAATCGATGACCTTTTAGATCAACTCTCTGGTTCGTGTGTGTTTTCAAAGATTGATCTAAGGTCAGGGTATCATCAGCTGCGAGTGAAAGCAGAAGATGTTCCAAAAACTGCTTTCAGGACCCGATATGGTCATTATGAGTTCTTGGTGATGCCATTTGGGCTAACCAATGCGCCTGCGGTTTTCATGGATTACATGAACCGTATCTTTCGGCAATATCTGGATCAGTTTGTTGTTGTGTTTTTCGATGACATTCTGATATATTCCAAGAGTATGGAAGACCATTAGCATCATTTGAGAATCGTATTGAATATCTTGTGTGAGAAGCAACTATATGCTAAATTGAGCAAAAGCGAGTTCTGGCTATCAGAAGTGAAATTCTTAGGCCATGTTATCTCGCAAGAAGGGGTCTCTGTGGATCCCAGTAAAGTGGAAGCAGTACTGGACTGGAAGAGGCCAGAATCTGTAGCGGAAATACGCAGTTTTCTGGGTCTTGCTGGTTATTATCGGAGATTTATCCAAAATTTCTCCCGTATTGCGTTGCCGATGACCAAGCTCACGAGAAAGGATCAGCCGTTTGTGTGGGATGAGAAATGTGAAAACTGTTTTGTGGAGCTGAAGGAGAGGTTGACGACGGCACCTGTGTTGATTTTACCCGATCCCAGTTTGACATACGTTGTGTATTCTGATGCCAGTGGGCAGGGATTAGGGTGTGTCCTTATGCAGCAGGGACGTGTGGTGGCCTACGCCTCTCGACAGCTCAGACCTCATGAATTGAACTATCCCACTCATGATCTGGAGCTTGCGGCCAATGTATTTGCTTTGAAGATTTGGCGTCATTACCTGTATGGTGTGACTGTGGAATTGTACTGCGACCACAAGAGTCTCAAATATCTGTATGATCAAAAAGAACTGAATATGAGACAGCGCCGCTGGATGGAATTGCTTAAGAACTACGACCTGGAAATAAAATATCATCCGGGTAAGGCAAATGTAGTCGCTGATGCTCTTAGCAGAAAGACTGTGCTCGTTGCAGCTATGATGATACAAGAAAGGAAATTGATTGAAGATTTCCGTGATTTAAATTTGACAAACCAGATCATCTGTGCGAATTACACTATTTCTCAAGAGGAGAGTGATCTAAGGGCGGAAATTGAAGAAGCTCAGAGTCAAGATGATTGGATACAGCGCAATCTGACTCGAAACGAACAGGGAGAAGTTTCAGGCTACAACATATCACCTCGTGGATTGGTTCGTTACCAGAAAAGAGTCTGCGTTCCACTTAAGGCAGAGTTGAGGCAGAAGATTCTGGATGAGGCACACAAGAGCCGATATACTCTTCATCCTGGTATGACCAAGATGTATCATAATCTGAAATCGGTGTATTGGTGGCTGGGTTTGAAGAGTGACATGACCAAATATGTTGAAAGGTGTCTCACTTGCCAGAAAGTGAAAATCGAGCACCAGAGACCGCCTGGTTTACTTCAGAGTCCTGAGATTCCGGAATGGAAATGGGAAAGTGTGACCATGGATCTGGTTGTGGGATTGCCCAGGATCAGGAATTTTGATGCGATCTGGGTAATTGTGGACCGATTAACAAAGTCAGCCCACTTCATACCAATCGATGCTGGTTACTCTCCGGATAAGCTAGCAGAGATTTATATCCGAGAAATTGTGAAACTCCATGGTGTACCGAAGAATATCATTTCCGATCGAGATCCCCGATTCACTTCGAGATTCTGGAAAGCATTGCATGAAGCCTTAGGTACTCAACTGAGGTTCAGTACGGCTTATCATCCTCAAACGGATGGACAATCTGAGAGAACAATTCAGACGCTGGAAGATATGTTACGAGCTTGTGTTCTCGACTTTAAAGGAAGTTGGGATCGTTTCCTTCCACTGGCTGAGTTCGCCTATAACAATAGCTATCATGCGAGCATCCAAATGGCTCCGTATGAAGCGTTGTATGGAAGACGGTGTCAATCACCTTTATGCTGGAATGAATTATCCGAAAGGAAGCTTTATGGGCCAGATTTGGTTGATCAAACCTCAGCACAGATTCGGATCATTCGTGAAAGGCTCCTTGCAGCGCAGAGTCGACAGAAAAGTTACGCTGATAAGAGGAGAAGGCCTCTAGAATTTGAGGTTGGTGATCACATATTCCTGAGAGTATCACCAATTACGGGTATTGGGCGAGCCATCAAGAGGAAGAAGCTGAGCCCGAGATATATAGGTCCTTTTGAAATCCTTGAGAGGATTGGGCCTGTTGCTTATCGAGTAGCCCTACCCCCAAACTTGAGCAGACTCCACGATGTGTTTCATGTTTCCCAACTGAAGAAGTATCAACCGGATCCATCTCACATTGTCGAATACGAAGAAGTCGAGTTGGAAGACAACTTCACATATGTGATAGAGCCAGAACAGATCATTGATAGAGAAGAACGACGGCTCAGACACCGAAGCATTCCATTTGTGAAGGTGATCTGGAAGGGAATGACTCAGAGGGAAGCAACTTGGGAAGCAGAAGCAGATATGCGAAGACGTTATCTAGATTTTATGGCTCAAGTTGTGTGACAAATTTCGAGGACGAAATTTATTTTACGGGGGGATAAATGTAATATCCCAAAAAGTGATTAAGGGCTAATGACTTCAAAAGTGGATGAAATTGTTGTTGAATAAACACTTTTGAAGAATGTGTGATGGGAATTTGGATATTTTAATGATTCCAATGGATTCCTTGTGAAAATTTATGTGGGAATGATGTTTGGTATGAAAATGGAACCAATGGAAGCAAAGATGCAAAATCTAAAATTCTGTCCAGTGAAATTCTATTCTGGGCAGTCCGTTTGTGTGAACGTTTTTAATGACCAACTGGTATCTAAAAATTCTGAAATTTTCCAGTCTTATAGTTCACATCTCAAGCTTCAAAATGGACATATAATTTGTTCCATTTCGTTTTGTGAACTAGGAGATATAACTGTCCAAAGTTTGGGATGGAAACTGAACTCTGTTTTGGGGCAGTGATGAGTTTTATGTAATTCTGGAATTGTGTGGTGATTTTTAGTAATGGCCAATATTTTTCATATGAAGAGGACTTAAATATCTTTCATTTGGCTTTAGAATCACCTCATTTTGAGTTTTCTAGAATTAGTTATGATTTTTCAAAGTTTGGGCAGAAAATCTGCCAGAAAATCCGAAAATGGGAATTATGACATCATCTCAATAAAAGATGACATCAGCATGGAATTAAATATGTTATCATCTTCCTCAGCTCATTTCTGTCGCACACAGCAGCTGAATGAGGAGTGAGAACGTTGAGGTTTGTAGAGAGAGAAAGGAGAAGAAAAATCACAAGGTAAGCCGATTTCTCCGACGATTTAGCTCCTAACGCGTATAACTCCGATCCTAAGCTACTCCTCTTTGTTCTTTAAGGTTTGGAAGCTCAAAATCTGTTGTTGACCACTTAGGGTTTTCAGCAATATTTGGGAAAAGCTTGTGGGAGCTTGAGGTAACTTCCAAACTTTCGTATATTGCTTATTCTGGCTGCTGTGGGCAATTTAATCGGTGAAATGTCGCCGGATTGCCATTGGTTTTAAATTTTGGAAATTGAGTTTCCTAAGGGTTATGCTGCCCAATTTTGGTTCAAATGGTAGTTATAACCTAATGTAATAGTGAATAAAGTGGTTAGGAGTAGAAAGGAACGCGTTTACGGAGCCGAAATCGTAAAACCCCAATTTTTCCCGGAGAACATGTATATTTTGGCCAAGGCTGTAAATGGGCCTTAGAGTTGGATTTTCAATGATTTGATGATTCCATTGGATTCAGTGGGCGAAAATAGGTAGGGTTACAGTTGGGCACTTTTTCAAAAAAGGCCGAGAAAGCATAATTACGGAAACACCCCTAAAACCCTAAAAGTAGGGCTGCCAAGGGCAATTTCGTAATTTAACATTGAATTTGATAATTCCTAATCCGGAAATGGATTCTTTGGGCGAAAATATGTCAGGATAGCCCATGTCAAAATTTCAAGAAAAGTACAGCCGGACCGGGTACGGCGGGCCCGGGCCGGGTCCCCGGGGGTATTTTTGTAAATTTTCATTATAGACTCATATAACCCCAAGTAACACTATGGAAGTGTCTGAATGGTGCATTTGGAATTGTAGGATTCGATATTTGCCGCCCTCGGGAGCCAACTACGCCGAAGGACGTCAGGAAAGGATCAGGTAGTGACTCTCTCTCTTATACTTTGTGTAATGCATTGTATGTGTGTTGTATCACTGTTGTATGATGATTTCTGATGTTGCTGTGGTTACAGCTGGTGATAGCTGTCGTTTACAGCGCAAGCTGTCGTTTACAGCGTAAGCTGTCGTTATTGTGATTATAGCGTAAGCTGTCGTGATGTTGATTACCGATTACAGCGTAAGCTGTCGTGATTATGAATACAGCGAGAGCTGTTGTATTGTGTATACAGCCGTGAGAGCTGTCGTTTGTGGTGAAAACCATGTATATGTGAATTGCTGCTGCTATTGCTGTTTGTGATTTATGTACATGCTTTGTGTTTATGCAATGTGTGAGTGGTTTGTTACTACTGAGATTCTCTCGAATCTCATTCTTTCCTATGACTAACATTTCAGACAGGGCGTGTGGCTTAAAGGAGAAGCGGCCAACCCGGAGCAATTAGGAACCTTGAGGGTATATAGTTGAATTAGAAACGTTGGTTATGTATTTTGAACTCGGGATTACTGTATATTCTGAATCAGGAACACTACATTTAATTTTGGTTGCATAATCCCCTAGTGTATACTTATAAACCTTCAGGTTTTATGCATAGAACCCGGGAGTTGCCGGGGATGCGGTTATACACTCTGATATGATTGAATGTATATTAACTGCACAGGTAATTATATTCAAATATTGAAATTGAGACCTGGATGGGAAAAAGAGTTTTGAAAGTTTTGTAAACATTTTACTGTGAGACAGAAAGTTTAAAACGAGGTTAAAACATCCAATGGTCTCTAAGCCGATTTAAATGTGTTATCGAATTATAATTACGTGTTTAAAGTCAGGGGGTTACACCCAATATCTCAGAATACAAGCAATTGGAACAATAAGTTTTCCTACTACAAAAAATGGAAGCAATAAATTTGGTTGTGACTATAATTCTCAATTCAACTATGTTAGATCCCATATGTTTTGATGATAACAAAGATTGGATCAATGATATAAAAGGATTTGATAACAAACAAATGAATTTGAACAAAGTGGCAAAGCATTACTTCAAGTAATCACTGGAAGTAATAAACAAGTTTTATGAAGACTCACTCGAGCAATAGAAGCCATTACTCGATTAGCCACTCGAGTAAGCAAGAAGAATTTCATCCAGTGAAGCACTGCCAAAATTTGGAAGAAGTTACTCGAGGGAGTACTCGAGTAATCTGCAAAGTTATATAGATCATTACTCGAGTAGCCACTCGAGTAACATGATTTTCACAGGCATTACTCGAGTAGAAACTCGAGTAACCAGGTTAAAAATCTTCCAGTGACTCTCGGCCAAGAAATGGAACACATTACTCGAGTAGCCACTTGAGTAACCAGAAAGCAAACTCTCGGCCAAGAATTTGATGCATTTACACGAGGTGTAATAGAGTAATCTACTGGGTTATTTGAAAGCCACTCGAGGGACCACTCGAGTAAGGTGTAAAGAAAATTGAAGCCCACTTGAGTAACCAGATTACCACAGTGATCACCCGAGTAACCTGTGAAGGTAAAGACATGGCCACTCGAGTAGCCACTTGAGTAATTAGGTATTTTGAAGGTTTGTAATATATCACTCCAAGTCTTACCCGAGCGATGTCTGATGTAAAATGTTGATTTGCTCACTGCCATATTTTTGATAGGTTTACTCGAGGGATCACTCAAGTAACAGATATAATCACTCGAGTAACCACTCGAGTAAGGCAGTCCATAATTTATGTTTTTCATTGAATATCTATTGATTTGTTATCTATATGATTAACTCTTCATTTCATTAGTATCTTAAGTACATTTGCAGAGAAACAATGAAGAGATCATGCAAGTCAAATGAAAGTCCAAACGTTCACCTACCGCTACCTACCGCCAACGGATAGTTTTCAAATTTGAAGAATAGTCAACCATTGCTGCGCTGACTCTAACGGACAAGTTTGAATTGCTTCCAACGGACACTACAAATCATCTATATATATGGAGCATTCAAAGAGAAGAAAAGAATACACGAACTGAGAATACATTGATCAACACACTCTTAGTGCTTTGTTTTCATATACTCATTCATTTATACTTCAGAGATTATATATTTGCTCTGTGAGAGAGTTTTTCATTATAAACTCAATATTTTTTATTGAGACAACTTAAGGTAGTGGAACCTTGAGTTGGGGATTTGATTACAACGTGTAAGGGGGAGCGAGTGTCCAGGTGTAGGAACTTGCTGTGTATTGAGGTGCCAAGAACCCACTGAATCTTGGAGAATATAGTAAAACTCTCAGAGACGCTCTGAGGACTGGACGTAGGTCAAAGTGGTTGTGGCCGAACCAGTATAACTCCCGGTGTACACTTTGGTGATATTTTTCCTTGCTCTTAACTACTTTAAATATTTTGTTAATTTTCTTATACGCAACAAAATTTATAGTATCACCCAATTCACCCCCCCTCTTGGGTGAAATGCTTGCACTAACATTTGGTATCATATCGTAGGTCTTCTTGTTAAGGTTTAAGCCTAAGAAGGATCCAATGGCGAGCATAGGTGAAAGCATTCTTCCCGACAAAGCTTTTATCACAGGACCTCTGGGTTTCATTGACGAACACTTCTCATTCTAGAAAGCAAAGTTCAGAGTCTTCATAATGGCTACTGAATATGGATTATGGGATGTGATCAAGAGTGGAAACTACAAACCTGAAAAGATTGTAGATTCACAGAGAGTTCCCAAGACACCAGCAGAATATGATGAGAATGACAAGAAACTCATTACACTTAACAGCAAAGCAATCTTAATGATTCAAAGTGCCTTGAGTCAAAATGAGTACTTCAGAATTTGCACACTTCCAACAGCTAAAGAAATATGGGAAGCTTTGGAAATAGCTCACGAAGGAACTTCAGGAATAAAAGAAAACCAGATCAACACTCTGGTTACTGAGTTTGATTTACTTCGTATGAAATCAGGTGAGTCGATAGCTGAATTTGAACTTAGATATACTCACCTTGTTAATCAACTTGCAGCACTTGGAAAAATCTATGATCAACATACCCAAGTACGAAAGATTTTAAATATTCTTTCTAAAGACTGAGAGGCAAAAGTCACTGCAATTGAGGAAGCAAAAGGTGAATCGATGCGATCGGTTGCTTCTCTATTCGGAAGTCTTTCTGAATATAAAAGTAAGTTAAAGTTCAAACGAGAACTAGATGATATTGGTGATAAGAAGAAAAGAGGTCTAGCACTGAAAGAAAAAGAAGAAGAACAAGATGAAGATGAAAAGCTTGACGATGATGAAATGGGTCTAATCATCAAACGATTAAGAAAATTTTACAAGAAAGGCCAAGGATTAAAAAACTTTTAGAAAGGAGGAACAAGCAATAAAGAACACATCATTTGCTATGAATGTGGAAAGCCAGGATATTTCAAATCAGAATGTCAAGAACTGATTCAGAAGAATAAAGAAAAGAGGAAAGGAAAATTCTACAACAAGAAGAAAGCCTTTGTATCTGCCATATGGGGAGATAGTTCTTTTGACGAAGAAAGCGATGAAGAGGAAGTAGCCAATATCTGTCTAGTTGTTCAAGAGGAAACGGAAGAGGAGGTAACTTATTCTGATCCTACCTATGATGAATTACTTTCTGAATATAATGCTTTACATTCTGAATTCACCAAAGTAGTTAAGGAACTAGTTGTTTTCAAAAAGAAAAACAAAACTCTTGAAGTTGAACTTAAAGAGAATTTTGAAAAGGATTGTGAAAACTGTACTTCTTTGAAAAAGAAAAATGCCGATCTTACTAAATCTCTTGAAAAATTCACTAAAGGAAGTGAAATGCTAAATGTGATTTTAAAAGCTCAACGATTTGTGAATGATTGATCTGGAATTGGATATGATCCAAAATTAGACAAAAGGAAAGGAAGAAAGAATGCTGGAGGTAAATCATACTTGAATTATTTTCAGCATTCTGTGCATACATCAAATCCTTTTGCATATTGTAATTATTGTAATAGAAAAAGTCATTATACTTTATCATGCATTCATAGAAAGAAAGGAAATATAGGAACCTACAAATGGGTACCTAAAGGTTCATATGTTTCGAAAAATTTCTGTACTAACCCAAAAGGACCCAAAAAGAAGTGGGTACCTAAGACTTAATCGTATCTGATTGCAGATATGTCTCAAAGCATCCAAAAACAACAAGTGGTACATAGACAATGGATGCTCTAGACATATGACCAATGATTTCTAAATTTTTACCACATTGCAACCTAAGGAAGGTGGAAAGGTAAAATTTGGAGGAAATCAATCCGGAAAAATAGCAGGAATTGGTGAAATAAAAAATGACAATGGAATACAAGTCAAAGATGTATATTACGTTGAAGGCTTGTGTCATAATTTGCTGAGCGTAAGTCAAAGTGCAGATAAAGACAACTGGATAATATTTGATTCAGAGGAATGTCTGATTGTCAACAAGAAAGACTTACAACTTGATAAGAAAAATATCAAGGCAAAGCTCAGAGCAAAAAGGGAAGGTAACTGCTATACACTTGATATCAATAGAAATAATTCTGAAAATTGTTTTATGAGTAATGCCGATGAAAGTTGGTTGTGGCATAAGAGACTAGCTCATGTCAACGAGCACCAACTAGGCAAACTACTCAAAAAGGATTTAGTTCTTGGATTACCCAAAGTAAGTTTTAAAAACGATTTGATTTGTGACACATGTCAAAAGGGTAAACAAACTAAATCATCTTTTAAATCGAAAAATGAGATTACTACAAATCGACCACTTCAATTGATACATATGGATTTAGTTGGTCCAGCAAGAGTTAAAAGCCTTGGTGGCAACTTATATTCATTGGTCATCGTTGATGATTTCTCTAGATTTACATGGACTATTTTTCTGTCATCAAAGGATGAAACCTTTGTAGAATTCATTATTTTTGCCAAGAAAGTGCAAAATGAGAAAGCTATGTCCATTGCAGGTATCAGGACAGATCACGGTGAAGAATTTGAAAATCAAGCCTTTGAAAAATATTGTGATACTAATGGCATTGATCACAATTTCTCTACTCTAAGGACACAACAACAAAATGGAGTTGTGGAATATAAGAATAGAGTGCTCACCGAAATGGCTGGAGCAATGCTAAATGAAAAGAACGTATCTCAAGTTTTTTGGGCCGATGTAATGAGCACAGTGTGCTATATTTCAAACAAAGCCTACATTAGAACAAAACTTAGAAAGACACCATACGAGCTATACAAAGGAAGGAAGCCGAATCTTGCTCACTTACACATATTTGTTTGTAAGTGTTTTATTCATAATAATGGTAAAGATAACTTAGGAAAATTTGATTCTAGAACAGATGAAGGCATTTTCCTAGGCTATTCTAACCGAAGTAAAGCATACAGAAATTTCAATAAAAGAACATGTGTTGTTGAAGAGTCAATTCATGTTGTATTTGATGAATTTGAATCCTCTGACAAAACCATTGATGATGAGCAGGAAGTTATTTTAAATCAAGAAAATGATCAATCTATTTCTAAATCTCTTATTCCAGAAGTTGATCAAACCAAGGAAGAACATCAGTCACTAGGTCAACCTAAAGCTTGGAAATACAATAGGAGTCACCCCCTAGATCAAGTCATAGGAGATGTGAATGAAGGAGTTAAAACTAGAAATAGAATTTTCAATGAAGTAAGTTTTTTTGCATTCATTTTTGAGATTGAACCTTCTAACATTGACGAAGCCCTATCAGACAATGATTGGGTTATAACAATGCAAGAAGAACTAAACCAATTTGAAAGAAATCAAGTTTGGGATTTGGTACCCCGACCTAAGGATCATCCGATCATTGGCACTAAATGGGTATTCAAGAACAAACTTGATGAATCCGCAATAATTGTCAGAAACAAGGCAAGATTGGTGGCCAAAGGCTATAATCAGGAAGAAGGGATTGATTATGAAGAAACGTATGCTCCAGTGGCTAGATTGGAAGCTACACGAGTACTCTCAGCCTTTGTATGCATCAAAGGATTCAAACTCTATCAAATGGATGTAAAGAGTGCATTTCTAAATGGCTACATCATGGAAGAAGTATATGTAGAGCAACTTCTAGGTTTTGAAGATGTAACCCAACCTGACCATGTTTTCAAACTCAAAAAGGCTTTATATGGTTTAAAACAAGCTCCTAGAACATGGTACGAGAGGCTCAGTAAATTTCTTATTGATCATGGTTTTGTACAAGGAAAAGTTGATGCAACACTTTTTACAAAACGAAAACGTGATGATATATTAATTGTGCAAATATATGTTGATGATATAGTTTTCGGAGCTACTAACGAAACTATGTGTAAAGAATTTTCTAAGATAATGCAGGGAGAGTTTGAGATGTCAATGATGGGAGAATTGAATTTCTTTCTCGGTTTGCAAATCAAACAAAGAAAGAATGGAATTTTCATATCTCAAATGAAATATTTGAAAGAGCTATTGAAGAAGTTTGGATTGGATGAAGCAAATAGAATGGACACACCCATGAGCTCAACCACATTGCTTGATTCAGATGTTAAGGGAAAAGATTAAAATATCACAAAATATAGAGGAATGATTGGATCATTACTCTATCTCACTACAAGCAGACCTGACATTCAATTCAGTGTGGGTATGTGTGCAAGATATCAATCAGCACCAAAAGAGTCACATGTTGAAATCGTCAAATGAATCTTCCGATATCTTACTGACACGCCAGAATTGGGTCTCTGGTATCCCAAAGGAAGAAGTGAATATCTAGTTGGTTACTCAAACTCTGATCATGGAAGATAGAAGACGGACAGAAAGAGTATAAGTGGACAAGGCCAATTTCTTGGAGGCTCACTTGTATCGTGGTTTAGCAAGAAACAAACTAAAGTGTCTCTTTCGTTAACAGAAGCTGAGTATGTTGCAGTATCAAGTTGTTGTGCACAAGTAATATGGCTAAAACAACAACTTCAGGATCTTGGTATTTATTTGAAAGAAACACCAATATATTGTGACAACACTAGCACGATAAGCTTGGCAAAGAATCCTGTACAACATTCCAGAACCAAGCATATTGATGTTAGACATCACTTCATCAGAGATCATGTCCAAAAGAAAGATGTTAAAGTAATATTCATTCCAACTCATCTTCAACTAGCTGATATCTTCACAAAACCTCTTGCAAAAGATCAATTTTTATATATTAGACGAGAATTGGGAATGGTAAATCCCAATGAGTTGTAAGGTATTTAGTGTTTACAAAATGTTAGATGATATTATTTATTGATGTTTTGATGATTACTAACTTAAGCATTGGAGCTTCTAGCAATTTGTTCTTGCAGGATCATAATATTCTATTTTGGGTATGAATAGCAGAGGTTAACAGAGGACAACATTACTGGAGTGTCAACTCCAAGTAATAAGCATCACTGGAGTGACAACTTGAAGTAAAGGATGCATTACTCGAGTAGTCACTCAAGTAATGAGCTTGGAAATGTGCCAATGAAGCATTAATTTCAAATGAAATGGCACAACAGTTGAAAATGAACAGTCAGAAGGAGAAGAGACAGCTTACCCGAGGGAGTCCTCGAGTGATATTCAATGTTACTCGAGTAAGGCCTCAAGTGAACCTGGGTGCAAATTTTAAATCATCTGATTTTCAGTTCAAATCTGATCTAAAGAGTCATCCAATAATCAAGGGAATATACATGGATCATTACAATATTATTCATGCCAGGTACGTGCTCAAATTTTCTATATTTTAAATTTTTTATATGATTACTCGAGTAGCTACCTGAGTGATGATGATGATCACTCGAGTAAGCCCTTAAGTGATATCGGGATCTAGGTTATTTCTACTCGATACTCAGTCATTTCTCACAAAATCTCCTCGAGTAATTCTTCTGTGCTCTCACAAAAAATTTTCAAGGAATCTTTCTCTTCCTATTACCTTCAAAACCCAGTAATTCACAGCTTCAAAAACCTCTCAGATAACTCTGAATCATTTCCCGAAACTCGTGACTTTCGTCCCTATTTTTCCTAAAAATTTTCATTCTCTAAAATCACAATGGTAAGGACAAAATCTCCTAACCTTAGTACTCCTTCTGAGTCTTTGGAGCCTTATCAACCCTCTGATTCACATTCCTCTCCTCCTACCAAAAAGAGAAAAATTTCTCCCAAACCAAAATCTAAAGCCAAACCGCAAACCAAGCCAAAGGTGAAAGGGGTGGTGATAAAGGAGCCTATTGTCACAAGAGCTCAAACCAAGAAGAGTTCACCTCCAGGAAGAGGCAAAGAAACAAAAGAGCCATCTCCTCCTTCCTCTGATTCTTCAAACACACCTACTTTTTCTCCTAAGCCACTGAAGAAGCCCAAGGTTGATGAGAAGCTTACCAAAGTCATGGTAGGCATACTTGAGGAAGCTTTCCAGTCTAAGGAAACAAAGAAAGGGAAAACTTCAAAGCAAACTGAAGAGAAGGATGAAGAAATCACATTTCCTCCAAAGGGATTCAATGTGAAAAAGCTTGAGGAATCACAGAAGTACCTGAGTCATTTTGCAAGAAGAAATGTGTGCAAAATGCATTACATTGACTACAAGGTACTTCAAAAGGTATTGAAATTTGATCTTAGTCCCTACCTTGATTCCTATATGCCCTGGTTATCTGTCAAGATACCTTTTTGCACTAAAGTAGTGAGACATTTCTATTGTAACCTCGAACTGATTAATGATCCCGTTAGGAACTCAGTAGAAGAAGAAATAACTTCTGAGGTTAGAGGTCAAAGAATTCCTATCTCACCCTCCCAAATCAATACCTGGTTAGGAATAGAAAATCCTCCTGATGATGATTACCCTAACCTTTCTTCAAACCAAATATTTTCTATTCTTAGACCTGGTGAGATTGTGGGACCTCTCAACTTCAATCCAAGTGATATGAGTGATTTCCATAGAGTCCCATGGTATATCTACTCTAGAGCTATGGTGAATAAATCCAACAACTTCACTTATTTCATTGAGAGGGACTTCAGAAAATTTGCCTCAGTGATCCTCAAAGAGCAAAAAGACTTAGGAGAGTATATCTTCAATGAGATCAAGAGGTATAGATATAAGGGAAAACCAACTACTCCAATGCCCTATCCTCAACTTATTTCCTTGTTTCTCAAGAAGAACAAGATTTGGTATTTTGAGAGTATGGAGCCAGTAGAGAGGTTAGCACCAGTGGGAAGGAATCAAATTGGAAAATTGAATATTGAGATTCCTATTAAGACACCTCTAGAAGCAAGCCCCAAGAAAAAGAAGAAGACTGACACAGCAACAAGCCGAATGGATGACACACAGTCTTCTGCTCCAGGCAACACATCTTCTTCTTTCTTTGGTGCCGCAATGCAAACATTCATGGAGAACATCCTGAGGAGTTTCCACATTGATATTGCGAATACCAATGCGGAGTTGGTAACTCACATGAATGAGAAGATGGGCCAACTTGTGGAAAAGATGGACAAGAGGCATGAAGAGTTGCTGCTGAACAACATGCCCAGGGTGATCTTCTGAGATCCATTGTTGCTAGACTTGATGTTATGGCATCTGGATCTTCTACTCCTGGTCCTTCTGGTATTCCTGAGCCTATACCTACATCTGTGTAAGATCAAGCGTTTCACCCAAGAGGGGGGGTGAATTGGGTGATACTGAAATTTCTTTCGAAAATATAAAACTTTGACAAAAGAATTAAAACAGTAATGAGTAAGGAGAAATATCACCGAAGTGTATGTAAGATCAAGCGTTTCACCCAAGAGGGGGGGTGAATTGGGTGATACTGAAATTTCTTTTCGAAAATATAAAACTTTGACAAAAGAATTAAAACAGTAATGAGTAAGGAGAAATATCACCGAAGTGTACACCGGGAGTTATACTGGTTCGGTCACAACCACTTTGACCTACGTCCAGTCCTCAGAGCTTCTCTGAGAGTTTCACTATAACTTCCAAGATTCAGTGGGTTCTTGGCACCACAGTACAAGCAAGTTCCTTCACACCTGGACACTCGCTCCCCCTTACAGGTTGTAATCCAATCCCAACTCAAGGTTCCACAACCTTAAGTTATCTCAATAACAAATATTGAGTTTGAATGAAATATCTCTCACAAAGAGTAAATGATAATCACTGAAGCATATGAATACAATTTCAACGTGAAAACAGAGCAATGAACTTAATGAATCGTTTGTGTGAATGCTTAGTTGTTCTTCTCTGTTTGAAGGTTCCCATATATATAGATATGATGGGGATGACCGTTGGAACGTTTCCTTTCGTCCGTTGGTGAGTGCGCAGCCACTGTTGACTTTTCAAGTTTTTGAAAAATATCCGTTAGCGGTGGTTGGCATTTGAACGTTGGATTTGACTTTCATCTCTTGAAGTGATTCCTTCATTGTTTGTCTGTAAATAGACTAAGAATACTAATACAATGAAAGATTAATCATATAGGAAACAAATCAATGATCGTTTGAATGATTTCTAAATTTCTGGGTATGCTTACTCGAGTAGCTCCTCGAGTAACCCTTGAAGTTTACTCGAGTAGCTCCTCGAGTAACATCGTGAAATCACTGTTTGTTTGAAATTTAATGAAGACAAACAAGATTACTCGGGTAGTGTATGGAGTAAACTAAATTTCAAACCTTTGTGAACAGTTACTTACTCGGGTAATGCCTCCAGTAAAGCTTTATCAATTTCATAGATTACTCGGGTAACACCTCGAGTATTGTTGGCAGGATTTCAAGGCCGAGAGCAATTACCTCATTACTCGAGTAGCTCCTCGAGTAATGCACTTAATCTTGCATGAGTTACTCGGGTAACTCCTCGAGTAACTTAACTTACTCTGGTAATGACTTGAAGTTTCCTTTGAAAATATTTGTGCTTACTGGGGTACATACTCGAGGAATCCACTTAAGATAAAACATTAGAAACGTAAATACTCGAGTAAGCACTCGAGGAAGATGAAATAAACAATTTAAGTTAATCGGATATCAACCTCAAGTTTTAACTTACCTCAGGCTGTTACTCGAGTACCTCCTCGAGTAACATTGGCAGTGGTACAAAGTGCCGAGAGTTACACATTTTCAAATACACGGTTACTCGAGTAGCTCCTCGAGTATCATGGAAAACCTGAAGTCTGACTGGAAGTTTCTGATCTGGTTACTCGAGTAGCTCCTCGAGTAACATTAGCAGTGGTACAAAATGCCGAGAGGTACATACGGTTACTCGGGTAGCTCCTCGAGTAACATTTTGCTAACTTGAAGGCCACTGGAAGTTTTCACATGGTTACTCGAGTACCTCCTCGAGTAACATTAGCAGGCCGAGAGCAACCTTGAAATTTTACCTGGTTACTCGAGTAGCGCCTCGAGTAATGGTGGCAGGTTACTGGAAGTTCTCCTCTGTTACTTCAAGTTTTGTCTCATTACTCGAGTAGTGCCTCGAGTAATGCCTTGAAAGCTTTGCTACCTCAGCATTTCTCTTGTCCAAACTTCATTACTTCCATGCTTACTTCAAGTAATCTTATTCCTGTCATTACCTAGTTCAAACTTGATTATTAAGCATTTCCTTTTCAAACCATTCTTTTGTTATCATCAAAACATGAGATCCAACATTCTCCCCCTTTTTGATGATGACAAAACTTGGTGATTTTGAACATGGTTTTTCAAATTGGATTCTTAATTAATTATTTCTTATTAAGTTGATTATACCTTGCATACATAACAACTTCATTAGTCCAAAACATATATCATAATTCACAGACTTAAAAGAAATCAAATGAAGGCATAATTTAAATATACTTGCATTGAACTTAAATTTCAAATTACAAAAAGTTCATACTGAATTCAAAAAGCTCCCTAAAGTCCCATGTACACCCATATACTCATAAAAAGCAAAGACAAATCCACAAAATCACTCTCAAGTTCTTCTCCCCCTTTTTGGCTTCATCAATCAAGTGGAGGGCTAGGAGGTTTCACCATAGAGATAGGCGTTACTGGAAGAACACTATCTGAACTAGATGAATCAAAGGAGCTGGATGACTCTGGTTCAGGAAGATTGAGAGGTGGAATTTGGATATCATCTCTAGGTAGGAAAGGAGAAGGTTGGAATACAACCATAGTGGTCTCAGCCGCTGGAGATGTGTCTGACACAGGAGTGATATGTTCAGAGGAAGGAGATGATACTACCTCTGTTTGGGTAGGAGAGGGAATAGGTTTGGGAGTGGTCTCAGATTGTGGCTTTTGAGGTGAATCACCAATGGTGATATGTGTAGACTCAAGGGTTTCAGGATCATCCACTGTGAATAATATGTCTTTTCCTTGGGTCTCAGGTGGATCAGAAACCAGAGGGGTAAATGGTTCAGCCTCAGGAGTAGGGGTAGTAATAGGAATATCTGAAGGAGGGTCTACTGAAGGTGGTGGTGAAGAGGAAGAAGGACCGGCAGAAGGTCCAGGACCCAGAGAATCCAAACGTGCCAGTATCAATCTTAGGGTCTCTCCCTGAGCCCGTTGCTCTGCTAGCAACTCCTCATGTCTTCGATCCATTCTTTCAACCAACTCACCCATCTTGGTGTTCATGTGGGTAATGAGTTCAGCATTGGTGTTGGCTATATCCACATGAAAGCCTCTGAGAATGTTCTCCATGAAGTGCTGGAGAGTGGCATTCAGGAAGGATGGTGAGGATGTGGTAGCGGCTGGAGCCGATGACTGAGTGTCATCCATTCTACTGGTTTCAGCCTCAGTAGCTTTTCTCTTCTTCTTGGACCCAGACTCCAGTGGGCCTTTGAGAGGAATGTCTATGTTTAGCTTACCAATTTGATTCCTCCCCACTGGGGTCACTCTCTCAATAGGCTCCTTACCATCCAAATACCAAATTTTGTTCTCTTTTAGGATAAGAGACACAATTTGAGGATATGGCATTGGAGTGGTTCCCTTTCCATCCACCTTGTATCTCTTCATTTCTGAAAATATGTATTCTCCCAAATCCTTTTCTTCTTTCAAGAGGAGTGAAGCAAACCATCTAAAGTCCCTATCCGAAAAGTGGGTATAGTTGTTGGCTTTGTTCACTAGGGACCTAGAGTAGATGTACCATAGGACCCTGTGATGATCACACATATCACTCGGTTTGAAATTGAGGGGGCCAACTAACTCACCGGGCTTAAGGATAGTGAATATCTGGTTAGGCTCAAGTTCAGAATAGATATCATCCGGGGGATTCTCAATTCCTAACCATAAATTGATCCTAGAGGGAGATATAAGGATTTTCTGTCCTCTCACTGTGGTGGTCATTTCTTCCTCAACTGAGGTTCGATCAGGCTCATCTATGATCTCAAGGTTGCAGTAAAAATGGGTGATTACCTTTGTGCAAAAAGGCAATCTCACAGATAACCAAGGCATAAAAGGATCAAGATAAGGACTAAGGTCAAACTTCACTACCTCTTGTAGAAGCTTTAGATCAACGTAGTGTGTTTTACACACTTTCCTTCTGGAGAACTGTGTTGAGTACTTCAGAGACTCTACCAACTTGCCCACATTAAATCCCTTTGGTGGACTAGTGAATTCTGCTTCAGGAATCTTGGACTTCTTAGAAGGTTGACCCTTCTCCAGTTGGTCAATGATCCCAGCCATTGCCTTAGCCACATTTTTGTCATATTTTGGCTTCTTGGGAGGTTTTGGAGTAAAAGAGGGTGTGGATGAATCTGAGTGAGAAGGTGAGGGAGTTTTGACACCTTTACTCCTTCCAGTAGATGAACTCTTTTTGGACTGAGCCCTAGTTACAATAGGCTCTTTGATCACCACACCTTTGGCTTTAGGTGGAGATTTAGGTTGAAGAGGGATTTTGGCTTTTGATCTAGGAATCAACTTTCTTCTCTTTGTTGGAGGAGGAGAAAGAAGATCAGGAGTTTGCTCAGAATCAGAATCAGTGAAGTTGAGATTCTTGGTTCTAACCATTTTGAATCAAAGGAAATCAGAAATCTCAGAAACAGAGGTCACTGTCGCTAGTTTAGGTCAGAGGGATTTTGAACAAAATAGGAAGTTTTTGATCTTGAAACTAGTTGGGTTTTGACGGAAATGGGGCAAGGAATCGATTGGGAAAAGTTTTTGTGAGGGTGTATAGTGATTTACTCGAGGAGATTTTGTGGAAATGACCAAGTTTGCGCAAGATAAAGACCTAAATCCCGACTTTACTCGAGGCCTTACTCGAGTAACATTCAACGTTACTCGAGGCCTTCCTCGGGTGTTCATACAGAAAAAATTCAAAATAATTCATTTAAATTGCGTACCTTGTATGAATAATGTAGTAATTATCCATAGATGTTCCCTCGATCATTTATAACTCATGTTGATCAGATTTGCATCATTATTTATCAATTTGAGAATCTGGACTCCGACTTTACTCGAGGCCTTACTCGAGTAAGCTTCAAGTTTACTCGAGGCTCGCCTCGGGTAACCTGTCTTTTGAACTTCTGACCTTTCATTTCCTCAAAACTGAACCGTTAGATTTAAATATCAAGTTACTTGATCCATTACTTCCAGTTTTGGGGGCCATTACTCGAGTACATACTCGAGTAAAATGCCATTTTACCTCAAGTTACTCCTCGGGTAAATCTTTTCTGTCACCCATTACTTCAAGTCGGTACTCCAGTAAATGTGTCCTCTGTTTACCTCTGTTTTTATTCCTCAAAACAGAATTTCAACCTTCCTGCAAAACACATTTCTATATACTCCGAAGCTTAAGTTAGTAATCATTAAAACATTATTAAATGACTTCATCTAATATTATGAAATGTTGAAATTACTTATAACTCATTGGGATTTACCATTCCCAATTCTCTTCTAATGTATAGAAATTGATCTTTTGCAAGGGGTTTTGTGAAGATATCGGCTAATTGAAGATGAGTAGGAATGAATATCACTTTCACATCTTTCTTTTGGACATGATCTCTGATGAAGTGATGTCTGACATCGATATGCTTGGTTCTAGAGTGTTGAACTGGATTCTTTGCCAAGCTTATCGTACTTGTATTGTCACAATAGATTGGTATTTCTTTGAGGTAAATACCAAGATCTTGTAGTTGTTGTTTTAACCATATCACTTGTGCACAACAACTTGAGACTGCAACATATTCGGCTTCCGTTGACGAAAGAGACACTGTATTTTGTTTCTTGCTGAACCACGAAACAAGAGATCCTCCAAGGAATTGTCCTTGTCCACTGGTGCTCTTTCTGTCTGTCTTATATCCTCCATGATCAGAGTCCGAATATGCAATTAGATACTCACTTCTTCCTTTGGGATACCACAGACCCAATTCTGGTGTGTCAGCAAGGTATCTAAAGATTCGTTTGACAGTTTCAGCATGTGATTCCTTTGGTGCCGATTGATATCTTGCACATATGCCGACACTAAATTGGATGTCTGGTCTGCTTGCCGTGAGATAGAGTAATGATCCAATCATTCCTCTATATTTTGTGATATTGTAGTCTTTCCCTTTGACATCAGCATCAAGTAACGTTGTTGAGCTCATAGGCGTCTCTGAGCCATTTGCTTCATCCATTCCATACTTCTTCAATAGCTCTTTTAAATACTTTGTTTGAGATATGAAGATCCCATTTTTTCTTTGTTTGATTTGCAAACCAAGAAAGAAATTTAATTCTCCCATCATTGACATCTCAAACTCTCCCTGCATAATCTCAGAAAATTCCTTACACAGAGATTCATTAGTAGCACCGAAAACAATATCATCAACATATATTTGTACAATTAAAATATCATCACGTTTTCGATTTATAAATAATGTTGTATCAACTTTTCCCCGTACAAAACCTTGATCGATGAGAAACTTACTAAGCCTTTCATACCAGGCTCTAGGAGCTTGTTTTAAACCATACAAAGCCTTTTTAAGTTTGAAAACATGGTCCTGTTTAGTGACATCTTCAAAACCAGGAGGTTGTTCTACATACACTTCTTCCATGATGTAACCATTTAGAAAGGCACTCTTAACATCCATTTGATAGAGTTTGAATCCTTTGATGCATGCAAAGGCTAAGAGTACACGTATAGCTTCCAATCTAGCCACTGGAGCATACGTTTCCTCATAATCAATTCCTTCTTCCTGATTATAGCCTTTGGCCACCAATCTTGCCTTGTTTCTGACAATAATTGCAGATTCATCAAGTTTGTTTTTGAATACCCATTTAGTACCAATGATCGTATGATCTTTGGGTCGGGGCACCAAATCCCAGACTTGATTCCTTTCAAATTGATTTAATTCTTCTTGCATTGCTATGACCCAATCATTGTCTGATAGGGCTTCATCAATGTTAGAAGGTTCAATCTCAGAAATGAATGCAGAAAAACTTACTTCATTGAAAATTCTATTTCTGGTTTTGATCCCTTCATTCACATCTCCTATAACTTGATCTAAGGGATGACTTCTATTGTATTTCCAGGCTTTAGGTTGACCTAGGGATTGCTCTTCATCCTTAGTTTCATCAACCTCTGGAATAAGAGACTTAGAGATAGATTGACCATTTTCTTGATTTAAAACAACTTCCTGTTCTTCATCAATGGTTTTGTCAGAGGTTTCAAATTCATCAAATACAACATGAATTGATTCTTCAACAACACAAGTTCTTTTATTGAAAATTCTATAAGCTTTACTTCGATTAGAATATCCTAAGAAAATTCCTTCATCAGTTTTAGAATCAAATTTTCCTAGGTTGTCTTTACCATTATTATGAATGAAACACTTACAACCGAAGATGTGTAGATGAGCAATGTTTGGCTTCCTTCCTTTGTATAGCTCGTATGGTGTCTTTCCAAGTTTCGTTCTGATATAGGCTCTATTTGAAATATAGCATGCTGTACTCATAGCATCAGCCCAGAAAACTTGAGACATGTTCTTTTCATTTAACATTGTTCTAGCCATTTCGGTAAGCACTCTATTCTTGCGTTCCACAACTCCATTTTGTTGGGGCGTCCTTGGAGCAGAGAAATTGTGATCAATGCCGTTAGTATCACAATATTCTTCAAAGGCTTGATTCTCAAATTCTCCACCATGATCAGTCCTAATACCTGCAATAGACATACCTTTCTCATTTTGCACTTTCTTGGCAAAAACAATAAATTCTTCAAAGGTTTCATCTTTTGATGATAGAAAAATAACCCATGTAAATCTAGAAAAATCATCAACAATGACCAATGAATACAAGTTGCCACCAAGACTCTTTACTCTTGCTGGACCAACTAAATCCATATGCAATAATTGTAATGGTCTATTTGTTGAGATCTCATTTTTCAATTTGAAAGATGACTTAGTTTGTTTACCCTTTTGACATGCGTCACAAATCAAATCGTTTTTGAAGTTTACTTTGGGTAATCCAAGAACTAAATCCTTTTTGAGTAGTTTGCCTAGTTGATGCATGTTGACATGAGCCAATCTTTTATGCCATAGCCAACTTTCATCAGCATTACTCAGAAAACAGTTTTCGGATTCATTTCTACTAATATCTAAGGTATAGCAGTTACCTTCCCTTTTTGCTCTGAGCTTAGCCTTGATATTCTTCTTATCAAGTAGTAAGTCTTTCTTGTTGACAATTAGACATTCCTCTGAATCAAAGATTATCCAGTTGTCTTTATCTGCACTTTGACTTACGCTCAGCAAATTATGACATAAGCCTTCAACGTAGTATACGTCTTTGACTTGTATGCCTTTGTCATTTTTGATTTCACCAATTCCTGCTATTCTTCCGGTTTGATTTCCTCCAAATTTTACCTTTCCACCTTCCTTGGGTTGTAATTTGGTAAAACTTTCGAAATCACCGGTCATATGTCTAGAGCATCCACTGTCTATAAACCACTTGTTATTTTTGGATGCTTTAAGACATACCTGCAATCAAATGACTAAGTCTTAGGTACCCATTTCTTTTTGGGTCCTTTTGGATTAGTATAAATGATTTTCTGAACATATGTGCCTTTAGGTACCCATTTGTAGGTTCCTATGTTTCCTTTCTTCTTATGAATGCATGAGGAGGTGTAATGACCTTTTCTATTACAGTAATTACAAAATGCAAAAGGATTTGATATATGTACAGAATGCTGGAAATAATTCAAATATGACTTACCTCCTGCTTTCTTTCTACCTTTCCTTTTATCTGATTTTGGATCATATCCAATACCAGATCGGTCATTTACAAATCGTTGTTCTTTTAAAATCACACTTAGCATCTCACTTCCTTTGGTAAACTTTTCAAGAGTTTTTGTGAGATCAGTGTTTTTCTTTTTCAAAGAAGAACAATTTTCACAATTCTTTTCTGAACTTTCTTTAAGCTCAATTTCAAGAGCTTTGTTTTTCTTTTTGAAAACAATTAGTTCTTTAACTACTTTGATGAATTCAGAATGTAAAGCATTATATTCGGATAATAATTCATCATAGGTAGGGTCAGAATCATTTACCTCTTCTTCTGTCTCTTCTTGAGCAACAAGACATATGTTGGCTACTTCTTCCTCATCACTTTCTTCGTCTGAGGAACTATCTCCCCATATAGCAGATACAAAGGCCTTCTTTTTGTTAAAGAATTTGCCTTTTCTCTTTTCCTTGCTCTTTTGATTGAGCTCTGGACATTCTGATTTGATATGTCCTGGTTTACCACATTCATAGCAAATGATATGGTCTTTGTTGCTAGTTCCTCCTTTTTGAAAGTGTTTGAAGCCTTGACCTTTCTTGTAGAACTTTCTGAATCGTTTTATGATTAAACCCATTTCATCATCATCAAACTCCTCATCTTCATCTTGATTTTCTTCTTTTGCTTTTAGAGCTAGACCTTTCTTTCTTTTGTCACTGATGTCGTCTAGTTCCCGTTTGAACTTTAACTTGCTTTCATATTCAGAAAGGCTTCCAAATAGAGAAGCAACTGATCTCATTGATTCCCCTTTTGCCTCTTCTATTGCAGTGACTTTGGCCTCCCACTCTTTAGAAAGAATATTCAAAATCTTTCGTACTTGGATATTTTGATCATAGACTTTACCAAGTGCTGCAAGTTGATTAACAAGATGAGTATATCTAAGTTCGAATTCAGAAATTGACTCACCTGATTTCATTCGAAGTAGATCGAATTCTGTGATCAAGGTGTTGATTCGATTCTCCTTTATTCCCGAAGTTCCTTCATGAGCTATTTCCAGAGCTTCCCACATTTCCTTTGCTGTTGGGAGTGTGCAAATTCTGAAGTATTCATTTTGACTCAAGGAGCTTTGTAACATCAGAATTGCCTTGCTATTGAGAGTGATAAGTTTCTTGTCATTCTCATCATATTCCGCTGGCGTCTTTGGAATTTTCTGAGAATCTACAGTCTTTGTAGGTTGATAGTTTCCACTCTCGATTACATCCCATAGCCCATATTCAGTAGCCATCACGAACACTCTGAATTTAGCTTTCCAGAAAGAAAAGTGTTCTCCATTGAAACCGGGAGGTCTAGTGATGGATGCTCCGTCGGGAAGAATTCCTTCACCCATGCTTGCCATTGGATCCTTCTTAGGTTGTTATACCTTAACAAGAAGACCTACGCTCTGATACCAAATGTAAGATCAAGCGTTTCACCCAAGAGGGGGGGTGAATTGGGTGATACTGAAATTTCTTTTCGAAAATATAAAACTTTGACAAAAGAATTAAAACAGTAATGAGTAAGGAGAAATATCACCGAAGTGTACACCGGGAGTTATACTGGTTCGGTCACAACCACTTTGACCTACGTCCAGTCCTCAGAGCTTCTCTGAGAGTTTCACTATAACTTCCAAGATTCAGTGGGTTCTTGGCACCACAGTACAAGCAAGTTCCTTCACACCTGGACACTCGCTCCCCCTTACAGGTTGTAATCCAATCCCAACTCAAGGTTCCACAACCTTAAGTTATCTCAATAACAAATATTGAGTTTGAATGAAATATCTCTCACAAAGAGTAAATGATAATCACTGAAGCATATGAATACAATTTCAACGTGAAAACAGAGCAATGAACTTAATGAATCGTTTGTGTGAATGCTTAGTTGTTCTTCTCTGTTTGAAGGTTCCCATATATATAGATATGATGGGGATGACCGTTGGAACGTTTCCTTTCGTCCGTTGGTGAGTGCGCAGCCACTGTTGACTTTTCAAGTTTTTGAAAAATATCCGTTAGCGGTGGTTGGCATTTGAACGTTGGATTTGACTTTCATCTCTTGAAGTGATTCCTTCATTGTTTGTCTGTAAATAGACTAAGAATACTAATACAATGAAAGATTAATCATATAGGAAACAAATCAATGATCGTTTGAATGATTTCTAAATTTCTGGGTATGCTTACTCGAGTAGCTCCTCGAGTAACCCTTGAAGTTTACTCGAGTAGCTCCTCGAGTAACATCGTGAAATCACTGTTTGTTTGAAATTTAATGAAGACAAACAAGATTACTCGGGTAGTGTATGGAGTAAACTAAATTTCAAACCTTTGTGAACAGTTACTTACTCGGGTAATGCCTCCAGTAAAGCTTTATCAATTTCATAGATTACTCGGGTAACACCTCGAGTATTGTTGGCAGGATTTCAAGGCCGAGAGCAATTACCTCATTACTCGAGTAGCTCCTCGAGTAATGCACTTAATCTTGCATGAGTTACTCGGGTAACTCCTCGAGTAACTTAACTTACTCTGGTAATGACTTGAAGTTTCCTTTGAAAATATTTGTGCTTACTGGGGTACATACTCGAGGAATCCACTTAAGATAAAACATTAGAAACGTAAATACTCGAGTAAGCACTCGAGGAAGATGAAATAAACAATTTAAGTTAATCGGATATCAACCTCAAGTTTTAACTTACCTCAGGCTGTTACTCGAGTACCTCCTCGAGTAACATTGGCAGTGGTACAAAGTGCCGAGAGTTACACATTTTCAAATACACGGTTACTCGAGTAGCTCCTCGAGTATCATGGAAAACCTGAAGTCTGACTGGAAGTTTCTGATCTGGTTACTCGAGTAGCTCCTCGAGTAACATTAGCAGTGGTACAAAATGCCGAGAGGTACATACGGTTACTCGGGTAGCTCCTCGAGTAACATTTTGCTAACTTGAAGGCCACTGGAAGTTTTCACATGGTTACTCGAGTACCTCCTCGAGTAACATTAGCAGGCCGAGAGCAACCTTGAAATTTTACCTGGTTACTCGAGTAGCGCCTCGAGTAATGGTGGCAGGTTACTGGAAGTTCTCCTCTGTTACTTCAAGTTTTGTCTCATTACTCGAGTAGTGCCTCGAGTAATGCCTTGAAAGCTTTGCTACCTCAGCATTTCTCTTGTCCAAACTTCATTACTTCCATGCTTACTTCAAGTAATCTTATTCCTGTCATTACCTAGTTCAAACTTGATTATTAAGCATTTCCTTTTCAAACCATTCTTTTGTTATCATCAAAACATGAGATCCAACAGTGTACACCGGGAGTTATACTGGTTCGGTCACAACCACTTTGACCTACGTCCAGTCCTCAGAGCTTCTCTGAGAGTTTCACTATAACTTCCAAGATTCAGTGGGTTCTTGGCACCTCAGTACAAGCAAGTTCCTTACACCTGGACACTCGCTCCCCCTTACAGGTTGTAATCCAATCCCAACTCAAGGTTCCACAACCTTAAGTTATCTCAATAACAAATATTGAGTTTGAATGAAATATCTCTCTCAAAGAGTAAATGATAATCACTGAAGCATATGAATACAATTTCAACGTGAAAACAGAGCAATGAACTTAATGATACGTTCGTATGGATGCTTAGTTGTTCTTCTCTGTTTGAAGGTTCCCATATATATATAGATATATTGGTGATGACCGTTGGAACACTTCCTTTCGTCCGTTGGTGAGTGCGCAGCCACTGTTGACTTTTCAAGTTTTTGAAAAATATCCGTTGGCGGTGGTTGGCATTTGAACGTTTGATTTGACTTTCATCTCTTGATATGATTTCTTCATTGTTTCTCTGTAAATATACTAAGAATGCTAATACAATGAAAGGTTAATCATATAGGAAACAATATAATGAAGATTTGAATGATTTCTAAATTTCTGGGTATGCTTACTCGAGTAGCTCCTCGAGTAACCCTTGAAGTTTACTCGAGTAGCTCCTCGAGTAACATCGTGAAATCATTGTTTATTTGAAAGTCAATGAAGAGAAACAAGATTACTCGGGTAGTGCATGGAGTAAACTAAATTTCAAACCTTTGGAATAGTTATTTACTCAGGTAGCTACTCGAGTAATGCATTCACAACTTTATGAGTTACTCGGGTACCAATTCGAGTAAACCTTCAAATAAACTTTGGTTACTCGATGCTCTACTCCAGTAATGTTGGCAGGATTTCAAGGCCGAGAGCAATTACCTCATTACTCGAGTACCTACTCGAGTAATGCACTCCTTTTTGCATAGGTTACTCGGGTAGCTCCTCGAGTAACTGAGACTTTTGAATGTGATTTACTCTGGTAATGACTTGAAGTTTCCTTTGAAAATATTTGTGCATACTGGGGTACTTACTCGAGGAATCCACTTAAAATAAACCATGAAAAACTTGTATACTAGAGTAAGTACTCGAGGAAGATGAAAAAGAGAAATCAAGTTAATCGGGTACTAACCTCAAGTTTTCACTTACCTTAATATATTACTCGAGTAGCTCCCCGAGTAACATTGGCAGTGGTACAAAGTGCCGAGAGTTACATCTTTTCAAATACATGGTTACTCGAGTAGCTCCTCGAGTATCATGGAAAACTTGAAGGCAACTGGAAGTTTCTGACCTGGTTACTCGAGTAGCTCCTCGAGTAACATTAGCAGTGGTACAAAATGCCGAGAGGTCCATATTTTAGGAAACACAGGTACTCGAGTAGCTCCTCGAGTATCATTGGAAAACTTGAAGGGAACTGGAAGTTTTCACATGGTTACTCGAGTAGCTCCTCGAGTAACATTAGCAGGCCGAGAGCAACCTTCAAATTTTACCTGGTTACTCGAGTAGCTCCTCGAGTAATGGTGGCAGGTTATTGGAAGTTTTCCTTGGTTACCTCAAGTTTTGTCTCATTACTCGAGTAGCGCCTCGAGTAATGCCTTAGTAACTGCACTTCTGATCAAGTTCCTCAGCATTCTCTCATGGCTAATCTTCAATACTTCCATGCTAACTTCAAGTAAAGCTTGTTCCTGTCATTACTTAGTTCAAGCTTGATTATTAAACATTTCCTTTTCAAACCATTCTTTTGTTATCATCAAAACATGAGATCTAACAATCTGAACCTGGACCCTCTATCCCTACTGAGCATAGACCCTCTGGGAGTGGACCTAACAATATCTTATTCTCTATGCCAGATCCTGAAACATCTGAGCCAATCCACATCACCTCTGATGAACCACCTCAGCCTATTCAGCCTGAGCCCATACCTACTCCCATTGCATTTCCTATACATACTGAGGAGGTACTTGAGTCTTCACCGGTTGCTACAGAGGAAGTAGAGATTACTTCTCTGGTTCCATATCCTTCATCTCCTCCGGTGAATCCTCTAGATGATCTTCAGACATCGCCAGTGAACCTTCCTGAACCTGAATCATCATCTTCAGATCCTTCAAGTTTTGATGGTTCATATGAGTCATTGGCCTTTCCTGTCACTCCCATCTCAGCCGCCAAGCCACCTACTCCTCCTCATGATTAATTCCACCTTTGTGATGAAGACAAAACGGCGGAGAAGAACTTGAGTGATCATATGAAGAATGGCTGAGTCTATCTATTGGGATTTGGGTGTATGGGGTTTTAGGGCACTTTGTTTATTTTTTATTCTTGAACGATTTTACGTTTTTAAGGTTCATTATGCAATTTGTTCCTTTATGACATTTCATTGAAATTATATTGCATTTTGGGACTAATGTGTTTTTGATTGTGTATGCAAGGTAAACAAGTAAATATAAAAACAAAAACTTTGAAAAGATCTTTAATAAGCTATTTCAAAAATAGTTTTCAAGTTTAAATTGAACAAAAGATTTCATATGAAAAATATTTGAGAAGCATATGTTTCAAAACACAATTTCAAAAACTTTGTTCAAAATCACCAAGTCTTGTTATCATAAAAAAGGGGGAGAATGTTAGATCCCATATGTTTGATGATAACAAAGGTTGGATCAATGATATAAAAGGATTTGATAACAAACAAATGAATTTGAACAAAGTGGCAAAGCATTACTTGAAGTAATCACTGGAAGTAATAAACAAGTTTTGTGAAGACTCACTTGAGTAATAGAAGCCATTACTCGAGTAGCCACTCGAGTAAGCAAGAAGAATTTCATCCAGTGAAGCACTGGCAAAATTTGGAAGAAGTTACTCGAGGGAGTACTCGAGTAATCTGCAAAGTTATATAGACCATTATTCGAGTAGCCATTCGAGTAACATGATTTTCACAGGCATTACTCGAGTAGACACTCGAGTAACCAGGTTGAAAATCTTCCAGTGACTCTCGGCCAAGAAATGGAACACATTACTAGAGTAGCCACTCGAGTAATCAGAAAGCAAACTCTCAGCCAAGAATTTAATGCATTTACTCAAGGGTGTAATCGAGTAGTCTGCCGGGTTATTTGAAAGCCACTCGAGGGACCACTCGAGTAAGGTGTGAAGAAAAATGAAGCCCACTCAAGTAGCCACTTGAGTAACCAGATTACCATAGTGATCACTTGAGTAACTGGTGAAGGTAAAGACATGGCCACTCGAGTAGCTACTCAAGTAATTAGGTATTTTCAAGGTTTATAATATATCACTCTAGGTCTTACCCGAGTGATATCTGATGTAAAATCTTGATTTGCTCACTGCCATATTTTTGATAGGTTTACTTGAGGGACCACTCGAGTAACAGATATGATCACTCGAGTAACCACTCGAGTAAGGCAGTCCAGAAATTATGTTTTTCATTGAATATCTATTGATTTGTTATCTATATGATTAACTCTTCATTTTATTAGTATCTTAAGTACATTTGCAGAGAAATAATAAAGAGATCATGCAAGTCAAATGAAAGTCCAAACGTTCACCTACCGCTACCTATCGCCAACGGATAGTTTTCAAATTCGAAGAATAGTCAACTGTTGCTTCGCTGACTCTAACGGACAAGTTTGAATTGCTTCCAACGAACACTACAAATCATCTATATATATGGAGCATTCAAAGAGAAGAAAAGAAGACACGAACTGAGAATACATTTATCAACACACTTCTAGTGCTTTGTTTTCATATACTCATTCATTTGTACTTCAGAGATTATATATTTGCTCTGTGAGAGAGTTTTTCATTATAAACTCAATATTTGTTATTGAGACAACTTAAGGTAGTGGAACCTTGAGTTGGGGATTTGATTACAACGTGTAAGGGGGAGTGAGTGTCCAGGTGTAGGAACTTGCTGTGTACTGAGGTGCCAAGAACCCACTGAATCTTGGAGAATATAGTGAAACTCTCAGAGACGCTCTGAGGACTGGACGTAGGTCAAAGTGGTTGTGTCCGAACCAGTATAACTCCCGGTGTACACTTCGGTGATATTTCTCCTTGCTCTTAACTGCTTTAAATATTTCGTCAATTTTCTTATACGTAACAGAATTTATAGTATCACCCAATTCACTCCCCCTCTTGGGTGAAACTCTTGTACTAACAAACTATGTTTATTAAATTTGTTTCACTTTTATTTTTCATGATGGCTGAATTAGAATTCTATTAATAATTTAATAAATAAAATTGTAAAAGAAGAAGGAAAATATATAGATAAAGAGAAAATGGTATATTTGTCCACTAATAATTAGCTTCCCTCACCTACCCTTCTGAACCAAATAAGAAACCAAACCTCCTCTCCCCTCTTCTTGAACCAAACAAAACTTATAATCTCCCCTAACTTACTTTAATGAACCTCACCTAACCTCACCTCTATTGAACCAAACACACCCTTAAGGAAGGAAAATCGGTAGCTGATTGGATGGCGAACTACTATTTTAATTGTAGAGATGGGTTAGTTTGTTTTGATGATCCCTTTACAACCATAAATAAACTTATAAAAAATCCCTTTACATCAAGCATAAATAAAATATAATAAATAAACTTAAAAAATATTTGCATTTAATTTAAAAAGGGTTAAGGTGCAAATTTACCAATGAAGTTTTGTCCAAGGAGCGTCTGGCACAAATATCTTTTAGAAGGGGCAAAAATACCAATGAACAATTAAGAAGGGGAAAAAAATACCAATGAACAATTAAGAAGGGGAAAAACCCCTAACGGTGTTAGTATGGATTTAACGGTTTTTGTGGTGGATGCCCCTTTTTAATTGTTCATTGTTATTTTTGCCCCTTCTAAAGATATTTGTGCCAGATACTCTTCGAACAAAACTTCGTTAGTAAATTTGCACCTTAACCCTTTAAAAAATTTAATTTGAATAATTATTCTTACTTACATTATTTTTAAATCAATAATATATATTAATAATTTCCAAAAAGAAATATGATTTGTTCAAAATACATACATACATACATATATATATATATATAAAAGGAAATTAATAAATAAGCTCATGAGAATCAGTATTAATATATATTAATAATTATGCATCGGAAACGATATCATTATTATTACGGCTCATGAGAATCAGTAAATAAGCTCCCAACCAAAAAAACTTCAACAATTATTCTTGTGCTCAGTTCATTTAGTAAAGGACGTATTTACCAGATTGTTTATCTTTTTAATACGGGGTTACTATCTTCGCTCCATTTATTTCTATCAGAGTTCTTACAATACTTTTATTCATTTCTATCATACTTCTGCTCTGCTTATTAAACTCGCAGAATGTTTCTTAGCTAATGGGCTCATACTGTGCGATTAACTATTCCTAGTTCAATTAACATGCTTGGATAATTAATTCCTTCATCATGCGAGTTCGATAGTTAACCACATCAAATGTTAATACAACACATAATAATTCATCAATTGTTTCTCCGATGCATCATCCTGCACTCCTTTCTTATGCTCACCCACCTAGATGATTGGTGGGGGGAGGGTGAGATTCGGGGGAATCTCAATAGAAAGCAATACCAAAAATGCATGTAAGATAAATGCTAGTGCATGATATACTTGCCTTACATAGGCTCATGTTAACATAATGACATATCTGAATGGCTAATGCTTCACATTTCTTACATATGGCCATAGTATCAATAGAAAACAAAGCTTTAATCATTCAACTATGTTACACATAGACAAGTAAAGCAATCATGAAAATCAAAACACAAGCATACATATCAAAACACACAAGTAGGGTAAGTTCACTACCTTTCATCTTCAAGTCCTCTTTTGTACTTTTCTTCCAACCACTAAAGTTGCTTTCATTGTCTTTTCTTTGCCATCTCATAACCCTAAATTAATGGCCATATTATTAGAGCCATGAAAAATAAATGTCCAATGTGCTACATGGGCCTTCAACAACTTTAAAGGCCTAATCCTAACCCTTGGAGTTCCTAATTATTACATTT
Source organism: Inga oerstediana (assembly GCA_963210345.1). Classification (NCBI taxonomy): domain Eukaryota; kingdom Viridiplantae; phylum Streptophyta; class Magnoliopsida; order Fabales; family Fabaceae; genus Inga; species Inga oerstediana. Next base: position 28,322,665 of record OY723408.1, read on the forward strand.
GTCCCATTAAGTCTTAAATTTGCATAAGACATAAAGCTGACAGATTTTTCACTGTACTTTGAAACATCATAACTAATTCTACAAAATTACAATTAGGTTTGTTCAAAGCTCAATATGATCCTTATTAAGTCCACTTTAAGGGAAAAATAGTTAACACTGTCAATTACACGTACACATTTCCAGAATTCTTAATTATTCACTTTTGTCACAAAAGTTTACCCAGAATTAATGCCTAACTTCCAATAATCATAAATTTTTGTGTACTTATATAATTAGTACACATTACCCATCAAATTAAATCTTATTGGGTATACTTTATTCCTACAAAATGTCATGGATATTGGAATTCATTTGTTTAGACAAACACACATCACCATCAGTCTGCTATAGAACAACTTTCAGGTTTAATGCCTAATTTTCAAAAATCATAATTAATTCTAGAAAACTTCAAATTAACTGATTCAAAGTAAATTGTAAACTTGTTTAAGTTTAATTTCAAAGAAAAATATCATTTACTAGAAAATGCAGCAACACAATTTTCAAAAATTCATCAAACCTTAACTATTCCAGAATTGGTTCCAGAAACTGGGTCCAAATTTGAAAAAACATACCTTTAAATCCACTAGTCTAAAAATTACATTCTACCTATCAAAATGAAGCTCAAGATGTCTACTTTCATTCTGGAAAGTTTCTTAGCATTTACACCAGGTTTGACCAATCAAAAACACACCACAACATCACTGCCTTCCAGAAAATGAAATATGGCAGCACTACTCTTAAGTTTCAATTTGTGATTTCTCATTTCTAAACCTTATTTAATACCATTTACAAGACCAAAACACTATGAACTCTAAGAATAACCATATAACTAAAAATTAGGGCAAAAATACTCATTTCACAAAGCTCTACCAAACCACACAATATATGGTTCAAAATGAAGCTCTTACTCACCTCTTGCCTCTTCTAGGCTTTATTCTTTGATTCAACCACTTTGGGTCTTGATAAATGCTTCAAAACACCTCCTCTTAAAAAATTAAAACAGTAGAAATGAAGCTTAGACCAAGAGGAACAAAATTTGTGAAGACATTTTTTGGCTAGAAAGGTGAGTAGGAGGGTGAAAATTAAGAGAGAAGTCCTTACCTTGCTCTTGAACTTTCAAGATTTAGTTTCTCTCTCTTCTTCCTCGTCTTGGTCATCCAAAATGCTGAATAAGGGAGGTGTCACTTATTTCCATTCATTATGGGCTTACCAAAATTCTAAAGAAAATGGAAGGCCAAGATCACATCTCACTTTAGTTTGATTTGCTACCAAGGTGACATGTGTCTTGATTAACTCCATAAGTGACAATGGATTTTGGTCACTTAACCAAAAATGAGAGTGTGTGGAGTGAAAATGGAGCATTCAATTGTCCAATGGTCTTGCAAGAAAAGCACCAAGGTTATTAACCAATGGTTAATTGGGTTTACTTGGTTATCTTAAATATTGGTCTTGTTAGGCCAACTACTTGAGGTTTACTTCAATTAAAACCATTTCCTCTTCCATTTGGTTGGCTTGGGCTGAAATGAAAGAGAGAGAGAAAAGGGAAATCTTGTGTCCAGTGGTTTATAGCTTCTTGCACATAAGGAATCTAACTAACCAATGGTTACTTGGCTAATTCATTTTGTCTCCCTTCTTCTTTATCCAATGGTTTTCTTAGTGAATTTTCTTGTCTTCAAGTTTCTCTTATCATAATTACTCTTACTTTTTCAAGCGCAAGTCCTAGCCCTTAATCTTGGGTTCCAATTTTAACCTTAAGATTAAATGGAAAATGTCTCTTTTGCCCTTGATCATGGCAACATTAACCAAATTGCCATTAATTCTTTTATTCATTTTGTTTCCCCTTCTTTCTTTCTTTCAAGAAATTATTCTTCTTCTCTTTGGATAAAGGAATTGGGTATTTTTCTTTAACTATTTGGAACCAAATTCCATACTTTATTTTCCCAAATTAGTTCCTAAAAGTCATTCTGTCTCTTAGACATTCTTGAGACTCTTCCTAACTGAGGCTTAGCAGTCTGCTTGAGTTAGGCTTAATCTCAAGCTTTTAGTCCCAAAATTTGAGATATTACAAAACATGTTATCCTCTGGGTTGTTGAACATATGGCTTGTTGCAACTATATGATGTCCAGGACTATCGACAAAACACTCAACATTTACCTCTCCCTCAGGCAGATCATAGGGGGAAATGTTTAACTACCTCTAGTACTTGGGCTACCATTTCCCCCTTTATACTTCATAGTATACTCCTTCATCAACTCTTGTGTAAGAAACTATATTTTTTCTTGCATTTCATCATACTGTTTCTAGAGCTTTTCATACCTTTTGTCCTAGTTATTTCTTTGAGGTTGTCTGTGATCCTAATATCTTGTCTTAGTCAATCCAAAGCCAGCACCCTTATGAAGATTGCGATGGTCAGACCCCAATGTCTTCACCAATACATCCTCATCTGTAGAAAGGCATCCCCTCTGTGTTGTAACTTCTTAGGACATGGCTTGCTTTACATGTAACAATAATATTAATATTGGTAGTTAATTGAAGACATTACTTCCATGAATCGAGACGATTTTTAATATTTACCATTTTATCGATGACCTCCTTTACCTGAGGATCATCATAAGAGCCATTTTTATTTTGCCTTGCCACTGACCAAAGTTCATGATGGGGAGGTCTACTACTATCCCTACTTTCAGGAACCAACTTTTCAGCAATCCAAGCATACCCCTTTCGCCCTCCCATGTAGGGATACTTATTGTTCTTCATGCTCCTCCTATTCACCTAGCTTAATTCTACGAAAACACACTTCACTCGAGTTAATATTAAACATATACTGCAAGTCTTATGAATTGTGAATAACAATTACCTGGAATACTGGGTTGCGATGTGAGATGACAAAATTTCTCCAATCATCTAGTTTGATAATGGACTAAAGATCCATAGGAACTTTTGTCTCATTAGCCTCTTTAGCATTCTGTAAATATGCCTTCGTTAATGCATGATGGAATATGTACAGTGAATTGCCAGCCTTCTTGACGACAAATTCCCTGATGTAATCTTCAGTTGCATGATATGCAGACTGTAAAACACACAATTCAAGTTAACATTTTTTACAAGTACATACAAGTAATTAGTTGGCATATATACCTTACCCTGATATTGTCCCAAATAATGCCTGCTTAATCTCTTTATAATGTATGCCAATTACCCACTGTGATAGGAATGTTGGTCCTTATTGTTAGGCCAATGTAGCTAGTAAATTGTAATGGCTCAAGAGGTTGACATTCATTGTTCCATGTCACATGAAATCTTCTCCTCAAAGACTTTGATTGGTTCACAAAATTCAAGGCGCAACGCCCCTCTTTACAATATCCTTCACTCGTTCTAATGCCGTTGTTGGGGTTTCGTTTCTAGGTGGCGTAGGGATGACATCAGTAGCATTGGGAACATTATCGGAAGTAGAGGTACTATCAAAACTAGGAGCATTATTAGTGCTGTTGGAAGTAGAACTGGCCATTTTAACTAGAAAACAAAACTCATTCAGTCAACCACAAGGACTAGAGCAATGGTTTTCTAGAAAAACACAATGCATGACTAAAGTCAAAACCTACCTAGGTAAGATGAAGTTAAAAACAAGGAGAATGTAAAATGCAAAATGGAGAAGAGAAATCATACTTTAAAATAAGAAGAACAGAGCACGTGAAGGAGTGTGACCTAGCTAGGGCTCTAAAATGAAAAAGTGACTTAAGCCCATCGAAGCAACTTTTGCAGCTGTCGGACTGAAGTTCAAAGAAAGCAATAAGGATGTGGTTCACCTGGATATGACTATCGATAGCCAAAAAAGTCAACCAAAGTTGTAGGGTTCTGAGGATGACAGGTAAAGTTCGACCAAAGACAGGCGTGCTAATTGTATTAACAAGGAAAGTGAAGAGGGAAAGATAATGGGTACATCTTTTAAAAGACTTGATAAAAATTACTCACAGTCATAAGTTTAGAACTGTTATGAAATGTGGTCTTTTCTTATAGTTCTTAATTTAAAGTCGTAATGAACCTTTGAATGAAAGTCTATAGTTTTAACATCACTATCGTTAGTTTTTGCAAACAGTGATGGTGATTTCTTAACAACCATTAGGTATTCGACATGGTATTATGAAAAGTGATGATTTTTACACAATAACCGTTTCTTATTTGACTATTTTTTAGAAATTTTTAAAGTTGATTATTCAACCCGATAGTAAAAACAAAAAAAAAAAACTAGAAAAAAAGAAAAAGAAAATGAGAGTTTGCATAAACTAAGAAAAAATGACTAGATTAGTAACGGTTGTTTACTAATAACCATAAAGAGACAATTGTTTTTTTTAATATTTTAAGGCTACATTGCCCTAACGATTAATTTTTTTAATATTTAAAAAATAAAAAAGCAATAGTGGTTTTCAGCTGTCACTACTACTGTTGTCTTCCACCTCCTCCTCCCCCTCCCCCTCACTTTGCACATCATTGATGTCTGAGGAAGGAGATGAAGGGTCTGACTGGAAGAGATCATATACAACTTGATTGTGACGAAGGGTGAGATCCAACTTCCTATTCAGACTATGTGTGTGTCTATCGAGACACCTTGTGGAGTGGTCAAGGCTAGCCAACGTCTGCAGCAGAGCCTTCATTTGAAGAGGAGGAGGAAGAGGAGGTGTAACATTTCAAATTTTAGTCACCAAAATTCCTTTACACCTTTATGGTATTAAAGGGAATAGAATGGTGAATATTGGCGCACTTGAATTAGCCAAGCAATGCAATTAGTGGCCACATGAATTTTGAGCCAACATAAGACATGAAGTCCAATTTTTATCTTATTAAAAGGCCATTTTTGTAGCCCAAAATGGGATAATGGAGGAACACAATTTTTGGATCCAATTAATAGTGATTTTCGGCCAAACAAAAAGAGAAAGAAGAAAGCCCAATTTAATTATAAAAATGTAAGAGCAAAATTGTTATTTGACTAATAAAGCAATACACCTTTTATTTTTCCTTTTCTTTATGAATATTTCGGCCAACATGAATAAAAGGCAATAGAAAATATTTATTTCACCATAAATTATGCCTTGTGGGAGGATTATTGGCCAAGTGAAGAAAACGGAGTCAAAAGTCAAAAATTTCAACTAAGAGTAATATTTGAAGAGATGGATAATGATAATTCAAGAAGTCATTTTTACTCTTCAAAGAGGACATATTTCGTCCAACTAGAAGAAAATAAGAGGAAAATAATACTTGGCCGTAAATGGTGCCTTTGGGAAGCATTTTTAGCCAAGTATAAAAAGAGGAAGAAAAGTCAGAAAGTAAGCATGTGATAATTGAAATTAAATATTAATATTATAAGGAGGTGGAAGGAGATATTTAAAGGCTATTAATCTCTTCCAAAGGCCAACCTTACGTCCAACATAGAAAAGGAAAGGGAGATCATTTGGATATAAATTGAGTCAAGTGAAAAGGATAAAGAAAAGTATAGAAAAAGGAAGAAGCAAAAGCAAAATCACTTGCAAAATTCCATTAAAATAATATTAAGTGAGGAGGCGGATAAGGATATTTTTAAGGCTTCTTATCCTTCCCAAAAGCCCTCATTTACGTCAAAATAGGAAGAGGAAAGAGGGAGACAAGTTTGAAGAATAAGAACACAAAGAAAACACAAGAGATTCAAGAAGCAATCAAGGAAAGTTGAGTAGGAAATTTCATGTGTTATGCCTCCAAATTCATGGAAACTCTTCCTAATCTCTATGCTTTCTTGAATAACATATGTATCAAGGAGAAAATCAAGAGGAAGAGAGAGGGAGGGACCATGGTTTTGTGAAGCCAAAAAGATAAACAAAGGTAAAGTCATAAAACCTTGCTTTCTTGATTGATTCAAGGTTGTAGTTGTGGTTGTAATTGAATAGGTGGTTTGTTTTGGCTTGATTTGTAAATTGGGATGTACAAACTCTAAGGGCTTATACTGCCCAAATTAACCCTAATTATGATTAATAAGTGTTTAAAGGGTTAATTATGGGATTGCAAGTGAAAAGGAAGTTCTTACACTACAAAAAAGTATTGAATTTTCGACGGAATTTGTCACAGAATCAGCTTTTCTGACAGAATTTCTGACAAAATTTTTTTTTGTCCGACGGAATTTCATCGCCAATTTTTTTTAAAAAAAATATATAAGTTCCATGTATCCCTCTCCTCCACTCGTTGCCATGTGTCGGCTCCTCGTCCTACCACATATCGGCTCCTCAATCTGCCACGTGTCGGCACCTCATAATTCTTGAAAGTGCTTCTCCTCCCGTTCGAACCGGTGACCTCATGGTGCCGACGCCTTCGCATGCAAGAGTTTGCCAATTACGCCAAATTGAACCTGTGTTATATTATTACATATTATTATATATAATATTAGCATATATATATATATACATACATATAATTAAGTATATATATGATAATTAATTATTAATTAAATATAATATTATTAAAAATATTGAAAAAATTAATAAAAACAAAATAATATATTTATATATTTAATCAAACAATTTTTTAATTAAAATTAATTAATAAATAATAATTTAATATTATAAATATTATTTTTAATATAAAATTATAAATATAATATTAATAACATATAATTTATTTTAAAATAAAATAAAATTTTAATTATTAAGGATACATAGAATTATTTAATAAAATTATTTTTAAAGTAGAAAATTTTAAATATAATATTAATAAATAATAATATAATTTTAATAATTTAGGTAAAAATATAATTATTTAATAATTAATATTTTAATTTTATAAAAATTATTTTTAAAATAAAATTTGATAAAATTTAATTTTTCCCACGGAATTTGTGACGGAATTCTGTGGGTAAGTTTGCCACGGAAAATTCTGTCGGAAATTCTGTCATAATTTCCTATGGAAAAAATTCCCTGACAAATTCCGTCAGAAATCGGGCATTTTTTTGTAGTGTTAATTGAATAAAAGCATGAAACTTCCATTTTTTCCAAAAATTCAAAAATTTCAGCCAGCTATGTTTGGGCTGGATTTTGATTGATTTGATGATTCAATTGTGTTTAAAATGGAAAATTGTGTAGGGAACATGTATAATATGATGTGTGAAGGCTTTAGGGTGTAAAATGACAATTTTACCCCTACAACCTTGACATAGTGGCTTTCGGGGTATTTTTGTAATTTGGACATGAATTTGGCAAATTTGAGTTCAAAAATGGGTTCTACAAGCAAAATTGTGTAGGAATAGCCTGTGTCATAATTTTTGATAAAGTACAGTTCGACTAGGTATAAAGTGGCTTAGACTAGATTCCTAAGGGCATTTTGGTCATTTAGCAATTTTGAGTCAAGATAACCAACAATATGAGTTTTGAATAATACATGAATGAGTAATAACTCATTTATTGTAAATTTGGGATTTTATGATCGGATAGTAGTCCAAGCCGAATAGAAAGTATTGGCCCAATAGACAGGCAAGGAAAGGGCAATCCAGGTAGTAACTCTGTCTTTCATAAACTATATGGTGGTATATATGTTGTATGTTGCTATATTATGTGATATGAATAATGAACACACACTATCTAGCTGTGATGTGGGAAAAGCACAAGTACCGTCCCAATGGGAAAAGTACAAGTACCATTCAGCCTAGTGAGGATAAGCTATATGATACATAGTGCCTGGGGAATATTACCTAGCTATGGTCTAGGACTCAGCTACGATACACAGATAAGTAGGGGATTTGTGCCTGAATAGTATGCACACACCGGTTTATAGGGTTACTATTATATATGTGGTGTATTGCATATCTATTTATTGCATTTTATATGATTGATAGCCTGTTAATTGAGAATCTTTTGAATCTTACCCTTTCCATAAATGTATAAAGTTTTCAGCAGTAGGCAGTGGCTCAAAGGGGCAAAAGCATAATTACCAGTAACGGAAGATTCTGATGCTGATCAAACAAGACAGTTGGTTATCTGAAGGCATTTTTATTATTTTAAGGTCTGTAGTTATTATGAACAAACCCTGTGGGGGATACTTGTAATATAATTAAGTACTTTATATCAATATATCATTATATTTATACTATTCCTGTGTGCTCATCAAAGTGCGCATTGTTATTCCGCACAGTGTCAAAATAAATAAGAGTTGATAGGAGGAAGGGCTTGTGGAGGATGAGGGTGAAGATGATGATGATGAGGAGGAGGAGGAGGAGGGCAAGCATGGGGATGAGGAGGAGGTTGAATGGATAGAACTCTCTGGCGTCCGACCATGATGAAGAAGAGAAGGACGAGGTATTGAAAATGTGCATTTTAGAAAAATACTATTAACAAAATGAATACTTCGTTCTAAATTATTTAACTTTAGGAGAACTGGTAGTTGGTGTTGGATCGTATGACGTTTTGAAAATATGCTTTTTAGATTTCTACTTTACATGACGGTTGTTTATTATGAAATGTTATTTTTGTCATTCATACTTTGCGGTCAATTAACATAACTGTTATATTTGTATTTTTGTTGATGTAACGTTGGAAGACGAATTGTTTATTAAGTTTTACATGATGGTTGTTTCAAAAGAACTATCACTTTTGTCACTAAATAAATGACGGCTATTAACTAAAACCATTATTTTTGTGTTTTGGTGAATTCCTTCTTGTAATATATAATAGTGCGTATAATTAACCATTACTTTAAGCATTATGTATCCTTGCATGATATTCGCTTCGATATACCTGACGTTTATTAGCTGTAACCACTATGTATTGGATATTATAAATGTCCAAATCTATACTAGTGCAATTGAGCTGACAATTTAAACTTACGTTGCTGTCATGAATTTGTTAGAACTCTTGAGTTTACCGTCTTTATTACCATCACCATATGCAGGGGCAGATTAAAAACTACAGGTAAAATGATATCACAACTCCAACTAAACAGATGCATTATTTAATTGAACAGCTGTTTGCAATAAATTCGACCTTGGCAGGTCCTTCCCTTGACTTGGCTCCGCCAACGTAATAAATTTATGAATATTTCTTTGTAATTGAAATATTGTTAGCACATTTTTAATAAGCAAACAGTTAGTATATAATTAATAGTTTCGGCTGTGACATATTTAATCAATTTGCTGGCCTTGCATACTCCAAATTGTATACACTCAAGGCCTTAAATTGAAAAATATTCTAACTTGGAGTTACAAAATTGATAGCCTGTAAGAAAATGCAAGAATAAATTAAAGCTGCGTAGAGCATTTCGTTCCCTGATAATGACTTATATTCAGAAAATTAGAACTCTTTCTCGCTGGCGTGACAAAATGAAAAATTATAACTAAGGACACCCAGTAGAAAATATTTATATCTAGAGATTTTATGATAAAAAATTGTTGATTTTAAGTCCTAATATTTCAATTTTTTATTTAAAAAATTCTAGGATCCTCCAAACTGATTTCAAGTAATTTTTTTATTTGAATCTTCAATAATACTTTTTCTACTGATTGTAACAGAAGTAGGCACAAAGTCAGAAATGAAAATGATTATTGTCCATGATTTGACCAAGTCTTTCTTCAAAAGTCTTCCACCAGGAATATTCAAAGCAAAAATAATGGAATTTTCTTTCCTCATTATGCTATAAATTTGCACAATCTTGATCCAAACCAAACAAACACAGAACCCATATCACATTCTTTCTCTTTTCCAAAATTCTCTCTTTGGGGATAATCCAAAACTCTAATCCAATCATTCACCATATTATGGCAACTTCTGGAACAACCCAGAGAATAATTCCCACTTCATCAATGCCATCTTCATCCAACTATCAGCCATATGAACCAAAAGCACCTCATGAAAAGAAATTCACCTTAAACTTTTATTGTCCTTTCAACATTCCGCAAAATCCAGAAGCTGCAGCTCTTCGGATGATAAGAAACTTGGGGAATTTAGGGTTATATTACACACTTTTCGTATGGATCATACTCTTCATAACCCTAATTCCTGAACGCAAGGTTTCTCTAATTCTTTTAGTCATCATGAGCTATGTGACAACGTTGTACTTGCTGCTGTTGAGGGCATACCCTAGTTCTTATGTCCTTCACAGAATTATAGACAAAAGGTTTGTTTTGGCTCTACTTGCAATTGCGACTATGATTCAACTTATTATAACAGAAGCAGGAATTCATCTTGGAGTGACTTTAGCATGTTCTATGCCTATTGTTTTGCTTCATGCGGTTTTATGGATTAGTCATCATGAGATTTCTGAGAACTTTGAGGCTTCAGCTGCTGAAGAACTCGCTCCTCTTTCTAACAAAAGTAAAAATGGAGGAGAGGCCCCAGATATGGTGTGAGTTTTGGTCGTTGTTATAATCTTAGAGTTTGTTGGAGATACTACCTTTTGTCTTAAAGAGGTATGGTCTAGTTTGTCGGATAAATTACACTACAAAATAGTTCTTATATTTAAGACTAAATGAATATTTATTGTTGGAAGATTTATGTTAGTCTTGACTTTTGAGTAATAAATTGAACTCTCAGATTTTCTGTGGACCAGCTTGTGCTCGTATTGAATTGAAGAATTTTTTTTTTTTTTTTAAATGTTTGGGTAGAAAATGCTGCACACATGGTCGTACTATTGATTAATAGCAACTGAATGAATTAGTGAATCATACCCAATTTAAGGTCAAATCTTTGTAAAGCTTTTGAATGTTGGATTTTTTTTAAAAAAATATTTTAAGTGCAAACTATAAATGTATACTCCCTCCTATCCATAATTAAGTCTTTTTAACTAATTCTTTGACACGAAAAAAAAAATGACAGTTAACTTACTAAATATATTATAAATTGAATAAAAATCCAGCTTTACCCATATAAAATGAGGTTTTGAAAGAGAGAGAAAAATATAAGGAGCCACATTTAAATAGTAATCACATGGACAAAATTGACAAATAAGAATTAATTAATTTTCATTATATTGTATACTAAAAAATTCTTCTAAAAGTCACTTATGTTGTGGATATGAGGAAAAAACTATTATTCCCATAATTTTTTAGAACTTGAAAAATGAAGAGGTCGATTCAATTACTTCAGGTGGGATTTTGAATTAATCTGAATTACATGCTTATTATGCAACGCGTTATTGAAATTGAACAATTGAATAAATCCATATTTGAAAATACGTAGAAGTTCACTTTATTGAATTTAATTCTTTATCTTTATTAATAGGGAAAAAGACAGAAAAAGAATTTTGAAATTGTAAAATCTTAAATGAAGTTTTATTACTAAAAGTTGACAAGGGAATGATAAACTTGATAAGCAATTCACAACTCATTGTTTTTTTTAAAAAAATTACATTGGATCCAATTGCTTGCCATTGAAGGCAATTAGGCATTCAATTACCTAATTGCCTTGAATGAAGGCAATTGGCAATTGGCAATTGGATATAAAAATTGCCAATTGCCTTGAATGGCACTTGGCAAACTTGCCCTTGCCAAGCGCCATTCAAGGCACATCATACGGGGATATATTTTAGTATCCCCTTGTGTGATGCTTGTTCATATAAGGGGAGTAATTTTTTTAAAAAATAACCCCTTATATGATGCTTTCTCAAGCAAGCGCCATATAATGTATTAGACAGCTATGGTACTTTCCTAGTCAAGCATCATAGCTATCACATATATTTTTATTTCAAAAAATAAAAGTCTTCTCTGGCGCTTATTTGAAGAAATTGCATAAGATTAGTGCCTCTAAATCCATATTTTGTAGTAGTGAATCTTTATTATGTTAAAAAATTGGAATGAGTAATGACCCCTCGCTTCATAAATTTTAAATTATGGGATATGATATTTGCTCAAGCCCCGAGAGGATGCAAATTAATGAAGGTAAAAACCAGGAAAGGTAGTCAGGTAGTAACTCTTTCTCTCATATATTATGTATTGTTTTGAATGTATGTGTTTACCATTGATTATATTCATTTTAGAAATATACAGAATGATGTTAGACTGTGTGTCTTGAGGCTGTAAGTCCTTATGTGCATTGTTGTATAGGGTGTAAACCTAGGCTGCAAGACCTGATATGCATTGAGAGCAAGGCTATAAGACTTGATATGCCTAGGGTATGGGGTGTATCCCTAGGCTATATATAAGACCTGTTGTGCAAACTATATTGTGATGGATTGTGTGTCCCAAGGCTGGAAGTCCAAATGTGCCTAGGGCATAGGGTGTTTCCATAGGCTGTAAGACCTGTTATGCCAACTGTGTTGTATTGAACTGTGTGTACTGTGATTGATGTTGCGCTGCATCTTGATTGCCGAATGTTTAATCATATAATGGTTTATTTAGCATGCTTTGTGAACTTGCATATGTTATGATTGACTGCGAATATCACCTTTTCCATTAATGATATACATTGAAAGCAAGTAGCTCAAAGGGAAAGCAGGTAGTGATTTCAAACAAATAAGAAGGTGAAGAATAAATAATTTATGTTGGTTGTATGTATTCTAATTTTGATTAGATTTAAGTATTTTACTAGCCTCATGTGGCTATGTGGTTTGTATATATATAAACATAGTAAAGATAGTACTTGTAGTTGTAGCAGTAGTAGTAGTGGTAGCATAGCATGTGTAGCAGGGTAGTCTTAGTTGATCATTTATACATAACGAAATGATAATTACATCAAGCACGATAACTAAACTAGGATTGAGCAATTGTATGTAAGGGCTTATAGTTTAACCATCAATATACTAGGATAAGAGCATAGAAACACTTTGATGATAATGAATGGAGCCAAGGATTGATGTGTCACAATGAAGTTTGAAGAACCACTATATAACTATTTTTGAAACATTACTGCAAAAAAGGTCATAAATGGTGCTTATTTTTTTTGAATATTATAGCGCTTGGGAAGTGCCACAGCTTCCAAAGCCATTAAAAGAAGTTATGGCACTTCTAGAACTTCAGGAAGCGGCACATCTTTTTTTTTTTTTTTTTTAAAGTAGCTTCTTGTGGCGCTTCCTTAAGAAAGGACTACAGAAAGTATGGGCTTCTTTAGGAAGTACCAGACTTCCTATGGTGCTTCCTAAAGAAAGTGCCATAGAAAGTGATACACTTCTGAAAAGATTATTTTTTTTAAGAAAAATAATTTTGCGTACTTTTTTTCTTTTCCTAATGAACCTTGCAGGTTAAATCCACAACAATTAACAGTACAAATCCATAACAAAATAAACAAAACCAAAACCAAAATGAAATAATTCCAAGCAAATAACTAATTCATAAAATCATTAATAAATACACTTACAACAATTGTAATATATAACTAATTCTAAGTGAATAAACAACACAATTTACCAACACTACATATCATAGTTAAAGTAATTAATTCTATAACAATCCAACAAAAATACTACCAACGACATTTATTAAATTAATCGGTTCCATATCAATCATTTATTATGCTACCAGTGGCATTTATAACACTTCCACCCAATTTGACCATGTTATCAATGCCATTCACAACAACTTTTTTACTATTGACAACATGTATTTTTACAGAGGATTAAACTAGTATTATTATATTTGTTAGTTCAAAAATTACAATATATAGGAAGTTTAACAAGACAGAGTTGAAACTTCAAGCAAATACCTGAAAACAAAATTATAAGCACACATATAAGATTTATGACAGATTTTAACTTAAAAAAGGAAAGAAGAACTGTACGAACTTAACCTTCTATATTATAAAAAAAAACTTACAAGGTAGGGAGCTTCTGTAGGAGACCGAGACAAGAAGGAAAAAAATGTGGGAGACCAAGCTTTGTACTGCAATAGAAGTGTGGACTTAATGTTGAAGAAATGTGCATGAGGAGGAGACAAGAAACAAGAAAAAGTGGGGGCTCAAGGAAGCTTCTACTTGCTACTGTAAAAGAGAGGAGGAAGTGGGGACAATGGCATTGCAACAACTTCAAAATAGAGAGAAGAAGTAGGGACAGAGTATTATATAGGAAGAGGGGAGTGAGGAGAAAGGAGAAAGGATAGGGAAAGGTAATGGACCATTAGAGTGGGGACCAAGGGATAAGGCAAGATGGTGGACCAATGGAGTGGAGATTTGGGATACGATTTTGGAAAATGGGGAGCTGAAGGAGGTGCGAAGAAGAAGATATATGACAGACTGGGAAAACTTTTAAACCCTTGTATGGCGCTAGGCTTAGTTGGCCAATGTTTTTTTTAAAGTAAAGCCTTGTATGGTGCTTGCTTAAACAAGAGTCATACAAAGTTAAGAGAATGTCATTGGAAAGCCCTTGCCTAGGCAAGCGTCTTCCAAAGCCACAGTGGCCTTGAAAGTTTTAAGGGTTGCCTTGTATGGCGCATGACCAGGCAAGCTTCATATAAGGCCAGCTAAGCAAGTGCCATATCTAGCCCTTTATGTTTTTTGAAAAAAAATAAAGGCCTTGTGTGGCACTTGCCTAACACTAGTTATGACATTTATAACAGCAAGCGCCACAACTTCTAAATATTTTTTTAAAAAAAACAATTATCTAAAGAAGTGCCACAAGAGGGGCGCCACTAAATCCTTTTGTAGTAGTAAAAGTTTTAAAGTTTTTAGAAAAGCCCATTCAATTATAGGCTCAAATCCTGTGTTTGGGTTGGATTTTTAATTACTTTCAAAGATATTTTTGTCCCAAGATTGAAACCTGGCTTAGTGGTTCAAATTTATTATATATAAAACTCATCTAATAACTATGGAATTAAGATGTCACATGAGGCCGTTTACCACCTCAGCAAGTAACTTATTTGTCAAGACTTGTAAGTCTCAAGGTATCTCAGTGTCAATTTTTACACTTGCAAAAATGGACTAATTAAATTACCTCTTAACTTATCTAAAAGATTTATTTGTAAGTTAAAGAGGTTGACTTGTGAGTCTTAAAAATTAATTTGTAAATTTATATTAAAATTTAAATAAGTAATTTAAATATTATGCTGATTTCACCTGAAAGTATAGAATGTTTGAGTTATACATATAGGTAGTTGACTTGTATACTCATATGTAAATTAATATGACTACTGTGACACCCTTTGTTATGCCCTTTTATTACGCTTGTGGAAGTCATATATTCTTAAGGGACTTCGTGATTGATTAACAGAGTAATTATTTTAGCTCAATACTTTGCTCAATTACAATTTCCATGCACATACAAATACAAATAATGTAGCCACACAAGGCTACTAGGGTGTATAAACCCGTTACACTGAAATGCAGACATTTTTCCGTCTTCATTCCACCACTACATTTCTCTCGTGTAGTCCTCTTCTCTATTCTCAACACATCTCATATGTTCACCTGTCTAAATAGTTGGTTGGGGGAGGTGAGATTTGAGGGAATCTTAGTAGCAAACAATGCTAACTTATGCATGCAAGATAATGCTTAGTATATGACATGCTTGCTTACATAAATTCATGCCAACATAATAACTACTGCATTCTCATGCTTTACAATACACTCATGGCCATAGCATTAGTACAAACAGAGCTTCAATCATTCACATATGTTCCATATAATTTATCAAAGCAATAACACATATATTCACACATGCATACACATATCAAATACATGCAAGTCAAGAGAGTTTAACTACCTCTTGTCTTTGTGTCCTCCTCTTGTTCCTTTTTTTTCAATCATTGAAGTTGCTTCTTCTTTATCACCTCATGGTCCTAGATAAATAACGACATTATTAGAGCCATGACCAATTGAACATTTTATGTGGCTACACTAGCCCCAAATGCTTAATTTAACCCTTAGAGTTTCCATTTATTACATTATACCCTTATTCTCTTAATTACCATAGTAAAAAACTTGGCAAAATTTTCAACTAACTTTGAAAATTCATAACTTTGTCTAGGAAACTCCAATTAGGTTGGTTCAA
The DNA here is from genome assembly GCA_963210345.1 of Inga oerstediana. NCBI lineage: Eukaryota > Viridiplantae > Streptophyta > Magnoliopsida > Fabales > Fabaceae > Inga > Inga oerstediana. The sequence goes on from OY723408.1 coordinate 28,338,622, forward strand.
AGTCCCACGTGACCCTCATTAAGTATATTTTCAAGAAAAAATATTTTCCTTAGCTAAATGGATGCACAACATTCCATAATTACCCTTTATTGGACTCTATCCCAGAAACATGCCATTTTTGCATGTCTAACTTCAAAAATGCATAACTCATAGGGTATAGATCCAATTGACTTATATGAGTTCTCAAAATTAAAGCTTGATTGGTATAATATTTGTTTTTTGAAAAATATCTTAGCCATTAGATCACATTTGGTTATTCAAAAACTCTATCACAATTACATTGCCTCCCAGAAATCACATCCTGACAACAATATGTTCAAATTCGAAATTTTGGACTTCAAACCCATTCTTTCTAAAACCAACCAACAACATATTCCTACACAATTTTACCCAAGGAATCCATTGAAAACCTCAAATTTGGCAAAATCCTATTCCTTCTTACATCCCTGCACTTGGCTGAAAATTAGGGTTTCAAAACAACAAATCATGAAGGTACCAATCCAGTTTCTTTTCCTCAGATTTAAAGAATTGGTTTGCTCTACCTACTGAAATCTTGATTTAAGTCCAACTTTGGGAGTGTGATGAGTACGAGTGTGAGTGTGAGTGGTAATAGTGCGAACGGAGGTGGCAGTGGCAGTAGGGAAAGTGGAGATCAAGAAGGTGGAAGGGAGTGGGAGAAGGCAAAGGAGGTGGCCAATGATGCTGATTTTGTCTTTGGCCGATCGAATGGTTAGAGTAGTTTGGAAAAAGGTTATGGGGACAAGGAAGGGACTTCGTTACGGAAATAGGCGAGGTCAATCTCCTATCGGGATAAACTTATGGCTCCGAGTTATGCTGGCTTCCTGATGAAGCATGATGAGGAGGAGGATATAGTGAATGGCTGGAAAACGTACTTCCACAAGATGAACTCAGAGGAGCTTACAACGGAGAATGGAGAAGCCTCAGATGAAGAATAGAATCAGGAACAATTGTTGAATGGAAAATCTCTGAAACTGAAATTTTCGGAGGAGGAATATACTGTATGGTGTAAACCCTGGATGAACTCATTGATCATCAAAGTTTTGGGGGCTGAGATTCCTAAACATGTTATCTGGGACAGGATTAATCATATGTGGAAACTGAAAGGTCCGATGAAGATGGTCCCTCTGAGTAATAATTACTATATCATCTCATTTAACACGAAGAAGGATCGTGATTTTGCTCACCAAGAGGTCCATGGATGATTGATTATCACTACCTGGTGGTCCAACGATGGCAACCAAATTTTAATCCTTAGAAAGCGGATGTGCAAATGAGAATAGCTACTTGGGTTAGGCTTCCTGACCTTCCAGTAGAATTTTATAGCTTGGATTCCTTGAAACGAATCAGGAAAATGATTGGTAGGATAATTAAAATAGATAGGTCCACATCCATCTATGATAAGGGAGGTTTCACAAGAATTTGTGTAGAAATCGATCTACAACAGCCACTATTACCGACATTCGATGCGTTTGGTGAGGACCGGCCTATCATATACGAAGGGCTACATATGGTATGCTTCGGATGTGGCAAGTATGGCCACAAAAAAGAAGAATGTCCTGATAAAGTAAGCAGGATGGAGTAGGGAACTGAAACGGAGGATGTGGAGGAACCAGTGCAGGGGAAGGTGACGGCTAAAAGCGGTGGCGTGGGTCCCGACGACTCATTGACAGAAAACACTCTGTATGGTAAATTAAGGATCTTGAAGTAGGATTTTAGGGGGGTATGATGACGGAAAAGGTGACGGGATCTGATGAGGTTGTTGCGAGAAATCTGGATGCGACGAAACGGAATGTCGAGAGCAGATATGGGCCCTGTGTAACGGCCAAATCACAGGATATTGAAGGATCAGTTTTAAAGAGGGTGGATAGTAGGAATCATATTAATTTAAAACATCAAAAGCAAAAAGCACCAGAGTGGGTCCCGATAGGATCAAAGAGAAAGGGTGATATTAAAGTCAAACCGAAAGGAAAAGAGAACATGCCTCCAACACGTGTGAAAAAGAGCATCAAAGAGAAAAGAGAAAATATGATCCAGGGTCATAAACCAATTGAGAATAAAAATTCTTTTGAGGCCCTAGCTTCCTTAGGGCCTGGGACTAGTGAACCTCATTCTAGGCTGCTCTCAATGCGGACCAAAGAAATGCCTTAAGAACTGGTAGTGCTTCTGGGCTCAGATCATATGGAAGAGGAAAGCGTAGTCCATGATTCAATGTAACACCCTTGGATATTAAGGAATACTGAAGAGGACCATATAGTTCAGGAGGACCAACGGGATGAGGACATGTGCAAAAACATATAGGGTCTGATAAGGCACGACTAGCCAATCACACCCTCCAAAATGTTTCTCTATGAATTACATGTTATGGAATGTGAGGGGCACAGGCGCAAAATGCTTTCCGACTCTTGTGCGTGATTTAAAAAAACATTATTCTTTAGATTTCCTAGCTCTTTTTGAAACTCGATGCGACAAATCAGTAACTGATAGCAAACTCAAAAAATTGAGCTTTGATAGTTATGCAAGTGTTGACTTTACGGGGTATAACAGAGGAATTTGGTGCTTATGGGTCTCTAATAATCTCTCTGTTATAGTGGTCGAAAAGAACATGCAGTTCATGCATTTGCAGATCTAGGCCAAGAATAAGAATGCATGGTTCTTCACTATTATCTATGCAAGTCCAAATAAAACTGTTCGACATGGTTTATAGGGTGAACTGACCAGGCTTTCGTAGGCAACTCGAGGACCATGGGCTATGGGAGGAGATCTGAATGCCACTCTATTTAACTGTGAGAGGAAATCTATAGCTCCATTTAAACTTTCGTACGATAAAGAATTCTTTGAGTGGGTAGACAAAGAGAACATGCTGGACTTGGGGTTTGTGGGGCCAGAATTTACCTGGAAACAAGGCAACTCTGAAGCACAACTAGACCGGATTCTAACGAATGAACATTGGGTCCAGGATTTCCCTAATGTGATGCTTTGTCACTTACCATTTTTTAAATAAGACCATAGAGCGCTTCTTCTTCGCATGGATTATATTCCTAGTGCGCACAAACCACAACGTCCCTTTTGGTTTAATGCAGCCTGAATGCTACATAGGGACTTTGATGATTTTGTGAAGAAGGAATAGTGGACAGAGGGTGATTGGAAAACGAATATATCTTGCTTCACTGAAGCTTGCTCCAATTGGAATAGGTCCGTATTTGGCCATATCGAAGCTCAAAAGAAGAAATTATTACAAAGACTGGAGGGTCTAAATCATGCCATTGCTAGAAAAGGAACTTCTCCTCAACTTGAGGAGCTACAAATGGAGCTTTAGAAAGAATTAGAGGATGTTCTTCTTTAAGAGTCTCTCATGTGGGCGTATAAGGCGGGATTGGAATGGACTGTGTTTGGGGACCGTAACTCTCGAATATTCCATGCCAGAGCTAATAAACGTAGGCGGTCAAACCGGATTGAGGCCATTCATGATGAAACGGGTGAGTGGCAATATGACTCTGAAGAAACTAAGAAGTTGGCCACACAATACTTCGCTAACTTGTTTTTAGAAGAGGAAGAAATACGACTAACACTTAGCTGTACCATCACCTATCCAAGCATTGATGAGAATTTGCTAAGTTTGTGTGGTAGAGAAGTACAGGAGGAGGAAATTTAAGAAGCTATTTTTAGTATGGGTGAACTTAAATCTCTAAGGCCTGATGGATTTAATCCCCTTTTTTATCAAAATCAATGGGCCACGGTATGCTTTGCTATCTTTACTTTTGTTAAAAATCATTTCTCTAACCCGCCGGATATTCGTAAAGTGAATGGGACGCTTATTGTGTTAATTCCAAAAAAAGAACCTCCATAAACAATGCGGGATCTTCGCCCCATCAGCCTTACAATGTAATATATAAAGTTGTTACAAAAGTGATTGCGGCTAGGATGAAAAGATTTTTGCCTCAAATTATTTCACCAAATCAATGTAGCTTCGTGCCCGGAAGGAATAGTAGTGATAATATTATTGTGGCGCAAGAGGTCATTCACTCAATGCGCACCATGAAAGGCAAGAAAGGATATAGGGCTATCAAAATCGACCTAAAAAAGGCTTATGACCAAGTAAACTGGTGCTTTCTTAAGTCTTGTCTGTCAGAGATTCATCTTCCACAGCATTTGATAGAAATCATTTCAAATTGTGTGTCCTCCTCTAGCATGTAGTTATTATGGAATGGTGAAAAAACAGATACCTTCTTGGCCTCCAGAGGTATACGGCAAGGGGACCCTATCTCGCTGTATCTTTTTGTAATTTGCATGGAGAAACTAGCCCACTTAATACAAATGAGGATGGTAAATAATACTTGGAAACCGATCCGGCTTACGTGAACTGGGCCACCCATCTTGCACTTGTTCTTTGCAGATGATATAATCTTATTTGCGGAGGCCTCGATTCAGCAAGCAAATGTGATTAAAGAGTGCTTGGATGTCTTTTGTGCAAGTTCAGGTTTAAAGGTGAACCCTTGTAAAATCGGGTTTTCTTTTCTAGAAATATTACTCATAATTGTAGCAGTGAGCTTGGGGCAGTCCTTGGGTTTACCCAAACTAGAAACTTAGGGAAATACCTGGGTGTGCCATTACATCATGAGCATGTTTCCAAGGCTACATATACTGAGGTGGTAGATAAAGTCAAACGACAGCTTGATCAATGGAAAGTGAACTATTTATCGACAGCAGGACAGGTGACACTGATCGCTTCTGTCACTTCAGCAATCCCGGGATATATCATGCAAACCTCTTATTTACCAGCTAGTACGTGGGAATCTCTTGATTAATATAATAAACGATTTATGTGGGGAAGCTCTGATGAACATAAAAGGATAACTTTGGTGTCATGGGATAAGGTGTGTAAACCTAAGCGAAGTAGAGGTCTTGGGCTTCGGTATGCCAGGCAACAGAATTATTTGCTTTTCATGAAGCTATGATGGAACTTGGTCAAGCACAGAGATGACTTATGGGTAAAAGTGATCCGGGATAAATATCGATGCGGTACAGATATCCTACCGAAGTTTAACTTAAAGAAACCAGGTTCCAATGTCTGGATAGGCATCAAGGCAACATGAGAGGGCGTTGAGAAAGACATGGAAGTAGATGGAGGGAATGTTCGTTGGAAAGGGAATAACTCTGGGCTGTTCTCTGTAAGGTCAGCATACCACTCCCTTGGTGCACAGCATTATGAAAACCCTTTCTGGTCAAAGCTATGGAGACTATGGATCCCATAACGGTGTAGAATGTTCTTATGGCTTGTTGCTAGGAGGCGGTTACTAACTAATATATCTCAAGTGAAGAGAGGCTTAAGCGAGGATGACCAGTGCCCAATATGCCAGGTTCACTGTGAAAACACCCTCCATATCCTCAGGGATTGTGAGGGTACACGGAGCCTATGGAACAATCTTGTGCATCCCACTGCATGGAGGAAGTTCACCTCTTTGGACTTCGCTTATTGGTTTTGCTGGAACCTAACGATCAACAATAACTGCCAACAGGATAAGTAGAGATCCTTTTTTTGCCATTATGTGCTGGTGGATCTGGAGGAGACGAAACCTATGGGTTTTCGAAAGGAAGAAGGTCTCGAATGAGGTAGTCAAGACAAGTTCAAGAGCGATGCTACAAAGTTTAACTGATGCATATGCAAATATGCAAACGGGACACTGGTTCTTAATAAAGAAGATGATCAGCTTTCCCGGCGAAACCCAGCTGTCCCAGGATGCATTCGAATTAACATGGATGGTGCGTTCTCCTACAGTACGAAGAGAACTGCTTGCGGGGGTTTGATAAGAGACCATCTGGGTCAACTTGTTAGAGGGTTTATGTTTAGATTTGATGAGGGCAACCCGTTGACTGCAGAATTATGGGCATGCCTCCATGGCCTTAAACTTGCCTGGGAGAGGAGTTGTTGACCTTGATGCTCTTACAAAGTTTCTTTTTGATCAAACTCAGTTTTCAAGCCTAGCCACAATGTTGACTTTTCTTCTCTTTTTTTTTCTTTTGACTCAGTCATTGATTATAAAGTAGCTTTAAGCCTTTTTCTCTTTCTTTCCCTTGTTTTGGACGAAAATGCTTCAACAATTGGGAAGGAATGTTGACTAAAAGCCTATTGAAGAACAGATTAAGCAACCAGTCTTAAAAATCACTTTTTAGACCAATTCATTGAAGAACAGACCTAAAAAGTTATTACTTTTTAGACTGGTTATTTTGAAAACCGATCTAAAAACTGTTTATTACACCTCATATTTCAAAAATCGATCTTAAAAGTTATACTTTCCAGACCGGTTGTTCTAAAAAACCGGTCTAAAAACTATTTTTTACACCCAACTATGAGCTTGTGACCATTTCCTGAATCTCAAATAGATAGAAATCCCTCAAATGAAAAGGTCGAGAAGCTTTGAGTCACCTCTATGAGTATGGTGATATTTGATCCCGCTTTCCAAACAAGTCGTTGTCCTGATGGATTCTTCCGAGTTTATCGATGGCAAACCTTATCGTCGGACTTCTAGTCTGGAGTTGTAGGCAGGAACTTTATGAGTAAAGATGGCGTCAATTGAAGGTTGAGATAGGTCATCTAGAGCATGGCAGGTCATCGGACAATTTGAGTCTACCGCCGGGAAAGACCTTGTTATCAGATTGCAAATTCAAGTTTGGATCTTAGATCATCTACATCTCATTACAAGTGACCTCCTTTTCAGATGCCTCATTTGTAGCTGAAGTCGGGGCATCCAAGACTACAAGCTTCGGCATGGGCTTGAACATGCCATCACACAGTACCGTCTCTATGGCCACCTAGCACAAATGCCAGTTTCCCGTCAACAAAAGCCCAACAGCTCCGTTCACAGGGTTCACCGTTCGACCGCACGCTTCGAACAAAAAGGACTAAAACAGAGTTGCACACATACAGTAAACAAGGAAGCAATAGTCAGATTTTTAGCAAGAGAACACAAATTTCCTTTTCCTTCTTTCTTGCATCTCGTATTTGAGAGTAGAGAGGCCAAATTATTAACAAAGTGGAATCAATTACCAAGCCTTTTGTTGGGAGGGATGTTATAAATGAAAGACATAAAAGTGAAACATAAAATCGAGTGAAGAAAACCATGCTCATAGAGTAATCACACCAAGAAGAGAGGTTTCATATTCAGAGAGCGAAAATTAGGCGCCACGAAGAGGAGATTCAAATATTTAGGGCCGGTTGTTTAGATCGGTTATACTTAAAATGAGGTATAAGAAGGTTATCTTTTAGACCGGTTCTTTGAAACATTAGGTCTTAAAAGGAATAAATATATTATTTTTTTAATTCCACATATTTTACACCGGTTATAAGAAACAACCGGTCTAAAAAGTTTTATTTTTTAGACCGGTTGTTTGGATATCCGGTCTAAATAATATATTTTAGACTGTATCTTTTTGGAACCGGTCTCAAAAGTTTTTTATAATTACAAAACTGCCACCGGTCATGCTTTCTAGATCTTATCTTTTATAACCGGTCTAAATGTGGAGGTCTAAAAGGGGTATTTTGTACTAGTGACAGGTAGTAACTCTTTCTCTCATATATTATGTAAGTGTTCTGCATGTTTGTTTGTACCATCGATTATATTTGTTTCATGAATATATGATTTGATTATTGGGTAGTGTCTCGAGGTTGTAAGTCCTAATGTGCATTATGCATGGGTAGTGCCCTTGGGCTATAAGACCTTATATGCATTCAGAGTGGTTATTGGGAAGTGTCTCAAGGCTGTAAGTCCTAATATGCATTTTTATGGATAGTGTCCCGAGGCTATAAGTCCCGACATGTATTTTTCATGGGCAGTGTCCCTTGGCTATAAGACCTGATATGCAATCTGTGTTGTATTGGAACGGTGTGTCCCTTGATTACTGATTGTGCTGCATCACGATTGCTGAAAGCTTATTGTCTAATGGTTTGTTTAGCATGTTTCGTGTACTTGCATATATTATGATGGTTTACTGTTACTATTAAGATTCTCAGGAATCTCACCTATTTCCATTAAATGACATATAGCTAAGGCAAACAGCTCGAAGGGCAAGGGAGTAATTATTGCCAATAACTGAGAAGGTGGTGAGTAGGACTAGTTTATTTTGTTAGTTATCTGTACAATATGTTTAATTATACTTAGGACTTTTGGTAGCCTCGTATGGCTACAAGTTTTGTGTGTGTGTGTGTACACTCGAACATAGAAGATATACGTAGTAAAAGTAGTATACATAGTAGTAGTATAAGCATGTATAGTAAGGGTAGTCTACTATACTATGCTTGAATAATGAAACAGGAATGGGCATTTGAATTATTTGAGCTCATAACTTAACAAATGGTAAACTTAGATAAGAGCAGAGTAGTACTAAGCTATAAACAGTTTGAACCACTAAATAACTGTTTTAAAAAATTTTAAATTTTTTAGAACGGTCCATTCCTTTACAGTAATGTTTTAAGAGCCAAGGCGGACTGGACGATCCGGCCGGCCATACCGTTGGTCAGACTGGTGGCAGTTCAGATTGAGCCTGGAAATCGTTTTCTTGGCTAGGCTGGAATGAGCCGAAGATTAACTGCTTTCGAGCTAGAATCCGTTGATGAGCCAGAACCTGGAGTAATTTTTGAAAAGCCAAACGAACCTAGACCGAATTGAAAACAATGACCGGAAAACTAAAATCGAACCTTCTCTCATTTTCAGACCATGGCGATGGTGTTCTTCTATGAGTTTGTTTGCCCTTTCGTTGTTTTATGGCATCCATGGCGTCTTCCATGGCAGAACCTTACCTGCTCCTTAGAACGATCAAACGATCAAACGAGAGTGAAGATTCAGAAGAAACGAGAGTTCAAGAGAAAAGTAGGAATAGGAATAGGTGAAAGTAATAAGGACAAAGGCAATTGGAAAGAGGATTCTGGAAAAGAAAGTATTGGGAAGAGAAAAAGACAACAGGTTGTCTTGGGAAGGACTACATTTGGTTTTCCCTTATAACCATTAGATGAAAGAGTGAACTCATTTAGATAGGTGCATTTTTTGACTGCTAGAAATATATAGTGAAAGATGAATATTGTTTTTAATTAAAATTTAAAAAATCAAAACCACTACAATTAGATTATTCATTGGTCTAGTTTTTCTGTTTTTTTTCCCCAAGCAATGGTTTACTTTTTTTGCCAACCAAACGAAACACGGAATAAAAGTAAAACGAAGGGATTTTTAATTTCTTGTTCTCTATCAACTTTTATGATGTGTATAAAAGAAAAGGAGATTGATGGGTTTAAATTTTATCATTTTCCTCTCACTTCATTATTCACCATCATATTAAAAAAATTAGATGGTTTAGTTTTGACATTTTATAAATTTATTATTCTAAATAAAAATAAATAAATCTAAAATTTTAAAATATGATATACATAATTCATAAAAATTAATTTATAAAATACTATAACAAATAATTTTATAAAATATTAAATCCAGATCATCCACTTTTTAATGTGAAGGTAGATATAAGATTTTAGGAAGAAAATAAGAAAAAAGATTTGGATAATATCCTCTTCTGAAATTAAGTTATAATTTTGAATTGAATTTATTAATATATATGTATATAATATTATTTTTAATTTAATTATTGCATCATGATCCAACCAAATAGTTTGATCGTTTCGACCATCTAAATCATGACCCGTTGGTATTTTCGGCTTGACATCCAGTCTGGCTTTGAAAACATTGATATACAGGTTCAAACCTTATATTTAGGCTAGGTTTTTAACTATGTTCGAAAGTATTTTCTTCTCGAGACCAAACCTGGCTTAGTTGTTTGAATTTATTATGTATATAACTCATCTGAATAGTGATGGAAATAGTGTCACACAATATCTTCTTAATCTTTCTTTCCTAATCGATCTCTATATTCCAACTTCATATCTTCTTTATTTATGTTTGACTAATTTATAAGTTATTCTACATTAAATATAATAGTTAGTCAATGTAGGAGATAAATATATTTTACAAACTTTTTGCTCTTAATATTTAGCATGTATATTTAACATCATCAAAATTAATAATATCTAATAAAAATATATTCAAATCAAATTGTTGTCATTTTTATATTTTAATTAAATAATTATATAATTTTAATGACTATTTATTAATAAAAATAAATTTTTATAAATTTATAATTCAAGTTCTCCATTAAAATTTACATCCTTATGACGAGTTTATTTAAACTTTTAGTTTTACCACCTTTATTACATCACCAAATCAATGGGCAAAATTAAAGCCTCTAGGTAAAATGATATGTAATTGAACAGCCGTTTCCAATAATTTCGACTGTGACAGGTCCTTCCCTTGACCTGGCCATCCTTCATTAATTCGTCAACGAAAGAAATTTATGATTTTTTCTTTGTAATTGATATATTGTTAGTATATAATTAATAATTTCAGCTGTGACATATATACTCAATTTGCTGGCTATAAACCAAATTGAATACAATCAAATTGGCCAAAAAACAAATGAATACAATCAAGGCCCTAACTTGAAAAATAATATAACTTTGACTTACAAAATTGATAGCCTGTAAGAAAAATAGATGCAAGAAAAAATTAAAGCTCCGCGGAGCATTTCTTTCCCTGATAATGGCTTACATTCAGAAATTTAGAAGTCTCTCATTTTAAGTGTGCCAAAACAGAAAATTATAACTGAGAACATCTCCAATCATACATGATCATATGTTCTGTTTTTAAATTATTATCATTTAAATATATAAATCCATATAAAAAAAATAAGATATATGATCATGTGTGATTTGAAAATTTAATATAATAGATATAAGGAACTTGATGTAAATATAATCCTTATATGTAAGGATTTTATAATAAAATATTTGTTAATTTTAAGTACTAATTTCGTTTAATTTTTTAAAAAAAAAAAATCCTAGGATCCTCCAAAGTCTAAACTGACTTCGTGTAATTGTTTTAGTTGAATCTTTAATAATACATTTTCTAATGACTGCGGTAACAGAAGCAGTCACAAAGTCAACAATGAAAATGATTGTTGTCCGTAATTGAAGGCCAAATCTTACTTCAAAAGTCTTCCACTGGGAGCATTCAAAGCAGAAATGAAATTTTCTTTCCTTATGATGCTTTAAATTTACACGAAGTTGACCTAAATCAAACAAGCATAAGAAACCATATCCAAGGTTCGTGAACACGGACTAGGTACTGAACCGGTTGTAGTACTGGGTTAAGGGTCAGTAGGTCATATTAGGGCCAAACCAGTGAGAAGTTGAAGATTTTAGGCTTATTAATATGAAATTCTAAAGAAAATTTAAAATTTTTTTAAAAAATAAATAGGAACCTGAGCCAGATTGGGAACCAGACCGGTCTATCAACTAGTTCGCCAATTTCAAGACCGGACCGGCCGATCCGGTCTGGGTTCCTGAACCCTGCCCATATCACATAATTTCTCTTTTCAAAATTCTCTCTTTTGGGATCATCCAAAATTGTAACCCAATCAAGAGGTAAAGGATCACCTTGTCGTAACCCCTGCCTGGAGAGATAGAGCCAATTTTCTCTCATAAAACACACAGATTTAGCTTGATAGAATTCACACACTTCATAATTAAACGCACCCATTCTTCACAAAATCCAAATTTCAACAGAACAAGCTCTAAGAAATCTCATTCCACACAATCATAGGCTTTGCTTATATCTATTTTAAGTGCAAATTCATTTTTATTCCCCTTTTTCTTCCAATGAAGATAATGATAAACCTCATGTACATTGATAATGTTGCCCTGAATAGGACGACCAGGGATAAAAGCACTCTGATTTTGAAAAAGACAGGCATAAGTAAAGGTCTCATATGGCTTGCAATAATTTTAGACATTATCTTATAGGAGAAATTACATAGCCCAATAAGATGAAAATGGGAAACATGCTCTGGCTTCTCAATCTTGGGAATCACAATAACATAAGTGTCATTGATTTCATGAAGATAAGAATTGCCAACAAAGAATTCTTGAACCATGGAGCATATTTTGAACTAATTTCAGCCCAAGTTGAATGATAAAATTTACTTGAAAGCCATCTGGTCCAGGGGCCTTCATACTTCCTAAACTGAAAGTAGCTTCGCGGATCTCCTCTCGCATAACAAGAAGTAGCAAATTAAGATTCATTTGTTCTAAAATTCTGGATTCTATGAAATTTAGTACTACTTCGGTACATCGACTCTCTGAAGGAAGAAACATTGTCTCAAAAAAAGAGGAGATATTGCCAGCCATTGACTCTCTACAGCCAGGTCCCTGAATCATCCTTTATACGTAGAGTGCTATTGTATTGTCTGTGATGGATTGTAGAAAGGTGGAAAAACCTTGAGTTCCTATCTCCTGCTTGTAGCCAATTAATTCTCGATTGTTGCCACCAATATTGCTCTTCCTTATCCATAGCATTTTCAATTTTAGCTATAATTTCATAAGACTTTTGTTTACTCTCAAGAGTTAATACCCCTTTTCACAAACAGCTAGCTCCACTTTGAGTTGCTCAATAGTTTTTTTGGAATTTGGAAACTCCTTCTTGCTCCACCTGGTTAATTCAGATCTACAAGAACATAAGTGGCTTACAAACTCAGTAGAAGAAGAATCACTTACATAAGGTATTTTCCATCCATTGTGTATAGTAGCCAGAAAGTTCATGTGTGTAGTCTAGACATATTCAAATTTAAAGGAGCGGGGTTGAAATCGTTGTTTACAATAACAGTTAACTAGTACCAAGTAGTGATCAGACCCCAACAGGTTTAAATGGAACACCTATAGATGAGGAAAATGTTCTCTTAATTTAGTGTTACATAGGACTCTATCAATGTGTTCATGAATTGTTTCTTGACCCTCCCTCTTATTACACCATGTAAACCTATAACCATTAATTCCCAAATCCATAAGATTACAATCTGCCACAAAATTTTTGGAAATTAACTATCTTCCTCTAAGCTCATAGATTGCCCCCATATTTTTTTTCATTGAGCAGTGATGTCATTAAAGTCACTCAGACATAACCATGATTGATCAACATGCTGGCCAATACGCCTTACTTCTTGCCAACACAACTGATGCTCATTCTCATTCGGGGGTCTGTAGACAAAAGAAATATAGGAAGGTGAGTCAAATGTCAAAGATAAGACCTTCATGTGAATTATGATTGTTGAAGAGTAAAGGAAATTCACCACAACTTCATCATTCTACCATAAAGCAATACATCCACTATGACCAATAGGATCTACTAACCATTCTTCTACAAAACCACACCTTTTTCTAGCTTTCTTCACATATCTCTTTTTTTGTTTAGTCTCCATATTTATTCATTTTAGTGACTGAAGTTTTGTCTGCTAGGATTACCAAGATTCAAATGTCTAAAAGCCTTAAAGGAATTAAACTGAGCAACTCTTGTGCTGAGCTTTCTCATTTCTTCTTTGTGGACGATGCCCTATTTTTTATGAATGCTAATGAGAAGAATTGTGCAAACTTGGAAAATATCTTGAATCAATATTGTATTGTATCTAGTCAGTTTGCTAACTTGGATAATTCCAACATTTTCTTTTCGGCAAATACACTAAAGATAATTAAATCCAGGATGAGCGGCATCTTAGGCATCTAAATATCTGGGTATCCCGAGTGTAGGGGGTAAAACAAAGCACTAGGCTCTATGCTATATTAGAGAGCAAGTAAGAAATAAAATTCAAGCCTGGACAAAATTTACTTTGTCCTTTACAAGGTGGGAGTTTATGATCAAATCAGTTATCACTGCCATCCTAATTTATCCCATGAATTGCTTCAAGTTTACAATCAAAGCATGCAAAGAATTAAATAGCTTAATGGCTAATTTTTTGTGGGAGGGCAATGCGGCTAGATATAAGCTTCACTGGAAGTTTTAGGATTATCTCACTAAGGCCAAGTGTGCAGGAGGTATGGTATTTAGAGACTTCACTATTACGAATGATGCTTTACTAGCTAAAATAGCCTGGCGCCTTCTTAACAACCCAGATGACCTATGGGGTCGAGTTTTGAAGAGCATATATTTTCCAAAGGGGGGGTTTATGGATGTTGAAAAAGGATACAAAGCATCTTGGTGTTGGTCTAGTATTATTGATGGTAGAGATTTTCTTAAGAAGGATTTACTATGAGATATAGGCGATGGTTCCTCCATTCACATTTGGGAAGATAGATGGCTACCAGATGTTCAATTTCTTGAGAAACTTGAAAATAATTATGATATTATTGTCCAGCAATGGCGAGAGTGTGATCTCATTGTACATGGTAGCTGGAACTTGTCTCCCATACGAAACTTAACCTCTGATGATCTCGTACAGGCAATTATACGAATTCCTATCCCCTTGAATAGTTTGAAAGACAATATTATTTGGACCCCAGTAAGCAAAGGTAATTATTCTGTGAAGCTGGGGTATAGAAATGTAAAGGCTAACTGTTACATTATTCATAAACCTAGCTCATCCACTAATATGTTGTTGGCTAGCTGGCGAAGTGTATGGAATCTAAACAATGTACAGCATGTCGAACATTTTGTTTGGAGGATTTTGAACTAGGTTGTGGCCATTGATGATGCTCTCTTCTGATGTAAGAGGACATCTACTAAACTCTGCCCTGTATGTGACAGAGAGGAGCAAACAGTTGAACATCTTTTCTTTCACTGTCCATGGACAAGGTGTGTCTGTTTTTGTTGCCATTTAGGTGTTAAAATTGATGTGATTGAGGTCAAGAAATTTACCTCTTGGTGGCTCTACATTACTGGGGTCAAAATTTGCTTCATCTGACATTACTCTTATTTGCTAGATCCTTTGGTTTATATGGAAGCAAAGGAATGAAAAGGTTTTTAATCTTTAAGATTCTAGTCCAGAGTCCACAATTGAATGGGCTATGCGATCCAATCTGGAATTATGTGCTTTGAATGACACAACTGAGGTGCATGAATCTATTCCTATCAATGACCCCGATGGTGTATGTTGGTACTTCCCCCAGGGTAATCTCAAAATCAATTGTGATAGAGCTTATTCATCAGTAATGGGCACTATAGCTATTGGAATTATCTACTGAAATAAGTATGGAGACTTCGTTTAGGGTTTTGCTGATAAGATTAAATCCCTGTCGACGTTTATGACTGAGGTCTTAGCATTAAAAAGGGTATTAATGTTAGCGGTGGATTTGGGTCACAATACATCTTTGTTTAAGATGGACAGTCAACTTCTGAAAACATGTATTGAAAGCCAACAGTCGAATATGTATGACTGGAAATGCCAGAATATCATTCAAGACATTGTCAACCTTCTTGCTTCTCGAGTTGGGTTCTCTCTTACTTTTACTCCTCGCAAGGGTAATCTTGCAGCTGACCTTATTACAACTGATGCTTTTAAGTGAGTGTGCTCTCTGGGGTGGGTATCACAACCATCACTCTCTTTGTCTTTTCTATTGACTTTGGATGCTCAAAAGGCGGGTCATCATTTTGATGCTACTGCTTCTCCATGAACCAGATCAGGCTTTGGTCTATTTGTTTCATATTTTTTCTGGTTGTTTGCTACTTTGTTATGTTGTTTGCCATGCTAATTATCTGCTGTTATTTGTGGGATTGCTTTCCCTTTATTGTATTAGGCATGCCTTTGTAATATTAATATACGTACCTTTTGAACAAAAAAAATTGTAACCCAATCATTCACTATCTTATGGCAATTTTTGGGACAACCAAGAGAATAATTCCCACTTCATCAACCCCATCTTTATCCAATGATCAACCCTATCAACCAAAAGCACCTCATGAAAAGCAATTCACCTTAAACTTTTATTGTCCTTTCAACATGCCCTTAAACCCAGAAGTCACGACTCTTCCTATGATAAGAAACTTGGGGAATTTAGGGTAATGTTACATAGTTTTTGTATAGATCATACTCTTCATAACCCTAGTTCCTAAATGCAAGGTTTCTCTGATTTTTCTAGTCATGATGTGTGAAATAAGGAAATGAGAAGGAAATGCAAGTATTTTATTGATTAATTAGAATCATATATATAATGCTAGTACATGCGTATCCTAATAGAGAATATTATAACAACCATATCTCCATACTAATATTTACAATATTAGTTAATAATAAAATCATAATATGATTACAATATTATAATATGAAATCCTGTGATATTCTCTAAGATATATTGCCTTCACTCCCCCTCAAGTTGGCATATGAAGATTACGTGTGCCCAACTTGCTGGAAAGCTCTTGAAATCTGTCAGCAATGAGTGCCTTTATGAAGATATTAGTGACTTGATGCTTTATACAGCCTTTTAATAGAATTGGACTCGTTCATGAACAAAATAGGAATCCATTTCAACATGCTAAGTCCTCTCACAAAAAACCAGTTCTTGACAATATGAATGGCAGCTTGATTATCACAATATAGTGGAGTTGAGCACTGTTGAGCCGCCCCAAGGTCATGAAGAAGCCATCACAACCATACGACTTCTTTAATCTTACTAAACATTGCTTGATATTCAGCTTCTGCTAAAGAAAGGAAAACCACATGTTGCCTTTTACTATGCCATGATATGGGAGACCAACCTAAGCTGATAAAATAGCTAGTGCAAGAATATTGAGTCTCATGGTAGCATCCTCAATCTACATCACAATATGCTTTCAAGTCGAGAGAACCTGTACTTGGTAAGAAGATACCTTATCCCATTGTAGACTTAGGGTATTGAATGACACGTTCTGCTACATGCAAATGGGGAACTCGAGGATCAGCTACAAATTGATTAAAAACATTTACTGCATATGTGAGATTGGGCCTCGTGACTGTGAGGTACAAGAGTCGGCCAACCAATCTTTGATAGTGCCTTGGGTTTGGATGTGGATCACTTTTAGTACTACTAAGATGACAATTCAACTCCATGAGAAACTTGTTAGGTTTATACATTTTCCTTCAAGATATCCAAGGCATATTTGCGTTGGCTAAGTACCATGCCCTCAGAGTATTGACCACTCAATGCCCAAGAAATACTTTTAGGGTCCGAGATCCTGGTGAAGAAACTACTTTATATGGCTTATGTGGTCATCGTTGGTGCTGGCGAGAATGACATCATCAATGTTGATCAAGGCCATAGTGTATATGTCACCACATCGATAAGTGAATGAAGAGTAATCTTACCCAAGATTGCCTGAAACCCAAACTTGTCAATGAGCCAATAAACTTTTCATTCTAGTTTCGTGAGGCTTAACGAAGTCAATATAGGGACTTCCCCAGTTTGTAAACCCGTGTCTCTCTTTTTGAGCAAAGCCTTTAGGTATTTTCATGTAAACCTCCTTATCAAGATCACCATGGAGGAACGCATTGTTGACATCCAATTGGTGAACTGTAAGTCCTTGTTTGACTGCCATAGCCAGCAAGGTTTGAATAGTAACAAGTTTTGCAACTAAGGTAAAACTTTAATGAAAATCCATAACTTTTTACTAAGTAAAACCTCATGCACCTAATCATACTTTACGAGAATGCAACTCTCCAGTTAGTTTGAATTTGTTTTTGTAAACCCATTTAGACTCAATGAGTTGTTTCCTCAGTGGAATATGTTCAAATGTCCAAGTCCCATTGGCTTCAAGTTCCTGTATTTTCTTTTGCATAGCCTGACGCCAATAAGCGTGTTTACATGGTTGTTGACAGGTTTTGGGCTCATCATATGACTCAATGCCCAAAAGTTAAGCTTTATGTGAGGCAGAAAATCTTTTATTCGAATGATAGTGTGATAAGGATACCTGATCGAGTTGTATAATGGAGGAGGTGGGTCCGTATGGGCTAATGACTACGATAAATTGACTTTATAACTATCCAAGTGCCAGCGTATATGTCTCTCTCTTATCTCCATTCTCTTAAGAAGCACCAATGTAACACCCCAAATCTTATTCACCAAAAATATATTGTAATTATTTGAATAATTCAATAAAATGGTGAATATTCATGAATTTGGATCTTGTGAATTTTGAAATATTCATATTCATAAGGAAATGGGCAAATTAATTCAAAAATTGAATTAATTACAAAGGGGATAGCAAAATAATAATTTTTCCAATTTAGCCCAAGATTAATTATTTTCCAATTAATTGGAGTTAATTTCAATTAATCAAGGAAAATAAAGAAAAATGCATAAAAGGGATTATTCTCAGTGGAATAAAATCAAGAATTTGGGGAATTAGGGGGAATTATACATAGTTCAATTAGATAAATTGTGGAATATATGAAAAAAAAATTATTTTCTCCTCTACCTTCCCTCAAATTTGTTTAATACATGGAAAAACAAGGGAAAAAGTTAGTCAAACCCATTGGACATAAATGATAGGAAGGTATGGCATAAAGTTGAATGAGTATGGCCTAAAGCAAGGGAGTATGGTGGGAGGTATGGTGGAGGGATGGTGTACATGAAAGGTGGAGAGATCTCATCCTTTGGCTAGATCAAGGGCTAGGATGAAACATGAAGACTAAAATATTAAAACACATATTCTCCCTCCCCTTGTGCATATTTCATCCAAACCATAGAGAAAAGGAAGAGAGAGTGAGTTTGTGAAGCTCTTGAAGCTAGAGAGAAAGAGGAAGGAAAATCAAGGTAAGAGCTTGTGTTCTAAGGTAATTTAAGCTTCTTATTTTGTGTATTCATCCTCTAATCTCTTATTCTTCATGAAAATCATGGATTAGCAAGCTAATCTTCAAAGTTGAGAAGAGAGAGAGGACGTCCTAGAGAGAGAAACACCAAGGATCAAGAGGTAATCTCCAAAACCTCAACTTCTTAGTGTATTGAAGTTGTTGTTGGTGATTGTTGTTTGGTTTATGTGATTTTTGGTTAAGTTGTAAAATTGGAAAAGCCATAACCCTAAGGAGTTATGCTGCCCAAAATCCTTTAAATCATGATTATGAAGTGTTTAAATGAGTTAATCAAGGGTTAGAAGTGAAAAAGTACAAGTTTTGGAAGCTAAAACACAGCTCTATTTTTCTATTTTTCTCTCAATATTTCGGCCAGACCAGATCTGGTAGTAGGAGTTGGATTTTCATGAAATAAATGGTTCCATTGGACTCAGTGGGCAAAAATAGGTGGGGTTACAATTGGGCACTTTTTCGGTAGAGGCCGAAAAAGCATAATTACAAAAACACCACTGAAATCCCCAAATAGGGGCTGTCAAGGGTATTTTCGTAATTTGACAGTGAATTTGGTGATTTTGAGCCCGAAAATGGATTCCTTGGGCGAAAATAAGTCAGAATACCCTTAGTCAAAATTTTGGGAAAACGTGCCATTGGGCCGGGTACGGAGGGGCCGAGCCGGGTTCCCGGGGGCATTTTTGTAAATTTTCACCATAGACTAATATAACCACAATAAACACTATGGAATAGTCTAAAATGATACTTGGATAGGTTATGACCTATTTCTGGTACATCTAATATTTTAGGACCGATTTGGAGGCCGGAGACGACACGTTCTTTGAGGCACATTTAGAAAGGGGTTATTAAAGCTTTGAGGTAGGGGTATTATCCTTCATACACTATGCCATAAGTTATGTGATTATGTGGATGCCATTGTTTTGTAAATGCACTTTATTAATCAACATGATTTGCCTAGAGAGGGACAGTTAATGCCATAGGTGCACTTACACTAGGAGTTGGCAGAAGTCCAACCGGTGTAGATTGTGGGGCTAGGCCCTACTCATGTATACATGATGATGATGTGTTTATATTGGTCATTAATTTGTGCATACCTTGGCGTATGTCATATCTACTTTTCGCATTTTCTATGAACGATATTATGTCTCTACGGGGATTCTTCGGAATCTCACCCTATTTTTAAATAAATACCTCAGCGGGTACCAGTGGGCCAAAGGGAAAGGATGTAGACGCCGGTAAGTGAGCGGCACGTGTCTCAAGGTGCAGACAAGATCGTGGTCATAATTAGTCTATTCTGTGATATTTTGGTGAAATTTGTAAATATTAAAACTTCCGCTGTATTTTCCGTTTCCGTTGACGAACAATATCGGAATTGTAAATGAACGACGTTGGGATCGTAAACGAATATTTTTATCAGTAAAATTGTACTTTTCTGTATGCCCATTGAATTTTATCTTTATTACTCTTCGATTATCAAAATGGAAATGGGTGTTGACAACCGATGTTATAAGAAGTGCTTGAGCTTTTCATCATCTCGTTTAACAAAATTTGGATATCTAGAGACCATGCTCTGATTATCATAGGATCTCATATTAAAATATTGCGATAATATTATGATTTTATTATTAACTAATATTATAAATATTAGTATGGAGATATTCTCCATTAGGGTACATGTGACACCCTAATTTTTATAGTTATTAGATGAGCTTTATACATAATGAATTCAAACTACTATGTCATATTTGATCCAAGGAAAAAATACCTTTCAAAATAATTGAAAACCCAGCCCAAACACAAGGTTTGAACCAGTAAATGAATGAGCTTTTCTTAAAATTTTAAAACTTTCAAAATATATTGATGGTTAAACTATAGGCCATTAACATATATTGCCCAATCCTGATTCAATTATCATGCCCTCAGGTCACGGCTTCGAGACTCGAAAGGTGAAAGAAACCCGATTGAGTTGGAGGGGCTGGGGATAGCTTTGTGAGTCTACGCCCGATGGCAAGGGTGCTCAGTGGACTGTGACAAAGGGACCACTGCTGCTATCAGACATACATACTTATTAGAGAGGTTTAGTGAAACTGCAATTGAGTATTTCTTGGCTCCATATGTGCATGGGTAAGAAACAAATATATATATATATATATTTCATAATATATATAATGCTTTTATATTTGCTTAATATATAGTCATCCTTTTTTTCAGGGATTATTGGCAATTGGTTCTTTTGTGCAATAAGTCATATCTTTCATCCTCTTGTACTCCCTCCACTACAAACTAGGGAATGAATTGAAGAAGACCATGAACTCGTAAGTTTTCTTCCATTACCTATTGTTGGCAATTAATGGAATTTGTGCAAAATAAGTAACCTTTATGATTTTGATGATAGGGTTATGAGGACATTCTGACATGCGGCTTGTGGTAAGCATGTTTGTGACATAAAAGATCCTACATGGATCATACCAAAGATTAGTACATATCAGTTTGTTTTAAGAATGTATTCAATAAGCCATGCTTTAATACTTGTTTTAATGATATCATGTTCTTTTTAAGAGCTGTAGGAAACCATCGGGGTCCAACTTATGTGGGTTGTATGTTTTGAGACACATTTATAATATTATCACCCGAGGCATGACAGAATTTACTCAAGAGGTAAATGTATATTTCAATAATTTTATATTACTTTTATTCTTTCTTAGGTTAGCAAGTTAATATTTTGTCTGGCTTTGGTGTTACAGATGTTTGATCTTACTGACCCCTTTTTGAATAAAGATATTGATTTCCTCTGCAATTGTTGTACTGAATTCATTGATGATCTTTTACAATAATAGTGAGTTTTTGTAAAACTAAGGAATTTTCTATATGAAGACATTTGATGAACTCGAGAGTCTCCTTAGAGTTTCTACATACTTTGTTAACCTCTGTTTTACAAACTACAAACAGAGTATAGGATTCAAATCTACACTCGAGTGTTAACATGCCTTGCGAGTGTTCACTGCAGCACTTTGAGTGTCATGCTTCTTTTTCAAATTATTCTTGCAAAAATCATATAATCTTTTGCTTCCTTCGGTATCCAATTCTACTTAGATCCACTCATAGTTAGCTTGTAAGAATCATAATTCATATGCTCTAAGAATATAATCACTTCAAAAAAATTGAACATAATGAATTAAGTATGACTTTATGCATAAAAATATTTTCTCATGGAGTATGCGTATATGCATAAAATATTAAGCTATTGAACATTATGATTCTTTATGAATGAACTTTCTAAAGATTGTGAAAACATATGTGCAATATTCATTCATAAGGTAACAAGGTATAAACCTCAGTAAATATTAAAGATGATAGTGAACGAGGTTTTACCATTGTTTACTTTTACATTAGGTGCTTGGAGAATTGCCTTTGCATACCCAATGCATCTTTCTTTGAAGCTCTATTTTTGCATGTTTGGCTTTAGGATTATGCAAAACTCTCTTATATGATGTAGACTTTGAGATTATTTTTCTTTGTATATGAGAAATCCTCATCTTCTTGTTCTCCTTAAGATAGTTGAATGGTGCATTATGGTAGCTCTTTGTTGAGGTAGAACATACTCCTTTTATCCATTGCTTCTTTCTATGGTTACACTATATAGCTTTGGCAATGGGTGCTCTGAGAGTTCTCATTTTCGATGACGATATGAACCTCTTTATTGGTGTCTGAGAAAATCTTGGCTTCTTCTTCATTTTCTCCATACCTTTATGTCCATTCTTCTTATAATCAATCTGTACACATAAAGTACTAGATGGACATTTTGGTACCCACATATACTTAGGTCCTTGATTGTTAGTATTACCCTTACATGTCTCTTCGATACCCAAATATACTTATTTATTACATGGAAATTTCTTCTAATATAGTATGTGTGAGAAATATGACCAGATTTACCATTATAATTGCAAATTGTATGAAGATATGCATTATGAGATATCATGCAAGTATTATGAGAGTATAAACTCGAATGGATTTTATTTGAACATTCTTTCTTCCCAACAAACTTTCCAGCATATTTGAAAACATTTTTGTTTTTCTCAATAGAATCAACAATTGGTTCATAAACAAACTTTTGTAGACTCTGAAAATTAGTTTTACGAAAATTACATGAAGAATTGGAACTTTTTACCTTA
Source organism: Inga oerstediana (assembly GCA_963210345.1). Taxonomy (NCBI): domain Eukaryota; kingdom Viridiplantae; phylum Streptophyta; class Magnoliopsida; order Fabales; family Fabaceae; genus Inga; species Inga oerstediana. The sequence continues at coordinate 28,361,514 of OY723408.1, forward strand.
AGTTCATCTTGAGCTCCAGATAGTGATTTTTCATGTTCATCCATAATGTGCTCTTTTGGGGAATCATCTTCTTCTTGTCTATCCATGTTGATTGTATGGAAGTGTTCTATGATTTCTCCATCTTCATCATCAACTTCCAATTGTTCATGCGTACTAGATGCGTAGCGTGTAGTTTCACATGAAATGTCAACACTTTCAACTTCAACACAATTGTTAGAAGTATAAATAGAATCAAGAGTGTCCTAGATATGTTTAGCATTAAAACAATCTAATTTTCTCAAAATCATTTTCTGTCACAGCACTATAGAGAATCCTCATTGCTCTAATGTTTAATGAAAATATTTTCTTTTCTTTTTCAGTCCAATCTTTCCTTGGTTTGAAATCAAAAGCATTTGTAAAAACATTCCACATATCAAAATCATATGCTTTTATAAAATTAGTCATTCTAGCTTTCCAAAACAAAAACCAATATCTTTCAAAAGAGGTGGGATTGTAAAATCAAAAACTTCTGAAAGTATAAAACACCCAAAATCAGCAATTATAACTCTTGAGACGGTTAAGTCCTTTAAACAAGAGCCCAGGCTCTAATACCAAAGTTAGAACTGGCTAACACCCAAGAGGGGGTGAATTGGGTGTAAGATAAAAACTTAAGAACTTTGGAAAAATTTTCGTATCTTAATGGAAACAGTAAGTATGAAACTAATGAATCATAAATCAGTTAGATAATATATGCTGGAAATATAAGAGCTTAGGGAAGAGAATAAGTAAACTGTGATTTATCCTGGTTCGGTCCAACCTGTGATGGCCTACGTCCAGTCCCCAGGCTCCTCTTGAGATTTTCAAATCTACTATCTTGTTTAATCTGAGCACAAGAAAAGCCTTTACAAACCACAAGTTTAGCCAAGTACTTGTGAAGCCTTTTACAAATCTCTCACCGAGATACTCCTCTTACGGCAAGTCTTATGAGCAGAGCAATCCTGAAGACTTTTCCCTCCTACTTACCTATGCAAGTCTTACGAGCAGCAACGTTCTCTCCTGCTTACACCCCTGTAAGTCTTACGAGCAGCAACATTCTCTACTACTTGCACCTTGTAAGTCTTACGAGCAAAAGTCTTACCAGCGATTCTCTTAACTGCTTTCCCCATAAGAAAATCAACCCACTCAGGGGCCCTCTACCTTAAGATCAATTCAGAAATATAGTTAAAAGTGTTTACAGACTCTCTCATATAGTGGATATAATGCTCACTGAAGTACAATACAAATAATCACTCTCTCAATGATAAGTAAAATAGAAGCTTCAGAACAGAGAGTGTTTGGGTAGAAGCAGAGGATTCATGTTTTTATCATTTTTCTAGTAGTTGCTCCCTGTCTCAGTTACCCATAGACTTTGAATGCTCTCTCATTTATAGTTGATAAAGAAGATAACCATTATGAGCATTAGTCTTTTGGAGTCCCATTGCTTCGTTTGACCATTGTGTACATTTGAACAACTAGCCACTGTCCGTTGCAGAGCAGTGCATCTCGTTGAAGAGTGGGATGTTTCATTATAAGCTGTGCGACACGTTGTGGAGTGTTGGTGTTTTAGACATTTGTTCATGGTGGGTTAATCTTTTGTCAGTAAGTAGCTGATATTCGGTGTGTAATGATGATTTCCACTGTAATTGACTTTCTTATTTGAATCGACAATCCAAATGTTTAATATCCTGTTTCACATTTGAAATATATGTTAGTTAATGTTTAGATATGATAGCAAGTGAAAACACAATGATTCAATAATATTTAAACCATGTTGGAGTTGATTGCTATGAAACTCTGTTTCGTGGTGGCTTCTGTTAACATCACTCGAGTTCACTACTAATTCACTTGAAGTGATTTGACATCACTGGAAGTGATTCTGATAATCACTGGAAGTGTTCTTACATTCCTTCAAGTGTTTCTGTTATTTACTGGTTATCACTTCAAGTGATTTTGAACTTTACTGGAAGTGATATGATGATCACTGGTTATCACTTCAAGTGCTTTTAAACTTCACTGGAAATGATATGATATTCACTGGAAGTGATTCGTCATTACTGGAAGTGATTCTGATCAACACTGGATATCACTTCAAGTGATATTGAACTTCACTGGAAGTAATCTGATATCACTTCAAGTGAATTTGTAATTCACTCGAGTTCTCAACCTATTCACAGGAAGTGATTTGAAGTTCTCTCGAGTTCACTGCTTATTCACTGGAAGTGATCTGACTTTTTTGAAATCACTTCAAGTGATTCTGGTCTTGACTCGAGTGCATTGGTAATTCACTTCAAGTGATTTGTCAACTTTCAGAATATCACTCAAGTTCATTGACAATTCAATTTTTGGTAAGTTCCTATGAAAAACTTGTGAGAGCGTGTGTAGTCAACTTGAATTCTCATCAGAGATGATCTGCTCATTTTGACTTCAAATATGGAAAATAATATATCATCGGAAAGCTCTCATCGTCTTCATTCCAATGCAACATGAATCAGCTCCAAACTTATTGTATACAAAAAGTTATAATCGAAGGAGTGTCTACTGCACTTAGACAATGTCTGAAATCACAGGCATCAACTTCCAAAAGGCACAAATCTTAGTATATAGCTTACAATAAGGCAAACTACCTATCCATGGAAATATCTTCAAATCTATTTTCATATGGCACTAGTTTCGTCATAAACCAATGTGTAGTTTGAGAGTTATGTCCAAAATACCAAAACTGTTCTGGAATATGATGGTGATTTGACTGTCATTATGTAAAATTCATATCTCCTTCATCTGAGCTCCTTTTGACTTGATCTTGTGTCAAAATGACGCATTAGGAGTCTAGTTTCATATGCCACTAGTCTCACCTCATTCCAACTCGTGGTTTAGGAGATATGATTAAATTACTGAACCTCACTCATACTTAACGAAAATAGAGCATTGCGTTTTTCAACATCACTCGAGTGATTCTGAAGAGATCACTCGAGTTCTGAAGGATTCACTTGAGTGAAATACAATATTTCACTCGAGTGATCTGCCCTGAAAATGCCAAAATGAAGCATGACTTGCGTGGGGTTGATATGACTCCGATATAAGACACTTTTACCTCCAATTTAGCCATTCCAACATCAAACTTGATCATGGAGGCTTCCAATATTCATCTAACAACTTGAATCTTAATATTTCCATGAGATCTTTCTAAGTTCTTCTTTCTCTAATCTCTTCTCTTCTTCTTATTGGTTATTTTCCAAAATCTTTTTGTTTGCTTCTTGCTTTCTAGACAAATGTCTTCAATTTGTTTCTTCTTTTTCCTCTTAATCATTCTCATCAATACAACTTGATATATTCTCCCTTTTCTTGACTAATCTACAATATATTTCACGTTAAACATAGTAGTTAGTCAAAATATAAAATAAATATATTATGTAAAATTTTTGCTCTTAATATTTAGTATCTATATTTGACATCATCAAAACTAATCATATCTAACATTTTACAGTTAATGCATGATAGTTTTAAACAACACATTACATTATGAAGGTGCATGTTATGTTACAAGTTTCCAATGAGAAAGCTAAAGAAAAAGGAAATGGTAAGTGGAAGGAAAATGAACACCTTATGGAAACATTTATTTTGTTATAAGTTTGTTGTTGATTGCATAACAAATTCCATATATAGAGACTTGGCATGTTTATCGATATACAAGTATTAGCGATAAGTAATTATAAGTATGGTAAACTTGTCACTTAAATCTCAACTTTGCACTTAATAAGTATAGCCTTGGAAGCAGCTTTTAAGATATGTGTTTTGGTATGCCAACATAATCAAAGACAAGCATAATAATAATAATAATACTTTTAAGACCGATTGTATAGATAACCGGTCTTAAAACACTTTTTAAGACCGGTTGTCTACACTTTTAAGACTGGTTGTAAAGAAAACCGATCTTAAAGGTCAAACTTTTAAGATCGATTGTATCGATAACTAATCTTAAAAGTGTTTCTGTATACCTCTAAAAAAATGTCTTTTAAGACTAGTGGTCATGACAACCAGTCTTAAAATAGTGTATTTGAAGACCGATTTCCAATACAACTGGTCTTAAAACTGTGTTTAAGACTATCAGGCTTTTTAGACCGGCTGTATTAATACCTCATCTATAACTGATCTAAAAAGTCATTTTTAACCGGTCTAAAATGTTATTTTTCCACCCATGAGCGGAGTAAGGTTTCTATTGAAGAACTTGATATGCTTAATAAAATTGAAGTACTGTCATTGTGTGATTTTACAAGATGAATTTTTGCCAAAAGTATATAATTAAATGTGTACTTTTGAAAATTAAATTAATATTTGTTTTCCCATTATCACTCTCATAAACCTTTTTTTGAAAAATCAAATTATTTCTGACTTTATTTTATAATTATGGATTAATACTATTTAAATTAATTTTATTATATATATTACTTGAATTTATTAATATAAGCAAAACTAGACTGACCATAGTTTAACAATGTTATCAATGATTAAAGAATCGGATCAGGCAGTTTGATCACTTAAACCTCAGACTGGCTAGCCATCGTAAGGTTGAGTGTATGCAATATAGTTTTTTGAGGGAAGAAGGACAGAATATGAACTCTAAACAATCATACCTTCTTGTCACACTAGTTGCATTTTTGTGACAAATACGAGATTCGAACATGGAATCATACACTCATATTGTAATACCTTGAATTTTGGGATTGGAGACTTGGGCATAAGTCTGAATTAAGTGGACTGCTAAGTCAAGGTTTATCAGGTGCCCCAAATCTATTCCCTAATATTTTTTATATCTTTGAGGTATTAAAAAAAGTAAAATGGTGAATGTTGGAGAATGTGATTATGCTTCTAATGAAATTTCTTGTGAGGAAGTGAGTTTGTTACATGGTTTTAGATAACCAAATGATGACAAAAATTATGAAAGTTTATAGAGTGAAAGTAGACATTCTAAGCTTTAATTTATAGGTCATATGAATCATTTAAAGCTATATACAAGGAGTTATGAATTTTTGAAATTAGCCTAGAAAAATTACGGATTTCCTGGAACAACATCCAAAGAATTTAATTTTGGAAATTTTATGCTTCAAATTGGCAAAATTCTATATTTTTCCTTGAATCTAGACTCAATGAGGGTTTCATAGCCTTTGGAATAGCTCTGATTCGATGTCTAAAAATTTAGTTACGATTTATCAAAGTTTGGGCAAAAAATCCGAAAATGAGAATTTTTGGAAATTAAGTAAAGGATTAAAATATAATATAATAATATGATAAAAGCATCATCTCCTTCCTTTCTTCAGCCATTTCTGACGTGAAACAACCCTGAATAGAGAGAGAGAGAGAGAGAGAGAGAGAGAGAGAGTGTGTGTGTGTGTGTGTGTGTGTGTGTGTGTGTGTGTAGCTTTTTAGAGAGAGAGGGAGGAAGAAATCTCATAAGGTAAGCCGATTCCTTATAACTCTGCTCCTAAGCTTCTCTTTCATATTCTTTAAGGTTTATGGAGCTCAAATTTGGTATTGGGAAGAGCTAGGGCTTTGGCCACATTAGGAAAAGCCACTGGGAGCTTGAGATAACTTGGAAAACTTTAATCTTTGATTGTTCTGACTGCTGTGGACAATTTAATTGGTTAAATTTCGCCGGATTATCTTTGATTTTAAATTTTGGAAAAGAGGTGGCCTAGGGTTATGCTGCCAAAATTTGGACTAAATGGTAGTTGTAACCTAATTAAATAGTTAATAAAGTGGTTAGGAGTAGAAATGAATATGTTTGAAGATCCGAAATCGAAAAACCTCAATTTTTCTCAGAGTTTTGTTCAATTTGGCTAGAGCTAGAAATGGCCTTAGAGTTGGATTTTTAGTGATTCAATAATTCCATTGAGTTCAGGAAGAAAAATTAGGTGGTGTTACAGTTGATCACTTTTTCAGAAAAGCCCAAAAAACGTAATTACGAAAACGCCCCTGAATCTCTGAAATAGGGGCTGCCAAGGATATTTTTGTTATTTGAAAGTGAATTTTGGTAATTCTGAATCCAGAAATGGATTCCTTGGGCAAAAGTATGTTTGAATAGCTTATGTCAAAATTCCAGGAAAAGTATGATTATATCGGGTACGGTAGGGCCGGGCCAGGTCCCTGGGGGCATTTTGGTAAATTTTCGTAGTAGGTTAATATAACCACTATAAACACTACGGAAGTGTCTAAAATGGTACATGAATAGGTTTTAACCTAATTCTTATACATTTGATATTTTAGGACCAAGTTGAGAGTCCAGGCTGAGGCATGAAGTTCGAGGAGCCACTAGTGCAAAAAGTTAATTTGGCATCAGGTAAAATTACATTTCCGCCACAGCATATAGGGTGTAGCAGAATTAGCTGTAGCGAAAAATATATATTACGGCGTCACTTGCTTAAGATATGACGTAATAAATGAATATATTATGGAGTCAGTTGCTAAATATATGACGCCATAAATGAATATATTACCGCATCACATTATAACCAAACCGACGCCATAATAGACTATTATGGCATCTTGCATATGCTCAACCGACTTCATAATGGAGACGTAATTTGATTGTTTACGGTGTCTATTATTATCTAAATTGATGCCATAATTACCAATTATTGCGTCTGTTATGGTTATAACTAGCACTATAATTGTAATATAATTTTTTTTAAAAAAAAAGAGCTAAACTTGAATATATTAACTCATCTTTTGAGAACCTGCTATCATATAGATCCAATGTAAAACAATGCAATGTTGACCAAAAATATGTACAACAATGTAAGTCTTGCAACCGATGTATGACATAAATAAATGGTCAAAACAAAAGTGTGTATCTAGCATTATCAAATTACAAAAGAGAACCATGTACAACTTATCATTCTACTCTAACTTTGTTAAATGTAGAAAGTATTCAGACCAAATGTCACATATCTCTCTTATTTGCGCTTCAAAATTTGACTCCAAACTTCAAAAATGTTGCAAATTCAAAAAATCAGCAAGTAAGCAATATTATTGATTGCATTTCCATAATCTTCTTTTCAGTGGCCTCAGTTGTCATCATTGATTGCATTTCCATAATTTTCTTTTGAAATTCTTGCTCTAAAGCTAACACTCGCACATTAGCTTTCTTTTCTGCTTCCTCTATCAAGATTTGCACTTGCTTTAGTGGTACACCTTCCGAGCCATGGGTAGAAGAATGTGGTCCAAAGTATTTCCTAATACTTACTCCTCTTGGCATCCCCCTAACACGGCCAGGGTGCTCTTCCTTCCTGAATGTTGTGGCCAATATATTATTCCTACCAGTAGGAATAAAGGTTTCTTGAGTAGTTGCTTCTTCTAGATAATTCTATAACAAGCAAACATCAAATACAATTAAGAAATTGTTTCTTGAGCACATAACAAATTGGTCGATTATAAGATACTTACAATCTTTTTTGATACTCCCTCCGGTCCTAAATATAGGACATAGTTTGTAGTGCAATTTGTACTACAAACTATGTCCTATATTTAGGACCGGAGGTAGTACTTCTTTAGCCTCCTTAGTAAAGAACTCTCCTTTTTTATTCATTCGTGCTCCTTCCACGTTTGATTATAAAAGGAGAGTCATACAAAGTTATATTGGTTATTACTATGTCACTTGACCACATGATCAGAACAAGCAGTCCTCTTGTGTGGCGAAGAAGCTTCTGGCGATATTTTTTCTACCATGTTTGGCCCTGTCCATTTATCGTACTATTATGCCCTGTCCATCAGTCATAAGCCATAGCATAGAATTAGAGAAACTTATAAGCTAAATATTAGCAGAAAGAAATGAAAAAAAGGGGTAAATTTTATTTTTAGTATGCTAGTCTACCTATTATTAGTGCACTTTACAATCTCATATGGTTGTATACCGAACAATAAATTAATAATATCCAAAGCAGGAAAAAAAGTTTTTACTGATAGACACATCTGAGGCCACAGAAAAATAGCCATGTTCAATATGATATTATTCAATCAACCAATCTGAGAAGCATGGTTGATGTGAATGTCCAATCTTATGCCATCATAGGCCTTTCTTACTTGAAAAAAAGGAAGTGCTGATTACAATCGCTCGATGATTTAACATATAAAGAAATAATAGACAATGTGGACCCCCCTCAGGAGCTACAAGCTCACATTAATGAACTACACAAGAGGTCTCAAACATGGAGGAAAATTTTTAAGATATACAAAATTAAATACCATTGGTCTCCTTTAATTTAAAGCTTATGGAACCAATGTTGTTGCCAAATATGACATTAAGATTTAGTCTCTAACAGTAGATACAGGCTTTAATGATCTTGTAGTGATATTAGATACTGTGTAAATATGTTTGCCATGAAGAGAGGGGAATGATTTTGTCAATGGAAGAGAAAATAGCCTCACTTGTTATCACGACATCTTTAAGATTTTGGCCATGAATCAAACTGCCATATCGAGGTCTAGGATGCTCCCTCCCATACCCATATGAAGGTAGTGGAGGCATCAGTGGCCAATGCTTTTCATCCTGTCAGTCATCACGCAAGAAAATAATTATAATTTAAATGATAGTTTCAATTATGAGGGCACAAAGACAGATTGGTGATAAGGATTATAAGAGTAGCTTTATCTAAGATTGAATCTGAAACATTAGCCTTAGAACCAAAGAGATAGATGATAAAATTTAATAAGAAATATGATGTAACTGAGTTGAGACATAGAAAAGACTTTAAGCGAATTTCTCACTAATTTCTAGCATCTTGTTTGATATGGTGCTCATGTTGCCATATAGCCTTATAGGTGATTGCATAGTTCCATTACTTTGCAAAGAAACTTTTAATTTTTATTAATGCCATAAAATTGATCATCCCTCTGTTATTAGGTTAAACTCTATTCCAAACCAAATCCATCAATATTGAGTTCATGATAAAATATTGTGCCAAGTCAAGATAGACAGATTGATTTCAGCAGCCTACACTAGAAGTGAGTCAAAATCTTTGGTAATGATACTTGCATTTCTAATTTCTTTCTTGTTTTTCCCACTAATTTTCCTTTTCCAACTTATAACAATGTAATGCATTGGATCTTAAACTCTGACCCTGATATATTTAACTCGATAAGATTTACATAGCCAATATGAAACAATTTATGTCCAAATATACTACAAACCAATTATGTGGCGCCATCTCAAAAAATCTAACAAAACCAACTGCATATTCTAAAGACATTTCATTAGTTTTTAACAGTGGAGTGACCTATCTCCATCTCATACATTACCAAAGCCAAGTTATTGAACATGGCAATGCTTTGATTTGCAGTCAAGATCAAACCATAGTAATAACCAATATAACTTTGCGTGACTCTCCTTTTTGGAACTTTCATCCATATGACTGCAAGAATGTGACAATAAAAAACATTACAAATTTGGCTCCTGTATTTGAAGCTCCAAATACCGATGGCATAGATCCTAGTAAGTATCTTTTTATTGGGTCCAAACTAAAATAAAACCAGATACCAGCTATATTCTAACAGAAACAACAATCTTATCAACAAAAGAACCAAATAACCTAATAGAACATCACAAAAGAACTCTTCAAAACGTAATGAAAATCAGAAACTAGTGTTATTCTTATACAATGAAAATCAATATAAGAACCAAGAAACGAAACAGAACAACACGAGAAGTAGTCTTGGAAACAAATACTGTGTGCAATCCGTTGTACAATAAATAACTCACCAGTCCCCTGCAACCTTGCAATTTGGAGGAAAATCAAGACCCACGGTAGCACAGAGAAGACTTCAGATTGAATGAGTTCACGATAAAGACTGCCACAACAATCTGGAAGCAGCGACGCAACGGCGATGAAGGGAAGTTACGAAGTTAGTAGAGCTGGAGCGAAATTCATATAAAGAAGCCGCGAATTTGAATTTAGCAGAGGGCTTTTGTCAAGGGAATTAAGGCATCGAGTGGATTTGAAACCAACACCATAGAGAAGCCACGAATTCGCTCTGCTTCCTTTGAATGAATCAGGCGTCGGTGGATTTGAAACTGACACCATAAAGAATGAATTCGCTGTGAATCAATTGGTGTGGATTGGGACTGAAATTCGTTGGGAATGAAGTTCGACATCGGGTGTGGATTTTGCTGTGGATGAATTAGGGACTGAAGTATCGATCAAAAAATTAGGGACTGAAGTTTGTCTAAAAAAAATTAGGAATGAAGCCATATTTTCCTTTTAAAAAAATTAACATATTTCTAAGACTTTCTCATAAGACACAATATTATAAGTAAACTCTGTAAATAAATTATAAATTATGGGTTAAGTTCCACCTATATATAATTCATTATCTAATTTTTTTTATAATTAACTAGTTTTAGTTCCAGAGCTATAAATGACCCACTTAAAAAAAGTCATTTATAATATAACTATACTATAATTATATTTTGGGAAAAATTATTTTTTAAATTTATTTATAGTATTTCATTACAATTATGACATGTTATATTTCAAATTTATTTATTTCACAATTAAATTCTAAAACTTCATATTAATTATGGCTTCTAGTGCTTACTAAACTGATTCCAAAATTATTATTGTTATAGCATTTTAATTACGGCATCAATTGAATATATATTTGATGCCATATTATACGTTATGGTGATTACACTTAAAATAGAAGTTAAATTTGTGTCACATGAATTATCACTTCTGTTCTTCAAGTAACTGATGCCATATTGTACATTACGGCGTCAGTTACACGTAAAAAAGAAGTGAAATTACATCATATGAATTATCACTTATGTTCTTCAAGTAACTGATGTAAAATCATGTAGCTAAATTAGCTTTTTGCACTAGTGAGCCTTTTTAAGGATCAAGGAATAGCAATTAAGGTAGGGAACTTACCTCTTCTACATATATTTGATATTTGTGCTGGTGTATTGATGCATGTTATTGCTTTGCTTGATTATGTGAAACGTATATGAATGATTGAAGCTTTGTTTCTGTTTATGCTATGGCCATAAGTATGTTGGTTGAAGCATTGAGCATGCAGATATGTCATTGTGTGAGTATAAGTTATATAATGTAAGCATGTTATGCATTAAGTACTTGCATGCACCTTAGTACTGTTTTCCTACTTAGATTCTCCTGAATCTCACCCTTTCCTACTAACAAATTAGACAGGTGAAAACAAGAGGTGTATTGAAAGTATAGAAGAGAACTACATGGGAGGTATGTAGTGGTAGAACGAAGACGGGAAGATGTCTCCATTTCACTAGGATGTGTTTAGATACATTAGAGCCCTGTGCGGCTACAAGGTTTGTAATTGTTATGTACGAACCCCTATGGGGAAATTGTGTAATCATGCATATGATATCAGCATATTTCTGCTATTCCTGTGTTGCCCACCAAACAGTATATCGTTTTTCACAAAGACTCTGAAAAAAAGGTGAAAATAAGATAAGGACGTGACACATACTCATATTGATGCCTTTACTAATTGACTTGTTTTAACTTTGCAATTTTTATTCACCTGTGTGTATATAATATTTCAATAACAAAATAAAATATATATATATATATATATTTAATATTTATTTTAAATTTTCTTATTTCATGTAAATATCTATTATTAATTAATATATTATTTATTATAAAAATAGAAAAATAGTATTTATATTTTGATTTATATTTTTATTTAAAATTTTTTTCTTTATATATAATATCATATTGAAAATTCAATTTTTTTATAATTTAATTTCAATTATATATTTGAAATTCAAAAATTTTATATTTATAATATTTATATTTTATATTTTCGTTATTTATTAATATATTATGTTTTATAAATTGTTACAATATTAAAATAAAAAAAGTATAAATTTTACCGATGGAAAAGATTGTGTCGGTAACTCCTTTTTTTTTTTTAGCAGGGCTTGTAAATTCACGGTGGTGTGTGATTATATATGTATCAAATCCAATTGACGAAATTTCATGAGGACTTAACTATGGATTGTAACTGCCAAATCCAAGAGTTAATTATGCCAAATTCACAAAATAGATAATGTAAAAACTGCCCCAGATTTCTACAATTACAGACTAACCACTTAACTCTTCCTAATCCACCCAATGAAACAAACATTTAGCTAATATATTAGTTCTGCCCCCATATTTAGCCTTCTCCATAGACTTCCTGCAATTGTCATTACCCGACTTATCAAACAATGAATTTTGTTTGCCAAGTATAGTAACCAAGTTATATGTACATCGGGTCAAACTAGCAAAAATCTCCGTTTTCTTTAATTAATTTATCACAAGAATTACAAAAGGATGTGTTTCTCTACTTCTTTCTCAAGTGATTCCTTTTCAACTCTTGCTTTTTCTAATTCTTTCTTTAAAGAAATCACTTTCATTTTATTTTTTGCGAGTGTTTAGCTAAGACAATCAGTTCATCATGCATTTCATCGTTAACTGAGAACTTCTTAACACCGTTAGCCCTTCTTAAGGGTTTTAAACGTTAGGAATTAATGGAGCTGACAGAGTAAACTTAAAGGACATTATAAAAAGAGAATAAAATATAGAGGTCTGATTAAAAATTCTTGAAAACTATAAGGATTGGGGAATTTTTTTTTCTTACTTATTTTACTACAGAATTTTGTCGCTTATTACTAATAGGTTGTTTTCTGGGCTTAGGAACCTAATTTAATTATTTTATTTAATTTTCTATGTTTACATAAGTGTGCTTTAAAATGATGTTTCTCTCCCAATTTCTAATTTTGTAAAATAAAAAATAAAAAACATCAAAAATATTTTATAATTTTTTTATTTTCCAGAACAACTTTTGTTTTTTTTTTCAGAACATGTAATCAAAAATATATTTTCAAACAAGTTTTTCTATTATTTTTTTCAAAATTGTTCTGAGAACAGGAAATTAAACAGGTCCAAAATGTTTCTCAACTCAACCTACTTTGAAGTTTAAATTGAACAGGATTTTTTATGTCATGTCATGTTATTGATTTATGTTTGCCACAAAAAAGAGGATTGCGTGTTTAAAATCTAGAACACGATGTTTTGACACGACAAGGCCAGCCGAACAAATTAATCAAAAAAAATCCATATTTGAAACGACATGCAAGAAAGTGGATTCTAATAGTTTTTTTTTTGGGGGGAAAAGTGGATTCTAATAGTTATATAGTCATAGGTCAAACAAGCTGTCGTTCTTGAATGCTATAATAATCGAATGATATGTTACATTAATTCAAAACAAACATTATTATTTTAATTCTTGACCAAGTCTCTATTCAAAGTCTTCCACTGGGAAGTTCAGAGGAAAATGGGGGTTCTACTCTTTCCTCTTGAAGCTACAAATAAAGACAAGCCTGATCTAAAACAAAGCAAGCTGCAAGAAAAAATACCCATATATCACATATTCTTTTCCATTTTCAAAACTCTCTCTTTTCAATCACCATATCATGGCAAGTTTTGGAACAATCCAAAGAATTCCCACATCATCATCATCACCATCTTCATCCACTGATCAACCCAAAGAACCAAAAGCGCCTCATGAAAAGCAGTTCAAGGAATTGAACATTTACTTCCCTCTTAACATTCCCTTAACCCCAGAAGCTGCAGCTCTTCGGATCATCAGCAACTTGGAGAATTTAGGGTTATATTACTCGCTTTTTGTATGGATCATACTCTTCATAACCCTAATCCCTCAACGCGAGGTTTCTCTCATTCTTCTGGTTATCATGAGCTATGTGACAACCTTGTACTTGCTGCTATTAAGGGCATACCCAAATTCTTATGTCCTTCATAGAGTTATAGACAAAAGGTTTGTTTTGGCTCTACTTGCAATTGCCACTACGGTTCAACTAATTATAACAAGAGCAGGGATACATCTGGGTGTGACTTTAGCATGTGCTATGCCTCTTGTTTTGCTTCATGCAGTTTTATGGATTAGTCATCCTGAGATTTCTGAGAATTTTGAGACTCCAGGTGTTGCAGAACTTGCTCCTCTTTCTAACAAAAGTAAACATGGTGGAGAGGGCTCAGATTTGGTGTAAATATTATTTTTACTGGTTGATAATCTTTGATCAGACTCTTTCAATTTGGAGATACTATGCTATATATTATGGATGTTTTTCAAACATTTAGGTTAGTCTTTGAATTTTGAGTAATAAATTGGATATACCCAGATTTTCCTCTGAGCACCTTGTACTTTGTATTAAAGTGATGGATTTTTTCTTTCTTTCTTTTTTTTAATGCTTTTGTGTGAAAACAATTTTGGCACACGATTTTAGTAGAGTTTGGGATCTCTCATAATCCTTTGTCACTTTTTTTTCTTAGAATCCTATCTCCACCCTCATATTAAAAAATAGATGATTTAGATTTCATATTTTATAAAACTATTATTTTAAAAATAAATAAATAAATTTAAAATGTTAAAATCTGATTTACATAATTTATAACTACAACACAAACAAAATTTTTAAAAATTAAATTATAAAATATTATAACAATAGTTTTAGAAAATATTAAATCTGAACTATTCATTTTTTGATTTGAGGGTGGAGATGAGATTCTATGAAGAAAAGGAGGAAAATGATTATGAGAGTATCATCTTCCATTTTAGTGCTATGATTAACAAAGGAATTATATTTGTGAATCATATAGACCTCAATATAAGGTCTATTCGTTGCAGTGCTTTTTGGTGTTGAAAAAAATTGATGCGTTAAAGTTGATAGAGAAATTAAATATAGTTGAAAATTATACGTAATAATATAATTTAGGGACTAAACCTACACAAGTTATAAATAAAGGAACAAGAGGTGACTAATATTCAAGAGCAATTGATCATAATGCAAAGGTCCTCTTCTATAACTCAAGAATAGGATTTATAATGCAACACGTTATTGAAATAGAATAATTGAATACATTCATTCACATTGAAAAATATGAACGAAGGTGATTATTGTAAGTAAGTTTGTATGTATAGTTAATTAATTGATTTGTAAGTATAGATGATTTCATGACATTTCGGCCATGGTAAAATTAGAACAATGGGCTCACGCATATATACATGTGACATGTGACGGTTATGATGAGGCATCACAAATTGGTCGCATTTTAATTTGCAGTCAAAGGAGGATTTGAACTCTTGAGCTTGCATGCGTATACTGATGAAGCCTTTACTTCAAAATTGAGTTGTGATGAAGCTGCTATTTTTAATTGCAATATGTATCTATATATATTATATTTCAATTCATAAAAAATCTATTATTATAATTTAATATATTATATCACACACACACATATTAATTTTTATAAATATACAGTATATTATTGAAAGATTCACATATATTGTAACTTTTTTAATTTTTGTAGAGTTATTTTTGTTAGTATAAAACTACAATCATTATGTATTATTAATTATTTTAATAACTCATTATATTATTATCTAGTATTATATAAATTATTATAATATAATATTAACAAATTACAAATACTTTTATATATTTACTGACAGAATTTTTTTTTAAAATATTATCATCTAGTATCTGATTTGGAATTCTTTGCAGCCCCTCCCAAAACAAGTATATATATGCTCTAGAACTCGAACAGAGAATTTTTTTATCAATAAATTCCATTGGTAATCTTTTGAAAAATCCGTTGGTAAATTTATCAATGAATTACAGATAAAATTTCTAACCGAATTTATCGTGGATAATTCTGTGGGCAAATAAAATTTCTGATTAAAAAAAAAATAGTCGGTAATTATGATGATAATTGCCATTTTTTTTATCAAGAATGAAGAAGTAGCATTCGGATTTATGCTAACACCGGTTGCCGCCGCCTTCTGTGCTTTTTGTCGTGGGGCCATACTTTCAAAACATTGAGTTTCTGCGTTACTGCGTGCTTAACTTTACCACCCCATTTGTTTATTTAATATTTATTAATTATTAATTTCGCCTTAACCCTATTTATTTATTTGGGAAAATTAATTTTAGCTTTCTAACTTTTAATTCACTTATAACTCAATCTTTTAATTCTGAGTCGTTACAACTCTCTGAACTTTTGACTCGTCTATGACTCAATCCCTCATTTTTTTATTTATTTTTTATAGTATTATCCTTCACTCAGTTATGAGTCATCCATATGGCAGTGATAGTCCCCAAGTAGATAAGTC
The DNA here is from genome assembly GCA_963210345.1 of Inga oerstediana. Taxonomy (NCBI): domain Eukaryota; kingdom Viridiplantae; phylum Streptophyta; class Magnoliopsida; order Fabales; family Fabaceae; genus Inga; species Inga oerstediana. Next base: position 28,377,735 of record OY723408.1, read on the forward strand.
GCACCGAGTCATAGTTGAAGAACTGTGTTATAAGCGAGTTAAAAGTTAGAATTAAAAAATTAATTTTCCTTAATTATGTTTTCATTTTACTATTTAATTATGATATGCTTAATTAATTGCAAATAGGGCCATCAACTAATTGCACTTTATCACTGCAATATCAAAAAAGGTAGGGCTAAGAATGCATGATTTTATGAATATCAAAAGGTATTATTTCTTTCCATATATAATAAATAGAGAAAATTAATTATTTAATTATTATAGTTTCACCAAGTTTGTAAGACAATCGTGATAATTTGACTCATTGCGACTCAAACTTTATAGTTTCATGAGTTATTGACTCATTCCCAAGCTTTTATAAAATAGTTGTGTCCCATGTAAAACTAATAAATAAATATTAGCAGTTTTACATCCTTATCTTTTTAGTTTCCTTTGTGATTAATTTGTCTTGCATGCACGTAGCGCCCTAAAATTAATTAGGTGCGGGTGTTAAACGTGTATATATCATATGTGATTCAGCATTTGAAATTTAAAAAACATGTGAAGAAAGCCTTAATTATAGTGATGAAAAACTGAGGCTTGGAAACAGGAAGTCAATAACTTTATCTCTATCTCTCAAGTAAATGCCTCCAATATAACTTACAACATCTCATCATCACGTTCATAAAATATAAAGGTCTTCTTCTGTAACTCAAGAATAGAATTTAAATGCAACACTTTGTTGAAATTGAATATTTGAATACATTCATATTGAAAAATACGAAGATGGTTCACTGATTGAGAAAAGTATGAAAAATATATGATATTATATATAGTTTATTTTGTAATTATAGATGATTTCATGTCATTCCTGACCACGGTAAATTTAGAACAATGGGCTCGGGCATATATACATGTGGCGAAGGCTAGTTTTAGTCGTTTGAAAATTTGTGTTTATTGCATCACTTGTCAATATTAAAAATCCTACATTCGTTAAACATATAAAATTAATTAAGAGGGAAAATTCGTCAAATACTATAACTATAGCATTTAGAACAATGGACTCCCACATAGCGAACTATTCTTTGCCTTTTTCAGAGTGGGGTCCTCAGAGAAGAGAACTCGTCCAAATACAATATTTATAGCATGGCTTTGACTTGGGATACGTGGAAAACATGGTACTAATATTAAAATTCAACTAGAGTCCGCGGATTAGATCAATGAACTAATAAATTTGCAATCTCCTAACTGGTCTGCTTAAAAGTTTTGGACAAGTTGATTGGCTTGAATGGTATATTTTTTCTCCTCTAATGGACTTGAAATGAGGTCATTTTTTGAGTTAAACAGGCAAAAAAAGGTGATATAACACATTTGAACTTTAGTCACTCTATTCTATTAGATTATGTATGATTTTGTTTATGTATGATTTATACACGAATGTTATACTTACTTGTAAATTCATGCTTTATGTAAATATTACTTTTTTTAGGATTATATATGAATACTTTTATATATTTTAATTAAGTAATAACTTTAATGTACACATCTACCCCTAAAACATGATTTTTTGTGCTATTGACACCATAAAATTTTCTTACATGTAAAGGTACAGACTAAGGTTCCAAAATAGTGTAAAAATGATTTCAAAGCCAACTCGTAACGTAATTTTTTAATGGTGACATTTGGAAAAATCCTAAGTACTCATATATTTCTAGTGCTTGTCAAAACTAACTTTTGATATTAACACTTTTTTAATCAAAATATTAACACTTTTTTTATAAAACTTTAAATCCATATGTTCTAATTTAATTGGAAGCAAATAGTTTAAATACATAAGGCTAAGCATTTATCCACTTAAATATATGTTTATTTCATCTAATTAATACCAAAAATATAATTATAATCATGTCATTGTTCTCAAGTCTCTTTCAAATATCCACCTATAACCTTCATACCATCTGTTGTCGAATGTATGCAGTTGAACCAAACTTTCATTGGGGTATGCTAATTTGCTTCATCCCAACGAGCTTATGAAATGGCGCGGGAAGAATAGTGTTAGTAATGAGCTCCAATGTAATGGCTTCAAAGGAAGGAGAGGAAATAGAAGATATATGTTTGTAATATACAAAATAATAGTAAAAATAAAATTCTTTTTTATGCCATATGTCAAAGAATTTGAAATCAACAAATTAAATAGTCACCATGTTTTCCTCAAAATTCTATGGGATATAGCTTATTATATACCCAAAAACCCTCTAAGATTATCAAACCCAAAAAACAATGTGACACAATACGCTGAAAATTCACAGAAATCTCTTAATAACCATGAACCAAAACTAGATGCATAACACAGGTCAAAGTCACACATGCCCAGTCCATTGCAAGTAGAGTTAAAACGAACCTTTAATTTTGTCTATAACTATGAAAAACTAGGATATGAACTTAATAGTAGTAAGTCTTGGTTTCAGTAATTAGGGTTATGAAGGATATAATATATACAAATAGTGTGTGATATAAACCTAAATTGTCCAAGTAAATAAAATTACACCGTAGAATAATAATTTTATGAGCATTTTTGCTTACCTGGCACAACATGTAACTTATTTTTGCCAACTGCACAACATGTAACTAATAATGCGTAGTGATATAAAGGTGTATCATATTTTCATTAAAAGTTCACAAACGATACCAAGAATTAAATTTAAAATGTGAAAATTATTATTTTTTGAATGTTTTGAAATATATTTTACAAGAAAATCATACATAATTGAAGAAAATAGAATGGAGTGAATTTTAATACCAAGCAATCTAATCCAATACCTGAAAATCGACTATACCTAAGAAAATCAACTATGTCTATACCTAAAAATATGAAATTCTTAATTTGATCAACATAAATTTTAACTCAACCACAGTTACCAACACATGTTCTAATTCTTAATTTGGTCGGAATAATATGAAATTCAATCATCTATACCTAAAAATTAACTATGCATATAGAATATCAAATATTTCCCACACTTTTTTTTTTGGATTAATTGTAACGGTACTAGTGAAAATCTAGCTTAAAAATGGCGATCCATTTTGCGCCCACGAAATAAGGAAATCTCATTGTTAGCTCATTAGTCTTGGAAGGTGTATAGCATATAGTATCTACAAAAAAAAAAAAAAAAAAACTCTCCAAGATTATCAACAACAAAAAATAATGTTACACCGGATCTGGATCCTCAAAATTCTCAATTCTCAGAATTCCCTTCATGACACTCCCAAGTGACGAGCTCTTGTTCTAATTAATTGAACTATAGTAGGGCTAAAAGATACCTTTGGTCTATAGCTCTGTGAAGGAGAAAAGAACGTCAAGTACAGTGTACTGTTTATCACATAGCTCAGGTTAAACAGAAGAACTAGAGAAACCTTGGGTCTAGGAATAAAGGTTATGAAGCGCAAGATCCATACAAAATGTGTGTGATATAACCCTAAATTCCTCAAGAAAATAAAATCATACCATATATAGAATACTACTTTATGAGCATTTTTGCCCTTAACCCACTCATACGTGGCACAACAAGTAAATAATAATGTTTTGAATGATATAAAAGTTTACAAACAATAAGAAGATAATTAAATTCATCCGGGTTTTCTAATAGGAAAAGAGACAATAATTTCTAAGAATCGTTCTCTACAAGCATTTCATAACAGCGTAGCGAACATATATGACTTGTTTTTAGCCACTGCACAATACAATTAGGATAAAAGTTATGATGACATGGCATTGTTGAGGTCTCAGAATCACAAAACTCTTCGTAACAAACGCAGCCTAATTGTTCACAATTTTCTTGAAGGAAGATATTGTAGAGCAATTAGATGGCTTTCTTTAGAGGCAAGAATAGTCCAACACATTCATTTCTACATCAAATCCAACAATAACATCAATAGCTAAAGGAAATACCGTGATCCCACGTCGTTGAATAGGAGCAGAATGATTATCGCCGTGGAACCATTGTTGAGCTTCAGACATGATGCGTGGTATCAAATAAGCACGATCTCGGGGATCAATTAGAGGACGGTTTATTCGTCTCTAGAAAACTTGAACCAGTTCCTTGTGGCACGATATGTAACATATAGAAATTGGTGCGAAGGGAAAATCGAGCAGAAGGTATCGACCAAGAGGTGGCGTTGATAGGTAGATATGTTTTGAAAGAGTTGGGGGAAAGACGTCAATCAGAGAAACGATGGTGGGCAAACGAGGAATTGGCTAGGGATCAAATATTTGGAAAACAATGGGAGTTATTTGGAAAAATACCAATCACGTTACACACGTATTTATAGGTAGTTCACTATATCAAGCTCTGATTTTAATGAAACGCCATTCTTAAAGACATGTTTTTTTTTTTAAAAAAAATTTAGCTATAACCTTTTCCTTTTTATGTAATTACTTTTCTCGAAAATGAGAGTAAAAATAATTATTGAGATTAAAAAGTTTGAAATAGAATATAAAATATTAGATCACTTTCTTTAAGTTTGATATGTTTTCATGCTTCTATAACTTGATGAAAAGGGTTGGCCAAAAATGTAACACCTTGCCTTTCTACTAAGTCAAATGAGTTATTTAATAATGCTTTCAAACCACTAAGCTAGGTTTAGCCATGGGGAGTAAACACTTTCATAAATTGTTGGAAAACTTAACCCAAATATTCTAAAATGAATGGACTTTTTTGAAAAATTTAAAACCTTCTAAAACAATTAATCAATTATTCAAACTCTTCATTAAAACTCATCATTCCTTAGACTAGAATTGATAGTATTAGAGTTCTTTTGTAATATCACATTTAGTCTATCATTTGTCAAGCTATGGGCTTGATTTATACATGTGACCATCACTGTTTCAATAATTAAGCATAGTAATAATACTGATACCACTTCTATGTCACTACAAAAAAATGTGATTTAGTAGCAACTAAAAAGGTGTATTTGTAGTTGTTTTAACCGCTACAAACGACATGCCACTATAAAATCCACTGTTGTAAATGTTTTTATAACGGTTATAAATAACCACTACTCAAGTAACAAAACCGCTACTACATTTGTAGTAGTTTCTTCCAACCGCTACAAGAGATTCTAATGTTGATAACACATCATCTGTCAACATTGTAGCAGTTTTATAACAGCTACAAATGTTGGTGCCAAAATTTTACATGGCGGGAAATTAAAAATAAAAATTTGGCACCATTTTTGTAGTAGTTACAAAACTGCTACTAAATTGAAATAATAATTTTAAAAAAATGGCACCAAAAGCTAGTAGCAGTTTATGAACCGCTACTAATATCATATGAAATTTCAAAAGTGGTGCTAGAAATTTAATCCCATTTTGTTTTTTAATTTGTAGTGGTTGTAGTTCTTAAAACCACTATAAATATTTTGTGAAATTTAAAAACAAATTATTCAATTATCTGTTTCCATTTTTATAATATTGGATTGAATAGTTTATTATTTACGTAGTTTAGTGATAGTAGTTATTATTTAAAAAGAATGATTAAATTAAGTTGGATAAGTATAAAATTTATATTGGTAATATTATTGAGGATATGTAGGTAATAAGAAATTATTATGTTATTTGCAACAATGTGGTTATTATTATGTAAGGAAAATAGGAAATAGTGAGAAAATGTTCTTTAATTTCTGCAAAAAAAAAAAAGAAAAGAAAAGAAAAGAAAATAGTTAGAATAAATATTATGCGCAAGAAAAAATTATTGAAATGAAAGAATTAAAAAAATTGTTATAATATTTGATCACATTGTTCAACTCCTCTGCTCTTAGAAAAAAATTTGTAAACAAGAGAAAACGAAAGAGAGGAAGGGTTGAACGAAATAGGGGAGTGTTTGAAATGAGGTGTGGTGAGGTTATTTATAGGGATCTGTGTAGCATTGATAGCAGTTAATGTGACCGGTGTTTTAGCGGTTTATTTTTGTAGTGGTTATTGTGACATTCTTTGTAGCAGTTGTTACTTTCGCAGCGGCTTTTGGTGATTTTCTAGAGGTTATATAACCACTACAAATATTGTTATGAATTTTTTTTTAAAAATATTCATTAAGGTTTACAAGAACAAAAACATAATTTGTGTAATCATTCTTTGTCGCCATCCCTACAAAAATTGTGTGAAGAAATTGTGAGTGTGCTATTATTTTGTACAAAGATTAAATTTAAATGATGTGAACTTCAAAAAAATGTACCAAACTATAGGTAAATTTTCATCGCCTTCAGGGAAGAAGTTTTCAAAATTGGCAGGCTGAAACGGCTCACTCTCACAGGCAATGTCATCACTATCACCCATGTCGTAAAGGTCTCGAGGCTTTAATTAAATGAACCACCATGTGCCAATCCCTGTGCCTCTCGTCCTTGACATAATAACCTGGTTTGTCTCTCAGGTAACAATATACGGCTCATCATCTTTAGAATGACCAGTGTGGATTGCCTGGGAGAAATTTACCGATGTGATGCCTAAGTCGTCAGTTGTGAGTCCATGGGAAGTAATGGTATTTGCCCACAAATACTTGAACAGCGTCATAGTTAAATGGCCTTGGTAATTTAGTTCGACAACATCAAGAAACTTTCCATAGTAAGAGACGCCTCTGAACTACATGTTGGCGCCACTACTGCTCGCATAACTCCTTGTCCCAAAGGTGCCATAAACACCCTAATTTTGAGTTTACAATCCTTAATCTCGTGAAACCGTTCAAAACTTAAAACTATTGACATTGTATGATGTAAACATTTTTACATGGTTAAGAAGGCCGATTACGAGAGCTCTAAAATCTGGTGAGTGTGGGTTGTGTTCATTTAGTATTCTACTTGTAAACCAGCTTGGGAATTCTTTGTGGACCTTTTTATCAACTTTGGAGGATGTTTGTGTACGGTTTCTGACTTAACACTTCATATGACTTTTGAATTCCTTGCAATTAATCACAAGAAGGTGAACATGATATGTAAGTACAAAATGTTACGAAAGATATAGAATAACATATGAGTGTACAATTCTTATTGAAAGAAGGGTTCAACTTGACTGCAATTAATCAAGACATGTCTATGTGCTTGCAACTTCTCAGTTGCCATTAGTTTGAACTTCCCAGTTCCTCCAACTAGTTTACCAACACAAGGGATTAACAAATCTCCTGATGCTGGCGCAAGTTCAAGACAATCATCTACATCAAGCGGTCGGTTGAAAGCCATCTCAATGTCATTAAAGTACCTTGAACAGAAATACAGGACCTCATTGCCTATTAACCTTTAGCTATAGAACCTTCTGGGCATGTCTTATTCCTTACGTAAGATTTCAATTTTCCAAGAAACCTACAAAGTAAAGAAGAAAAAATGATACTAAATGCTGAAAAGGTCGACTAGCAAACATAGGAACCAATAATGAGTACCTTTCAATAGGATACATCTATTGATATTTAACTGGGCCAGTGAGCTTTGTTTCATGAACAAGGTGGACCGTAAGGTGAACCATCACAGTGAAAAAGGACAAAGGAAAGATCATCTCCAAATGACAAAGTGTAAGAATAATTTTGGACTGCAACTGATCAAGCTCCTCAACGATCAAAACCTTGAAACACAACTTCTGAAAGAAAGAATAAAGCTCCACCAAAATGATGGATACATCGGGACGAAATGCATTCTTTATAGCCAGCAGAAGTAACTATTGCAGAAGAACATGTGAGTCATGACACTTTAGCCAGCAACCTTTCGAGCCTGCATGTCAATACATCATATAATGTTGCTTGAATACCCATCAGGAACTTTTTTTTCCAACGTCGTGAGGAAGACTTCCTTGTTCGGTTTTGTGAGGGTGAAATTTGCTAGCTGTAACATCCCAAACTTTGGTCACCAAAATTTGTTATATTTAAGGGAATAAAATGGTGAATTAAAGGCAATTAGGGGTCACACACAACATTATGATGTGGAAACACAAGTTGTACAAGTTGATGTTTGCTACCGGTGAGTTTTTCTATGTAGCAGTCTTGTTGTGTGATATTTTTAAATAGGAAAATGAAGTTCAAAAATTTTCAAATTTTACAAGATGAAAGTAAACATTCTACGCTTTAATTTGATAGGTCATTGGAATTAGTTAAAGCTGTACACAAATAGTTATGAATTTTTGAAGTTTACCCAGTGAAATTGGAAGGTTTCTGGAACAGCATCCAAAGATTTGAATTTTCGAAAATTTGAGCTTCCAATTGGCTCAAAGCTATATTTTTCCTTCAAACTAGACTCAATAAGGGTTTTATTCCCTTTGGAATCACTCTAATAAGATGTCTACAGATTTAGTTATGAGTTTTCAAAGTTTGGACAGAAAATCTGCCATAATTTCCAATAAATCCGAAAATTAATTAAATTAAGGGAAAATTATGAGATTTTTTTTTTAAAATCATCTCCTTCCCTTCCTATTTCACATCAGCTTTGGCTACGAAATAGAGAGAGAGAGAGAGAATTTGTAGAGAGAAGGATCGAGGAGAAATTCATTAGGTACGCTTAATTTCTTCAGCGATTTAGCTTCTAACCTGCGTAATCCTTCCTCTAAACTTCTCTTCTACATGATTCAAGGTTGTTGAAGTAGAAATTTTGAAGGTTTGGAGCTAGGGTTTCCGGCCAAGAGAGGGAAAAGCCAAACGAAAGCTAAGGTGACTTCCTAAACTTTAATCTTTGGTTATTCTGGTTGCTGTGGATAATTTAATCAATGGATTTCTATTAGATTTGCTCTGATTGTAAAATTTAGGAAAGGGTGTGCCTTAGGCGTTATGCTACCAAAATTGAGTCGAAATGGTGGTTTTAACATAATTAAATAGTTAATAAAGTAGTTAAGAGTAAAAACGAGCAAGTCTACGGAGTCAAAATTAGAAAACCCCAATTTTTCTTAGAGAATCCTAGGCTTCGGCCAGGTCCAATTTAGGGGATTAGGGTTGTATTTTTGATATTCTAATGCTTCCATTGAGTTGAGTAGGGAAAATTAGGTGGGGTTACAGTTGATCACTTTTTTAGAAAAGCCTGAAAAAGTATAATTACTAAAACGCCCCTAAAACTCTAAAATAGGGGATGCCAAGGGCATTCTAGTCTTTTGACAGTGAATTTGGTAATTCTAACACCGGAAATGGATTCCTTGGGCAAAAGTATGTTAGAATAGCTAAAGTTAGAATTTCAGAAAAAGTACGGTGGGACTGGGTAAGGCGGGGCCGAGCCAAGTCCCTGGGCGGATTTTAGTACATTTTCAAGTGCAAATAAATAGGATTAGAGTAGTAATCAATAAGCCAAAGCAAATAATAAAGTTAGTGACTACGGAATTTTAAAAAGAAAAATGTTCCAAAGTATATATGTACAGATATAATTTTTTGAATATAACTATTCATTACTTTGAAAATACAACTAGATAGTAGTTGTAGTACTACTAATTTCTTGAACTTTATTAGACTGGTGATCAATTTATTCATACACTCATTTATTAGTGTTACTAATATGATTTCTTTAACGAAATAAAAATACAATAGTTGTTTTGGAAGCTATATATAGTTATGAAATCCATAAATAAAAGTTAAACAGAAATACAAACAAGAACACTAATATGTAAAAGTTAAAATTCATAACAACTTATGATAAAATTTACAAAGTATAAACATCACAACTTATTTCTTGAGTTTTATGCAAAGCGCATGATTTTATTTATAAAATACAAAATTTGTAACAAATTGCAATAATGCATTCTACGATTTCAGACAACAAACTTGTTACCTGAGTTTTAAACAAAGCACATGATAAATAATGCAATAATTACTACTACATATATTATATGAATGTGCAATTAAATACTCATTTGATTTATGGTATAAGTTCAATCTTGCAATTATATCGCAAAAAATTTAATCTTGCAACTTGGCCTAGCTATTTCAAAATATAAGTCTAGCCTAACATTTGGAAAATATTTTTTGTCTTATATTGTTCTTCTATAAATTAATAACTTTATAAATAAGTATTTTGTTATCATTAATGTAATAATATTAAGTTTTGAAATTAGTTCAATGTTAAATACTCATTTAATTTGTTAATTGAAACTAATAAATAGGATCAGAGTGGTAGTCAATATGCTAAAGTAAATAGTAAAATCAGTGATTAATGATTGTTTTTTGTATTTTTAGCATCTCAGCCTTAATTGTACTTTGTATTGAGAAAACAACCCGGTAGTTATGAAGTATATGTGTCACGATTGCTAGCCAAAGGAACCTCTAAGCAGAGAAGTTATTTCAACTTAGAAAGATTGGTATTTCATTCTCTTTAGGTATATATGCATCATATACCTTTAGGTATCTCATTGACTTCCTTTTGTGTTTTTCTACACATATCAAGATTGCTCAATAGCTAAATCAATGGTGGAGCCCACAGGTTGATACAAGAATTTCTAGTGTGTGAAAAATAAGGGAAATACTTATATACTCTAAGAGTACTACATCATCTGTACTCTGATTAATTAAAATATAACAAATTATCTCATTTTAATCACACATGACTGATGAGTTATTTAGAGAAATTCAATTTTTTTTAATTTTAAAAAGCATAAACTTCATAATTTAGAAAAACAGAAAACTCAATTCCCTCCCATGAGTTGTTATTTTTCAAAATTATAAAATTTAAATTTCTCCAGATGACTCATCAGTCATGTGGGATTAAAATGAGATGAGTTGTTGTATTTTAATTAGACAAAGTACAATTTGAAAATTTCTTATTACTTTCAATATAATGAATTGTACAAGTTGAAAATTTATTCACTATAATTAGTTAGAATACAACAATTTGAAAATTCACTATAATGAGTTGTTGTAATTTGGATTATGACTCTCAATATTTAAGCAATACAATTTGAAAATTCACCATAATTTAGAAAAATAAATTAAAATATATTTAATAAGTCAAAAATGACAATTAGAACCCAATCTCTAACCAATTTGATTTTCAGTTAATAATACATGGGCACTTAATTGTTATGTGCTTCACATAATTTTTCTTAAATTTATTGAAGTTATATTATTAAAGTTATAGTTTTGTATTAAAAAATTTGTTTCATTAGTTTTTATAGATGTGTGTGAAAAACCATGCCGCAGAAACATTTGCATAGTCTCTCCATTTACAAAAACTAAAACATATTTCCCCTCCAAAACTTTTGCAGAACCCTCCATTTTTAAGTGCTTTTTTAGCTTTACACACATATTCCCTCACTTGGGAACCTCTTCCTTTACACACCGAACTTTTCCTTTATTCTGTGGCTTCCCAACTAACCCCATTCACCTTCTTCATCCTTCAAATCTCAACTTCTCCATGGAAACGACAAGATTTAGCTTATTTGACCTAAGCTGCCTTAGCACATTTCCTTCCAAAACCTCCAAGCTCCACCTTCTCTAAGTTCGATCTGCTACTCCTAAAAAGCCAAGCTTCACCTTCTTAGACTTTCATCTGATTCTCTTAATTCAATCTGCTACGCCCAAAACCCCAAGCTTCACCTTCTGGGACTTCCATCTACTTCTCCGACATGCAACAACTTCTTCATCTGCAAGCTCCTTTCTTGGAGGGTTGAAGGTCGTTTTGTCTCTGTTGCTCACTCCCTCACCACTCCTGCAGCCAAGAGAAATTCAGGCAGGTGATTAAGTACTTACTCCTCTCTTTTATTTCCTCTGTTGCTATTTTCTTTAAGGGCTGAAGCTTGTTTTTTGTCTTCATTTTCCTGTAAAAACATTGCATCTTCCTTTCATTCCTTTCTGTCTTCAAGGGTTGAAGCTCATGTATCTAGGTTGTGATGTATTATATTGGTAAGATGAACATAAATAACCTGAAATTGATGTTAACAAGTAATATAAAGCAAGGAGAAGTTTACAACAGAACTTGCCAAAATAAAATTCATGTTTAGAAAAAGGAGACTCCAAGTAGAAATTCTTATCCTAACTACTCATAGGCACATCACGGTTGCTAAAGAAGTCTCCAGTGATTCCCTCAAGAAATTTCGCGTGGCTTATATTTGCTGGGGATCAAGTAAACTTATACAAATTTAAGGTTCATAATGTGATTATAATATATAGGGATAGGCTCATGGAGTTAAAAACTTGTTTCAAGTGTTCTTTTTGTTCCTTTGTTGTTAATAGTGCTAAAGTTGAAATGGTGTATCCTTAATTACTGAAACTATTTTGGCCATTGAATTGTTGATTCAACTTAGTTATCTTAGCTAGTTGTACTGGTGCTCAATATGTGTTGGATTGTGCTCACAAATTGCAGGATTTGCTTATGCACTGATAAGTGCAGGGTCTGCTACATCTGGAGTGACCAATCTGACTCATAATGGAGCTTTGCCTAGTTTTTGCAAGTCCCTGCGTAAGTTCTGTGACCATATAGGAATCTCAATAGCCTTCACTTTCTTAGGCTGTTTGCTACTCGCTACTTCTACTATCCTGGATGTAATGTGGCTCTCTAACCAGTAGAAATTGCCTCATATTTACACCACATACTTATTGTAACATATTATTTGAATATATATATATATATATATATTGTAGAAAAATCACCAGTCATAACTTCCCTTTTTCACCCCACCTATAGCTTGGTTTTGTTTCTGCAGAATTTTCTACTTCCATTTAGGTAACAAATCTGCTGATAGAATACATGGGGGTTGAAGGTATTTTTAAGATGATCTATCTCTGTGTTAAATCAGGAAAAGTTATTGCTTATAAGTAATGGAATCTTATTATGGTTAGAGAGAAAAGGCTTCTTTAATTTGGTTTGTGTGTTGGATAAATAGCTGATATGAACAGGGCATCTCTACGTTTTAAAATGATGATGGGAATTTTTTCATAAGGTATTGTAGACTTCTAAATGAATACTTTATTGGTCAAAATAAAAAAAATCTAAATACTATTACATCTTTGCTTAAACTTTTAATTATATCTTGTCCTTAATATTTTTCAAGCTATTAGTAACCTTAAACTATGCCGTTTGCCTTTATAAAAGACCATTATGATTCTTTTTGATGATAATGCTGCTCTGATTACAAAGTTTGCTAATTGTAGTAACATAGAGGAGGTTATTACAAAGTTTGCACAACTAACTCTATAGGAAAGGGCAAAGAGGTATAATTAAAATCCTTTCTTGTGTAACAAATTCTTATGCCTTTTTATCTAAGTAGCACAAGATCATAATTAATGTTTTCAATTGGATTGGAACAGGAAGTTGGAGAGTCTTGAAGCAAGTAACGTCTTTTAAACAGTACAAGATTATGATTGATGCCTTATTGTATTACTCTTTAACAATTTGCTTTTTTATTTTAGGCATTGAAGAAAACATTTATGAAGTTAGACCACGATGTAAATGTACAAGAATTTCTGGGTACAAGGTATTCCATGTCACACCCTTATCTTATTTTGACTTTTTCAGAGTATTTACGAAAAATTATACGCAATTTGGTGGGTAACACAGGAATAACATAAATATACTGATAATATATGCATTATTATAGAAATTCCCCATATGGGTTCGTACATACCAATTACAGATAATGTAGCCGCACAGGCTACTGGAGTATCTAAACCAGTTACGATGAAATGGAGACATCTTCCCATCTTCGTTCCACTACTGCATTCCTCCTATATGGTTCTCTTCTTTCCTTTCAGTACACCTCTTGTTTTCTCCAGTCTAAATTGTTGGTAGGGGAGGGTGAGATTCAAGAGAATCTCAGTAGGAAACAGATACCATAATGCATGCATGATAGATGTTATGTGTATGACATGTTAGCTTTAACTAGATGTATGCTCTATAATGACATTTCTGCATGCTCAATGTTACATGCAACAAAACTATGGCCACAGTGAAAACAAAAACAGAGCTTCATTTATTCAAATATGCTCTACACAATCAAGTAAAGCAATCACATACATCACTACACAAGCAAAGATATAAATACATGCGAGTAAGGTAAGTCCCCTATCTTAACCGTTTTTTATCCTTAAAGAGGCTCCTTGAACTTTGTGCCTCAATTTGTGTGCCAGCAACTCGGGCTCCAAATTTGATCCTAAAATTTCAAATGTACAATTTAGACACTTCCATAGTATTTTTGGTAGTTATATAAGTCTGTGGTGAAAACTTACCAAAATGCCTCCGGGGACCTAGCTCGGCTCTGCCTTACCCGATCTGACTGTACTTTTCCTGAAATTTTGACCTGTGCTATTCTGACAAATTTTCACCCAAGGAATCCATTTTTGGACTCAGAATTGTCAAATTCACTACCAAAATATCAGAATGCCCTTGGTAGCTCTTATTTCAGGGTTTTAGAGGCGTTTTCGTAATTATGCCTTTTCTGGAAAAGTGTTCAATTATAACCCCTCATAATTTTTCTCCTAAATACAATGGAATCAACAGAACATCAAAAATCCAGCCTTAACCCCCCGAACCAACCCTGGTCGAAATTCCCAATTCTCTGGGAAAAATTGGGGTTTTCCAATTCCAATTCCACAGACTTGCTCCTTTCTACTTCTAATCACTTTATTAATTATTTAATTATATTATAACTACCATTTGGACTCAATTTTGGTAGCATAACGCCTAGGCCACCACATTTCCCAAATTTACATTCAGAGCAAATTAATCAGAAATTCACTACTCACAGAAAATCAATAGTTTTTTAGGCTAGGTTCAAAAATTCATAACTCTTTGTATACATTTCTAATTGATTCAAATGACCTATCAAATTAAATCTTAGGATGTCTACTTTCACCCTATAAAATTATATAATTTTTAGGCATCATTTGGTCATCCAAAATCACATGACAAACTCACTACCTCATATGGAGAAGTGAAATAACATGCACTTGCAATTTTAATAAATTCCATCTTTTGTATACAAATTTTCCACACTCTTTAATTCACCATTTTATCCCATTAAATGTCTCATTACATAAAGGGATTATTGGTAATAAAAATTGGGGTGTTACATTCCACGCTGACACTAATTTATTGATTTCCTGTGGATTGATTTAACTTTTCTACCAGTAAATTGAGATGCTGAAATAAAACTAGTCTTAAAAAATTTATTTAAACCGGTTAGAAATAAAACCGGTCTAAAAATATGAAAATATTTATAAAAAAATAAAAATTTTAACATTTTAAGACCGGTTTCTATAGAAACCGGTCTTAAATGTAAAACATTTAAGATCGGTTCATAGAAAAACCGGTCTTAAATTTTTTAAATTTAAGATCAGTTATTATAAAAATAGGTCTTAAATTTAAAACATTTTAAAATGTTAAAAATTTTAACATTTTAAGACCAGTTTCTATAAAATCGGTCTTAAATGTAAAACATTTAAGACCGGTTTTTATATAAAAACCGGTCTTAAATGTTTCAACTTTAAGACCGGGTTTTATAAAAACCGATCTTAAATTTGAAATTTCACACTTATAAGACCAGTTTTTATCAAAAACCGATCGAAAAGGTAAGTTTTTTCGCCTATAATTTTACTCCCGCGCCCAGATCGCATGCTCTATGAACCCTTTCTTCTCTTTACGGCATTTCTCTGTGAGCACTGTCAATGCTTGTTCTAAACTCGTTCATGGCGTCCCGTCCCTCATTTGCTCAACTCTTCTCCGTCATTACCACTATCTTTGCTGTGTTCGTCGTCACTTTTCTTTGATTATCATCAATCTTCTCCGCCACTACCTCTATTCTCCGTAGTGACCATTCTCCTCTACCTTGACTTCCCTTTGTCAGTGCCGTGAATTTGAGGACATCATTTTAACCTCAGTCGACGCCACCATGACTTTGGGTTGAAGCTTACTCCTTGGTTTTGAATCAGGTTAGTACATATTTGATCTGTTATTTAGTTATACGTGGTTCAATAATTAAAAATGTTCTATGAAAAAATGGTTCTTGTTGTTGTTTTGAGCACTTAATTCCCATAAGTTGTTATTATAGTTTGTTGGAAATCCAACTATTTTGTGATAACGTAATCTGGAAAAAATTTGCACATTCTTGTTAGATATATGCTCTGACTTTTAATTACATCCCTATGATTTTTGGCGTGAAGTAATACCTCTCTATGTTCTATTTTAATTTAGTGTGATTGTTTGATTATTGTCAATGTTATTGGTTTGTTAAAATGATACTAGTTTCAAATGGTGCATGTTAATTTCGTTGAAATCTCTAAAACTCTATAGTTGTTTTTTTGTCGATCCTTTTGTAGTTGGATATAGGGTGCTACAAGTGTTTAGATATATATGGATCATAGTTGGATAAAAGCTAAACGAACGTGTAACCCCCTGCCTTAAATGGCGTAATTATAATTCGATATTACGTAATTAAATTGGTTTAGAGACCGTCGAATAGTTCAAAACTCATTTAGAACTCCCTGTGAAGTAGGGACTTTATAAAATTTTCAAAACTTCTTTCCTATTCCGATCTCAAGTTCAATTATCGAATATAATCACCCGTGCAGTTAATTCACATTCATTCATATCAGAATATCTAATAGCAATCCCGGCAACCCCCGGGTTCCATTCATACACAAAAAGGGTTTACAACCTCCATATAGGGGACTACACAACTACGTTCAACTATTCTTTACAGCAAACATAATATACAGACACCCTGTCCAACAGGTTTAACCAACATAACCAAAATAAATGTCCCTACAGGATTCTAACCGCTCCGGGTCGTACGCTTCTCCTTAGAGCCACTCGCCCTGTCTGAAAGGTTAGTTAAAGGAAAGAATGAGATTCAAGAGAATCCCAGTAGTAACAAAACATTTATACCACACATAAGCACACAGCATGTAAGCAAATCATCATACAGCAGCAGCACCACAAATCACACTCCACCCTCATCCCCTTTCTCTGCCGGGAAGGCACACCGCCTAACTCGAACCGTTGTTAGCTACTCAGGGACTATTGGCGTGGCAGTGCATAAACATAGCCTTATAGCTCACATAGCTATCCGGCTTCCACAAATGGCCCGTCGGCCTTCACAAATAGCCTTTCGGCTCACAATCAGCCTTCCGGCCCTCATGTCACATAATCACACCTCATCCTCATCCCCTTTCTCCGCCGGGAAGGCACACAACCCTTACCCGATCTGTTGTTAGCTACTCAGGGACTATTGGACTGACGGTCCTTGCACATATCCACATAAGTCGCAACATATGAACTTATCACACATCAATGATAATACACACATACAATGCATCACATATGGTACGAAAGAAAAGTCACTACCTCGTTCCTTTCTGACGTTCGCTGGCGTAGTTGGCTCACGAGGGCGGCAAATATCAAATCCTACAATTCCAAATGCACTATTTAGACACTTCCATAGTGTTACTTAGGGTTATATGAGTCTATAATGAAAATTTACAAAAATACCCCCGGGGACCCGGCCTGGGCCCGCCATACCCGGATCGGTTGCACTTTTCTCGAAATTCTAATCTGGGCTATCCTAACATATTTCCTCCCAAGGAATCCATTTCCGGACTCGGAATTATCAAATTCAATGTAAAATTACAAATTTACCCTTGGCAGCCCCACTTTAAGGGTTTTAGGGGCGTTTTCGTAATTATGCTTTTTCGGCCTTTTCCGAAAAAGTGACCAACTGTAACCCCACCTAATTTTCGCCCCTGAACTCAATGGAACCATCAAATCATTGAAAATCCAACTCTAAGACCCATTTACAGCCTTGGCCGAAATATACATGTTCTCCGGGAAAAATTGGGGTTTTACGATTTCGGCTCCGTAAACGCGTTCCTTTCTACTCCTAACCACTTTATTAACCATTACATTAGGTTATAACTACCATTTGAACCAAAATTGGGCAGCATAACCCTTAGGAAACTCAATTTCCAAAATTTAAAACCAATGGCAATCCGGCGAAATTTCACCGATTAAATTGCCCACAGCAGCCAGAATAAGCAATATACGAAAGTTTGGAAGTTACCTCAAGCTCCCACTAGCTTTTCCCAAATTTGGCTGAACCCTAGCCTCTTTGAAACACCAAAGTTTGAGCTTCACAACCTTAAAGAATAAAGAGGAGTAGCTTAGAGTCGGAGTTATACGCGTTAGGAGCTAGATCGTCGGAGAAATCGGCTTACCTTGCGAGATTTCTTCCTCTTTTTCTCTCTTTTCTCCAAGCTCTCTCTCACGTTTGTGCTGCTGGAAAAGACGACGGGAAATGGAAGGGAAAAGGTGTTGTGATTGTTTTATAACATTAGGCTCATGTCATGGTATTGCTTGCTTATGTCATATTTAGGAATTTCCAAAAATTCACTTTATGTACACAAATCCTTTTTATACATATAAATGATTCACAAGCCCAATTAAATTCCAACCACTCTTTCCTCTTCTTGGTCAGTCATATGCACGTCCAGGGGCCCAATTTTGTGCCAAAATGGGCTGATCACAAATTATCCCATAATTACAAAGTTACCATCACAAATTTTCCATTTTCGGATTTGTTGGCAGATTTTCTGCCCTAACTTTGAAAAATCATAACTAATTCTACAAAATTCGAAATGAGGTGATTCCAAAGCCAAATGAAAGATATTTAAGTCCTCTTCATAGGAAAAATATTGGACATTACTGAAAATCACCACAAAATTCCCATAATTTCAATCTTTGCATACTGTTCCAGAAAATAATTAATTCCGCTGGGCAAACTTCAAAAATCCAAAACTCTTAGGTCACAAATCAAAATGATACAAATTATATGTTCATTTTGAAGCGTGACATGTGAACTTTAATACTGGAAAATTTCAGAATTTTTAGACACCATTTGCCTATTTAAAACGTCCATGCAAATTGGCTGCCCCGTACAGAGTTTCATTGGACAGAGTTTTCAACTTTTGCACGATTGTTCCCAATGGTTCCAATTTCACAATAAACACTCTCCCCACACGAATTTTCACAAGGAAGCCATTGGAATCATTAAAATATCCAAATTCCCATCACACATTCTCCAAAAGTGTTTATTCAACAATAATTATATCCACTTTTAAAGTCATTAGCCCTTAATCACTTTTTGGGATATTACATTTGAACGAGTGTTGAATATGATAATGAGGTGAGGGGTTTTGTAGACTTCGCTACAAGAAATGCCGATGATGGTAGTGGGAAGTTTTATTGCCCTTGTATAGTATATTTGAATGAGAAGCAACTAGTAATGCAGATATATATACACATTTAATGAGAAGCTTGTGTCGATGAAATATTTGAAGTTAGTGGGGCTAAAGTTTCATGATTGTCATGTCTTAATGCAACAACTACTCCCAGTAGCTATTCATGGCATTGCCGAATATGATCTTCAATATATTTTGACTAGACTTTGTTTCTTCTTCAATGCTATTTATAGTAAAGTCATTGAGATAGAAAAATTGGATGGACTGGAAAATGAAGGATATCTGATCTTGTGCCAGCTTGAGAAGATTTTTCTTCCTTCTTTTTTTGACATCATGGTATATCTAATTGTTCTTCCTTCTTTTTTTGTGATTTGGTTTCTTTCATCCTGTTTCATCCTATTGCATCATTCTCTTCATCTTCTAGGATATTCAACTTTGTTTCTCCAAACACTATACCCTTTCTTTCTTAGCCTTAGCCCCATTACAACCTAATAAAAGTCCTTTGGATTTATGTTTGCATTTGCTTTGCTAGTGGTGGAGAACTTAGATCCTTGTCAAGCCTATGGAAAGAGTACTGGATATGGTGGATTTAAGTGTAAACACAAGCCTATACACTTGTGAATGATGAGAGACATACACATATCCTTGGTGAGGGATTTCTAGCTTAGATATTCCTTTGTCAAGTAAATTGCCATGAAGTTTGTTTTCTTGAGTCATGAGAAAATCACTTGGATAAAGGAGGTGTTGAAATACTTTTGTTTACTTTTTACTTGTGATTGGAACATTCACTTTTGAAGTTTTGTTTTATTTTTGTCTTGTTATATATTCTAAGTGTGCAATTGATAAGTGTGGGGGAGTTGATAAATCACAATTTTAATATATTCTATCCCACCTTATTCATTTATTTTGGAGATTATTTTAGGCTAATTTGGATTTATTAGATAATATTTGGATTATTAGCTAATTATAGGAAATAATATAAATTTGAATGGATTATGATATTATTGAACTTAAATTGATAATATTTTAATTGTTATATTATGATTGGAAAATATTTCCAATTATATGATAAATCACGATTTTATTATATCTTGCAGGATAAGGAAAAGCAGATTGAAAGATCCTACGGTGCAGAAATTTTCTGGAAAGCTAAAAGAATATCCAACGGTTGAATTTTATTTGGGCTTTTTAAATTTTAATGGGCTCAAGTTGATACCCAAAAAGCTCTCTTCTCCTCCCTTTTAATTACCCTAGCCGTCACATATGCGAGGGGGATGAAAAACGGAGAGACGGACTGCCGCTGGAGAAAGGAGGCCGAGACACAGCAGCTGGACACGCAGACAAACACTCGAATTGCTGCTGGATGTTCGTCTCCATTAACCATCAATTCACCATTCCTTTACTCCATTCACGGATTGTCCACGCGGGTCCCACGGCACCAATCAACATCAATTAATATTTCACAAAGCAATTTACATGGCTGTGACGTGCTGCTTGGGGTGTGAAGGAGAAAGGATTTCCATGGAAGCTTAAGTCTCTTGGGAGGCAACTTGGGAGGAACATGGAGAAAGCTAGAGCCTAGGAGCTTACACTTGAAGACCATAAGGGAGTGTCTTTCTTTTATCTCTTTGATTCAAGACTTAAGATTATTTAATTTTAAATGATTTTTAAGTTGTAATAATTGAGAACAATCTGTTTTAGATTGTAGACTTATTTTTGATTTGGATTAAATTGATATTTTGGATTTACTTTGTTCTTAAATGACTATTGAGATTTTTGTTTGCAAACCTTTGATTGTCAATTAGATTATTAATCGAGTTTTCATTATTAATTTAATTGTCAATTTGGGTTTAATCTCTTGATTGTTTAATTAGGGTGATTAGTTGTTGAATTGTTTAATTAGGCAATTGTGAACATAATTTCCAAAACTATCTTAAACAATTGTGATTGGTTTTTAATAGATTTAATTAACCACCATTTTTCCATTATGAGTTTTCTAGTGGATTAGGTGTTATCGAGCTTGAGGGTTTCCCATGTCTTGATTAGGTGATTAAGTTTATTAATTCCAACTTTTCATGAACCTCCCTTTGGTCTAATAAATTGAACGGCTAAGAAAGCTAAATCCATGTGAATCCTGAGTTGTCCCCTTCACCATCATAACTGAACTAACCTTTGTTGATTTTCTTAGATATTAGTTTATTTCTTTTCCTTAGGATTTTAATTTCCCTCTTATAAGAAAAACCCCAAAAATTGCATGTTCATTATTTCGGTTAGTTTCATTCTCATATAGGTTTTAGAGTCTTTTACATTTTGCATTTAGGTAGTGGAGTCTTGCATTTTAGTTTAGGTTCATTCCATTGCATTTTTTTTATCACCTAAATTCAATTCTAGAGAAAACCCACATATTGCTCCTTGGGAGAATGACTTAGGTTGCAACTATATTTCATTAGTAGGTTGTCCTAGTTATTAATTGATTGCTTTAGCGACAGAAGCACGCATCAGTTATAATCTGTAAGAGAAGAATTTATTTGAGTGTCATTGAAATACCTGCTACTTGCTGAGTGAAATGTTTTAACAGGAGAAATGGCTTGCTGGGTAAATGAATTTTTTTTTAAAAAAACTACTTTTAAGACCGATTCTCTCCAAAACCGATCTTAAAAGTACATTTAAGACCGGTTTTGGAGAGAACCGGTCTTAAAGTAATAATTTTAAGACCGATTTCATAAAAAACCGATCTTAAAATTATTACTTTTAAGACCAGTTTCCTAAAAAACTGGTCTTAAAAGTATTACTTTAAAACCGGTTTGGTAGAAAACCGGTTTGAAAATTACAACCTTTTACACCAGTTTCTCTGATAACCGGTCTAAAAATATTTTTTTTTTAGTGCAAGCGTTTCTCCCAAGAGGGGGATGAATTGGGTGATACCAGAAATTTCGTTGCGTATAAGAAAATTCACAGTATATTCAAAGCAGTTGAGAGTAAAGAGAAATATCACCGAAGTGTACACCGAGAGTTATACTGGTTCGGCCATAACCACTTTGACCTACATCCAGTCCTCAAAGCGTCTGTGAGAGTCTCACTATATTCTCCAAGTTTCAGTGGGATCTTGGCACCTCAGTACACAGAAGTTCCTTCACTTGGACACTCGCTCCCCCTTACATGTTGTAATCAAATTCCCAACTCAAGGTTCCACAACTTTAAGTTATCTCAATAACAAATAGTGAGTTTGTAATGAAAAACTCTCTCACAGAGCAAATATATAATCACTGAAGTATAATGAATGAGTATAACTAAACAGAGCACAAAGAATATATTGATCGATGTGTGATTGCTTGTTCTCAGTTGTTGTGGTTTGCTCTTTGAATGCTCCATATATATAGACAATTTGTAGTGTCCGTTAGAAGTATTACAAATATGTCCGTTAGAGTCACGCAGCAACGGTTGACCATTCTTCTAATTTGAAAACTATCCGTTTGCGGTAGGTAGTGGTAGGTGAGTGTTCGGACCTTTTATTTGACTTTTCACTTCTGACATGATCTCTTCATTGTTTCTCTGCAAATGTACTATGAATACTAGTGTAATGAAGAGTTAATCATATAGATAACAAATCAATAAACATTTGATTAAAAACATGATTTCTAGACTGCCTTACTCGAGTGGCTACTCGAGTGATCATGCTTATTACAAGAGTAGTCACTCGAGTAAACTT
The DNA here is from genome assembly GCA_963210345.1 of Inga oerstediana. Lineage (NCBI taxonomy): Eukaryota > Viridiplantae > Streptophyta > Magnoliopsida > Fabales > Fabaceae > Inga > Inga oerstediana. Next base: position 28,400,595 of record OY723408.1, read on the forward strand.
ATCAAAAACATGGCAAAAAGTAATTCAACATTTTTCATAAAATATTACTCGGGTAAGACATAGAGTAAGACACATCACAAACCTTGGAAATACTTGATTACTCGAATGGTTACTCCAGTAACCATGTCTTTGCTTCACAGGTTACTCGAGTGAGCCCTCGAGTAAAGTTCAAATAAGTTTGTAGATTACTCAATTACTCCCTCAAGTAATAACATCAAATTCTTGGCCGAGAGTACCTGTTCTTTGCTTACTTGATTACTCGAGTAACCCCTCGAGTAATGCTTCAAATAACTCTACAGATTACTCGAGTGGTCCCTCGAGTAATGCCTTATTCTCCCCTAGTTACTCGAGTGGCTACTCGAGTAAATTGTTGCATTTCTTGGTCGAGAACTACTGGAAGAAATTTGCTCTAGCTACTCGAGTGGCTACTTGAGTAATGCCTTATGCTCTTGTTGTTATTCGAGTGGCTATTCGAGTAATGGTCTATATAACTTTGTAGATTACTCGAGTGGCCCCTCGAGTAACTTTTTCCAAATTTTGGTATTGCTTCTCTGGATGATATTCTTCATGATTAGTCGAGTACTTACTTGAGTAACAGCTCCCCTTACTCGAGTAGTCACTTGAGTAAGCCATTACAAAATCTGCTACTGCCAGTGCTTACTTCAAGTAATGCTTTATTTACTTTGTTCAAATTCATTTGTTTATTTTTCGTATCCTCTTTTATCATTAGTCCAATCTTTGTTATCATCAAAACATATGGGATCTAACATTCTCCCCCTTTTTGATGATGACAAAACTTAGCAATTTTGAATAAAGTTTTTGAAATTGAGTTTTCAAACATATACTTCTTAAACACTTTTCATATGAAATCTTTTGTTCAATTTAAACTTGAAAAACCCATTTGAAATAGCTTAGTAAAGATTTTTCAAAAGTTTTGTTCTTATTTACTTGTTCACCTTGCACACACAATCGAAAACTCATTAGTCCCACAATGCAATATAACTTCAATGAAATTTAACTTTAATGGCATAAATGAACAAATTGCATAAAGAAGAATTCATTACATAATCAAACCTAAAATTCAAAGTTAAAAGCTCCCTAAAGCCCTGTACACCCATATCCCCTAAAACAATTTACTCAGCTATTGATCACAAAATCCCTCAGGCTTTTCTCTCCCTTTTTGTCTTCATCACAAAGGTAGAGTCAATCATGAGGAGGAGTAGATGGCTTGGCTGTTGAGATAAGAGTGACAGGAAATGATAAAGATTCATGTGAGCCATCTGAACTTGAATTGGAAGAATCTGAAGATGATGGTTCAGGTTAGGAAGGTTCACTAGAGGTGTCTAAAGATCCTCTGGAGGATTCACTAGAGATTATGGGTAAAGAACTAGAGAAGTAATTTCTACTTCCTCTGTAGCAATAGGTGAAGACACAAGCACCTCCTCAGTGCGTTTTGGTGAGGCAATAGGAGTACATATGGGCTCTGGCTAAACAGGATGAGCTGGATCATCAGTACTGATGTGGATTGGCTCGGATGTGTCAAGGTCAGGCATAGAGAATAGAAGATTACTAGGTTTAAGCTCAGAGGGTCTATGCTCAGTAGGAATAGAATCAGGAGGATTAGGCTTGGAAGGTCCAGGTTCAGAGACTGGTACTGGTTCAAAAGTAACAGAAGGACCAGGAATAGGAGAGCCAGATGCCATTGCATCAAGTCTGGCAACAATGGATCTCAGAAGCTCACCCTGGGCACATTGTTCAGCTAACAACTCTTCGTGCCTCTTATCCATTCTTTCCACAAGTTATCCCATCTTCTTATTCATATGAGTTATCAACTCGGCATTGGTATTCACAATGTCAATATGAAAACTCTTCAAAATGTTCTCCATGAATGTTTGTATTGTGGCACTAAAGAAAGAAGGAGAAGATGTGTTGGCTGGAGTAGAAGACTGTGTGTCATCCATTTGACTAGTTGCAGTGTTAGTCTTCTTCTTCTTCTTCTTCTTCTTCTTGGGACTTGCTTCTAGAGGAGTCTTCAGAGGAATTTCAATGTTCAACTTCCCAATTTGATTTCTCCTAACTGGTGTTATCCTCTCAATTGGCTCTTTACTCTCCAAGTACCAAATATTATTCTTCTTGAGAAACAAAGAAATAAGTTGAGGGTAAGGTATTGGAGTAGTAGGTTTTCCTTTATATCTATATCTCTTGATCTCAGCAAAGATATATTCTCCCAAGTCCTTTTATTCTTTGAGAATCAATGAGGTAAATTTTCTAAAATCCTTCTTAATGAAATGTGTGTAGTTGTTGGATTTGTTCACTATGGCTCTAGAATAGATATACCATAAGACTCGATGAAAATCACTCATATCACTCAGATTGAAATTTAGAGGTCTCACTATCTCACCAAGTCTTAGAATAGAGAATATCTGGTTTGACTCATAATTAGGATAATCATCATTAGGAGGGTCATCTATTCCTAACCAGTTATTGATTTTGGAGGGTGAGATTAGGATTCTATGTCCTCTAACCTTAGAAGTCATTTCTTCTTCCACAGACTTCCTAATAGGATCATTTATAGGTTCAAGGTTGTAGTAAAAATGTCCCACAACTTTGATACAAAATGAGAGTTTAACAGACAGCCAGGGTATATAGGAATCAAGGAAGGGACTCAAGTCGAATTTCAATACCTCTTGAAGAACCTTATAGTCAATATAGTACATCTTGCACACATTTCTTCTTGCAAAGTGACTCAGGTACTTCTGAGATTCCTCAAGTTTGCTCATATTGAATCCCTAAGGAGGGAATGTGATTTCTTCATCCCTTTCTTCTAGTTGCTTTGAAGATTGCCCTTTCTTTGCTCCCTTAGACTGAAAAGCTTCTTCAAGCATGCCTACCATGACTTTGGTAATCTTCTCATCAATCTTGGGCTTTTTCAGAGGCTTTGGAGAAAATGTGGGAGTGTCGGATGAATCAGAAGGAGGAGAAGGTTCTTTTGTTCATGTGCCTCTTCTAGGAGGTATGCTCTTCTTTGATTGAGCTCTTATGGCAATGGGCTCCTTAATCACAACCCCTTTCACCTTATGCTTGGTTTGCGGCTTAGACTTTGCTTTTGGTTTGGGAGAGATTTTTCTTTTCTTGGTAAGAGGAGAGGAAAGTGAATCAGAGGGTTGATATGGTTCAGAGGACTCCGAAGGAGTTCTAAGATTGGGAGATTTTGTCCTCATCATTGTGATTTGAGAAAGGCAAAGATTTATAGAAAAATAGGGTCTGAGAGTCGCGAGATTTAGGGCAGAAAATTCAGTGCAATCTACAAGGTTTTTATAAGCAAAAATCAATGGGTTTTAACGGTTATGGGAAGAGAAAATAATTGTGAAAAGTTTTTATAAGAGTACAGGAGAATCACTCAAGGCGATATTGTGAGAAATGACCGAGTAACGACTAAAATAGACCTAGGGCCCGACATCACTTGAGGGCTTACTCAAGTGATCATTATCTTCACTCGAGTAGCTACTCGAGTGATCATACTAGAAATTTTAAAATGTTGTAATTTGAAGTGCGTACCTGGCATGAATAATATTGTAATTAACCATGTATGTTCCCTAGATCATTTGATGGCTCTTTAAGACAAATTTGAATTGAAACTCAACAAATTTGTGATCTGCACCCAGGTTCACTCAAGCCTTACTCGAGTAACCTTTGAAGTTCACTCGAGGCCTCCCTCGGGTAATCTGTTTCTTCACCTTCTGACTCTTCATTTCCAACCATTGTGTCGTTTCTTTTAAATTTATTTTAATTCAATGTTCCACTATCATAATTTTCAAGTCATTACTCGAGTGGCTACTCGAGTAACCCATTCAATTACTTCAAGGTGTCAATCCAGTAAAGGTGGTTACTTGAAGTTGTCCCCTAGTAATGTTGTCCTCTATTAACCTCTGCTTTTCATACTTCAAAACAAAATATTATGATCCTGTAAAACAAATTGCTAGAGACTCTGATGCTTAAGTTAGTAATTATCAAAACATCAATAAATAACATTGTCTAACATTTTGTATAAACACTAAATAACTTAAAATTCATTGGGATTTACCATTCCCAATTCTCTTCTAATATACAAAAATTGATCTTTTACAAGAGGTTTTGTGAAGATATCAGCTAGTTGGAGATGAGTTAGAATGAATATCACGTTGACATCTTTCTTTTGGACATGATCTCTGATGAAGTGATGTCTAACATCAATATGCTTGGTTCTGGAATGTTGAACATGATTCTTTGCCGAGCTTATCGTGCTAGTATTGTCATAATATATTGGTATCTCCTTCAAATAAATACCAAGATCCTAGAGTGATTTATTTAGCCATAATACTTATGGACAACAACTTGATGCTGCAACATACTCAGCTTCCGTTGACGAAAGAGGCACTGTATTTTGTTTCTTGATAAACCATGACACAAGTGAGCCTCCAAGAAACTGACTTTGTCCACTGGTACTCTTTCTGTCTATCTTGTATCCTCCATGTTCAGAGTTTGAGTATGCAACTAGATATTCACTTCTTCCTTTAGGATACCAGAGACCTAATTTTGCCGTGTCAGCAAGATATCGGAAGATAAGTTTAATGGTTTCAGCATGTGAATCTTTTGGTACTAATTGATATCTTGCACACATACCACACTGAATTGAATGTCAGGACTGCTTGCAGTGAGATAGAGTAATGATCCAATCATTCCTTTATATTTTGTGATGTTGTAATCTTTTCCCTTGACATCAGCATCAAGCAATATAGTTGAGCTCATAGGAGTGTCCATTCCATTTGCTTCATCCAATCCATACTTCTTCAATAGCTCTTTCAGATACTTCGTTTGAGATATGAAAATTCCATTCTTTCTTTGTTTGATTTGCAAACCGAGAAATAAATTCAATTCTCCCATCATTGACATCTCAAACTCCCCCTGCATTATCTCAGAAAATTCTTTGCACATGGTTTCATTAGCAGCACTGAAAACTATATCATCAACATATATTTGAACAATTAAAATATCATCACGTTTTCGTTTTTGTAAAAAGTGTTGTATCAACTTTTCCTTGTACAAAACCTTGATCAATAAGAAATTTGCTGAGCCTTTCGTACCATGCTCTAGGAGCTTGTTTTGAATCATATAAAGCCTTTTTAAGTTTGCAAACATGGTCAAGTTTGGTTACATCTTCGAAACCTGGAGGTTGATCTACATATACTTCTTCCATGATGTAGCCATTTAGAAATGCACTCTTTACATCCATTTGATAGAGTTTGAATCCTTTGATGCATGTAAAGGCTAAGAGTACTTGTATAGCTTCCAATCTAGCCACTTGAGCATACGTTTCCTCATAATCAATTCCTTCTTTCTAATTATAGCCTTTAGCCACCAATCTTGCCTTGTTTCTGATAATGATTGTGGATTCATCATGTTTGTTCTTGAATACCCATTTAGTGCCAATGATCGGATGATCCTTAGGTTAGGGTACCAACTCCTAAACTTGATTTCTTTTAAATTGGTTTAGTTCTTCTTGCATTGCTATAACCCAATTATTGTCTGATAGGGGCTTCGTCAATATTAGAAGGTTCAATCTGAGAAATAAAAGCAGAAAAACTAAATTCATTGAAAATTCTATTTCTAGTTTTGACTCCTTCATTCACATCTCCTATGACTTGATCTAGGGGATGACTTTTATTTAATTTCCAGGCTCTAGGTTGTCCTAGTGACTGATCCTCTTCCTTGGTTTGATCAACTTCTGGAATAAGAGGTTCTGAAATATATTGACCATTTTCTTGATTTAAAACAACTTCCTTCTCATCATCAATGGTTTTTTCAGAGGATTCAAATTCATCAAATACAACATGAATTGATTCTTCAACAACACATGTTCTTTTATTGAAAATTTTGTATGCTTTACTTTGGTTAGAATAGCCTAGGAAAATTCCTTCATCTGTTCTAGAATCAAATTTTCCTAAGTTATATTTACCATTATTATGAATGAAATACTTATAACCGAAGATGTGTAAATGAGCAAGGTTTGGCTTCCTTCCTTTGTATAGCTCGTATGGTGTCTTTCCAAGTTTTGTTCTAATGTCAGCTCTATTTGAAATATAGCATGCTTGCTCATTGTATCGGCCTAAAAAACTTGAGACACGTTCTTTTCATTCAACATTGCTCTAGCCATTTCAGTGAGTACTCTAGTCTTACGTTCCATGACTCCGTTTGTTGAGGTGTCCTTAGAGCAGAGAAATTATGATCTATGCTATTTGTATCACAATATTCTTCAAAGACTTGATTTTCAAATTCTCTACCATGATCTGTCCTAATACCTACAATGGACATACCTTTGATGATAGAAAAATGGTCCATGTAAATCTAGAGAAATCATCAACAATGACCAATGAATATAAGTTGCCACCAACACTCTTAACTCTTGCTAGTCCAACTAAATCCATGTGTAATAATTGAAGTGGTCTATTGGTTGATATCTCATTTTTCAATTTGAAAGAATATTTAGTTTGTTTACCATTTTGACATGCTTCACAAATCAAATAATCAAATCATTTTTGAAATTTACTTTGGGTAATCCAATCACTAAATCCTTTTTAATTAACTTTCCTAGTTGGTGCATGTTGACATGAGCTAGCCTCTTATGCCATAAGCAACTTTCATCGGCATTACTTAGAAAACAATTTTCAGAGTCATTTTTATTGATATCAAGAGTATAGCAGTTACCTTCCCTTTTTGCTCTGAGCTTTGCCTTGATATTTTTCTTATCAAGTTGTAAGTCTTTCTTGTTGACAATTAGACATTCCTCTGAATCAAATATTACCCAGTTGTCTTTATTTGCACTTTGACTCACGCTCAGCAAATTATGACACAAGCCTTCAACGTAATATACATCTTTGACTTGTATTCCTTTGTCGTTTCTGATTTCACCAATTCCTCCTATTTTTTCGGATTGATTTCCTTCAAATTTTACCTTTCCACCTTCCTTAGGTTGCAATGTGGTAAAAATTTCAAAATCACTGGTCATATGTCTGGAGTATCCACTGTCTATGTACCATTTGTTGTTCTTGGATGCTTTAAGACATATCTATAATCAAATATGATAAAGTCTTAGGTACCCATATCTTTTTGGGTCGTTTTGGGTTAGTACAAAAGACTTTGAGAACATATAAACCTTTAGGTACCCATTTGTAGGTTCCTCTCGTTCCTTTCTTCTTATGAATGTATGATGAAGTATAATGACCTTTTCTATTACAATAATTACAGTATGCAAAAGGATTTGATGTATGCATAGAATGTTGAAAATAGTTCAAGTATGATTTACCTTTAGCTTTCTTTCTTTTTTTCCTTCTATATGATTTTGGATCATATCCAATTCCAGATTGATCATTCACAAATCGTTGAGCTTTTTAAATTACATTTAGCATTTCACTTCCTTTAGTGAATTTTCAAGAGTTTTAGTAAGATAAGGGTTTTTCTTTTTCAAAGAAGTACAGTTTTCACAATCCTTTTCAAAATTCTCTTTAAGCTTTATTTCAAGAGCTTTGTTTTTCGTTTTGAAAACAACTAGTTCTTTAACTATTTTGATGAATTCAGAATGTAAAGCATTATATTTGGAAAGTAATTCATTATAGGTAGGATCAAAATTAGTTACCTCTTCTTCTATTCTTTCTTGAGCAAGACAAATATTGGCTACTTCCTCTTCATCGCTTTTTTGGTCAGAAGAGCTATCTCCCCATATAGCAGATACAAAGGCTTTCTTCTTGTTGTAGAATTTTCCTTTTCTCTTTCCTTTATTCTTCTAAATCAGTACTTGACATTCTGATTTGAAATGTCCTGGCTTTCCATATTTATAGCATATGATGTGTTCTTTATTGCTTTTCCTCCTTTATGAAATTTTTTGAATCCTTGGCCTTTCTTGTAAAACTTTCTGAATCATTTTATGATTAGGCCCATTTCATCATTGTCAAGCTCTTCATCTTCATCTTATTCTTCTTCTTTTGCTTTTAGTGCTAGACCTCTTTTCTTCTTGTCACAAATATCATCTAGTTCTCGTTTGAACTTTAATTTACTTTCATATTCAGAAAGGCTTCCGAATAGAGAAGCAACCGATCGCATTGACTCACCTTTTGCTTCCTCAATTGCAGTGACTTTTGCCTCCCAGTCTTTAGAAAGAATATTCAAAATCTTTCGTACTTATATATGTTGATCATAGACTTTTCCAAGTGTTGCAAGTCGATTAACAAGGTGAGTATATCTAAGTTCAAATTCAGCTATCAACTCACCTGATTTCATTCGAAGTAAATCAAACTCAGTAACCAGAGTATTGATCCGATTTTCTTTTATTCCTGAAGTTCCTTCGTGAGCTATTTCCAAGGCTTCCCACATTTCTTTAGCTGTTGGGAGTGTGCAAATTCTGAAGTACTCAGTTTGACTCAAGGCACTTTGAATTATCAGAATTGCCTTGCTGTTGAGTGTAATGAGTCTCTTGTCATTCTCATCATATTCTGCTGGTGTCTTGGGAACTCTCTGTGAATCTACAATCTTTTCAGGTTTGTAGTTTCCACTCTCAATTACATCACATAACCCATATTCAATAGCCATTACGAAGACTCTGAACTTTGTTTTCCAGAATGAGAAGTGTTCACCATTGAAACCTGAAGGTATTGTGATAGAAGCTTCGTCGGGAAGAATTCCTTCACCGATGCTTGACATTAGATCCTTCTTAGGCTGCTATACCTTAACAACAAGACCTACATTCTGATACCAAATATTAGTGAAAACGTTTCACCCAAGAGGCGGATAAATTGAGTAATACCAGAAATTTCGTTACGTATAAGAAAATTAATAGAATATTTAAAGCAGTTGAGAGCAAAGAGAAATATGACCGAAGTGTACATCGGGGGTATACTGGTTTGGCCACAACCACTTTGACCTACGTCCAGTACTCAGAACATCTCTGAGAGTTTCACTATATTCTCCAAGATTCAGTGGGTTCTTGGCACCTTAGTACACAGCAAGTTCCTTCACTTAGACACTCACTCCCCCTTACATGTTGTAATCAAATTCCCAACTTAAGGTTCCACAACCTTAAGTTATCACTGAAGTATAATGAATGAGAATAAGAAAACATAGCATAAAGAATGTATTGATCAATGTGTGATTGCTTGTTCTATGTTGTTGTGGTTTACTTTTTGAAGGCTCCATATATATAGATGATTTATAGTTTCCATTGGAAGCATTTCAAATGTGTCCGTTAGAGTCACGCAGCAACGATTGACCATTCTTCTAATTTGAAAACTATCCGTTTGCGGTAGGTAGCGGTAGGTGAGCGTTCGGACCTTTTATTTGAATTTTCACTTCTGGCATGATCTCTTCATTGTTTCTCTGCAAATGTACTTAGAATACTAGTACAATGAAGATTTATTCATATAGATAAAAAATCAATAAACATTCGATTAAACAGATGATTCTGGACTGCCTTACTCGAGTGGCTACTCGAGTAGTCACTCGAGTAAACTTATAAAAAATATGGCAAAGAGTAATTCAACATTTTTCATAAAATATTACTCAGGTAAGACATGGAGTAAGATACATCACAAACCTTGGAAATACTTGATTACTTGAGTGACCATGTCTTTGCTTCACAGGTTACTCGAGTGAGCCCTCGAGTATAGTTCAAATAAGTTTGCAGATTACTCGATTACTCCCTCGAGTAATAACATCAAATTCTTGGCTGAGAGTACCTGTTCTTTGCTTACCTGATTACTTGAATGACCACTCAAGTAATGCTTCAAATAACTCTACAGACTACTTGAGAGGTCCCTCCAGTAATTCCTTTTTCTCACTTGGTTACTCGAGTGGCTACTCGAGTAAATTGTTGCATTTCTTGGCCGAGAGCTACTGAAAGAAATTTGCTCTGGTTACTCGAGTGGCTACTTGAGTAATGCCTTATGCTCATGTTGTTATTCGAGTGGCTACTTGAGTAATTGTCTATATAACTTTGTAGATTACTCAAGTGGCCCCTTGAGTAACTTTTTCTGAATTTTGGCAGTACTTCTCTGGATGATATTCTTCATGATTACTCGAGTACTTACTTGAGTAGCAGCTTCCCTTACTCGAGTAGTCACTCGAGTAAGCCATTACAAAATCTGCTACTGCCAGTGTTTACTTCAAGTAATGCTTTATTTACTTTGTTCAAGCTCATTTGTTTGTTATCGTATCCTCTTTTATAATTTGTCCAATCTTTGTTATCATCAAAACATATGGGATCTAACAATTTTTAGACCGGTTTTTTTAAATAACCGATCTTAAAACTTATTTTTAAGATCGGTTCCAAACTGGTCTAAAATGTGGCAGACTTTTAAGACTGGTTGTATTAAGACTGGATCCAGAATCGGTCTAAAATGTCTTTTTTAACCGGTCTTAAAAGTGATTTTTCCACTAGTAGGACTTCCTGTGGCACTTCGTTAAGGAAGGGCTACCCTCCTGTGGTGCTTGTTGACGTAAGCGACATAAGAGGGTATAGTTTCCTATGGCGCTTGTTGACGTAAGCACCATAGGAGAGCCCCCTCCTATGGCACTTCCTCCAGAAAGCACCACAAGAGGGTATTTTTTTTAAAAAAAATTGAATGAAAGCACCAGCTTTTTTAGTAGCTCCTAATATGTGGCACTTCTCTAGCGCTATAGCTAATGCAATTATAAGCGTCACAGCTTTGCTTTTTTATAGTAGTGAAAACTCAATCATGAAGGAAAAATTAAAACTAGATTTAATAGGTTAAGATTTAATCTGTAACCCCCTTCGGTAATTATATCCGAAATACAGGATTAAAGTAAAATAGAGACCATAAGAAACAAAACTTATTTAAAATCCCATCTTCACGATAGGGTTTTCACAATCCACTTTCGAAATCTAATTAACCTGGTCTCAAATTCAATTTCGAATACAATTACATCACGCAGAATATCACATTTATACAAATATCAGAGTGTACAACAATATCATCCCGGCAACTCCCGGGTTCATATCTTTACTAAATATACACAGGGCACAATTGCCCATTACAATTTCCATATGGGGATTACACAAATTCTCTCAAATACATCTATAAATATCGTATCCAAACACATTCCAACAAATACATATCTAAATCTGAATCCAAATATACGTAATACTTCCAACTATGATAACCAACTATCAGAATGACTACCCGAAGGAATCCTCATTGCCCTTGGCTGCTTGCTCCATCCTCGATCCACTACCCTATCTGAAAGGTTAGTAGGGGAGGGTGAGATTCTAGAGAATCTCAGTAGGAAAACAATATCAATATGCATGTATGATAAATGTTTAATGCATGACATGCTTGCATCACATAGCTATCACAATGACAAATCTGTAAGCTCAATGCTTCTAACAATATACTAATGGCCATAGCATAAATTGAAACATAGCTTCAAATAACACATAACCATGCAAAGCAAAGACATGCACCAACACATTAATACATATATCAAATACAAGCAGGAGAGATATGTTCCCTACAGTCTTTCCATGTAAGCTCCAGCTCCGCTTACTCGCGATCCAAACGAATACTGAACCACGTTCAGGGCGAACATCAAACCTATAACCAAAGTAAGGACATAGGTTTATTCTCTATTCCAAATCTTTACTTTCATTACACTTATAGTTGGTTGTCATTTGAGTCCCTTAAGTGTCTAATAATAAGCTCAACAAAAGCTTGAAAGGATAGGGACGTACTAGGTTGGAAATCACTTTTCAAAATTACCAAGTACTGAAAATGGGGGTTGGTTGCAGCCAAGAACCCTCTAGCTACAGCCAAAACACGCACAGAAGGTTTCTTGCTGCAGCCAAGAATTTCTGTCTGCGGCCAAAACGTGCACAGAAACTTTTGCGCTGCAGCCAAGATTTTCTGCTGCAGCCAAGGCAACTTCAAAAATTCATAATTAATTCCAAAAAAATAGAAACAAGGTGATCCCAAAGCCAAATGAAAGCTATTCAAGTACTCTACACAGGAAAAATATTGGCCAATGCTGGAAAGCACCATACAAATACAGAATTACACACATTTCATCACTGCCCCAAAACAGAATCCATTTTCGACCTCAAACTTTGGACAGCTATAACTCCCAGTTCCCAAAATGAAATGGCACAAATTATATGTCCATTGTGAAGCTTGGAATGTGAACTTTAAGATGACAAAGTTTCATAATTGTCGGACAACATTTTCCCAGTCAAAACGTCTACACAAGAAGACTGTCTAGAACAAAACTTCAAGGGACAGATTTTCAGTTTTGCACCAATGATTCCAATGGTTCCCATGTTCACACCAAATACCATTTCCACATAAATTTGCACAAGGAATCCATTGAAACCACCAAATCAATCAAATCCAAATCATATTGACATGTTTTACCATTAATCATAACATGTCATCACAAAACCACAACACAATCACACATTGTCATTCTTTTCATTCCAAGTTCTCAAACCAATTCGAATGGCCATATCACACAACAAAATACCAATTTCACTACAATACACAAGGCAATTCCTCAAATCCAAAATCACATGAAAATCAGGGCAAAATCCAAAATTCACAAAGCTCATCCATAAATCACAAAACTTAGATCAAAAGGCTTCCAATACTCACCTCTTCCTCTTTCCCAAACCAATTCCTTGATTCTTCATCTTTCCACTTTTGCTCAAGCTCTCAAACACCTCCAATCAAGAATCTAAAACCATAGAGATGAAGCTCTCATCACTATGAACAACTTTATAGAAGGTGATTAGAGCATTAGAGGACAAGAAACAAGCCAAATCTCACCTTATTCTTTTCTCTTTCTTCCTTGTGCTTGGCATCCATGGAGGATGAAGAGAGAGATGAGAGATGAAGATGAAGAGATGAAGTGAATGCAGATTTTGGAGAGCCCAAAAACGTCCAAATAGAGAGGAGAGGAGAGAGGGAATGTGTTGACAATTTGACCAAGATCCAAGGGTCCAAAACTTGCCAAGTGTCAATATCTTGCAACATCCTCCATGAGCTCACATGCACACACATACACATGATTCCGCCCCTTGATCTAATACACAAATCAATCCTAACCATTGATCTTGAAGTTACCAATAAGCTTTCTCTTCGGTAACTGACCAATTGGTCGGTAACTTTACCGTTTTGCCCCTATTTCTGGTAATTCCCTTGGAATCACCATCAAACACTTCATATCGTTTCATTTATCACCAAAACATGCCTTCCCTCTATTCTAAGTCTATTTGGATGTTAATCCACAATTGAACTCAAATACAAGGTTTCGGCGTTGATCACAACGCATATGAATCACGGTTCATATCATATTCTCCAAAAGGGTTCATTATCACTAATGACATCCACTTTTGGAGTCATTAACCCTTAATCACAATTTGGGATTTTGCTAAACCGGGCCTTAGCAATCCACTTATCTCAGGCTTATTCTCTAGCCTCAAGTCTCAAAATTCGGGGTATTACATAATCCGTCATTAGTAAGCTACATCATCACCCTAGTAAAATAGAAATTTAGCTCATGATGAATTTAAAAACAAAACCAAAATAAATGGAAAACTTCATAAACATTGTATAAAACTTGAGTATTAAATTCCAAAACATAAATATACAACCAAATAATGCATGAAAGTGGAGAAATCTAGCCTTCTTTATAAGAGGTAAAACCTTCCATGTAGGTGGCAACCTATACCATCCATAAAGGAGGACTAACTATACCGTCCATAAAGGAGGTCTACCTAAGCCTTCCAAGATGGAGGCATGCAAAAAGTAATACAATGCATGAAATTAAATTTAAGAAATAATACAATGTTTTGCTCAGAGACAAGACGCCACACCCTACTTCCTCTGCAATGTGATGCATTTATAGGTAGGTGATTGAATAGTGACATCATTTTTTCCATATGTGAACAGTACCTTGTTAGCCAAATGAACAGTAACCCCCCTCATGAAATAGTGAATAGTATTGTCGTATGTTATAGCAACTTCCATATGCTACAGTGGATTTCTCTTTTTTTCAATTGCGCATCCTTGTCTTGTTTCAATCATGTGAGTCTATTTTTAGGTCTTCTTTCTTCTATTTTCTCCTTAACATGGTGTTATACGTGGTTATCAAAATAAAAGCAAGGAAATATTTATCAATTACACCCAAATTTATTATATTAAGCTCAAATATTGTCCACAAAATCATCATGTAAGGAAAAATAAATATGCAAATATTTTGCTTATCAGTATACAAGTCCAAAAACTATGCACCGCCTATGAAATTAAATTTATTTATGTCTACTTCAATCCTAGAAAGTTTCATTACATTTGGACTAGGTTTGATCCACAAAATGCATTGCACAACAACACTACCTCACTGGAGGCAATCAAACAGCATGCACTTGTAACTTCAATAAATTCCAAATTTGTATGCAAATTTCCAAAAATCATGAACACATTAATTCCCCCATACTTTTTCCTTCTAAATCCAATGGAACCATTAAAATTACAAAATTCCAACTCCTCCCCGTTGATTAGTACCTAGATGAAATTAAGGTTCTTAGGAGAGAAAATGTGTCTCCTTGATTTCTCTTATTTAATCACTTCCTTTCCACTTCTAATCACATAATTAGCTACTTAAACACTAAATGAGCATGATTTAGGAAAATTTGGGCAGCATAACATTTTGGGGTTCTTCATCCGAAATTCACAAAATAAAGCCAAACTCAATAGCAACAATCACAACAACATCATATAACTCAAGAAAATCAAAGTTTTCGGAGGTTACCTCTTCATTGTTCACTTTTTCTCTCTAGGATGTTACTATTTGCTCTCTCTTCTCTTGAGATTTTGCTTGCTAAATATGATTTCCAAGAAGAATCAAAGGTTAGAAGAGGTTCTACACGCATTAGAAGTAAAGAAGACTTGAATCCAAGCCTCCCTACAAAAAAAAGCGTGATTTAGTAGCATTTAAAAATGGTTATTCGTAGAGGTTTTAACCACTACAAACAACATTAGTAGCGGTTTATAAAACCCCTACTAAATCGTATGTTGCAAGCGGATTTGTAGCGGTTATTAAAAACCGCTACTCAAGCAAAATAACTGCTACTTTCTTTATAGCGGTTTCATCTTACCGCTACAACAATGCCACAAGCAATAATCGTTTTCTGGGATATTTGTAGTGGTTACATAACCACTACAAATATCAAAATGTGAAATTTTCAAGGCGGGAAATGAAAAATAAAAGTTATGCTCATTTTGTAGCGGTTCATGAACCGCTACTAATATGAATTTCCTTTAATTAGTAGCCATTATATAACTGCTACTAATGTCATCCAAATTCAAAATTTGCGCCAAAAAATTAATTTCTGTTTAAAAAAGGCACGTTAATTAGTAGTGGTTTCGTAACCGCTACAAAAATTAAGTAAATTTTAAAAAAAATACAATCATTTGTTTTAATTTTTTTGATATTAAATTAAATATTTTATTTTTTTAGTAGTTTAGCTAATTTAATTAGCTTATTATTCAATAGTTTAGCTCATTTATAAATTAAAAGGAATAATTTAATTTAGTTGGATAAGTATAAAGATTGTATTGATAATATTATTGAGGATAAGTAGGTAACAAGGAACTATTATGTTGTCTACTGCAATGTGATTGTGTCTGAAAAATAGGTGAAAATGAGATAAAACTCTGAAATATCTGTAAAAAAATGGTGAGAATAAATTTTATGCGAAGGAGAGAAGTATTGAAATAAAAAATTTAAAAATTTGTTACCATATTTGATCGCATTGTTAAGCTCCTCAACGCATACAAAAAAATTTGTGAATGAGAGAAAATGAAAGATGGATAAGATGAAAAGAAATGGGGGAGTGTTTGAAATGAGATGTGGTGTGGGTATTTATAAGGATCTGTGTAGCATTTGTAGCAGTTAATGTATCCATTTTGTAGCAATTTTTAATTAGTAGAGGTTATTTTTATTTTTGTAGCAATTTAAGAACTGCTACAAATATTATTTTATTTTTTAAATATTTTTTTAATAAATTGTTTTAAAGACAAAAACATAATTTGAAAGTGATCACTCATCCCCGCCATCCCTACAGAAATTGTGTAGAAAAATTGTTGTTAGTGATGTATTATTTTTTTAAAAAAAATTTAATTTAAATGATGTGAACTTAAAAAAATGCACTACAGTAGAGGTAAATTGTCATTGCCTTTAGGGAAGAAGTTTTCAAAATTGGTAAGCTGAAATGGCTCACTCTCGTAGGCGATGTTATCGCCTTCACCCATGTCATAAAGGTCTCGTGGCTTTAAATGAACGACCGTATGCCAATCCCTATGCTTCTCATCCTTGACATAATAAACTTGATGTGCCTCCGAAGCAAGAATATACGACTCATCATCTTGAGAAATACCAGTATGAATTGGCCGTGAGAAATTGACTGATGTGATCCCTAAGTCGTCAGTTGTCAGTCCTCGAGAAGTAGTGGTATTTGCCCACAAACACTTGAATAGTGCCACGATGAAACAGACTTGTTAATTAAGTTCGACCACATCAAGAAGCTTTCTATAGTAAGGGATGCCTCCGAATTGCATGTTGGCATCACTGCTGCTCGCATAACTCCTTGTCTCAAATGTACCATAAACACCTGAATTTTGAGTTTGCAATCCTTGATCCCTTGAAACCATGTAAAACTTGAAACCATTGACATTGTATGCTATAAACCTTTTTGCATGATCAAGAGGGCCGATTATGAGAGCTCTAAAATCTAGTGAGTGTGGGTTGTGGTCATTTAGCATTCTGCGCATAAACTAGCTCGGGAATTCTCTGTGGACCTTTTTGTCAACTTCTGATGATGTTTGTGTACGGATCTTGAGTTGACGCTTAACATGACTTTTAAATTCCCTACAATTAATCATAGAAAGGTGATAGTAAAAAATGTTATGAAAGATATATAATAACATGTGAGTGTATAATTCTTACTGTATGAAAGGTTCAACTTGAATGCAATTAATCAAGACATGTCTATGTGCTTGCAACTTCTTAATTGTCGTTAGTTTGAAGTTCTCAGTTCCTCCAACTGGTTTACCAACACGAGGGATAAATTCTCCTGATGTTAGCATAGGTTCAGGACAATCGTCAACACAAGGTGCCCGGTTGAAAGCCGTCTCAAGGTCATCAAAGTACATTGAATAGAAACACAGCACCTCATCCCTTATGAGGCCTTCAGCTATAGAGCCTTCTGGCCACGCCTTATTACTTACGTAAGATTTTAATTTCCCAAGAAACCTATAAAGTAAAGAAGAGAAAATTGATACTAAATGCTGAAAAGGATGACTAGCAAACATAAGAACTAACAATGAAGGACATATTTAAAATGAGTACCTCTCAATTAGATACATCCATCGATATTGTAATGGGCCAGCAAGCTTTATTTCATACACATCCAGGGTGGCAAGTTATAGGGAACTAAGACTACCAACCAAACACTATAACTTGTGCTAAGATTCCCAAATGGATTTAAACTGTCGGTCGCCAAAGCAAGCCAAACATTTCTAGGGTCAGCCGCGAATGATGGAAAGTCATTGTCAAATATTTCCAGGTGTCAGCATCTTGGGGATGTCTTAATTTACCATCATCATTCTTATCAACGTCATGCCACCTCATGTGCTCCACCATTTTAGACGACATAAATAATCTTTGTAGGCGAGGATTCAAAGGGAAGTACC
Source organism: Inga oerstediana (assembly GCA_963210345.1). Classification (NCBI taxonomy): domain Eukaryota; kingdom Viridiplantae; phylum Streptophyta; class Magnoliopsida; order Fabales; family Fabaceae; genus Inga; species Inga oerstediana. The sequence continues at coordinate 28,418,384 of OY723408.1, forward strand.
TGTGAATCTTTGCATGTTTCTTCTTCTACTTTTTCCCCTTTCGAATTGTCTTGTACCTTGATGTGTGGCATCTCTTACAAGTCTCCCTGCTGGAATTGTCTCCCCAATACAGCATACAATCGTTTTGGCATGCATCAATCTTTTGATAGTTCAACCCCAACCTGTTGATAATCTTCTTGGCCTCGTAGAACATTGTCTTCTAGGAAAGGCTTCATAAGCAAATGTTCCTTAACAACTTGTCATGTATGCCACTTCTTAAACTTGCAACTTTGATACATATAGACAGTCTTGCCATTACAGCTGTCGTAAGTGAATGCGAAATCCAACAAATTGTTTAAGCGGTACAAATATTCTGGAGAATTGCATGGCAACCTGATCCATGATTTATCCATGGCTACTAGTAAGAGAGAAGAAAGTATAGTGAAGAAGATGAATAAATATAAAATCATGAATACTTGGAAGCTTATATAAATGTGTGACAACATCTAATATTTTGTAGCGGTTATAAAACCGCTACATTAACCGCTACTGAATTGAACATTAGTAGTGGTTATATGAGTATAACCTCTACAAAATTAGAGACCGTTGGCACACCAAGAAAAATTTATTTCAGATTTGTAGCGGTTTAACTAGTGTAACCGCTACTAAAATTTATTTGTAGCAGTTATACTTCATTAACCACTACAAATTTCCCACCTGAAGAAATTCAAATATCAACATTATTTTGCATCTTGTAGCGGTTAAAAAGCAATAAACCACTACAAATTTTCAAGCATTTAGTAGCGGTTGAAAAAAAAACCGCTACTAAACATGGATCCTTATCTGTAGCGGTTATTATTGTACCTGCTACAAATACTCAAACGTTTGAATTTGAATTTACCTCTCACCGTGTTTTTTTCCAATGGTCCTTAACATTTGTAGTGGTTTTATCCCTATAACCGCTACAAAATCACAAATATTTGTAGTGGTTTTTATAATTTAACCGCTACAAATTGAATTGTATTTGTAGCGGTTATTCAGTAAAACTGCTACAAGTATAAATTAATTTTTTTTTGGTTGTGGTAAGTTTTAGAAATATAAATGTAACGTTAGTTAAATGCAACAAAAATTTAATAAGGCTCTGAAGATATAAATATAACTATTTTAAACGCAACAAGAATTTAAGTTCTGAAAATAAATATCGTAAATATAATTATAAATATTTACAAAAGTTATGAAAAATGTCTAAAAATGAATGTCCTAACTATAACTATAACTAAATGTCCTAAACTAACTAGCAGGAGGCTAATCATCTAGTCCTCCCTTTGGTGGGGATCCCTTAGGTGCAACAGTATCAGGGTGCGGGGTAGACTGAATAGCACCATCAACATCAACAGGAGGAGGAGGAGGAGGCTGAACGATGAACCAAGGGATAGGGTGAACCTCTGGATGCACCTTGTCCAGGAACAGGCGACTTCAGGACTGCTCGAGCATGTAATTCATGATTTCGCACCACTGCGCATGTTGAGTGTAGTATAAATCGGCCTGCTGCTGGATCTGCTACTATTTCTAAGCCACTGTAGGCTGTGTCCTTGCTAAATCTGACCGCATCTCCTCAATAGGCTCATCCCTATGATGTTTGACCCCAAACGTCTGTGCTCTAGAGCTGCCAGCCTCAAAGGCAGTACTCCTGCCATAGACCATGCTAGGTCGGGCGCCTATTCCCAGCCCCCGCACATGTCGGGGATGCTCATCCTGACCCAGACCCGCCTTCAAAGGTGTTGTGGGGTCCACAAACCCTAGTGACTCTTGGGTCTGGGTCTCTCGCAACTCAACTTGCGACTGCTGCATCCATGCCTGCCATTTTATAAAACAATTAATTATAAATATATTCGGTTTAATTTTATAGGCAATATAAGAATAAATTAACTTATAATGGCCACCTCTACCTGCTGAGAGGTCGGAGTCCTGTCACGGTGTCTATGCATGATAGTAAATAACTCCCCGTAGTCTGTCTGATAGTTCTCCGCCTGTGCCTTCCTTTCCTAAAAATATTACAAAATTACAAAAATTAAATTAGGATAATGAACAAAAATATACTAAATTTATAATATAAAATAAACAGCTAAAAGTAATTGATAATGAGAAAACTTTCTAGCTCACTTTAAGTCACAACAAAGGTCTTTGATCCTGCCGTGTGGTGTATCGTCTGCTGCCCTCGACACCTTGTGTTCCTCTAAGAGAGCACCTTGGAAAAAAAAATATTAAATGTATTAGATTCATAAAAATATTTAAATTTAAATTATAATTATAATTATAATTATAAATACATTACTTGCCCCTCGCACTCCTCTTGTATTGGATGAAACTTGCCCAGTCATTCGGCGGGACGCCGTCCGAGACGTTCTCGATCAGCTGCTGTAGAGGAATTCTCCCTTCCTTCTCCATACTGTGGAAGAGACAGTTTCTCTTGTTCCTCCAGCCGTTGCCCATCTTCATCGGCGTGTACTCTTCCGACTGTCCCAGACGGCAAACATAAGCTGTATAACACAATTGAATAAAAATTAATTAAATATAACTAATTAAAAATAAGACAATTAATAAATATTAATTAAAAAAATTTAATTATATAAAATATAATTAAATATTATTACTTACCCACACTACCTCGTCCCACGACTTGTCCTTCGGCCCCTTCGGTACATTCCTCCACATCCTGAAGTATAGGGGGAACCGCATCCAATTCGAGCCCAGCTCGTTTAAGAAGCGGTTAAATAGGTGACCCCTATTATCGATGGGGCGGTCTGTGCCTTCATTCCACGCAACTACGACGCGTAGTGTCCGGTCCAAACTATTCAGACCGGCCACATCCAACCTCCTAGTGGACACGTTAGATAAATTGCAATTCAAATTCTACATTGCGAATTTAAAGTTGTTTCGTCTCCTATTTGTTATTTTTGATCTCATCTATCTAGATAAATAGTTATCTATAAAATTGAAAATCAAAATAAAATAATAAAATATATAAACAAAAAAACTAAAAATAATTAATATTTATAATTAATACAAAAATATTTATATATACATATATATAATAAAAAATCTAATAAAAAATATATACAAATATATACAATAGTATCTAATAGTATCTTTGTATTGTATTTAAATATTTAATTTATTAAATAAAAAATATATTTACCTTGGACCTGCACCTCAAACCCAATAGAGTAAGAAAAGGACTGTCGAGGGTGGTTCTACTGTCGCGCCTCCTCCTCATCGAGGAACTGCTCCATCTCTTTGATCCCAATTGGGATCTCGAAGTACTCATTCGCGTCATAGTCATCGACGCTGATATCTCCCTCCCCCAAATCAGGCACCTCTAGTGCGGTCGTCTCCTATGGGATCGTCTGCGGTGGCTGTGGTAGGGCCAACTCTTGTGGCTGCTATGGGGGGATGGGCTGAAATGGTGCAGTGGCCCTCCCTCCATGCTGCCTCGTCCCACTGCCCCCTGTTCTACTGTTGCCACCCCGTAAAATTGGTCTGGGTATCTCGGGCTCCTTCCCCCTATCTTATCTTGAAGCCATATCAACTACAAAAATAAAAAAAAAACATTTTAGTCACATTTATATGCAAAAATATAATAAAAATAAAAATAAAATACGTATTGTCTGTACCTCAAGTACAAATAACGACAAATGCTGCAGCAAAAACTCTTGGACAGATGTCTGAATGCTCAAATCTAAAAGAAAATACTCAGAGAAACTTCAGGAAATAAAATGGTCAAATGGGAAAATGAAGGGGGCAGCGGCTTTATATACTGGTGGACTTTGTAGCGGTTATTGAAATAACCGCTACACAAACTGCTACAAAGAAGCTAGGGCGGCTAAACTTTGTAGCGGTTCTATAATAACCGCTACAAATTTCAAAGACCTTTGAAGTTCTATAGCGGTTAATGTACAAAACTGCTACAAATTTCAAGACCTCTGAAATTCTTTAGCGGTTAATGCTTTATAACCACTACAAATAGGTGACATTTGGAATTTTGTAGCAGTTAAGTTTGTGAAAACGCTACAAATAACCGCTACATTATTGACGGGTCTTGGTCGCGCCATGTGGCGGGAACTTTGTAGTGGTTATTATTATGTAACTGCTACAAGTTTTGGTGGGAAATTCGTGCCATATTTGTAGCAGTTTTTTCTGCTTAACCGCTACAAAAAAGTGTTGCCAATCTGTCGGGTCAGTTGGCGCGTAGCTTGCCGCTACAAGTTTGTAGCTATTTAGATTATAACTGCTAAAAATTTTAATATTTGTAGTGGTTAATTATAACTGCTACAATTTCACCACTACAAAATACCATTTCTTTTGTAATGCCTACTTACTTTGGATTTTGCCTCTTGAACTTCCTCCTCTTATCTTGCTCTTGGGTTTTTCTTGAAGCTCTCTCTCTCTCTCTTTATTTCCTTGCAGCTAATCGAAAATGATGAAGAGGCAAAGGGATAAGAGATTCATCAAATATCTCTTCATGCTTTATTATAATATTATTTTAATGATTTAATCTCATATGAGTAATTTACTTGGCCATGATTAACCCTTCATCTTTTACTTTAATTTATGGTCAAATGCTGATTTTCTCTTTCTTTCCTCTTTTCATACCAAAATACATCACCAAATGGAAGGAAAAATGTTGACCATGGTTCTCTTTTTGCTTCCTTTATGTTTAGCCACTATTTTTGACTTTTCAACCTCATGTTTACTTGGTGTAAAATGCTTCAACTTTTGGCTTGAGTATTTCAACTATCCATTTCCATTCTTGCTTCTCTTTTGGACATCCAAGAGCACATGGGAAAGGGAAAATTATGGGCTTTGGATTAAGTCTAGCCAAATGACTATTTTGCCTATACATTTTTGCCATTACCTTTTCAATTTCGCACATAGACTAAAAGCTGGCAGAATTTTCATCAAACTTTGAAAATTTATAACTATTTGAACAAATGTCCAATAGGTGTGATTCCAAAGGGTATGTGACCCTTATTAAGTCTATTTTCAAGAATAATATAGCCTTTAGCCAATTGGAATCTCACAATTATGAGAATTATTTTTTTTGAATGCTGCCATCACTACTATAAAAAACCAAAGCTGTGGCACTTATAATTGAGTAGCTGTGGCGCTAGAGAAATGCTACATATCTGAACGCCACTAAAAGAAGCTGTGGTGCTTAGAAGCGCCACAACATTTTAATTTTTTTGTTTTTATAAGGAAGGCCTTCCTGTGGCGCTTGGTGAAGCAAGTGCCACAGGAGGGTCCTAATTTTTTTTCTTTTTTTTTTGCTTTTTTTTTGTACTTACTGTGGTTCTTGTTTAAAAAAGCAAGCGTCACAGGAACTGTTTTTTTTCTATTTTTTTCATATCTCCCATAATTGCAGTATTGCACACTTTATGGTCTAATAAACAATTTGTATCTATATCCACAGTACAGCAGAATGAAGTAAAGCAAACAACAATGATAGATAACTTTAAAATGAAACAAACAGATGATTAATTAGTTAAAGTGGTACATAAAATAATTATACAATATATTGTATGTGAATGAATTATACAACAAATTCAACTTGAATACATGTATGCATGACATAGTAATTGCCAAGAAACAACACAACAAAGGCCAGCAGCTAGTGATGAATTAAATAGCATAGCTACCCAGTGATTTGCTAAACACATATTCATACCATTCCTCAATCACTTCATTAAGCTAATGGTCAGTCAAAGTGTCACAATATTGATCTTCATAATACTACACATATATACAATTAGCCACAAATTAAAAATAATTATAATCAGTAAAACGTAATTATCAGGCACTAAGTAAATTTAATTAAAACACAATATGAAGTGCAACTAAATGACTTACTTTTTGAGGAATAAAAGCCTCATCATGCGTAATTACATCCTTAATAAATTTCATTATGTAATACCCACAATCATTGTCATTGGGTTGGAAAGGGTACTGCAAAAATATAATGCAATATTATATTTAACTTTTTTTATGAATAAAAAATGTTTACTAACAAAGTTTTAGTTAATTCATATATCAGTACCAGTATCTTCTTCCAAGGATAGCTAAGGTGAGGGTCAGCAACTTTAGAATAGCTTAAGGAGACAGAGGCTCGATACGCAGTCAAAGCGCTAACAAAACAAAGAGAAACTGATTACTTTTGGTTATTCAATCACATATGCAAATGTTTACACATACGCACGTACGCTTACCTATTGAACAATAGTAACATATCAGAACAGTTTTGTGGAAGACCATCTCTTAGAGGATCCACATAGTAAATTCGAGGGCCTGAAGGTTCTACTAGATTGATAACTATCAATATCCAATGGTGCCTAAAATATTTTAAAAAATTTGTTTCAACAATAATGGTATGATAAAAGTTAAACAATAAAAAAATTGTACCACTAATAACTTACCTCACAATATATGGCACTAAAAATAGAGTAGTCAGTATTGTTCTCTTTCTAAAGTAATCTTTTAGGTCATTAGACTACGCATTTATATCTACTTTACCCCATGATAGCCAACAAGAAAAGGTTGACAAATACGAATTGGACCATGTTTGTATCCATTAAGATCTCATTGTACAAATGCCTAGTATAAAACAAATAGTGTCATGAAAAATGAAAGAAAAGGAATGAGAAATATTAATAATAATGATAAACGATAATGGTCAAGTACCTTATCCAGAAGTTGATAGCTGAAGCACTAACCCAATCACGAGTACATATGTCGTGCACGACCTCGGCAGTAACATAATCAATTAGACCGCCAACATTGTAGATATGTATTTCAAGATGTATTTCTAGTCCTGCACTGATCAATTGTGGTGTAATCGATACTAATTGATCACGATATGAGGTTGGTCTTCTTTTGCTCTGTTGGCTAGCCGATGCTTTTGACTTAGGTTGTGTTGTCGAACACTTTGAGATCTTACCATAAGGTTGGATTTGTTTCTCCCTAGACCGTCCACCCTGCGAAAATTAGAAAATTAAATCACAGTTTTAGATTGAAGTACGAATGAAAAGTGCAGGGAATTATAAATGAACAACCTTTTCATACGGCTCGATAAGACCTATTGGCCAAGCAACATAGCCACCTACAACATCTTTCACCATTATAAAAAAAAATATTTTTCACTATTAATATGCTAGTTAAAAAGATATTAAATATACTTAAAATTTCTTTTTTTATTAGGTGAATTAAGTTCGCTTAAAATTTTGCTTTACATATTGGAATATAGAACTTTAAGAAAACTTTATATATGAAACAAATATAGTAAAATTTATACATAATATATTTATTAAAAAATAATTTTTATATTGATATATATTATAAAATTTTTGGAAAAAAAATTTAATTGAATAAAATGAACTCCTTATTTTAGTTAATCTCAACGTACCCCATCACATATATACATAATGTGAAAATAGTTTAAATTCCTAATAGCATACTTGGAGGAAATGAAGGGTGAAAGAATGATTTTCTATATTTACATAATTTTTCTTAATGAAAATATAATATTCCTAGTCTCTTCTTTAATTTTTCTAGAACGAAAGTAACAAAAAAAATTATGTTCACCCCATTGAAAAAACAAATATGTTCTGATTTTTCTGTTTTATTTTACTACAGGTAACCAACACATTTTAAAACAAAAAAAAAAATTTGAAAAAAAGAAATCAAACATGTCCTATATATATTGTCCCTAGTGAAACCCCTATATTTTCTCTACGTCCTGGCTCTATTTTTTAAATAATATAGAATTTTAATTAAGTTATGTATTTTTCATTTTCAATCTTCGTTACTGATCTTGAAAATCTCTTATAGTAAAATAACATAATTGTAACAACCTAAAATTTAACTACTGGATAAATTAGACAAGTTCGCCAAAAAGTATAATTATAGAAAAATGCCCAAAAATTAGAGAATTCTAAAAAAGTGGAAAAAATCATAAGGAATTGAACATCTCTTTTTAAAAGAGAACATAAAAAAAAAAGAAAAAAACAAAACCTCTGACCTCTTTAAACCTTGCAAGTTTAAGTTAATGATTTTGTGTTTATATTACCTCTATAAAATGGAACACAAATATATATAACATATATATATATATATATACACACACGTGCGTGTCAAAAAACGAAAAAAAACAAGCACATCATAGAATAAAATCAACATATATATATATACACACACGTGCGTGTGATAACAAAAATAAGCAAAAAAACCTAAAGAAAAAAGCACGTTGAACTTACAGCTTAATTGATTAGTGCAGTGCAGTGGGGGACCACGTTGCCTGTTGGTGACGCAATCTTGAGTGAGGAAGAGGAAGAAATTTGAGCAGTTAGGACCAACTAGATGGAGTGGGGACCAAAAGTGGAAGACAGTACAAAGACAAGGGAAGGGACAGGAGTGGGGATGGCAGTTGGAACAAATTAAAACAAAGATATAGATTTGCTGATGAAGACGTGTGAGCGTGTGAGTGTGTTTTTTAGTGTGAAGGTGATAGGAAATGGAGGGAAGGGGCGACGGATCCACTCACTAAGAAGATGAGAAAGGGAAAGTAGTTTAATGGAGGAGAGAGTAGTTAAATAATTAAAGTGAAGTAGTAGTCAAAAAGAGACGGAATGGGGGGTGGACGCGGGACCACTGGGCGGGAAGTGAAATAATTAAGAGATAAGGGTTGGGACGGGGAGAATTGCTATTGGTGGAGATGGATTACACTATCCACTTTGAATTTTTTTTTATGAAATGGGCAAACGCCAGGCACCACAGCTGGTATTAGGTGGCCATGTGTGGCTCCTGCATAGGCAGGCGCCACACATGGCCCATAGCTTCAGCATGGCGCCTGGTGGGCCAGGCGCTATAGCTGCTGGTGTGGCCCCTAGCGTAGCGCCTGCCTACCAAGTTTACCGCCTACCACACTTGGTCTTACCAACTGTTGCCCCTAACCTACTAGGTGCCACAGCTGGTACCCAAAATAAAAAAAAAAAATATAGGGGAAAAAAACAAAAAGGGAAGTTGTGGTACTTGTTTAAAGAAGGGCCACAAAATGCGCGCCACCTTTCACTCTTTTTGTAGTAGTGCATAGAAACTCTCCAGTTTTACGGGCTAACTTCAAAAATTCATAACTTTTTGTGTATAACTTCAAATAACTTATATGACATATCAAATAAAAGCTTGATAAGTCTACTTTTCTTCTAAAAAATTAAACAGTCATTGGACATCATTTGCTTATCCAAAACTATCACACAACCCGACTGCCACGCAGGAAACACACTGGTAGCAAATTTCAACTTTTACAATTTGTGTTCCAATCTTATCATGTTGTGTGTGACCACTAATTGCACTATTTGGCCATTCCATGTGCTTCATAATTATCCATTTATTCCTTTTAATGCCACAAGGTGCAAGAAATTTTTGTAAATAAAATTTGGGATGTTACAGAACCAACAAGCGTGTCCTTGGAAATTTTTTTTAATGGAATTTGTAATAATTGGATTTGCAAAACCTTTTTCATTCTCATGTGAGAAGTTTCACAAATCTTATCATTGTGAATTCTATTGATGAATTTAACAGAGTGAATATCATGATGAAGGAGGAAGAGCTCTGAACCTTAGGGTTTAAACATGTGAGATTTAATTAGAGATTTACGAAAAGGTACTTTAAATAAGAGTAGTTGAGGAAGATAGATTATTCAAGTATTACATGATGATTATTTCTTAAGAAACGTCATTCTACTCATTCATACTTTACGATCAATTATTATGACCATTTTGTTTTGGTTTTCACATATATAAAGTTGGAAGACAAATCACTTATAAGTGTTATGTAGAAGTTGTTTCATAAGAACGACTATTTTTGTCACTAAATAAATTATGGTTATTAAGTATAACAATTATTTTTGTGTTTTCACAAATTCCGCCACTCAATACATGACGGTGCACATATTTAACCATTAAAGTATGAATGCTTTAATAAAATTAGTTAAGTTAGTTATTTGTAATTAAAATATGTTGACTTATTCAAAATACCCCTTTCATCATTAGAATTCCCTACTACAGATTCACCTATACATACCACTGAATAAATAACAATTATGGAGAATAAACATTATTTATATCAAAGCGGAGGTCGTGCAAAGATCAAAGGGAGGGAAGTGAGGATAATCTAGTGATTTTTTGTTTTTGAAATTGAATTATATACATGTGAGACCCTTTTATACCGTATTTCTCAAAGCTTATGTAAACATTTTGCTAGGAAAGTGAAATGAGGTAAATTTTATGAACTAGCTAACACTTAAATTAACCCCATATTCTAACAATGTATACGAATTGAAGAATGTAGAGAGACAATCTTTAAATGATATAAACGGTAATATAATTATTGGCCATAAAATCATAGGCCTGTGCAGTGTGCTATTTATAGAAAAGGCATAGGTGTAGCAGTTATATAGGTGCAATGAAGAGAGGAACTCATTGATAAACAAAACGACACGTAGCCATAGCCCTGCAAATGATCAAACATATAGCATGTCTATAACATGCATGATAACATGGCTAAGAGGATGATCGGTATCACACCCCCTCATCAATCAAATAAAAGCCTCCAGAGAGTCTGAATACAAGACAATATTACCAAGACCAAGTTGTTTACAGATTTCAAGCCCATTTTTGTTTATAGAGATTCAGTATATTTCCTGGGGTCATAGGTTTTTGAAATTATCTTCTCCTATAAAGGTCTAGAGTGGCGGTTTTATAGCCATTTTTTCCTAGTAGTAATTTAACCATTAAGTTTTTGCAGTATATATTCTTGTGCGACCTTTGTTTTGACATAAATGGTGTTTATTCTATGTAACAGTTATTTATTCAACGTTATATATATTCGAATATGTACTAGGGAATTCTAATGATGAAAGGGGTATTTTAAATAAGTTATCATATATTAATTACAAATAACTAACTTAACTAATATCATTAATTTTTTAAATTAATTATTTGATTCTCATATTCAATCTCTCAGGGATTAAAGGAAAGGAAGTGAAGATAATCTAGTACTTTTTGTTTTTGAAATTGAATTATATACATTTGACACCCTTTTTATAGCATATTTCTCAAAGCTTCTGTAAAAAATTTGCTAGGAAAGTGAAATGAGGCAAATTTTATGAACTAGCTAATACATAAATTAACCCCATATTCTAACAATATATATGAATTGAAGAATGTAGAGAGACGATGTCTAAATGATATAAACAGTAATATACTAGATTGCCATAAATAATAGGCATGTGCTGTGTACTATTTATAGAAAAGGAATAGGTGTAGCAGTTATTCAGGTGCAATGAAGAGAAGCACTCTTTGATAAACAAAATGACACGTAGCAATAGTTCTTTTTATTTGGGATACAAAAGCAAGCATAGCTTGAGATTAAAAGTCAACCAGGATCTAGATCTGTCATCAACCTCTAGGACAAGCAATACTTGTCTTCCAAGAACATGCTTAAACAGCCATTTGGGACTTCCAGCACAAACACCATCTCCATCATGTCCTTGTGACCTTCAGTAATCAGGTAATTGGTACATCGGACAGCTTCTCTGCATGTATGATGGAGCTCTACAAACAATCAATCATATAGCATGTCTATCACATGCATGATAACAGTGCTAAGAAGATGATCGAGATCACACTCCCTCATCAATAAATTAAAAGCCTCCATAGTGTCTATATACTTACAACACAATGTTGCCAAGACCAAGTTGTTTACAAACTTCATGCCTAGTTTTGATAGCCAGTAATTCAGCCTCTGTAACTGAACAGATTCCAAGAACCTTATGAAACACCAAAAGCTAGTCTCCATTTGCATCGCGTAATACTCCACCATAGGTTGCTTGTTGTTGGAACTGAACGGTGCCATCCACATCAACACTCTTAGCCATAGTTCTAGAAGATACAATATAATGGAATGGATAATTAAATGGGTCCAAGTCATAGCAATTAGAGCTTTATTTGATTTTGCTCTAACAGGAATACACAAGAAAGCAAAACCAAAAGCAATAAAATCATTATACCATTAGATTAAATGTAAGGCTAAGGTTTGTTGGATTCAATTAAATGTAAAACGCTCCCATACATTGAATCTATATACATGCAATACGCGTTTGTGCATTAGATAACCACAATATTTACAAATCACATCTTTCAAACCCTAAGTCTCCTCGTTATATATATATATACACCATACTTCTCATAAGCGGCCATCAAATTTTATACAGAGCATAAGACTTCTCTTTAGTTTTACCAGTGACTAATGATTTAGATCCGTAAAAAGTTTTGGATGTTCAAGTGCAAGAAAGGACGACGATTTATGACTTGCATAAATCAGATCAACGGAATACCAAAAGGTATTTAGAAATTCACCATCACATGTCTCATTCATATAATCTTTTAAATCCCCAGCCATAACATCATTGTTGCGTTCCTATGCTTATCATGAGTTAGACATGTATCAACAAAATCAACAATTGTTTTGAGTTTAATTTACACTTTTTAGCTTTTTATTGGGTTTTAGGTTTATGGCTTACGATTTGAAAGATGTAACAAATATTTTTAGCTTTATCGTTTATACGTGGGTATAGCATCACATTAACCTAAGCATAGAATTACAAAGAAGGAACCTGAGTCGATCTTGTGTATAGTTATGATTTTTATTGTTTTTCCATACATTAAAATTGTGTGTAACTGAGAAAACAAATGAAAGCTATGCTAAACGAAATAATTGGACAAAAACAATTGGCGTATGGTCTAGTCTATCAATTTATATGAGTATTTGGCTTATTTGCTATGAAGTTTTATTCATTTATAAAGTTTAGATTTAGTTGCATAAAAAATTATACCTGACTGTTGGTCACTCAGACCCTCCCATACATTTTGGAAAATTTCTTTTGTTCGTTCTGTTGAATGGTTGAGGGAGGAGGGTTAGCCTGCTAGTGCCCTCCCCAAATTTTTTAATTTTTATTATTTTATATGTGTTATGTATGCATTTTTTGTCCTAAAAATATGTGCAAACTTAATATAATATTTTTGCTTTCGTATCCTAGTCCTTACAATGTCAAATCTAATTAACTCTGCTCTGTGTTTTGTTGTAAGTATCTATATTGGTATTGTAGAAGCAATCTATCTCATTTCTTTCATTTAAGTAGTTATTGGTTCATGTTTGTCAATCATTTTCATTCTTGTCATTTATTTTGAATCCTTTTGTATTAATATTCTTAACTTTTGCCTTGTGCATAATGCTAATTAACTCTTATGATTTATATTTCTTGGTTTTTATTATAATAAAACGAATATGTGGCTCATTATCTGTTGTCTGAATCTTTCGAAACCCCAAGATCTATCTCCTTCACGTGATTTTTCAGTATTAAAGAAAGCCAACAATCTAGATCAGGTTGCAACTTCAAACCCTTTTCTTCGACAAATTCATGTTCAGACTAAAGCTCTCAATTATCGCTCTGTGATTTCTTAGGGCAGACATGGCTTTGTTGATTGAAGTGACGAAGTCCTTGAGAGTAGTCCCATCTTCTTCTTCTTCTTCTTCTTCTTCTTCTTCTTCATCAAGATTGAAGTTAAATTCGTAGGCTGGAAGGGAATTACAGATTCTGCGCCGAGTCTTTGAAACAGCCGATAACGATACTAAATCTTTAAAGGGCAAGTAAAATAAGATACGCTTCAAAATGTCGTCCGGCTACCGGAATATTCCATTGGAGCCATCATGGTGGCTTCTGATGAGATGTTGTACCGCTTGAGTCTCTTTCTGCTTTAGGGAGCCATGGTTGAACAGCCTGGATTTGTTTCTGGTATTGTAAGAACTGGGACAAGACATATGATTAGACTTCAGACATATAGATCGAGCGAAGTCCAAGGAATGCTGAAAATGATGATGTGAGTTTCTCGTATTTATAAAATTTTTTGGATCTTACCAAACATGTTAAAGATCCAAAATACTTGAAATATCTGATTTTTGGCACCTTATCTCTTGATACTGCTTTTGGCAAAATATCTGCAAAAACTTCAAGTTCTTGTTTAATTTGCTTGCTTTTGATGAAAACTTGATCATTTATAAAGCATTGATTACTTTCATAAAGCAGATGTGGTCGTATTAATTCTGCTCTTAGTAAGTGCCATTCGCACAACAAAAGCTTCTAAAGTTAGTGTTGCTCGAGAAACTTCAAAAGTTTACCATTTTGTACGTAACCAAGATAGACCAGGCACAACATACACTGTAGAACAGGCCCAAAGGAAAGGCAAAGCAAAATGCTACAAGCTCAAAGATATTTTCAAGTAGCACTACATTATGGGAGGAGGAAGGGCAAGAGAGAGCGCTTTGCCAAATAAACACTACCTCTTTTTTTTTTTTTTTTTTTGTTTAAAATATTGTTTTTTAACGTAGTAGATGAGTTGTGATGAATAGGGAAAAGAACTCAACATCAAGTATTGAACATGATAAACCCAAGTGTTGGAGGCATTACATAACAGTGGTCATCCTTTCAATTGTACAAAGAAGCATGCTTGAGTTTGAAGATGGCTATTAGATCCTATGTTTTGATGATAACAAAGCTTAAAAAAGATTAAGAAAAATGTTTTGTAGAAGACACATTAACTTAAAATGACTTTGAAACCCATTACTATGAAAATTGTAACATCCTGAAATTTATTGAGAGGCTTAATTTTCCCAAAAGTGAAATAAATATGTTTAAAGTTAAATTATCGGAATTGAAAAGCCTATTTTCCCAAATTTGAGGAAAAATAGCTAGAGTCATAATTTGGATTGAAAATTTCAAGAAAATTATTTTAAGGCTTAAAGAAGTGAATTAAGGAAGAAATTCTTTATAAAGTATTAAGGATTAATTTTAAAAAATTATATGATAAGTTAATACTGATATAGAAAAGGGGGAAAATTAGTAAATTTATTTTACTAACCCGAAAATTGAAATTGGGCTAAAGTTAAGCTAGATTATGGAAACTAGTGGGAAATTTAAAGCCTTGCAAGTAGATTCAATGAGATAAAAACACCCACACATTTACACACACGTATATATATTCTCTCACACCCTCACTTTTAATCATTCAATCAGTCCCTCCTCACACGACACACATACTTCCACTTAATTTAAAACACTCAGCCACCTCCCCCTCATCTCATTAGCATCTGAAAACAAGAAAAAGAGAGAAAAGAGAGTGAGAGGTCAAGAGTTGAGAGAAGGAAGGGAGAGGCTGAGAGTCAAGATTGTCACCAGAAGAGGAAGAAGGAAGCTGGACAACTCACATGCAACCTTGGATTTGTGTTTAGGTGAGTCTATTATACCCTTTCCCAGCTTTTTCTGTCAATTTGGTTGAAGTTCTTTGGGTTTATTGGTTGCTGAAGTTGATCGTTCCTGGGAAATCGGTTCTGTCACCATGGAAGCTTGGAAAGAGCCTTTGCATATCGATTTTGAGTGAGTTTTTTTGGATTCTTTGGTTCTTTCATCTAAGCTCCAAAATAGGGCATGCATTTTTGAGTTGGTAGATGTAAAATTTCTAGAGTTTTAATTTGAGTCATGGTTTGAGGTTGCATGTCCATTTTTCTTCTTGATCTTCCATTGCTGAAAATAGAGTGCTGCATGCATGGGTTTGAAGAAGCTAAAACTAAAATTTTTGAGCAGGTTTGATTCGGTTTTTTTGAGGATTAGAGAGTCAAACATGTGTCTTAAAAGTTAGAATTAAGAAGAGTTCATTTTAGGAAGAGAAAGGTGGTCTTTTTGAGGTTTTGGTGATAGGGGATCGAATCTATAGTGTCACTAAGACATGCAAAATTGAGCGTGGTTTTGACAGGGCTAATGATGTCTTCTGTTTATGAGATTTGGCAAGGAAATAGTAAACATCCTAATCTTTAAAATGCATGCTAGAACACATTAGTTGGATATCTAGAACAAAATTTATGATTTTTGGAATTTTGGACAGAAAACTGAAAACAAATCTGTTTTCCAGATTTTAGTCAGTTAGTTAATATGCAAATTACACGAGATTACTTTTGTAATTTGTTAATGGGATTATTTCTCCCTTAAAATAAACCCATAGAGCTTTAAATCAAGTACATAACAAGAAAATTGGATGTGTATATTATAAGTTATGAATTTTAAAATTTTGGCAGGCAATCTAGAAAATTCGGAGTTACCAAATGGACAGTCAGTTTTCATGTTGAAATTGAGAAGTTAGGTCCATAATTTAATACTGCACATTATTTTTCCTTTGTAGGGGATTGAAAGACCTTTACATAGGAACTTGAACCACCTCATTTGGAGTTTCCTAGGTTAAGATATGAGTTTTAAAAGTTCCCTAAAAATTGGAGGCTGAATTGGTTAAGTCTGGAAATTAATAACATTTTAGGGAATTAAAGTTAGTGATGGTTTTGAGAGTTTGGGATAAGTTATAATGGCTAATTTAGTTGAATTATATGGTTAATTTCAGGGGAAATAGACATTCAAAATTTTTTAAATTAGATACAAAAAGACCTAAGTGCAAAAGATTATCAAAGATAACCAACTAATTCAAGTAAAGGATATACAAGAGTTATGAGGGAGTCAAGAATAACATAAACTTAATTATGTTAATAAGATTGGAATAAATAATGACCCATCTCTATATAAATTTCAAATTATAGGATTTGATATATGCCCGAGCTCAAAGAGAAAGCCAATTGGGGAAGGTAAATTGCCGGAAAGGCAAACATGTAGTAACTCTTGCTCTTATGTCTGATGTATTGTTCTACATGTTTGTTGGTACCATCTATTATATTTGTTTCATGAATATATGGTTTGATTATTGGGTAGTTTCCCAAGATTGTAAGTTTTGATATGCATTGTTGCATGGGGTGTATCCCTAGGCTATAAGACCTTATATGCATTCAATGTGAGGTTGTAAGTCCCAATGTGTATTGTTCCATGGGGTGTATCCCTATGCTGTAAGACCTGTTATGCAATCTGTGTTGTAATGGACTATGTGTCTCATGGCAGTAGTCCCAATGTTCCTTTAGCATGGGGTACTGCATCCCTAGGTTGTAAAACGTGACATACCAGTTGAGTTGTATTGGACCAGTGTGTCTTGTGATTGCTGATTGTGCTGCATCTTGATTGCTGAATGCTTATTGTTTGAAGGTTTGTTTTGCATGCTTCATGAACTTGTATATTTTATGATAGTCTATTGTTACTACTGAGATTATCGTGAATCTCACCCTTCCTATTAAATGACATATAGCTAAAGCAAGCAGCTTAAGGGGCAAGGGACTAATAATTGCAAATAACAAAAAAGGTAGAGAAGTATGATTAGTATTTTATTGATTATTGTATAATCATTTTGTTAGACTTAGGACTTTTGGTAGCCTCATATGGCTACAAATTTTGTATATATGTATCTACATACAAACATAGAAATGTATATAGTGGAAATATTACATATAGTAGTAGTAGTAGTGAAAGCAGTACACATAGTAATAGTATGAGCATGCATAGTAGGGGTAGCCGTAGCACATTATGCTTAAATAATGAAATGGAAAAAGGCATTTGCATGATTCGAGCCCTAATTTAACAAACAGTAAACTTAGATAAAAGCTGAGTAAAACTCTGATAAGATAAATTATGGTTAAAGGATTGGTAAGCTATAATGAAGAGTTTGAACCACTGAATAAAAGTTTAAAAGTTTTTAGAAAAGCCCCTTCATTTATAGGTTCAAACCTTGTGTTTGGGCTAAGTTTTCAACTATATTGCCAAAGTGTTTTCTTCCCAGGACCAAACCTGACTTACTAGTTCAAATTCATTATGTATATAACTCATCTAACAAGAGATAACATGAGGTGCTACAAAAATCACTATATCACTTGACTGATGTGACAAAACTTGGTTTTTTTATTTCTAAAATAGAGATGAGGTGTTTATGAAATTTTTTAGTTGATCACTTGAGTGACTACTCCAGTGATGTGATTTTTGAAAATAACTCATCACCACAGTACTCACCAATAGTGGTAGGCAATGATCACTTGAGTGATACAAAAATTTACTATCACTAGCACTTGCACAGACGATTTCATCTCATTAGAGAAATCAATGATAGAGTGATATAAAAATATGCAAAGTAGTAAGAGAAGACAATGTTACTGATCCTCTTACCAAGCTTCTTGCACAGACAAAGCATGTGCGTCATGTTAGGACGATGGGAATTAGACAAATTAATGATTATACCTAATGCAAGTGGGAGGATGTTAGAAATTGTGCCTTATGGGCCAATCATTGTACTTTGAACATTGTTATTCAATGAATTTCTCCATTTTGTTATCATATTGTTTGCATGTTCACTGTGATGACTATCCTTGGATAAATGATAATGATTGTCCTAAATGTCCATGGTCGATCATATATGTCATAGCAAAGCTGAAATAAGGCTAGTATGACTTTGAAGAGGTACGGAGATACGAATCAAAGTCCTAGGCACTTGTAAGAGTACAAGATGCTATACTGACCTACTATGAGAAAGTTGCATAGATCAAGTCATAAGCTTGTCTCATGTATAACCACATCATTATGCCTTTTTGACTTGAGATCATCATGGATTCCTACATGAGAGTCGCTCAGATTTGACCTAGTCAAAAGTTACCTTTGATTGGGTGATGATAAAGGATATATTTGAGCTTGGTGGTTTTCATGCAGAGGAATGTGAATGGTCAAGATAGAATTTGTCCCTCACATTAGTATAGAGATATTACTGGGCATCTTGACAAGCGAGTCTGAGAAATGTATGGCCATACTATGATGGAAAGGAGTTTCCATTTCTATAGTCAGACTACTTAGGGATCGAGAGAGTAATGGTCAGGAATAAGATGATGACATTCTCCTTGCCTCATCCATGACCGAAATATTGTTTGACAAAAGGGACGTGATATGGTTGTATGATAGGTTGCATCAGTTTATCGATCTTCATATGAATTGGGTAGTCGTAATGTCTTGATGGAGGCCGCTTATGACTTGTGGTTAGTGTAGTCATTGTCCCATTGCCAACTTTATATGAGCCTATAAGGTCGCACACAAAAATAGGCCAACACGAGCTATAATGTCCAGATTCATTGAATCTAAGATATGTCTAGATTTAATAAATGTATGGTTAATTTAGGGTAGACGAATATATATATATATATATTTGGAAAGAAAATTAATAATATTATATATATACATATATGTATTTTTGAAACACACACACACACACACACATTGTGATAATATTATTATATTGTGTTAGTTTTAAATTTAGTTTTAACTGATAAAATAAATTTAATAACTAACACGACAAAGATATAATATCTCAGATTTAATTTATAAAGAAAATTAAATCTATTTTCATTTGCACTTTATTCTGAGTAAATAAATAAGTTAAATTAAAACTGTTGAAGAGATTTAATTAAACCATATTTATTTAATTTGATTATCAAAAGACAATTAAGTGTTAATTGATATGATATGGATTTTGAAACTAATTAAGATTAATTTTAAAAATCTAATATCCATCATAAAATAGAAAGCCTTGACTAGTTATTTAAAAGGATGAGCTAAGGTTTTCTATAGGTGATGAAAAAGATAGATAGAGAGTCGTGAGAAAAGAAAACCATAGAGAGGGACATTGGTAGTGCTAGCATGTTGTTCTTGTTGGATTCCTATTTGTGTGGATACTGATAGAAGGAGCTGATCTGAGTTCTTAGCTCCTTGAGATCAAAAAAGAAAGATTGAACACATAAGAAAGGTATATTTCTCTACTACTCGATTTAAACATTGTTGACAGATTCGCAGTAGGGATGGGAAAATTTTTTTGAATTTTAATTTTTCGCTGTGCCTACCAATCCCAACACATGCATTATCATCAAACAAATCAGAACATCTACTAGCCATTAATTGTCCAATGCTCAGTAGATTGTATCCTAAATTAGGTACAAATTGAACATTATCCAACATTTTTACTTTGTCAAGGCTAGTATCTATGGCCACTGTACCTTTTCCTTCAACTTACATCTCCTTTTTGTTCCCAAGCTGCACCTTTATCCTTTATGACTCATCAAGCTCCCTAAATAAGGATTTGGTGCCGGTCATATGATTTGAACATCTAGTATCAACAAACCACAAATCACTTGGCTTATGGTTAGTATCAACATAGGCCATAAAAAGCATGTTGTCCTCCTCGTTCTCTACTGGAAAATTCATATTTTGATCTTTAAACCAACAATCAGCTTATATATGCCCATATTTGTTGCAATAATAACATTGAATGCCATTTTCGTGTTACCTTGCTCATTAAATTGCCTTCCTCTACACCTCTGCTACCAGGGCCATGACCATAACCACGACGGAATCCTCCTCTTCCATGACTTCTACTTGTCGAGCAGTCATTTTCTTCATGCTTCATGGCTGTCTCTTTCACTTGGAATGCCTTTTCCTCATTCTTTGCTACTGATCGATTGATTCTTGCTCATGAACTTGAAGAGAACTCATCAGTTCATCTACAAAAAGAACTGACAGATCATGGGCTTCTTCTATGGTAGCTACAACATGGCCAAACTTTGCAGTCAAGCTCTGCAAAACTTTTGCAATGATCATTTGTCTAAAATTTGTTCTCCTTAGGATCTCATCTGACCAACTATTGCTATTGTTCTTGCCAAAAACATAGCAATGGATTCATCATTCTTCATTAATAAAGTTTCAAAGTCATGTCATAGTGATTACAATTTCACAACAATTACCTTTGAATCACCTTGGAACTCCTTCTATAAAATAAATCAGGCTTCCTTTGCTATAGAAGCTATTGCAATCCATGAGAAAATAGTCTTATGGACTGCTTGTTGAATGATGAACAGTACCCTAACATCTCTCTGCTTGGTTTCTTTTAGCCTCTCCTCACTATAAAAAAACACTGAATTTCTGAAGGAATTTGCCATGGAATTGAGAGTTTTCAATGGACCGACAAAATTGATTCTGTTGCTAATAATAGCATTACAAACCAATTTTTGACAGAATTCAGATTCCATCTCAAATTTCTGACAGAAGTAATTCCATTGCAAGTTTCGACGGAATTTACTTCTGTCGTAAATTGTAGACGGAATTTAATTTTGTAGGAAATTCCATCACAAACTTATTTTTTATTTTTTAAACTTTAAAAAGCCCAGTGGCAACTCTGGCAACCTCCACCTTGTCACCAACACCCAAATCTGCCATATGTCATAGCCTTTCTCCACCATGTGTGGCAACCCTTTTTTTCCTAGACATGCAACTCAACTTGGCCTCCTTTGGTTTGAACCCACGGCCTCGTCGGTACGCGCGTGATGCCTTAATGGATGGGCTTGAGTGCGTTGGCGTTCTATTATTACACAATTATATATATAATCTTATTATACATAATCATTTATTTATAAATATATATTTGTTTCTTATATATAAATGTAATAAATATAAAATAATTTTATATATTCTTATAATTTTTAATATAAATTAACTTCAAATTAAAAAAATTTTACATATTAAATAAATTTCATGACTATATTTTTGTCTAATTTCTAAAATTATTTTTTATTAACATTAATTAATAACTAATAAATAATTATTAACAAATATTTTTTACTAATATTAATTAATAACTAATAAATTTTATTTTTTATAAATAAATTTTTATATGACCATTTTGCCGCTACAGGAACCAAAACCTACGATTGAAATTTAAAAATATTTTTTGAAATTAGAAAATAATAATTAAAAAATAAATTTAAAATTAAATTACAAATATTAATTAATAACTAATAAATTTTATAAAAATAAATTTTAAATTAAATTTAATTAAATAATAATAATTAATTAAAAATAATAATTTTTAAATTTTGCCATGGAATTGAGTTCCGTTGGAAATTCCGACGGAATTCTTTTCTGTCAGAAATTCCCTCACAATTTCCAATGGAATTCAATTCTGTTGTAAATTTCCAATGAAAATTACGTTATAAACTTGCGACGGGATTATTCCGTCAGAAATTTCATGGCAAAAGATGGAATTTTGCCATGGAATATTTTCCGTAGCTAATTCTGTAGCAAATTTTGCAACAGAAAAAATGATGGAATTTGCCACGGAAATATTTTCCTTGGCAAATTCCGTCAGTAATTTCATATTTTTTTGTAGTGTCTCCTCTTCTTCTGAGGCTTCCAATATGTCAACAAACCCATATTCCACCAGGTCCCATAGGTCTTGTGATTTGAGCAAGGTCTTCACTTTCTCCATTAAAGATGGGTAAGAGTGGTTGAGAAGAAGAAAAACTAGTAAGTGTAGCCATTTTTCATGAAGAGGTTTCTGCAAAATGAAGGAAAAATAATGTGCTCTCTCTCTCTCTCTCTGGTTTCCCAAGGCTCACCAAAAAAGTATTTCACCCTTTCACTCTAATACCCAATGAACCCAAACCTTACTTTTCATACTATTGCCCTTAGGATCAAGAAAGGCTTTGATGCCAAAATTTGTTGGGCAAAAGAAGCACGTGAATAGAGGAAATATATTAAAATAAGAGAAGAAGGTTAAGTATTTCGGTGAAACTTGAATATATTACTTAAGCAAATAATATAGGGCCTTTACATAGGCTTACAAAGCAACAATATGAACAGCAATTTTTGGTACCCATTATCACAACTAATGCCATTAACAGTAAGTTATTTGACTGCCTAAAAATATCTGAAACAAATAAAATTATTTGCCCACTACTTGACTGACTCTAGAAAAAAGGAACCATTATTTAATTAATAAGTAAGGACTCTGAATGGCCACTACTTAATCGACTCTAGAAAATAGGAACCATTATTTAATTAATAAATAAAGACTCCAAATTATTTGGTTCCACCCACATAACTTCTTCTTCTTCTTCTTCTTCTTCTTCTATTGAATCATGCTTCAACAATTATGGCCTGCATAAATCAGATCAGTGGAATACCAACTTATTAAGGTATTTAGAATTAACTATCATATGCCTCATTTATATGATCTATCAAATATGCATTTATAATATCATTCATTACTACAAATAACACTTTTAAAGTCCAATTTTAGACCCTTTTGATGTCCATTTTCAGGGGGACACGTATGTGAATACCCTAAGTTTGCCACTTACAGAGTACCTATTTTCAAAAATGGACTACATCCATTTTTGAAAAAATGAACTCCATAAGTTCATTGTTTTAAAAAAGGAAAAGGTAGCCTTTTTTGGATTGGAATCACCTCTAATCCTAAAACTTTCCTCTATAAATTTATTCCTTGCAAACAAACACCAGAAAATGCGTCCTGTTTTAATCAAAAAATTCACACAAAATAACAAACTCATAACAACTAGCCAATCTCTTTCTTTTTTATTTGCACAATTAAATATCATGTAATAAAAAACAAGCCCAACATCTCATTTCATACTTTTTACCATACAACAAGTGACAGATAAGCAAAGTTAAAATAGGAAATAGTATTGCAAGTTTGTAATAAAACTTCAAATAAGGTCAAAGAAAACACTAGTACAAAAAAGTTTTTTTAGACCGGTGCATTTAGACCGGTTATAACGAATAAGGTCTAAATGAATTGACCGGTGGCATTTCATAATTATGAACAAATTATGAGACCAGTTCAGGTAATATAAGGTCTTAAAAAATATTGTTTACACCGGTTTTATTACTAACCGATCTAAAAAGATTAAATAATTAAAAAAAGGTATATATGAAATATATTTTTAGACCGTTTGTACGTATAACAAGTCTAATATATTTTTTGAATCAAAGTTTATTAAAAAAAATATGTTTGTTACTTTTTAGACCGGTATGTTTGTTAATTTTTAGGCCGATTGTGTTTGACAACCAATCTAAAAGATTAAACCTTTTAAACCTGTTTTGTTTATAAACCGCTCTAAACAATCAAAACAGGTCTAAAAGGTTTAGTGGGAAAAAATATAAAAAACTCATGGTTAAATTGTGGGTCATTGTTATCTCGGTAGATTCACATTGTGTTTTAAATGATTGATGATAATGTGTTGATATTGTTGCTAACAATGTGGGTAGGAAGAATGATGATAATTGTTGACAAATGAAATTGTTGCTTCAGATTATGTGTCACAATGTGTTGATTTTCAATAATTTTTATTGTTGTTGCTTCCAATGTGAGGTGTAGTGATAATGTTGTCATTGCTTCTGATTGTGTCTGATAATGTGTTGTTACTTCTATGGAATCTAGGATGCCATTCAAATTGCTTGTTGGGTAAAGCTAGTGTAAGAGGAATATATTTTTTTTTAAAAATCATACTTTTTAGATCAGTTGTAGCAACATAAGGTCTAAAATGTCATACTTTTTAGATCGGTTGTAATGTATGACTTTTTACAGCTGGTCTAAAAAATAATAGACTTTTTAGATCAGCTGTTTCAAGACCTAATATAGAACTGGTCTAAAAAGTCATTTTAACCGATCTAAAAAGTCATTTTAACCGATTTAAAAAGTCATTTTTAACCGATTTAAAAAGTCATTTTTCCACTCGTGAAAGTATAATCTCTATTCAAAACATGCCTATGGGAACTCCATCCATTTTGATCTTCACAGACAGGCCTTTATTTGATACTCATATTGAGAAACAACCTTAGAAGTGCTACTACTTGCAAGATTCTTCCCAAATGTATGAAATAGAGGCCACCCCATGGAAGTACAAGTGCGAGAATCAATACCAAGAAGAACATGTGGAAATAGAATAAGTTAAACAAATTGAGTTCAACTAACCTTGATCAATTCAGGTTTGCTTGCATGGTTATAAGCCCACATTCAATTGTCCAGAAAAATAAAAATACACACAAAGGATAATGACTCCTTGAGGTTAATGAGTCACTACTACTACTGTTGCTGCTGCTGCCACTGTCGCCACCGCTACCAACTACTACTACTGCCGCCGCCGCTACCACCATTACTACTACTACTACCCACTACTACTACCATTACCACCACCACCACCACCACTGTAACATCCCGAAATTTGGTCACCAAAATTTCTTATACCTTTGGGGTATTAAATGAGATAAAATGGTGAATATTGACACACCTTGAATAGCCTTTGGCTATAAATTCTGGATCATAGGAATTAAATACTAAAGATTGGAATGTAAACTGTGTTGCCAGTGTAATTTCCGGTGAGGTAGCGAGATTGTCATGTAATTTTGGATGACAAATGATGTTCACAAATTATGAAATTTTACAAGCTAAAAGTAGACATCCTAAGCTTTAATTTGATAGGTCAAGGGTAATTTTTGGAGCTATATACAGAAAGTTAGGAATTTTTGAAATTAGCCTAGAAAAATTGTCTATTTTCTAGAACTGCATCCAAAAACTTAAAATTTGGGAATCATGTGCGTCCATTGGCTAAAGGCTATATTTTTTATTGCAATTATAATAAATAAGGGTTCTATAGCCTTTATAATAACTCTGATATGATATCTACAAAATTCAGTTACAATTTTTCAAAGTTTGGGAAGAAAATCTACCAGAAATCCAAAAATGAAAGAAAATGTAATAGCAAACTTGTAATTTTGCCAAACAAGCACCAAATTAATTATTTTCCAATTAATTGAAGTTAATTTCAATTAATTAATGAAAATAAAGGAGAAAATATATTTGGAGTATTTTGGTCAAATAAATATGAATTTATGGAAAATTAGAGCAAAAGTGCAGATTTGACCAAAATTGTGACACAAAGTGTACACGTAACTTGAACAAGTTTTGAAGCCAATTGAGACCAAAGGGAAGGACCCCTAAGTGTCTCTTACATGTAACAAGAAGAGGGAAATGTTAGTTACATGCTAATTGAGCTTATGACACAACTGGATGAAGATACAAATTATTACATGGAAATTCAAAGTTTGGTATTTTTGGAAATTAGATAACTAATTAAAGTATCATATAAGATATTATAAAAACACTTTTGCTTCATCATCTTCCTCCAAACTGATGTGAAGTAGCTGCCATAGAGAGAGAAGGAGCTTGTTGAGTTCTAGAGAGAGAAGAACAGGAAATTGCAAGGTAAGTCGATTCCTCTGACAATTTAGCTCCTAACTGGCGTAATCCTTCTCATAAGCCTCTCTTCTATATTATTTAAGGTGTTTGAAGCTAAAATTCTATGTTAAAAGGGAGTTAGTGATTCAGCCATAAGAGGAATACCTAGAAGGAAGAGGTATCTTCATAAACTTCAAATACTTGTTGTTCTGGTTGCTATAAGTAATTTAATCGGTGGATTTCTTTTGTATTTGCTCTGATTGTTAACTTTGGAAAAGGGTGTGACCTAGGTGTTATGCTACCTAAATCGAGTCTAAATAGTGGTTTTAACATAATTAAATTATTAATAAAGTGATTAGGAGTATAAAGGAGCAAGTCTGCGGAGTTAAAACTCAAAAACCCTAATTTTTTCCTTAAGAATTTTAGGTTTTAGCTAGTGCTATTTGGAGTCGTTAGAGCTATATTTTTGATGTTCTGATGATTTCATTGAGTTTATAAGGGAAAATTAGGTGGGGTTATAGTTGATCACTTTTTCAGAAAAGTCTGAAAAATCATAATTATGAAAACGCCCCTGCAACCCTAAAATAGGAGCTGTCAAGGGCATTCTGATCTTTTGGTAGTGAATTTGGTAATTCTGACTCTGTAAATGGATTCTTTGGGCGAAAATATGTCAAAATAACCTAGGTCAAAATTTCAGGGAAAGTACGGTTGGATAGAGTACGGCGGGGCCGAACCCGGTCCCCAGGAGTATTTTAGTAATTTTTCAATATGAATTCATATAACCACCAGAAACACTATGAAAACATCTAAATTGTTCATTTGGAATTTTAGGATCAAATTTGGAGCTCGAGTTGATTGCATGTAGATTGAGGAACTATTTCTGTCTAGCAAAAGGGACATAAGGTTGGGAACTTACCTCTCTTGCATGTATTTGATATTTGTGCTAGTGTATTATGCATATTATTTCTTTGCTTGATTATGTGAAACATATATGAATGATTAAAGCTCTGTTTCTATTTATGCTATGACCATAAGTATGTTGTTTGAAACATTGAGCACGCAGACACGTCATTGTGTTAGCATGAGTTAATGTAATGCAAGCATGTCATGCATTAAGCATTTATCCTGCATACATATTGGTACTGTTTCCAACTAAGATTCTCTCGAATCTCACCCTCCCTACCAAAAAGTTAAACAGGTGAACACGGAAGGCACGCAGAGATTAGAGAAGGGAACTATACGAGAGGATTGTAGTGGTAGAATAAAGACGAGAAGATGTCTTCATTTCACTAAGACGAGTTTAGACACCCAAGTAGCCCTGTGCGACTACATTAATGGTAATTATCATGTACAAACTCCTATAGGGAACTTCTGTAATCATGCACACAATATCAATATGTTTATCCTATTCTTATGTTGCCCACCGAACTGTGTATCATTTTCCTTCAACACTATGAAAAAGGTGAAAATAAGATAAGGGTGTGACATTTTGGTATCAAAGCAAGGATTCTAGCCACAGAATTGTCTGCTCAAAGTAAATGTGGTGGTCCTGGCAACGTGATAGTATACTGATATGCTTGATTATATAATGACAGTAACAGTGAAGTGAATTACTTCAGCTAGTTCACAAGTCCCTAAATGGAATAAACAAGCCCCGAGGAATAGTAGAATACCTGGAAGGCAGCACATATTAACATACCAAAGAGAGAATCGCATAAGGATGATACGGATACCGAGGGAGCGGGTCTGAGTAAGGCTAAAGTATGGGGCCTCATCCTAGAACGGAATTACCAGTAGGCTGATCAATGTCCAACCACAGTTGCAAGCAGTTAATAAGCCATAAACAGACAAGACAGAGACAGATCTGGATTTCATTACCAATCCTGATGTTGGAGCCCAACCAGATTAAGAGTTATTGCAACATATCAAGGGTATATACCTACTGATTGTCCATGAATATAACATCCCAATGGCTCATAATACAGCATACACAGAAAAACTTGCCTAGTGGAGGGTGGCCAAGGATAATTTAGTTTAGGGATTTCAGATGACCTAGGGATCCACACAACACTGCACTTCTTTCCAGATATAGTGTTTTGGCCCAGAAGAAGATGAGATTGTATAGTAGAGTTTAACAGGCAACTTTATGGGTAATGGGCAATATATTAGGGTATGCATTTAGGCACATGTACCGGGACTATATATCAGTACGGTTAGTGTCAACACACAATGTTTAGTCAGTCGGCGATAGTTGGCTTGACTCGGTGGACCAAGGGTAGTCACAGGGTAATAGTATTCAGAGACAACTGAAGCCGGTATATGCGTTTTGACATAGGTACACAAAAGTTAAGTGTGTTTAACCTAGGGAAATCTTATAATGGGTGACCCCCTGGGAAATTACATGAACTTATTATGTTATGCAACACAAGAGAGCAACAACATGTTATATGGTCGTTTATAGGATATATATTGTTACAGGTTTTCCCTAACTATAGTAAACCTCTACTATGTGTAATTTTAAGAGTACTTGTGTACCCAAAACCATTGTGTAATGACATATATGCCCTTATGATTATGAGGTCTTACCTCTTTTTTGTTTCACATAGTGAAACATAAAGTCGGTGAGACCAGGAAGTATAAGTGCTGGGCAGGGTCAAGAAGTTAGACCTAACCCAATACAACAAACATAGGGTAAGTTAATAGAACAGGAAATAATGATCCAAGATCATCAGGAATAACTACAGGAAGTGTGCAGGAACATAATACAGATAGGGACAATCCAGGTGAACAAGAATATGAACAACAGTATGAGGAACCTGAATGGTAGCCTCTGTTTACCCTTGCTCATAAGGGAGACAGTTTGCAGACGTGAACAACACAGCTTAATCAACAAGGATGTACTATTGTCAGAGGCCAACACCCCTAGCTTCTGAGGAAGGTTTGATCTCTAGTTAAGAGAGGACTGGTTATATTCTAATCTACTAGAAGAGTAGAGAATAACATGAGGAGTATCTAAGAGTAGTGCTAAGACATGTTGTCTCACAGAATGAAATTTACCAAATCCTAATACCATAATACATAATGGACAACTGCAAGAGGTGCAACAAAAGCAAATCACATGCTAGGGGAAAATTAGAAATTTAATATCATTCAGGAAAGGCCAGTATAGTGACTATCACTTTTATATACTATGTGATTATATATATGCCTTATATGCCATGTTTCGTGACACGAGTTGTAGACACACATCCTAGTTGGGGAGCAGAACTCAATTAGGACAGGGAAACAACATTTCCAGACAGGCATTCATCTGTGCTGGGACAATGAAATATTTCTGGATAGGAAGTAGTTTGCGCCAGAACAGGGTACAAGTAGGGGTCATACAGTCATATGATCCTAAATAATGCATGCAACCCATGAGGGCAATAAGTAAGGGTCATACAGTCATATGATCCTGAATAATGCATGCAGCCAGTGAGGGCACAAGTAAGGGTCATACAGTCATATGATCCTGAATAATGCATGCAGCCAGTGAGGGCACAAGTAGGGGTCATACAGTCATATGATCCTGAATAATGTATATAGCCAGACAGTTAGATTTATGGTGTTATAATTCTATTACTTATATGGCAGATGGCATATTTATTTATCACTTTTTCTATGAAGAATTGCGTATTACTATAAAGGTCAAGTAGGATCTAATTAAGGTAGTCAGACAAGTGTGAGCAGATAGTACAACTCTACTATGTTGTATTTGACAGTGTAAAATATTAGAGTGGGCGCCACAGAAATGTGGTAAGCATATTTATGATTTTTGAGTGATAAAGGAGTGGTTGACAATCGCACCAGTGTTGATCATTCCAAATTATGTTTAGACCCGTGTGGTCTACAGTGACATAGCTTGTGTAGTCAGTAGTATTACACCCTGTGTGGTGTGCAGTGATACAACTTGAGGGGTTAATAGTATTCACCCTGCATGGTGTACAATGCAATAATCTGTATGGTCAACAGTTACACAACCTTTGTGGTTTGTGATGACAAATGTGAATTGGAATTAGGATGAGCCGTAGTATAGTAGGGTGGAATGGTGTAAATACCTCTCAAAAGCATTAGTGTTAATAATCCCAGATCCACAGTCGACCTTTATGGTGTACATAGATGCAAGTAGGCATGGATTGGGATGTGTTCTGTTGCAACAAGGTCGAGTAGAGGCATAAGCATCTCTACAGCTGTAGCCTCATAGAATCAAGGGTTAAGGAGAAAATTTACTAACAAAGTTTTAAGGAAGGAGCGTCTGGCACAATTATGTTTTAAAGGGGGCAAAAATACACATAAGGAATTAAAAGTGGAGCATCCAGCACAAATTTGACCTAACGCCATTAGGGGTTTTTTCCTCTTATAATTTAATGTCGTTAGGTCAAATTTAATAGTTTTATGCTGGATGCTCCACTTTTAATTCCTTATGTGTATTTTTGCCAGTGCTCTTTCCTTAAAACTTTGTTGGTAAATTTACTCCTTAACCCTAGAATCAATTACCCCACTCATGTTGTAAGAACTAGTAACAGTTGATTTTGATTTGAGAACAGAATGTGAGACAAGCACACCAGTAGGGTTGAAATAGTCATTTGACCCTGAATTGTGCACATAATATGACAAGTGAATAGTACACATCATGTGTATAGTGAATAGTGCACACGGTATGGCCAGTATGGGTCAAATAGTCATTTACTCCTAAATATCGAATAGGCTGGAATAAATATAGACATTGTACATGTTTGTATAGGGCGGTAAAACTAGGATACTCAGTGTTGTGAGAGTAAACTGACATAAACCACAAAGCTAAATACATTGGGTAGTGTCCTGACAAGGCAATAAGACCTAAAATAATGAACTAAGTGTCCTGATGGACAATCAGAACAGTAATGGGTTGGGTGGCCCATGAGCATGAGACAGAGAACAAAGTCAGTAAGACCCGATATGTATGTTTGCATGGGACAATGTTCTTGGGCAGTAAGACCAAACAAACATTTTATGTTGTAATAAACTGCGTGTCCTATGTATAACAAACAAGCAGCATATGTGAATAGCAACAAGTTGAATGTGTGGAGGCTAATAGACATGTCACACACATACATGGGAAACAAAAAAAGAAATAAGAAAGTGTTACCCAGAGTTTTTGCTATGTATGTGTAGCAAATTTTGAGGATGAAATTTATTAAACAGGGGGAGAACTGTAACATCCCAAAATTTAGTCACCAAAATTCCTTATACCTTTAAGGTATTAAATGGGATAAAATGGTGAATATTAACACACTTTGAATGGCCTTATAGTAATTAAACACAAAAAATTGGAATGTGAACAGTGCTGCCAATGTAATTTCCAGCGAGGCAGCAAGATTGTCATATGATTTCGGATGATCAATTAATGTTCAAAAATTATGAAATTTTATAGGGTGAAAGTAGACATCCTAAGCTTTAATCTGATAGTTCATGAGCAATTTTTGGAGCTGTATACAGAAAGTTATGAATTTTGGAAATTATCCTAGAAAAACTGTATATTTTCTAGAATAGCATCCAAAAACTTAAAATCTGGGAATCGTTTGCTTCCAGTTGGCTAAAGGCTATATTTTTTATTGAAACTAGAATATTTAAGGGTTCTATAGTCTTTAGAATCACTTTGATACGATATCTACAAATTTAGTTATGATTTTTTAAATTTTAGGCAGAAAATCTACCAAAAATCCAAAAATGAAGGAAAATGTAATGGCAAACTTGTAATTTTGCCAAACAAGCACAAAATTAATTATTTTCCAACTATTTGAAGTTAATTTCAATTAATTAAGGAAAATAAAGGAGACAAATATATTTGGAGTATTTTGGTCAAATAAATATGAATTTATGGAAAATTAGAGCAAAAGTGCAAATTTGACCAAAATTGTGATACAAAGTGTACACATAGCTTGAACAAGTTTTAAAGCCAATCGAGACCAAAGGGAAGGACCCCTAGGTGTTTCTTACTTGTAACAAGAAGAGGGAAATGTTAGTTACATGCTAATTGAGCTTATGACATAATTGGATGGAGATAGAAATTATTACATGAAAATTCAAAGTTTGGTATTTTTGGAAATTAGTTAAATAATTAAAGTATCATATAAGATATTATAAGAACATTTTTGCTTCATCATCTTCCTCCAAACTAACGTGAAGCTACAACCATAGAGAGAGAAAGAGCAAGAAATTGCAAGGTAAGTCGATTCCTTCGACGATTTAGCTCCTAACCAACGTAATCCTTCTTCTAAGCTTCTCTTCTATATTATTTAAGGTGCTTGAAGCTAAAATTCTATGTAAAAAGGGAGTTAGGGATTCAGCCACAAGAGGAAAAGCTAGAAGGAAGAAGAGGTAACTCCCTAAACTTCAAATATTGGTTGTTCTGGCTGCTGTGAGTAATTTAATCAGTGGATTTCTGTTGTATTTGTTCCTATTGTAAACTTTAGAAAGAGGTGTGCCCTAGGCATTATGTTGTCAAAATTGAGGTTTTAACATAATCAAATAGTTCATAAAGTGATTAGGAGTATAAAAAAGCAAGTTTGTAGAGTTAAAACTCAAAATCTCCAATTTTCCCCTGAGAATTTCATGTTTTAGCTAGTGTTGTTTGGAAGGGTTAAAGCTGGATTTTTTATGTTATGATGATTCCATTAAGTTCAAGAAGGAATATCAGGTGGGGTTACAGTTGATCACCTTTTCAGACTCTCTTTTCTCCCTCCTCTCTTCCCTCTCCCCTAATTAAGTCAGCTAAGTGGGCATGTGAGAGGCCAAAAATCTGCTTCATCGTCATCTTGTACTCTCTCTCTCTCTCCAAGCTCCATTTTCTCCAAGCACAGAAGGAAGAAAGAGAAAGGAAAAGGTAAAATTTTAACCCTAGAGATGGCTTTGTATGCTTAAATGCTCTTCTTTAATGTTGTTCATATTGATGAGAGCTACATCTATATGGTTTTAGATTTTTGAAAGAAGGTGTTTGAGAGCTTGAGAAAAATTGAAAGTGGTGGAATCAAAGAACAAGCTTTGAAAAGTAGAAGAGGTGAGAATAGCTATCTTTTCATATATATTGTTACCATTAGTGGAACTTTGGAATTTCTAGATTTTAGCCCTATTTTTGTGTCATTAGGGTCTTGTGATTATCATGGTTTTTAGGTGTTGGAATTGGTATTTTGTTATATGTCTTGAGCAATGAAATTGGTTTGGATTGATTTGGAACATTGAATGGAAAGTTGGCCATTTAGTGGTTTTGGATTGCAATGTGTTTGGAAATTTAACACATGTCAATGTGATATGAATTTGGTTGTTTTAGTGATTCCAATGGTTTCCACATGAAAAATTGTGTAGGAATAGGTTTGGTTGTGGAATTTTAGAGCTATTGGACATATTTGTTGAAAATTTAAAATTTTGTCAAGTGTGAACTATGTACAGGGCTATTGGTTTGCATGGATGTTTTGAATAAGAAAATGATATCTAAAAATTCTGAAACTTTCCAATATAATATAGTTCACATACCAAGCTTCAAAATGGATAAATAATATGTGTAATTTCAATTTGTGTGACTGGCGTTATGATTTTCCAAAGTTTGGGGTTGAAACTGGAAGCTATTCTAGAGTAGTATGGGATTTTGTGTAATTCTGTATTTTTGTGGTTATGAACAGCATTGATTCATATTTTTCTTGTATATAGGACTCCAATAGCTTTCCATAGGACTTAGGATCACCCCATTTCAAATTTTTTAGAATTAGTTATGATTTTTATTAGTTCAGTCAAGAAACAGAATTTTCTTGGCCGCAGCTAATCTCACATAATGATCAAAAAACTAAAGAGACAGAGATGAAGAGAAGTAGAGACCGATCAGAATCGTTAAATTATTAGATGTTAAATGATGATATATGCATAAAAGAGATGAAGATTTTGGAAAAAAATGATATTATTGAATTCAAAATAATACAAACATAAAGAAATTACAAAGAAAACAAGAAAACACACAAAGGTTTATCAACCTTAGAGGAGGAGGGGAGAGAGAATTGAGTTGTCAACACAACTCGGGGTCCCTAACAATTGAAATGAGATGCCATTTTATAGGCATTCGAATCAGTTACTATGCATTTTGGGTAA
Source organism: Inga oerstediana (assembly GCA_963210345.1). Lineage (NCBI taxonomy): Eukaryota > Viridiplantae > Streptophyta > Magnoliopsida > Fabales > Fabaceae > Inga > Inga oerstediana. Next base: position 28,452,670 of record OY723408.1, read on the forward strand.
AATTACTCGGGTAAAAGTACTTTTACTTTTGCTTTTACATAAAGTAAAAGTAAATTACATCAATTTGTCTGCTAAAGTAAAGACAAAAGTACAACTGTACAAAAGCAGAGAATCTTTTGAGTCAGCAAGTCTTGGACTCTTGTGCCAACAATTTTGCTTCAAAATCAATCTTCGTCGAGGCTAATGATCTCATCATCTGAATCATGGCAGAAATATTGGGCCGGGTCTTCAGCTTCTGATCCATCTGAGGATTGGGCTGATGGACTGGATTTTGGTTTTGAGTTTAGAGAAGCCCAAGGATTTCATAGAGCTGCTTAGTAAAGGCCTCTTTGTTTGTTGCCGATGCCAAACATGCTGTGATTTTTTCCTTCTGGTTGAGAAATACACTTGATTCATGATCTCCTGCCATTAGGAACGTTGGATTCTGTTTGAACAATTTCTTCAGATTTTATTCAGATACATTTTTAATATTTCCAAATTTTGCCCACCATTTGACTGAGGATGACCTTTGCAATATGGGGAATAATTTTTTATACCAGGAGGCCCGTATTTGAAGCCCTATTTGAATACCCAGGCTAAACCAAATTTTGAGAAATAATGAAGATCTACTGGGAAAGGATCTTCACTAAGATTGATCCGACTCTTGAAATAGTCAAACTCAATTTTCACTGTGGTTGGTAAAATTTTTTGGATAGGACCGAAATAATCCCACCATTGGTTGAACCACAATGGAAATTGGTATTTTGTGTCATACGTGAATAAGAAAAGCCAAGTATGACTAAAATTTGGGTTTTGGTACCAGAAGGTACACCACTATGCATCCAAATAGTCCCAATAGTTGAAACCAATTGGATTCACATTTTCGATTGAAAATTTTTTCTTTTTATTCAAATCCTGACCCCAATCTTGAGGCAATAAAAACTTAGATATTCTGAATGTTGAATATCCATGGATAGTTTTATCCTCAGGATGGTCACGATATGGAAAATGTCTTATTTCTGTAGATTTGGTATCTACAAGAATAAGTTCATAAAATTTTTGTGTTTTCTCCAAAGATTTTGGTCTAAAGAAAAATCCTTTTGGAAAAATTTTTGCTGCAAAAGCAATCGAATTTTTATCATAGAAGCCTGGTTTTTTTTGGAAAAGGTTTAAGACCTTTTCTGGTTTTAACACAAAAGTAGTTTGTGTTAGTTGGGAGTATAAGGCTACTTCTTTGGATGAACCAGCCCTAGTGAGTTCTTAGGATGATTTTTTGATAGCTAAGACAAGAGCCTCAGGATCAATGTTAAATGGAGTGAGGGCTTTGGAATCTTCTTCCTCAACAATATCAGCCCATCTTTTGGTTGGCAATTTGGCCAGATTTTGGTTAGCTTGTAAAGCTAAAAGTGTTTCAATTGGAAACTTATAATGAGAAGGATCCATTATAGTTCCAGAAGTTTTGTGAACGGTTTGTTCAGAAGTTTTGGACCTTGAAGAGGATCCTTTTTGTTGGATCGATGATCCTTGGGTCAATGACTTTTTGATAGTTCAATTGCAGCCTTGAGCTGCATTTCTTCCTCTTTTGTGATCCTTTGTGGATCAATTTGAGTTTGGGCTTTGCCCCTTTTCTTTTTCTTCTCTTTGTCACTCATTTTTGGTCGCCTTATTTCCCCTGCAAGAACTCTCTAGTTAGAAAGTCTGGGAGAGAATTTGAAGTACCTTTGATAAATTCAATTTCAAAATCAAAGACACTTAAAATTGATTGCCAACGGGCAAAAATCTGTTTTGATGCTATATTTTTAACATCTTTTTGCAAAACATCTTTTGCAGCTTTGCAATCAACTCTGATTAAAAACTTTTGATTTAGCAAATCGCTTTGAAACTTATTTATGCACAAAACAATTGCTAAAATTTCCTTTTTGATTGTGGAATAATTCTGTTAAGCCCTATTCCAATGTTTTGAAGTAAATGCAATGCAATGCTCTTTACCATCAATTTTTTGTTTGAGAATGCCACCATAACCTATGTCAGAGGCATATGTTTCAACAATTTTGAATGCTTGTGGATTTGGGAGATACAAGCATGGAAGATTTTTGACCAAAGACTTGATTTTGATAACCACATTAGTGTGATCAGCTGTCCATGGAGGAGGAGTTTTGCTAAGACACTCATGAAGAGGCTTAATGATATTGGTTAGGTCGGGAATGAAATCACCTACGTAATTCAAACAACCTAAAAATCTTTGAAGTTGGGTTTTGTCCAGAATTTGATCTGGGAATTTATCAGCAAACTGAATTGCACGATCAATTGAAACAATAGTTCCTTGGTATATATGATGACCAAGAAACCGAATTTTTGTCTAAAAGAGACTAATTTTGGTTTTAGAAACTGTTAAGCCATTGAACCTAGCAACATCTACATAGATTTTAACATGTTTAAATTGTTGTTCAACTGATTCTGAAAACACTAAAACATCATCAATGTAGACAATGATGAATTTTGTAAAAGGATTAAAAATTTCATTCATAACCTTTTGAAATTCAGAGGGTGCATTTTTTAAACCGAAAGGCATAACATTCCATTCATATTGCCCAAATGGGACAGTGAATGCAGTCTTATACCAATCTTCTTCTGAAATTTAGATTTGCCAAAAACCAGATTTCATATCAAATTTTAAAAATATTTTGGCTTGGTGAAGGCGATTCAAAAGATCTTTTTTGTTAGGTATTCGATACCTAATCCATTGAAGAGCTTGATTGAGAGGTTTGTAATTAATTACAAGCCTCGGAGTTCCTCGTTCAAGGTCAGCATTCTTATTTACATAGAAAGATGCACAAGACCAAGGACTTTGGCTCTTACGGATTAAACTTTTGGCAAGTAAATCTGTTATTTCATTTTTGCAATGTTCCAAGAGTTCTTGGTTCATTTGAATTGGTCGAGCTTTTGTTGGAATAGCTCTTTCATTGAAATCCTTTTCATAAGGTAAATCAATTATATGTCTTTTTCTTTCCCAAAAAGCATTTGGAAAGTCAGAGCAAATTGTGTCTTGAATATTTTTCAAAACATTTTAAATTTTTTGTTTTAGAAAAGGTTTCTCCAGCTGAATTTCAATTGCTTTGTAAGAAACTTCTTCTTTCAGAAAATTAATTTGATTTTCCTTATACTCAATTTGGTTGATAAATTTTTTATAAGGTGGACAAACGAATTCAAAGTACATTCTTTTTTCCTAAAGCATAGGTTTCATTTCCTTCATCCAGGGTTAAAAAGGGTTTTAATCTGGTGATGAAAGGAGATCCAAGAATTACATCTTGACCTAAAACCTTTGCTAGGATAAAAAGTTCTTTGACTTGAACTCCATTATTCTCTATTACTACATTTGAAAGTTTGTAACTGACATCTAATGGAGATCTATTTGGTCCATAAAGATTTTCTGTGGTTTTTTCAAAGAATTTTGTTGGTATTAGACCTTCTCTGATACAGCTCAGAGCTGCACTAGTGTCAAATAATGCTATTGTTTCTAATACAAAGGTATTAGCAACAATAATTTTTATTGGCACATGCCATTGTTGGATTGAAATTCTTTATATAAGTTTCAAGAAATTCTCAGAAGGTCTTTCATCATTTGGTGACGAATCTTTAACTTCTTCAACTTTCTTTTCTTTATCAAGACTTTCTTCGTAAATTTGGTTTAAAATAAGAGAATGGAATTCCTAAGTATTTTTTAGGTTTCTTATCTCTTCTTTTAAATTGTTTATTTCATTCTGAAGGTCAGAAATTGAAATAGATTTTGGATTGGTCTGAAATTTTTTAATTATTTCAGAAAAATCATCTCTTGTTTGCAAATTCTTTTGCAAATATTTTTGGTCTGGTTTTGAAGAAGAAGAAGTTGTGGTTTCTCTTAGTTTGTTGAAAAATTTAACCTTTTCTTCATTGGTTGGAAGAGAGTTAATTATTTCAAAAACCAAATCTTCTTCAATAACATTTATTTGTAAATTGTCTATCTTGGAACTAGTTAAGACCGATTCCTTGATTGGGTCATCAAGTACAGGTTTTTAATATTTTTTATAATATCATTTAGCCTTGTTTTTTTTTTGTCTTCATGTCCGTGCTTAAGTTTTTTAGAACTTTTATAGGCAAGAAAACCAAATTGTTCACAGAAGGTTCCTAAATCCTTCCTATTTGATGCTTTTTCTTTGGCAAGCTGATGTTGAAGTTTATCTTCTTGACAAATTTTTAAAGCAATTTTTTGGACAATTGCAATTAACTGTCCATATGTTAGATTTTCGTAATGGATTTGACCATCACCAATTTGATTTCTCAATTTTTCTCTGATCTTATCTCCTAGAGACCTAAGAAGACCAGCAAGGAATTTTTCTTTCCAGATTGGATGATTTCCATCTTCTCTTGTCATTACTCTTAAGAAAAAATTATCTCTATACCATCTAAAGTGAGATAAATTTTTACATTTTAAGTTTGACAGAAGATCTGCCAATTTATCTCTCCATAGTGATGGATCACTAACAAAGTGTGCTATGATATTAACTATGAGACAGTTAACAGCATCAGACATTGGTTCACCATTACTATCAGTGATAACAATACCATCTTGAGTGGTCTTTTTGGTTTGTAAAATCAGATTTTTTTGTTCTTGTGTGAGATGAAAATCCCACCAACCTCAGAGTTGCCCAGTAAAGCCAGATAGCAGTATATGAACAACGTCTTCCTCTTGACAATTGTTATATATTGCATAGGCATTACTAACCATTGTCATTTGTTGGCAGATTTCCAAAATATTTGTTTCTGATTGGCCATCTATGTTCCAGACATAGATGTTGTTTGCATTAAATTTCTGAAGAGCAGAATCCCTTTCTTCGAGCATTATATCCGGAGGAATGCTCTTAGATAATAAATTTTTTTGGATTTTTCCAATTTTCTTGTTTTATTTCATGAATTTATGGACAATCATCACTTGAACTGGTTTGATTGTTTTTTAAAGTGTTAATCACTAATTTTGAAACAAAAGAAACAGATCTTTCTTCTTTTTGGGGAGTATCAGGGATTGCAATCTTTTTTAGTTCTTCCTCAATCCTTGATTGCAAACTTTTCTTTTTAACACTATTAGCAACATTTGTAGGAATAGTATATGGTTTGAAACTTGGTTGAGTGCTAGAGGAACTAGATAAGATATCTTTGCTAGTTTCACTAGTAACTGATTTTTTCAAAATATGTTCTCCAAGGGTTTGGAGATATGAATTTGTATAATTATTTTGTTCAATGGTATTTTTGATATCATTTGAAGTTGTATCTGTTTTAGGATCTTTAATTTTGAAAGGAGAACCAATTACAGTTGTACCTCCAATTTTTGTGCCAGGGACCTGGTAAGATTGTTTTGGAGGAAGATCATATTCCATTTTCTCTTGATTTTTCAGAATCTAAGAGGCGTTAACCCCTTCAAATGGTTTGAAAGGATAATCCTTTATATCCATATCTTTCCCATAGGTTTCAAACCAAAGAAAGAATGGAATATGAAGTTTATACCTTTCTAGCATTTTATAAAACTTTTCTTGAATTGGTTTTCGCAATTCTTCAGTTTTATATTTTTGGAAAAACCATTTTCGTCTTTCAGTGTTTTCATTAGAATAGAAATCTTTTCGCAAGAGTTCTTTATCTATTTCAAATTGTTGCTCAATCACATTCATGTCAGAGTATGTTGGAGATTGGCAAGTTTGGGTTTCACTTTGTTCATCTTCATTGTTTTGGTAGACAGGTCTTACGACACTGGCTGACTCATTTAAGCCTTGCATTACTGAAGGTGAAATTATAGGTTCTTTAACAGAAGAACTACAAGAATGTCTAGAAGATTGGTCTAGAGCAATCTTAAAGCTTTTTTGAATTTATGGAGTCCTAGAAATACTAAATGATCATCTCCGATCAAAAGTAATCTTAACATCTACATCTTTATTTTGCCTAATTCTATAAGAATCAGGTGCAGGTTTTGGGATAGGAAGAGCAATTTTTACCATGTCCCAATCTTCAGGGAGAGTGATTTTATTCCATCTAACTGGTTTTAGAATTGTGACATTTGCCCTAGTTGCATCTGTTAGGAATAAACATGTTTCTTTTTCTTGTTTCAACATTTTGACGTTTCAAGTGCATGAATTCATGACTTTATACTAGACCCTATAGATTAAAGCTATAAGTAAAACACCATGTATTAAGTTGAATCCATTCAATTTCAAACTTAATTTTAAAGTTTCAATTACAGGATCATCTTGCAATGAAGCTGTCAAATTTGGGAAATATAATATCCCAAATTTTGATTAAGGGCTAATGATAATTATTGAGGATAATTATTGAATTAAAGTGGAATAATTATTGGTTTTAGTGGCCATATTAATTAATATTCCATAATTAGTGGAAATTGAAAGAATGAAATTGTTGGGCAAATGGTTAGTGATTAATAGAGAAATTAATTACTAGCTAAGAGAAAATGAGATGTGTGATTAAAATGGTTAATGGAGTGATTGAGTAGTTAATTGGTGACTTATTTTGGGTGAGCCAATAGCAAGTTGACATATGGCAAAAGTGTGTGTGAAGAGAGAGTGTGTGGAAAAGTCAAATGGGGGAGTATTTTATTTGTTTTCTCTCTCTTCCTCTCTTCTCTTTTCAATGGACAAGCATGGAGGGAGTATCATTATGTTTTCATTCTCTCTCACACTCTACCTCTCTTCTCTCATTCTCTCTTATTCAGCCAAAGTGGAAGGAAAAAGGGGAAAGAAAAGCTTGGGAAAAGGTGAGTAAATGGCTTCCTTTGCTCAAATCCTTTTCATTAATGTTGATCATTGGAGTGAGAGCTTAAATTTGATGGTTGTAGCTTCTCCATTAGTGGTGATTTGAAGAATCATGAAAATCTGAAGTATAGAGAATCAAGAGAGTGTTTTAGAGAAGTTGAAGAGGTAAGTGAACCCAATCCTTCTATCTATGTTTCATGCCAAATGAATAAGTTTGGAATTTCTGGGATTTTTGCCCTAATTTCGAAAATATGGGTCATTGGGTAGTTTGGCATGATATAGTGGTGGAAATGGTGTTTTGAGATGAGTTTTGAATAGATAGATTGACTGGAGGTTGAAATATTAAGATTGGTAGTTTTGGGATTTTGGTGTTTAATGTTGATTCAAACCAAAGCATGATAATGGAGTAGGATTTAGGTTGTATTGATGGTTTTATTGAATTCATTGAGTGATTTTGTTAGATTCCAAGTTTTGATGATAACAATAAGTTAATTATGTGCAAAACATGTTTTTAGAAGGTTAAGAAAAGTTTCCAAGTTACCAAATGCATATTTGATGCTTTGCTGATATCTGCTGTGAAGTTGCACTGGAGTGCTCGAGCAAGGATTTTGCACTCAAGCACAGATCTCCTCTGTGCTCGAGCAGGTGCGAGAGAAAGCCAGAAAGTATGTACCCGAGAGGCATTCTCCCTTTGTGTTCACTAGATCACTAGAGCACTAAGGTATGCACTCGAGCAGAGAAGTCATTCTCACTCGAGCACACATGTGAGTGAGGGTCTGCGAGTGTTTGGCCGAGAGCAAGTAATGGCATGCTTTCATCATTCACTCGAGCAGAGACATCAATGCTCGAGCATGAGCATTCTGTGCTCGAGCAAGGTACTGCGAGTACTTGGCCGAGAGTCATGAAGTTCAAAGAAGTGCAAGTGTGCTCGAGCACATCCATATATGCTCGAGTGACACGTCAATGCTTGCGAGTGAAAATTCTATCCCTCTCCAAATCTGTTGCGAGTACTTGTTCAAAAGGTATAATTCTTGAGAATATTCTTCTCACTCGAGCAGGAGTCTTTGTGCTCGAGTGAGGGCCCACATCACTCGCGAGTGAAAATTCTATCCCTCTGAAATCCTGATGCGAGTGATGGTTTTGAGAGCATATTCCTTGAGAATATGCGTCTCACTCGAGCATAGGTAAGTATGCTCGAGTGAGGGTCTATATCACTCGCGAGTACAAATTCTCACTCTTGTCAAAATGGTATGCGAGTGATGACCCGAGAAGACATTCCCTGTGGATATTGCAAGATCACTCGAGCAGAGGTTTTGTGCTCGAGTGAGACCCCTCTTCACCTGCGAGTGAAGATTTTGTCTCTCTGATATTCTATGCAAGCACAACCCGATAACAGAGGTATATGAAGGAAAATAGGAGATCACTCGAAGTGAGCCTTTCATGCTCGAGTGATGCCCTGTTTGACCACCGAAAATGCTAAGTATCACAACGTTCATTCCGAATATGGTTTATTGTTATTAATTCATATCATCATTACTTTTTATCATTGTTTAACATTGTTTTGATTGTTTTAAAAGTATGATACAGTAATATGAACGTTTGAATTGAACCACATGAGGAAAGTAATACAACAGCAGACAAGATGATTATAAACACGCTGGCACCTACCGCACTCAGATTATTCAAACATGCACGTGTCTGCCAATACTTTCAAATGTCCCGCTCCACAAATGAAGAATTTCCAAACGGGCAAAAACTGGAGCAACTATATATATACAGAGACTCAAAGAGAATATACACAACGTAGCACAAGAATTCACAAGCTTATACCAAGTCTCTGTTATTCATTATTTTCCTCTGTATCCACATTGATTTTCAGTGTTTATTCATTAGCTCTGTAAGAGAGTCTTCATACAATTCAAAATTCTATGTGTATTTGATCTCAAGGTATTGGGACCTTGAGAGGGTTGTTTTTCCTTACGAGAGAAGCGGTTGAGAGAATTCCTTGTTGTGTCTTCCACTCTAAAGCCTTATAAGATACAAGCAGAAGAGAACGTTGCTGCTCGTAAGACTTACAGTGGTGTAAGCAGGAGAGAACGTTGCTGCTCATAAGTCTTGTATACATAAGCAAGTGAGAAGAGTCATAGGTTGTTTTTCTGCACGTAAGACTTGTCGTAAGGGGGAGAGAAATTTCTTGTTGAGAGAATATTTCTGCTCGTAGTCCGTTTAAGGACAATTGTTGTTTTGTGGCGTTCTGAGAGCCCATTGAATCTTGAAGATATAGTGAAAAACTCAGTAGGTCTTGATCTCTGAGGACTGGACGTAGGCATTGTTGTTAGGCCGAACCAGTATAACTCTCTGTGTTCAAATCTTCTCTACTCTACTCTATCTACTATATTTTCATATCACCACTTCAAGCGAAAAATTTTATAACATCACCCAATTCACCCCCCTCTTGGGTGAAGCTTGCCTCTTACATTTGGTATCAGAGCCTCGTCTTCTCCGAAGAGCCTAACAGCTTGAGAAGGATCCGACAAATGGCAACAATGGGTGAAAATATCCTTCCAGACGGTGCTTCAATCACTAGACCTCCTGGTTTTGCTGGAGAATATTTTTCGTTCTGGAAAGCCAAATTTAGAGTGTTCGTGATGGCCAACGAGTACGGATTGTGGAATGTTATACAAGATGGTGACGATGTTCCAATGAAGAAAATCTAAGATAGAGCAGTTAAAAAGAGCCCAGATGAGTTTGACGAGAATGACAAGAGGTTAGTAACATTAAATAGTAAAGCCATTTTAATGATACAGAGTGCCAAAGATATGTGGGATGCTCATGAAATTGCATTAAACTAAAGCCATTAAATAGTCAAAAAGAATATTTTCGTATATGTACTCTACCTACTGCCAAAGATATGTGGGATGCTCTTGAAATTGCTCACGAAGGTACATCTGGAATCAAAGAAAATAGAATCAATACTTTAATTATAGAATATGATTTATTTCGTATGAAATCTGGAGAGAGTATATCAGAATTTGAACTAAGGTATACTCATCTTGTTAATCAATTATCTGCTCTTGGAAAGACGTTTAATCAAAATTCCCAGGTAAGAAAGATTCTTAATATTCTTACGAAAGAGTGGGAAGCAAAGGTGACAGCCATCGAAGAAGCCAAAGGAGAGTCTATGAGATCCGTAGCTGCTCTCTTTGGTAGTCTTTCTGAATATAAAGGTAAGTTGAGATTCAAAAACGAACTTGAAGAATTCGATGATAAAAAGAAAAAGGGAGTTGCATTTAAAGCTATCAAAGAAGAAGAAGAAACTTCCGAGAATGAAGATGTTCCTAGTGATGATGAAATGGGAATGATCGTGAGAAAGTTCAAGAAATTCTACAGAAGAGGACAAAGGAATTTCAAGAATTACCAAGGTGGACCAAGCAAGAAAGAAAACAAAGAACAACAAATAGTATGCTATGAATGTGGGAAACCAGGACACATCAAATCTGAATGCTTCAGAAACAAAGACAAAAAGAAGCAGAAAAAGAAAGCATATATATCATCTATTTGGGGTGATAGTTCGTCAGACGAAGAAAATGACAACGACGAGGTAGCAAATCTATGCTTGGTAGCTAAGGAAGAAGAATCAGACTCTAAGGTAAGTGACTCTGAACCCTCTTATAATGAATTGATATCTGAATATAATGCATTGCATACAGAATTCATCAAAGTTGCTAAAGAAATGGTTAGTTATAAGAAGAAAGTAAAAGAATTAGAAAGTAATGTTATATCATCATATGAAATGTGTAAAGAGAAAGATAAGAAAATAGAAGACTTAACAAAGATTGTTGAAAAGTTTACTAAAGGAAGTGAAACTCTCAAGGTTATCTTAAGTTCTCAGAAAGTTTCCTTTGATAAATCTGGAATTGGATATAATGCTATGCATAATAAGAATAAGAAGAGTAGTAGAGACTATCTTAAATACTTCAGGAATTCTGTGCATACATCGAATCCATTTGTATCATGCAATTATTGTAATAGGAAAGGACATTATACTTCATCGTGTTATTTCAAAAAGGGAAAGGTTGTTGGAACATATAAATGGGTTCCGAAAGGGACACATATTCCAAATACTAACCACAAAGGACCCAAGAAAGTGTGGGTACCTAAAACTTGATCATCTTATTCTAGGTATGTCTCAAAGCATCTCGAGCGAACAAATGGTATATTGATAGTGGATGTTCGAGACACATGACTGGTGACAAAAATAAGTTCACCATGTTTGAAACTAGAGAAGGAGGAAAGGTGACATTTGGAGGAAATCAATCCGGACGTATTGCTGGAATTGGTGAAGTGGGAAGAACCGATGGCATTCAAATCAACGGAGTATATTATGTTGAGGGATTATGCCACAATCTCTTAAGTGTAAGCCAAAGCACTGACAAAGATAACTGGGTGATTTTTGACTCGAAAGAATGCTTGATAGTAAGCAAGAATGATCTACTCCTAAACAAAGAAACTATCAAGGCAAAGATCCGAGCTCAAAGGGACGGTAATTGTTATACAATTGATTTAAATTCAAATTCTTCTGAAAATTGTTTTCTTAGTTGATTAGAGGAAAGTTGGTTATGGCATAAGCGTTTGGCTCATGTCAATATGAATCAACTTGACAAATTGATTAGAAAAGATTTAGTTGTAGGCCTTCCTAAACTCAAATTCAAAGACGACATGATTTGTGAAGCACGTCAAAAAGGCAAACAAACTAAATCTTCTTTTAAAACAAAATATGAAATTTCTACTTCAAAACCTTTACAATTACTTCATATGGATTTGGTAGGACCTGCAAGGGTAAAAAGTTTTGGAGGAAATTTATATACGTTAGTAATTGTTGATGATTTTACAAGGTTTGCATGGACTATATTTATTGCCTCAAAAGATGAAACTTTTGCTGAATTTATTATGTTTGCCAAAAAGGTTCAAAATGAGAAAGGTATTCCTATTGTCTCTATTAGAACAGATCATGGAGGAGAATTTGATAATCAATTGTTTGAAGATTACTGCAACGACAAAGGAATAGATCACAATTTCTCAGCCCCGAGAACACCTCAACAAAATGGAGTAGTGGAAAGGAAGAACAGAGTGCTTACAGAAATGGCAAGAGCATTACTTAATGAAAAAGATATGTCACAAGTGTTCTGGGCAGATGCAATGAGTACTGCATGCTATATTTCAAACAGAGCATATATTCGCAAATCTATTGGAAAGACACCATATGAACTTTACAAAGGAAGAAAGCCAAATATTGCTCATCTTCATATCTTCGGGTGTAAGTGTTTCATTCACAACAATGGTAAGGAAAATTTAGGTAAATTTGATTCAAAGTCTGATGAAGGTATTTTTCTAGGATATTCTAATAGAAGTAAAGCTTATAGAGTTTTCAATAAAAGAACATGTACTATTGAAGAATCTATTCATGTTGTGTTTGATGAAATTGAATCTCAGACAAAACTTAATGATGAAGAAGAAATGGATTCAATCAAGAAAAACAAATCTATTTCAAAACAGGATGATTTTGAAACAAATGATTTTCAAAATTTAGAAGATGTCGATGATCATGCTCAACCTAAAGCATGGAGACATATGAAGGATCATCTAATTGATCAAGTTATAGGAGATATTCAAGAAGGTGTCAAAACCAGAAATAGAATTCTCAATGAGGTAACATTTTCAGCTTTTATTTCTGAAATTGAGCCTTCTAACATAGAAGAAGCTTTATCTGACAATGATTGGGTGATTGCTATGCAAGAAGAACTAAATCAATTTCAAAGAAATCAAGTTTGGGATTTGGTTCCTCGACCTAAAGATCATACGGTTATAGGGACCAAATGGGTTTTCAAAAACAAACTTGATGAATCAGCAATCATTGTGAGAAATAAAGCAAGATTGGTTGCCAAAGGCTATAATCAAGAAGAAGGTATTGATTATGAGGAAACATATGCTCCAGTGGCAAGATTGGAAGCAATACGAGTACTCTTAGCTTTTGCTTGTATCAAAAGTTTTAAACTTTATCAAATGGATGTAAAAAGTGCTTTTCTAAATGGTTATATTATGGAGGAAGTATATGTCGAACAGCCTCCTGGTTTTGAAGATGAAACAAAACCTGATTATGTCTTCAAACTTAAGAAAGCATTATATGGTTTGAAACAAGCACCCAGAGCTTGGTATGAAAGATTAAGCAAATTTCTTCTTGATCAAGGTTTTGTCAGAGGTAAAGTTGATACAACTTTATTCATCAAACATAACAAAAATGATATTCTAATAGTTCAAATTTATGTTGATGATATTATTTTTGGTGCTACTAACGAATCTATGTGTCAAGAATTCTCTAAGATTATGCAGGGAGAATTTGAAATGTCCATGATGGGAGAATTGAACTTCTTTCTTGGACTTCAGATCAAACAAAAGAAGAATGGTATATTTATATCTCAGACAAAGTATTTGAAAGAATTATTGAAGAAATATGGATTAGATAATGCTAACGAAGCTGATACTCCAATGAGTTCTACAACATTGTTGGATGCTGATGTAAAGGGACCGAGCTTCAACATCACAAAGTATAGAGGAATGATTAGTTCATTACTCTATCTTACAGCAACCAGGCCAGATATTCAGTTCAGTGTAGGAATGTGTGCAAGGTATCAATCCAATCCTAAGGTATCTCATGCAGAGACAGTAAAAAGAATTTTCAAATATCTAGGAGATACTTCAGAGCTTGGACTTTAGTATCCAAAAAGAGGGAACGAGTATTTAATGGCATATTCAGATTCAGATCACGGTGGATATAAAACTGACAGAAAAAGTACCAGTGGACAATGTCAATTTCTCGGAGGCTCTCTAGTGTCATGGTTCAGCAAGAAGCAGAACACAGTTTCATTATCTTCGACTGAAGCTGAATATATAGCTGTAGCAAGCTGTTGTTCTCAAGTGCTATGGTTGAAACAACAACTTCAAAATTTGGGAATTTATTTAAAAGAAATCCCAATCTATTGTGATAATACTAGCACAATAAGCTTGGCAAAAAATCCTGTACAACATTCAAGAACCAAGCATATAGACATTCGACATCATTTCATTCGGGATCATGTTCAAAAGAAAGATGTCAAAGTGGAATTTATACCAACTCATCTTCAACTTGCGGATATTTTCACAAAACCAATTGTAAAAGAGCAATTCCTATATATTCAAAGAGAATTGGGAATGATTAATCCCAATGAGTTGTAAGTTTTCTTATTAAAAAGTTTAATTAAATGTTTCTTTTGATGATAACCATACTGACTTTAGCATCGGAGTGGCCAAAATTTGTTTTTGCAGGATTCTCACTCGAGCACTGGAGGTGCTGCTCTAGTGAGGAGCTGTGTCACTCGAGCACAAGCAGCTCTGCTCGAGCACAGCACTATTTAGGATACTCTGTTCTTTGATAGATAAAACAGAAGTTAACAGAGGAGTTAAGAATACCAAGGGAATATATCAGAAACAACAGTGAGAATTGGACTCACTCGCGAGTGAGGAATTCTCACTCGAGCATGGTATGAACATGCTTGAGGTGAGGAATGCTTGCTCGAGTGAAGAAGAAGAATCTCTTTGTAAAAGCAATCTAAATCATGGTTACTCAAATGATCTTGGAGGATTTGAGTACAAAGATACAAAAATATATCAAGTAATCCACAATCCAGGTACATTTTTACTTGTTTCTTTATTTTTCCAGAAGATCACTCGAGCACAGCTAGAACACACTCGAGCACAGTATGAACATCACTCGAGCACTAGGGTTCATGCTCGAGCACTGTCACTTATATCAGTTACTGGGGAGCTCAGAACTCGCACTTCCTCCTCTCACTCGAAGTGCTTTCTCACTCAGAAGACACAACTCTTCACCTTCAACCGTTTTCTCATCATTCAATCACGTCTTTCTGCTTCAAATCGCCGTTACAACCTTTCAATCTTCTATAAGAGGTGATTTTTGTCTTCTACATTTCTCACTTGTGCCCTAATCTACACTTATCTTTCTTTCAAAAACTAAGAGTTTTTGCTTTTCTTCCACTTACTCTACAATGGCAAGAACAAAGCTACCTTCTATTCCTCAAAAATCTCATTCTCCTTCTCCTACTCACTCTGCTGCCAGTGAATCTGGAACTCCTGAACTTACTCCTCCATCTCCCAAAATCTCTTCCTCACCATCACCCCCTCCTAAACCAAAAACCAAAAAGAGGACTCCGGCTAAGAAACCTCATCCAAAGCCTCAAGTTTTAAAGAAAGACCAACCTCCTCAAAAGAAACCAAAGGGAGTGGTATTCAAGGAACCAATAATCACCCGGTCTCAATCCAAAGAGGTTCAAGGAAAGGGAAAGAAGAAGGATTCAGAACAACCCCAATCATCTTCTTCTTCTGGAGATACATTCAGTAGACAACTCCGGGAAGCAATAGAGAAATCCAAACTTGACAAGATAGTTGGGAAGATTGCTTCTCAAGCCGGTGTTTCAAGTTCACATCAAGATAGGCAACCAAGTGCCTCTGCTTCAGGAGCACCTTCTGCCTCCCAAGCACCAGTGGATGACCAACTCACTAGTCCTCCTGAGGGATTCAATGTTGCAGAGCTTAAGGCTTTATCTCAGAAGGTATATGATGATGAATTTAAGCATAGACATTTCTGCCCTGTAGTGTATGTGGATTTGGATTACCTGAAAAAGAACTGTCATTTGGACTTATACCCTTATCTTCAATACTATGCTCCCTGGTTAGAAATCCATTTGCCATATTCCCCCACTGTTGTGAAAACATTTTATTGCAATATGAAAACTCATAATATTATGTCTAGATCTGGTGAGTTGATTGAAGAAGCTGTATCTACAGCCATTAGAGGGAAATTCATTATGATTTCTGCCAAAATCATAAATGATTTACTTGGTTATATTGCACCTCCTACTGATCCACCCTCTTTCTCTGCCAATGAAACCTTTAAAATTTTAAGACCAAAAGACCCAATTGGCCCCTTCATTTTCAAACCTATTGATATGCCTGATAATCACAGAGTTCTTCATTATATATATTCCCGGAGCATAGTCAATAAATCCAAAAACTTTACCCACTTTGCTCAAAAAGATTTCTATTTCTTGGCTTCTTTGGTTGCTGGGCAACAAAGGAATGTAGGGGAGATCATTTTTAATGAGATGAGAAGGTTTAGATTTTCTTCAACAAGATCCACAACCATACCTTACCCTCAACTTGTTTCCTTCATCTTGATGAAAAACAAAATTTGGTATCTGGAAGGAAAAGAAAGGATTCTCATCTCAAGGTTTGGTAAGACTCAGTTAACTCACATGGGTATCAATCTTCCAGTGAGCCGGACCAAAGCCACATCCAAGAGGGAAGCCACTCCATCCAGAGGTGATGAGGCACAATCATCTGCGCAAGGACCTATTCCTCCTCCTTCCTTTCTCAATGCCTCTTTGTCCAATCATCTGACTGAGGTAATTAATCAAGCTGTATCAAGTTTGAAGAAGGAGTTAGTGACTGAATATGAGAAGCTTGTGGAGAAAATGGAAGCACAAGTCATTAATTTGGTAGACAAGGCCAATCTTAACTTCGAACTGATGTTCAAAACTCAGGATGAGATGTCACAGAGGATTACTAATATGGAGACCTTCCTGCATTCACATTTTCCCTCTTCATCTTCCGGGGTGCCTCCAGAGACCAATCATACCTCACCACTGCATCCACAGACTCATGTACTTTTCACCGAGCCTGAGTCTAATGTAGATGTTACATTTGATCGGTCGCCTTCACTACCTCCCTCATCATCTGTACCACAACCACCATCTCCTTCTGATCAGCCCATTGACCCCCTCACTGCCATGATTTCCTTTGCTCCACCTCCAAACCCCCCTTCTGATGTTGACAAAACGGGGGAGAAGGATGTGTGATGCTTTCTGAGCTTCTGTAGGGTGTATATGGGTGTTTGGGTAGATTTCTGTATTGGGTAGGATTTGATATGTATGTCATTTTGAATTACAAGTTATTATGTTATGTAATGTGGTTCAAGCTTTTCCAAAGTTGATGATATGGTTCAAATTTTTGATTATCAAAATTTCAATGATGTTTCAAGTTATTAAGTTCTTATTAAGTTACATACCTCATACTATGCTTATCTTGGTTGTTAAGTGTCCAGAGGAAACATTGCAGGAAAACTTGAATTTGAAACTTAAACATGATATGCATTTGGAAACTTTGAAGAAATTTCAAAATTTTCAATTTCAATCAATTTCTCTTAAATCTTCATCACAAAGAGTTTTGTCATCATCAAAAAGGGGGAGAATGTTAGATTCTAAGTTTTGATGATAACAATAAGTTAATTATGTGCAAAACATGTTTTTAGAAGGTTAAGAAAAGTTTCCAAGTTACCAAATGCATATTTGATGCTTTGCTGATATCTGCTGTGAAGTTGTACTAGAGTGCTCGAGCAAGGATTTTGCACTCGAGCACAGATCTCCTCTGTGCTCGAGCAGGTGCGAGAGAAAGCCAGAAAGTATGTACCCGAGAGGCATTCTCCCTTTGTGTTCACTAGATCACTAGAGCACTAAGGTATGCACTCGAGCAGAGAAGTCATTCTCACTCGAGCACACATGCGAGTGAGGGTCTGCGAGTGTTTGGCCGAGAGCAAGTAATGGCATGCTTTCATCATTCACTCGAGCAGAGGCATCAATGCTCGAGCATGAGCATTCTGTGCTCGAGCAAGGTACTGCGAGTACTTGGCCGAGAGTCATGAAGTTCAGAGAAGTGCAAGTGTGCTCGAGCACATCCATATATTCTCGAGTTACATGTCAATGCTTGCGAGTGAAAATTCTATCCCTCTCTAAATCTGTTGCGAGTGCTTGTTCAAAAGGTATAATTCTTGAGAATATTCTTCTTACTCGAGAAGGAGTCTTTGTGCTCGAGTGAGGGCCCACATCACTCGCGAGTGAAAATTCTATCCCTCTGAAATCCTGATGCGAGTGATGGTTTTGAGAGCATATTCCTTGAGAATATGCGTCTCACTCGAGCAGAGGTAAGTGTGCTCGAGTGAGGGTCCATATCACTCGCGAGTACAAATACTCACTCTTGTCAAAATGGTATGCGAGTGATGACCCGAGAAGACATTCCCTGTGGATATTGCAAGATCACTCGAGCAGAGGTTTTGTGCTCGAGTGAGACCCCTCTTCACCCGCGAGTGAAGATTTTGTCTCTCTGATATTCTATACAAGCACAACCCGATAACAGAGGTATATGAAGGAAAATAGGAGATTACTCGAAGTGAGCCTTTCATGCTCGAGTGATGCCCTGTTTGACCACCGAAAATGATAAGTATCACAAAGTTCATTCCGAATATGGTTTATTGTTATTAATTCATATCATCATTACTTTTTATCATTGCTTAACATTGTTTTGATTGTTTTAAAAGTATGATACATGAATATGAACATTTGAATTGAACCACATGAGGAAAGTAATACAACGGTAGACAAGATGATTATAAATACGCTGGCACCTACCGCACTCAGATTATTCAAACATGCACGTGTCTGCCAATACTTTCAAATGTCCCGCTCCACAAATGAAGAATTTCCAAAGGGGCAAAAACTGGAGCAACTATATATATACAGAGACTCAAAGAGAATATACACAACGTAGCACAAGAATTCACAAGCTTATACCAAGTCTCTGTTATTCATCATTTTCCTCTGTATACACATTAATCTTCAGTGTTTATTCATTAGCTTTGTAAGAGAGTCTTCATACAATTCAAAATTCTATGTGTATTTGATCTCAAGGTATTGGGACCTTGAGAGGGTTGTTTTTCCTTACGAGAGAAGCAGTTGAGAGAATTCCTTGTTATGTCTTCCACTCTAAAGCCTTATAAGATACAAGCAGAAGAGAACGTTGCTGCTCGTAAGACTTACAGTGGTGTAAGCAGGAGAGAACGTTGCTGCTCATAAGTCTTGTATACATAAGCAAGTGAGAAGAGTCATAGGTTGTTTTTCTGCACGTAAGACTTGTCGTAAGGGGGAGAGAAATTTCTTGTTGAGAGAATATTTCTGCTCGTAGTTCGTTTAAGGATGATTGTTGTTTTGTGGCGTTCTGAGAGCCCATTGAATCTTGAAGATATAGTGAAAAACTCAGTAGGTCTTGATCTCTGAGGACTGGACGTAGGCATTGTTGTTAGGCGGAACCAGTATAACTCTCTGTGTTCAAATCTTCTCTACTATACTCTATCTACTATATTTTCATATCACCACTTCAAGCGAAAAATTTTATAACATCACCCAATTCACCCCCTCTTGGGTGAAGCTGGGCTCTTACAGATTTTGCATGGGGATAGCTTTGGTAGAGGTTTTGGGTCCATTTGTATCATTTGGGCAAGTGTTAGGAAATGTGGTATATTTTCCTGCGTTTTCTGGTTCTGATAGAATCACTTGAGTGATGGGAGTTCACTTGAGTGCAGGATGAGCATCACCCGAGCAGTGATGAACTCTGCTCAAGTGCGGTAGTGCAAGTTTCATTTCCTGCTCTCTGTGTTCTTATTGCACTTCCGTGGTCATGGCATGTGTTTCCTGACTTGCGAGTAGAAATTTTGCCCTAATTTTCATGATTTAGGGTTATGGGGGAGTAAGGTATGTTATTGTTATGGAAATGGTGCCTTGTTTAGTGTTTTGAAGTGATAGAATTGCATTGAAGCTTAAATGTGAAGTTTGGCTACTTTATGTTGGTTTTTGTGCATTGGGCAAAATAGGGCATGTCAATGGGTTGTGATTTTGGTCATTTTGAGGTTACCATGTGTTCCTTTTGGAAAATTGTATGGGAATAGGTTTGGTTAATGATTTTAGAGTCATTGGACACGTTGGTAGAAAAGTTGGAAATTTGTCTTGTGTGAACTCTGTTATGGGTAGTTAGTTTGCATGACACTTTTGAATGCCCAAATGGTGTTGAAAGATTCGGAAACTTTTCAGTCTTAAAGTTCACATCCCAAGCTTCAAAATGGACATATAATTCATGTCATTTCATTTTGTGAATGGAGCGTTACGCTTTACCAAAGCTTGGGAGGGAAACTGGACTCTCTTTTGGGGCAGTGGTGGATTTTGTGTGATTATATAATTGTGTGGTTATTTATAGTAATGGTCCATATTTTTACAGCAAAGAGGACTTAAATAACTTTCATTTGGCTTTGGAATCACCGCATTTCAATTTTTCTAGAATTAGTTATGATTTTTGGAAGTTCAGCCAAGAAACAGGATTTTTCTTGGGTGCAGCCCAAATGCTTCACACCTATTTTTAGCCGCAGCGATTGGATTCATAGGCCACGGCCAATGTAATATCCTGAAATGTAACCAAGGATTTATAATTTCAAAGTGATGTAATTAATCTTAATTGAGCACTTTTGAAGTATATATTGTGCATTGTGATAATCAGGGGTAAAACGGTGAATTTACCGACTGACTGGTTAGTTACCGATGAGAACACTCCTTAGTAATCAAGATCAATGGCTAGGATTGAAAGAACAAGAGGTGGAATCCTATGCATGCAAGTTTATATGAAATCATAGTTGGAAGTATAAGATGGTGCCAAGTGGCAAAACAAGGACCCTTGGATTCAAGTTAACCTTTCTAATCATTTTTCTCTTCTCTCCACTTCTAAGTGTCGGCCAAGAGTGCATTAGGAGCCCAAAAAATCTGATGCTTCTCTATTATTTCACTTCATCTCTCCTCTCCACCATTGACGTCCAAGTTGAGCAAGAAAGAGGAAGAAGAAAACCTAAGGTTAGTGCCCTAAATGACCATGAATGCCTAATTCATCTTCACTAATATTATTCATGAGGTTGAGGGCTATATTCCTATGGTTTCAGAATTTTGATTGGTGAAGATTGAGAACTTGTGGAAATTTGGAAATTGGAGAGTTGAAGAATTGGCTTTAGGAAGAAGAAGAGGTAAGAATTAGAAGCATTTTGGTATAGTTGTTGTAATCATTGGTTGAGTATTGGGAATTTATGAATTTGCCCTGATTTTGTGCAATTTTTGAATGGTATGAATTGGCTTATGTGTTGTGTAGAATTTGGTCTTTTGTTGAACATTTTGGCCATTGGAATTGATTTGGGAATCATTTGGGATCAAATGTAAAAATCTGGAAAATCTGTCCAGTGTAAGTCTGTTCTGGACAGTCAGATGGCGTGGACATTTTGACTGGGCAAATGATGTCGGAAAATTATGAAACTTTCCAGTCTTAAAGCTCACATCTCAAGCTTCAAAATGGACATAAATTTTGTGTCATTTCGCTTTTTGATCTGGGAGTTTGAACTGACCAAAGTTTGGTATCCAAACTGGATCCTGTTTTGGCACAACGTTAGGTTTTTGGTAAATCTGGACTTTTGTGGTGATTTATAGTAATGGCCAATATTTTTCCTAGAAAGAGGACTTAAATAGATTTCATTTGGCTTTGGAATCACCTTATTTCGAGTTTTCCTGTATTAGTTATGATTTTTGGAAGTTCAGCCAAGAAACTGGATTTTCTGGGCCGCAGCCAACCCCCAAAAATCAGTGTTTTGCATTTTTTAAAGGTGGTTTTTGGTATAGCTTTTCCCAACCCTTTGGATATATGTTTAGGCCTTTAATAGCCACCTAAAGAGTCTAAATGATAACCAACTTAAGTACTATGAAGAACTTGGAAAAGAGATTGATTTATTGTCCCTAATTTGGTTTATAGGATTCGACATTTGCCGTCCTCGTGAGCCCACTGAGCCAGCAAACGTCAGGAAGGAACGAGGTAGTAACTTTTCTTTCGTACCATATGTGATGCATTGTATGTATGTATTATCATTGATTTGTGATAAACTCGTATGCTGCGACATTGTGAACATGTATAAACACCGTCATACCAATAGTCCCTGAGTAGCTAACAACAGATCGGGCAAGGGTTGTATGCCTTCCCGGCGGAGAAAGGGGATGAGGATAAGGTGTGATATATGTGATTGTGTGGGCCGAAAGGCTATTTGTGAAGGCCGACGGGCCATTTGTGAAAGCCAGATAGCTATATGAGCTATAAGGCTATGTGTATGCACTGCCATGCCAATAGTCCCTGAGTAGCTAACAACGGTTCGGGTTAGGACAGTGTGCCTTCCTGGCGGAGAAAGGGGATGAGGGTGGAGTGTGATTTGTGCTGCTGCTGTTGTATGATGATTTGCTTACATGCTGTGTATTTATGTATGGTATAATTGTTTTGTTACTACTGGGATTCTCTTGAATCTCATTCTTTCCTTTAACTAACCTTTCAGATAGGGCAAGTGGCTCTAAGGAGAAGCGTACGACCCGGAGTGGCTAGAACCCTGTAGGGACATTTATTTTTGGATGTGTTGGTTAAACCTGTTGGACAGGGAATCTGTAATTTATGTTTGGGTTGTGATTGGTAGTTGAATATAGTTGTGTAATCCCCTATATGGAAATTTTAAACCTTCTAGTGAATGAATGGAACCCGGGGGTTGCCGGGATTGCTATTAGATATTCTGATATGAATGAATGTAAATTAACTGCACAGGTGATTATATTCGATAATTGAACTTGAGACCGGAATAGGAAAGAAGTTTTGAAAATTTTGTAAAGTACCTACTATAAAAGGGTGTTTTAAATGAGTTTGAACTATTCGACGGTCTCTAAATCAATTTAATTAAGTAATATCGAATTATAATTATGTGTTTAAAGCCAGGGGGTTACAGCCAACCCCTAAAAATGACATTTTGGACTTCCAAAGATGGTCTTTGGTCCAGTGTTTTCCCAAGCCTTTAGGCATGTGTTTAGGCTTTGATTAGCCACCTGAAGGTCATGAATGGTAACCAACTTTAAGCGTTATGAAAATGAGAATTTGGAAAAGATAATAATCATATGTCCTTGATTTGGTTATAGGGTTTGATATTTACCTTGATCATGGTTCAATGTTCGTTTGATCGTGAGTAAGTTGTACTGGAGCACACGTGGAAAAATAAGTGTAGGGAACTTACCTCTCCTGCATGTATTGATATTTGTGTTTGTTTATTGATGCATGTTATTAGTTTGATTGATTATGTGGAACATATATGAATGATTGAAGCTCTGTTTCTATATATGCTATGGCCATGAGTATGTTGTTGAAACATTGAGCATGCGGATATATCATTATGTGAGCATGAGTTATTGTGATGCAAGCATGTCATGATTTAAACACTTATCTTGCATGCATATTGGTATCTGTTTCCTACTGGGATTCTCTCAAATCTCACCTTCCCCTACTAACATTTTAGACGGGGAAGGTAGAACGAGGATGGAGCAAGCATCCAAGGGCGATGAGGACTCCTTCGGGTTGTCATTTTGGTAGTTGGTTATCATGGTAGTTGGGATTATGTATAATTCGATATTGGATATATATATGTGCTTGGATGTATATTGGGTTATTTGGTTATGTATTGGAGATGGATTTGTGTAATCCCCGTTGAGGAATTGTAATGGGCAATTATGCCCTTGATTGAACCATATTTTTATATGACTTTTCCATGATTAAATTGGGATTTTAATGTATTTCCTAGGACATTATTGCATTATTAAGCATTAATTTTGGTTAGGGACAATTATTTTGAATTAATGGGAATTAGGGGCAAAATGGTCAAAATTCATTAATTATCATATTTTTTATTGTCTCTTAAACTTTTGATGCTAGGTTGTGCTTAATTTTGCATTGTTGGTGTTAAAGAACAAATTAATTATTTTGTGGGTGATTTGGGCCAAGTGGAAAGAGGGCTGAAGAAAAGGAAAAAAATGGTGACTTGGGCTGCTTTTTGGGTTGCTGAAATAATAAAAAAAAGAGAAATAGGCCCAAGAAGCTGAGGCCCAGAACGCATATCAGCTGAGGAAAAAAAATAACAACTGAGCTGAAGGCCCAACTGGAATGCACAGACCCGACCTAAAAGCAAGAAAAGAAACAAAAACGGAGGAGGCAGCAGCTGGGCCCAACCCAGTGGATATGCCAAATGGATATAGCAGGACCCGAGACGGAGCTGAACACAAACAAGCTGAGAGTGAGAATATATACAGAGAGGCGCCGCACAAGAAGGAGGATCGAGAATCACCATCATCACAGATTAGCATCGCATATCATCTCATCATCATCTTCCTTCCTCGTCGGCGACTATCTTCCCCACCACAGTCACCGGCGAGCTTCCTTCTTCCATCTCCGATAGACCACTACACTACACTAGACACGGCTGAATGAGGGAGCTGCAAGCTGAGAGGCCTGTGAGACAGAATCAGAGCTTGCGAACCATAGTTCATCATCATCGAAACTGCATCTTCTTTATGAGCTTGGTCCCATCACCTCCATTCACCTTCTTCACCACCGTGTTCTGTTTTTAATCCATTATCATCATCATTCACCCACTGCCAAGCTCAGCTGTAGTTAAGAGAGAGCAAAGGAGCAGATTTCATTTTCCATTCTCTGGCTTTCCTCAGTCTCGGCCGTGGCTTCCTATATTGCCTTGCACTCAACACAGCCGTGCCTATTCCTCTGTTCTATTTGGTTTTTGATTCAAATCCAACCCATGAATTAAATTGATTTAAGCTGATTGGTTAATTTATTCTAAGATTTTATGGCTAGGTGTTTGAATCAAAATGGGATTATATTTCTTGAAGTTATTCTCATGATTGGTTAGGCAATTTTGTGCTCTTGGGGATGAATTGGAGATGACTTGAGCTCATATGTGCTTCAAAGGAGAGTTTATTTTATTTATAGCTCATTGTATTTTTGATTTCTTAGGTTTAAGAATTCATTTATATATTGAGACTATAATTTTAATTATGTTTTATTCTATGTATTGAGTTGTTGTGATTTGGAATTTGTAATGAGGATTTGTGCTCATCAATATATATAGTTAGATATATGTTTATCTATGATTCTATTACTTTCTATCTATTTAACATGGTATTGTTGGATAGTTTGATTGAATTGGAATTGTAGTTGAACCTAAATGCATTGCTTATTCCATAGTCACTCTCTAAGGGGTTTTAATAATGCTTAAATAAATGGGTTTATGAGTTTAAGCATTAGACTCAATGGTAATTGGGGTTTGATATATTAGAAAACTTAGAGAAACTCATTATACTAAGAGGGCTTAATAGCATTTCAAGGGTAGGGGTTCCTCTCTTGTGATGCTAGACTCAATTGTAATTGAGGTTTGGTATATTAGAAGCTTAGTGAATTAACTCCCCAAATATCTTAATTGAGCAAGAATAGTCATTGAAAACCATTTCCAAGAGTATCTTCATCATTTGCATTTCTAACCCATCACTACTACAAAAAAATAAAGCTGTGGCGCTTATAATTGCATTAACTGTGGCGCTAGAGAAGTGCCACATATCTGGACGCCACTAAAAAAAGCTGTGGCGCTTGGAAGCGCCACAACATTTTAAATTTTTTTTTTTAAAATACCCTCCTGTGGCGCTTGTTTGAGGAAGTGCCATAGGGGGGGCCTCCTGTGGCGCTTGCTCGAGCAAGCGCCACAGTAGGACCCCCTACTGTGGCGCTTCCTCAAGCAAGCGCCACAGGAGGGTCCCTTTTTTTTCTTTTTTTTTCTTTCTTCTTCTTCTTTTTCCTGTGGCCCTTTTTTGTACTTTCTGATTGTGAAGTTTTATATAAAATGAGTGGCTTTCATGTTTATCATCTCCACAAATTGTCAATCTTTCTATTTTATATTTCAACCTATTATATATATATATATATATATAATTTTCACATTTAAAATTCAAGTTCCCCAACAATAATGTTCTTACATTAATACTCTCCAAAACTAACATAAAAAATATCACAATACAAGAACTTGATATGTGAACACAGTACATCAACAACTAATTAAGTAAATTAAAAGATTACTAAAAAACGCAAGCTTGTCGGCAAAAAAAATTAAACAAAGCAAAAAGGCAAACGAAACAAGGTAGGTTTTCATTCTTTTCTATTAAATTAGGAACAAAAAGGAAAACGTTATATTACGGTTTATCTTGACTAAAAAAAAATTTAAACAAAGCAAGCTAGAATGAAATAGTCTTCTTCTTACAAATCTATTAATTGACAAGCGCAGAGAGTGGGAGACCACGTTGGTGATGTTAGCTTGAGTGGCGAGTGAGCGTGTGGGTGTGTTTTTTAGTGTGAAGATGATAGGAAATGGAGGGAGGGGGCCGACAGATCCACTAAGAAGATGAGAAAGGGAAAGTAATTTAATGGAGGAGAGAGTAGTTAAATAATTAAAGTGGAGTAGTAGTCAAAAAGAGAAGGAATGGGGGGCGGACACAGGACCACTACGCGGGAAATGAAATAATTAAAAGTTACACTATAAATTTGAATTTTTTTTTTAAAGTGAGCAATTGTGGCGCCTAAATAATTAGGCGCCACAATTGCCTCTTCTCAGCTGTGGCGCCTAATGCTTAGGCGCCACAGCTGAGAAAGATATTAACATGTGTGGCGCCTATTTATTTAGGCGCCACACATGCCCACTTTTTTTAAAAAAAAAATCAATGCTGCAGCTGTGGCGCTTGGTGGGTTAGGCGCCACACTAGGCCTCCTCAATTGTAGCACTTAATCTATTAGGCGCCACAGCTGGTACCCAAAATTAAAAAAAAAATTATAGACGTAAAAAAGAAAAAAAGAGAAGCTGTGGCACTTGTTTAAAGAAGTGCCACAAAATGTGCGCCACCTTTTATCCTTTTTGTAGTAGTGCATTCCATTCCATATCAGTTTTATTCCAAAAATCCAAAAATATTAGTTTTAAAAGCATTTTAGTTTAGTTGCAATTTAGTTGTTAGATAAAAACTTAAAAACTATTTTTAACTCATTTCATGTCAATCATTGCACTTAGTTCCTAGGTAATTCATAAAAGGCTTTTTGAGAGACGATCCGGGATTGCACCCTATATTGCAATCCTTGGTTATTTTTGAAGAGGTTACCAAGGCACAAAGCCGACAAAGCCTATTTCTTCAACCCTACGTATCTTTAGTGAAGGTATAAACCCAGAATTCCCAGGATTATTATTGTGCACTCTGATATTTATATGAATGTGATTTATCTTCATGAGGTAATTGTATTCGAAATATGATTAGGAGAACAGGTTAAAGTATTTGTGGAAGAAATTTGAGAAAAAACTATCTTAAAGGTAGGAATGTAAATGAGTTTTGATTATTATTGGCCTCTATTTAATTTTAATCAAGTATTTTGGATATAATTATGGAAGGGGGTTACATTTATGGTATCAGAGCTGTTGTTCCTGGTAACTATAAGAATTTGCTAGGATAGCTCCCTTAGATCTCTGCCTTAGTGGTAGATGATGTTTTGTGATAGTGATTGTGTATACACATGTGTTGTTTGTTATTGTGGACATAAGAGATTTGTGGAATATATGTATACATTATTGGTTATTCTAGAGTGGCGGATTATTGTTGAATCGAAAGATATCATGGTTCACCCGAAAGTCAGATGTGTAGACCCAAAAGTGAAGGTAATCAGACCCATCATCTAATTAGAGAACAGAGAAAAATGGTTTCCAATTTTTGTGATAGTAAGATCCTAGGTGTTATGATAAATCTAGATGTTGGGTTGGAGACCTTAGGCTATATGATAATATATGCCAGGGATATTATAGTGGACTGGTGTATCCAAAGGCCATAAGACCTAGGGTACTAGTATGCCTGAGGCTGGCAGAGATATTTGACCTTGTGTGGGAATTAATGATGTTCTGTGGAAATGAAGGAAGTGATTTCCCGGTTCAATTGAAGTTGAGACTTTGAGAGTGGAGTTGTGATCCAATGATCAGACTTAATAGTTAGGCTTATTCTTAGGAATCTAAGTTGACCTGGATGGTCTGGAGTACTTGGGAGGAGTACCAAAATGAATTGAAGTATATATCAGGTATCCTGAGGGTGCTGGTTGTTAATCTGGTATAGGGAGAAAGTTATCTACAAAGGATTCAGATATGAGGGTGCTACCTATAGGGAGTCTTGATCGGAGAGGGCTACCTACAGTGATATCTGATTAAAAGGGCTATTTGTGTGTGTTTATCACATGCAGCCCATCGGTGTTCCGGTGGTAGGACCGTGCCTTTGAGGCGGTGGAATATAGGGGATATGTCTTAGTAAGCAAAAAGGCTATTTGTGTGTCTCTCACCTGCGCTGTATGGGGGGTTCCCATGGCAGAGGACCGTTCCACTGGGGTGGTAGTATATGGGGTATTGACTATGTGATATTATGAAAGCCGCTGTGAAGATAAGCCCTAGTGTGCAGCCACCGTCATAATGAACCGTAGAGAGCAATTGCCGTGATATTGAATTGTAGAGTAGAACTATGAGGACGTTTGGAGTATGGGCTCTTAACGATGTGTTAATTATGGCTCTGAATGATTCGAGTTGAATCAGGCCATGATTTGGCACAGATTGTAAGTGTGGTAAGGTGTAATGGGACATTCCTACAGGACTCTTATTAAATCACCCTGACATTGTGAAAGAACAGATAAGGAGAAAGACCTCAGAGTGTGCAGCGGAAGCGTGGTAATGTGATACATTTGAGAACTGCACTGAGCAAAAGCTCAAGGCAATGAGTGTGATATGTTTATGAATTGTGTTGAGCAGAGGCTTGAGTTCGTAGAAAGTGCAATGTGTTAGTGATGGCTTCAGGAAGTAAAACTTTGAAGTCCAGATTATATGTGAGAAAGGGTATTGGAGGATTCCGGTTTGATGAAAAGAGTTATGGTGCGGAAGTCATAGTGCTTAAAGGCATTGGTGTTGAATATACGCAATTCTAGCTTGATGTGATTGTGTATGTTGAGTCTGCCCATTCTCCCTTATGGGGGGAGTTCTGGTACCGTCGGTCGGGATGCCAGTTGAGGCTGTCGACGGAGCCCGTCCGGTAGGGTTGCCGACCGAGGCTTCCGGAAGGGGTGGGTGTGACAATTGTGAACAAGCTAGGATTAGGTATGATTATATAGTATAGCAGAGCTAATTCAATGGATAGCGAATTCGACTACATGATCGGGGTTCTCATATGTAAGGGCATTTATCCTGGCATGGCCAGCATGGCTAGCCACCAGGTTGGTTACACCGGTGTTGACCCTAGGTCGAAAGGCAGCGCATAAAATTAAAGTCTGTGTTGTGTATTCATTACACTCAACAGTAAAGCAATTCTAATGATTCAAAGTACCTTGAGTCAAAATGAGTACTTCAGAATCTGCACACTCCCAACAGCTAAAGAAATGTGGGAAGTCTTGGAAATAGCTCACGAAGGAACTTCGGGAATAAAAGAAAAGCGGATCAATACTCTAGTTATTGAGTTTGATTTACTTCGAATGAAATCAGGTGAGTCGATAACTGAATTTGAACTTAGATATACTCACCTTGTTAATCAACTTGCAACACTTGGAAAAGTCTATGATCAACATATCTAAGTACGGAAGATTTTGAATATTCTTTCTAAAGACTCGAAGGCAAAAGTCACTGCAATTGAGGAAGTAAAAGGTGAATCAATACGATCGATTGCTTCTCTATTCGGAAGTCTTTCTGAATATGAAAGTAAGTTAAAGTTCAAACGAGAACTAGATGATATTGGTGATAAGAAGAATAGAGGTCTAGCACTAAAAGCAAAAGAAGAAGAACAAGATGAGGATGAAGAGCTTGACGATGACGAAATGGGCCTAATCATAAAATGATTCAGAAAGTTTTACAAGAAAGACCAAGGATTCAAAAACTTTCAGAAAGGAGGAACAATCAATAAAGAACACATCATCTGCTATGAATGTGGAAAGCCAGGACATTTCAAATTAGAATGTCAAGAACTGATTCAGAAGAATAAGGAAAAGAGAAAAGGCAAATTCTACAACAAGAAGAAAACCTTTATATCTGCCATATAGGGAGATAGTTCTTCTAACAAAGAAAGCGATGAAGAGGAAGTAGCCAATATCTGTCTAGTTGCTCAAGAGGAAATAGAAGAAGAGGTAACTAACTCTGATCCTACCTAAGATGAATTACTTTCTGAATATAATGCTTTACATTCTGAATTCATCAAAGTAGTTAAAGAATTAGTTGTTTTCAAAAAGAAAAACAAAGCTCTTAAGTAGAACTTAAAGAGAATTTTGAAAAAGATTGTAAAAACTATATTTCTTTGAAAAAGAAAAACATTGATCTTACTAAATCTCTTGAAAAATTCACTAAAGGAAGTGAAATGCTAAATGTAATTTTAAAAGCTCAACGATTTGTGAATGATCAATTTGGAATTGGATATGCTCCAAAATCAGACAGAAGGAAAGGAAGAAAGAAAGCTGGAGGTAAATCATGCTTGAATTATTTTCAGCATTATGTGCATACATCAAATCCTTTTGCACATTGTAATTATTGTAATAGAAAAGGTCATTATACTTCATCATGCATTCATAGTAAGAAAGGAAATATAGGAACCTACAAATGGGTACCTAAAGGTTCATATGTTCCGAAAATTTTTTGTACTAACCCAAAAGGACCCAAAAAGATGTGGGTACCCAAGACTTAATCGTATTTGATTGTAGATATGTCTTAAAGCATCCAAAAACAACAAGTCATACATAGACAGTAGATGCTCTAGACATATGACAGATGATTTTGAAAGTTTTACCATATTGCAACCTAAGGAAGGTGGAAAGGTAAAATTTGGAGGAAATCAATCTGGAAAAATAGCAGGAATTGGTGAAATAAAAAACGACAAAGGAATACAAGTCAAAGATGTATATTACATTGAAAGCTTGTGTTATAATTTGCTGAGTGCAAGTCAAAGTGTAGATAAAGACAACTAGATAATATTTGATTTAGAGGAATGTCTGATTATCAACAAGAAAGACTTACAACTTGATAAGAAAAATATCAAGGCAAAGCTCAGAGCAAAAAGGGAAGGTAACTGATATACACTTGATATAAATAGAAATAATTCTAAAAATTATTTTCTGAGTAATGCCGATGAAAGTTGGTTATGACATAAGAGACTAGCTCATGTCAACATGCACCAACTAGGCATACTACTTAAAAAGGATTTAGTTCTTGGATTACCCAAAGTAAGTTTTAAAAATGATTTGATTTGTGATGCATGTCAAAAGGGTAAACAAACTAAATCATCTTTTAAATCAAAAAATGAGATTACAACAAATCGACCACTTCATTTGATACATATGGATTTAGTTGGTCCGGCAAGAGTTAAAAGCCTTGGTGGCAACTTATATTCATTGGTCATTGTTGATGATTTCTCTAGATTTACATGGACTATTTTTCTGTCATTAAAGGATGAAAACTTTGCAAAATTCATTGTTTTTGCCAAGAAAGCGCAAAATGAGAAAGGTATGTCCATTGCAGGTATCAGGACAGGTCACGGTGGAGAGTTTAAAAATGAAGCCTTTGAAGAATATTGTGATACAAATGGCATTGATCACAATTTCTCTACTCCAAGGACACTACAACAAAACGGAGTCGTGGAACGTAAGAATACAGTGTTCACTGAAATTGTTAGAGCATTACTAAATGAAAAGAACGTGTCTCAAGTTTTCTGGGCCGATGCAATGAGCACAACATGCTATATTTCAAATAGAGCCTACATTAAAACAAAACTTGGAAAGACACCAAACAAGCTATACAAAGGAAGGAAGCCGAATCTTGCTCATTTACACATCTTCGATTATAAGTGTTTCACTCATAATAATGGTAAAGATAAAGATAACTTAGGAAAATTTGATTCTAGAACAGATGACGGAATTTTCCTAGGATATTCTAATCGAAGTAAAGTATACAGAATTTTCAATAAATGAAAATGTGTTATTGAAGAATCAATTCACGTTGTATTTGAATCCTCTGACATAACCATTGATGATGAGCAGGAAGTTGTTTTAAATCAAGAAAATGATCAATCCATTTCTAAATCTATTATTCTAGAAGTTTATTAAACCAATGAAGAAGATCAGTTACTAGGACAACCTAAAGCCTGGAAATACAATAAGAGTCATCCCCTAGATCAAGTCAAAGGAGATGTAAATGAAGGAGTCAAAACTAGAAATATAATTTTCAATGAAGTGAGTTTTTCTGCATTCATTTCTGAGATTTAACCTTCTAACATTGACGAAGCCCTATCAGACAATAATTGGGTTATAGCAATGCAAGAAGAACTAAATCAATTTGAAAGAAATCAAGTTTGGGATTTGGTATCCTGACCTAATGATCATCCGATTATTGGCACTAAATGGGTATTCAAGAACAAACTTGATGAATCTGCAATTATTGTTAGAAACAAGGCAAGATTGGTGGCCAAAGGCTATAATCAAGAAGAAGGAATTGATTATGAGGAAACATATGCTCCAGTGGCTAGATAGGAAGCTATACGAGTACTCTTAGCCTTTGCATGCATCAAAGGATTCAAACTCTATCAAATGGAAGTAAAGAGTGCATTTCTAAATGGCTACATCATGGAAGAAGTGTATGTAGAGCAACCTCTAGGTTTTGAAGATGTAACTAAACCTAACCATGTTTTCAATCTCAAAAAGGCTTTAAATAGTTTAAAACAAGCTCCTAAAGCATGGTATGAAAGGCTCAGTAAATTTCTTATTGATCAAGGTTTTGTACAAGGAAAACTTGATACAACACTTTTTACAAAACAAAAACGTGATGATATATTAATTGTGCACATATATGTTGATGATATAGTTTTTGGTGCTACTAACGAAACTATGTGTAAAGAATTTTCTGAGATAATGCAGGGGGACTTTGAGATATTAATGATGGGAGAATTGAATTTCTTTCTTGATTTATAAGTCAAACAAAGAAAGAATGGAATTTTCATATCTCAAACCAAATATTTGAAAGAGCTATTGAAGAAGTATGGATTGGATGAAGCAAATGGAACGGACACACCCATGAGCTTAACCACATTGCTTGATGTGAATGTCAAGGGAAAAGATTACAACATCATAAAATATAGAGGAATGATTGGATCATTACTCTATCTCACTGCAAGTAGGCCTGGTATTCAATTTAGTGTGGGCATGTGTGCAAGATATCAATCAGTACCAAAAGAGTCACATGCTGAAACTGTCAAACGCATGTTCTGATATCTTGCTGAAATGCTAGAATTAGGTCTCTGGTATCCCAAAGGAAGAAGTAAATATCTAGTTGCATACTCAGACTCTGATCATAGAGGATACAAGATGGACAAAACGAGTACGAGTGGATAAGGCAAATTTCTTAGAGGCTCACTTGTATCATGTTTTAGCAAGAAACAAACTATAGTGTCTCTTTCGTCAACAGAAGCTCAGTATGTTGTAGTATCAAGTTGTTATGCACAAGTAATATAGCTAAAACAATAACTCTAGGATCTTGGTATTTATTCGAAAGAAACACCAATATACTGTGACAACACTAGCATGATAAGCTTGGCAAAGAACCTCTTCAACAATCTAGAACCAAGCATATTGATGTTAGACATCACTTCATCAGAGATCATGTCCAAAAGAAAGATGTCAAAGTGATATTTATTCCAACTCATCTTCAACTAGCTGATATCTTCACAAAACCTCTTGCAAAAGATCAATTTTTGTATATTATATGAGAATTGAGAATGGTAAATCCCAATGAATTGTAAGTTATTTAGTGTTTACAAAAGGTTATATGATATTATTTATTGATATTTTGATGATTACTAACTTAAGCATCGAAGTTTCTAGCAATTTGTTTTGCAGGATCATGATATTCTATTTTGGACTATGAAAAGCAGAGGTTAATGGAGGATAACATTACTGAAGGGATGACTCCAAGTAATGAGCATTACTGGAGTGACACCTTGAAGTAATAGATGCATTACTCGAGTAGCCACTCGAGTAATGAACTTGGAAATGTGCCAGTGAAGCATTAATTTTAAATGAAACGGCACAACAATTAGGAATGAACAGTCAGAAGGTAGAAAGATAGATTACCTGAGGGAGGCCTCGAGTGAACTTCAACATTACTCGAGTAAGGCCTCGAGTGAAGCTGGGTGCATATTTCAAATCTGCTTAGTTTCAGCTCAAATATGTTCTAAAGAATCATTAAATGATTGAGGGAATATACATGGGTAATTACAATATTATTCATACCAGGTACGTTCTTAAATTCACTGTATTTTAAAATTTCTAGTATGATCACTTAAAGTAGCTACTCGAGTAAAGTCGATGATCACTCTAGTAAGCCCTCGAGTGTTGTCAAGCTCTAGGTTATTTTCCAAAATTGGCTCGAGTGATTTTCCAAGTGCTCTCACAAAAACTTTTCAAAATCTTTCTCTCTTCCTATAACCATCAAAACCCAGTAATCTATGCTTACAAAATCCTCTCAGATTGCACTGAATCGTCTGCCCTAATTTCACGAGCTCATCTCTGTTTTTCAGAAATCACTTATTTTCTCAAATCACAATAGTAAGGACAAAATCTCCCAACTCCTAAATCTAAAACCAAAGCCAAACTGCAAACCAAGCCAAAGGTGAAAGGGATTGTGATTAAGGAGGCCATTGTCACAAGAGCTCAAACCAAGAAGAGTTCACCTCCAGGAAGAGGCAAAGCAACAAAAGAGCCATCTTCTCCTTCTTCTGATTCATCTGACACACCCACCTTTTCTCCTAAACCTCTAAAAAAGCCCAAGATTGATGAGAAGGTTACCAAAGTCATAGTAGTCATGCTTGAAGAGGCTTTTTAATCTAAGGAAGCAAAGAAAGGGCAATCTTGAAAGTAACCAGAAGAGAGAGATGAAGAAATCACATTTCCTCCAAAGGGATTCAACATAAGCAAGCTTGAGGAATCTCAGAAGTACCTGAGTCATTTTGCAAGAAAAAATATGTGCAAGATGCATTACATTGACTACAAGGTTCTTCAAGAGGTATTGATATTCGATCTAAGTCCCTATCTTGATTCTTACATACCCTGGCTCTCTGTTAAACTCCTATTTTACACCAAAGTCGTAAGGCATTTTTATTGTAACCTTGAATCTATAAATGATCTCGTTAGGAAGTCTATGGAAGAAGAAATGACTTCTAAAGTCAGAGGACAGAGAATTCTAATCTCACCTTCTAGAATTAATGCCTGGTTAGGAATAGAGAACCCTCCTGATAATGATTATCCCAATTATGATTCAAACCAGTTATTTTCTATCCTAAGACCTGGTGAGATTGTGGGACCCCTCAATTTCAATCCAAGTGATATGAGTGACTTTCATAGTCCTATGGTATATATATTCTAGAGCTATGGTGAACAAATCCAATAACTTCACTCATTTCATTAAGATGGACTTCTGAAAATTCACCTCATTGATCCTCAAAGAACAAAAGGACTTGGGAGAATATACCTTTAATAAGATTAAGAGATATAGGTATGAAGGAAAACCTACTACTCCAATGCCTTATCCTCAACTTATTTCCTTGTTCCTCAAGAAAAATAAGATTTGGTACTTGGAGAGTATGGAGTCGATTGAGAGGATAGAATCAGTGGGGAGGAATCAATATAGAAAGTTAAATATTGAGACTCCTTTGAAGATTCCTTTAGAATTAAGTCCCAAGAAGAAAGCTGACACAGCAACTAGTCAAATGGATGACACACAGTCTTCTGCTCCAGCCAACACATCTTCTCCATCTCTAGTGAATCCTCTAGAGGATCTTCAGACATCGCCAGTGAACTTTCGTAACCCT
The DNA here is from genome assembly GCA_963210345.1 of Inga oerstediana. NCBI lineage: Eukaryota > Viridiplantae > Streptophyta > Magnoliopsida > Fabales > Fabaceae > Inga > Inga oerstediana. Next base: position 28,488,221 of record OY723408.1, read on the forward strand.
GAACCATCATCTTTCGATCCTTCAAGTTCAGATAGTTCATATGAATCATTAGCATTTCCTGTCACTCCTATCTTAGCAACCAAGCCACCTACTCCTCCTTATGATTGATTCTATCTTTATGATGAAGACAAAAAAGGGGAAAAGGGCCTGAGTGATTTTATGATGAAAGGCTGAGTTAATGTATTTGGATTTGGGTGTATGGGGTTTTAGGGTGCTTTTAAGCTTTTATTTTTGAATTCTAAAGTTTTGGTTATGTAATGAATTCTTCTTTATGCAATTTGTTTCTTTATGCTATTGAAGTTAAATTTCATTGAAATTATATTGCATTATGGGACTAATGTGTTTTTGATTGTGTATGCAAGGTGAACAAATAAATAAGAACAAAAACTTTGAAAAGATATTTAATAAGCTATTTCAAAAGAGTTTTCAAGGTTAAATTGAACAAAAGATTTCATATAAAAAGTATTTAAGAAGCTATGTTTGAAAACTCAATTTCAAAAAACTTTATTCAAAATCACCAAGTTTTGTTATCATCAAAAAGGACGAGAATGTTAGATCCCATATGTTTTGATGATAACAAAGATTGGATCAATGATATAAAATAATTTGACAACAAACAAACGAATTTGAACAAAATAGCAAAGCATTACTTGAAGTAAGCACTAGAGTAATAAGCAAATTCTGTGATGGCTTACTCGAGTGACTACAAGAGTAAGGGAAGCTGTTACTCGAGTAAACACTCAAGTAATCGCGAAAAATTTCATCCAGAGAAGCACTGCCAAAATTTAGAAGTTACTTGAGGGACCACTCGAGTAATCTGTAAAGTTATATAGACCATTACTCGAGTAGCCACTCTTGTAACATCATTTGTAAAGGCATCACTCAAGTTACCACTCAAGTAAGAAGATCAAAAATCTTCTAGTAGCTCTCGGCCAAGAAATGCAACACTTTACTCGAGTAGCCACTCGAGTAACCAGGTAAGAAAAAGTCATTACTCGAGGGACCACTCGAGTAATATGTAGAGTAATTTGAAGCATTACTCGAGGGGTCACTCGAGTAATCAGTAAGAAAACTCTTGGCCAAGAATTTGACGCAATTACTTAAGGGAGTAATCAAGTTATCTACCTAGTTATTTGAAATTTACTCGAGGGCTCACTCGAGTAACATGTGAAGAAAAGTGAAGGCCACTAGAGTAACCACTCGAGTAATTAGATTACCAGAGTCAGCACCCGAGTAACTTGTGAAGTAAAGACATAGCCACTCGAGTAGCCACTCAAGTAATCAGATATTTCCAAGGTTTGTGATATATCTTACTCCATGTCTTACATGAGTAATATCTTATGAAAAATGTTGAATTAGGCACTATCATATTTTTGATAGGTTTACTCGATGGACCACTCGAGTAACAAGCTTGATTACTCGAGTAGCCATTCTAGTAGGCAGTCTAGAAATTATGTTTTTGATCAAATGTTTATTAAATTGTTTTCTATATGATTAACTCTTCATTGTATTAGTATCCTAAGTATATTTGTAGAGAAACAATGAAGAGATCATGCAAGAAAAGCAAAGTCAAATAAAGTGTCTGAGATCTCACCTACCGCTACCTACCATAAACGGATAGTTTTTAAATTTGAAGAATAGTCAACCATTACTGTGCAACTCTAACGGACATGTTTGAATTGCTTCCAACGGAGACTACAAATCATCTATATATATGGAGCATTCAAAGAGAAGAAAACAATACACAAGAACTGAGAACACACAAACATACACTGATCAACACACTCTTAGTACTTTGTTTTCTTATACTCATTCATTGTACTTCAGTGATTATATATTTGCTCTGTGACAGAGCTTTTCATTACAAAATATTTGCTATTGAGATAACTTAAGGTTGTGGAACCTTGAGTTGGGGATTTGATTACAACGTGTAAGGGGGAGCGAGTGTCCAGGTGAAGGAACTTGTTGTGTACTGAGGTACTAAAAACCCACTGAATCTTAGAGAATATAGTAAAACTCTCAGAGACTTTCTGAGGACTGGACGTAGGTCAAAGTGGTTGTGACCGAACCAGTATAACTCCCGGTGTACACTTCGGTGATATTTCTCTTTGCTCAAAACTGGTTTAAATATTCTATCAATTTTCTTATATGCAATGAAATTTCTGGTATCACCCAATTCACCCCCCTTCTTGGGTGAAACGCTTGCACTAACACGAAGATGGTCTTTAGTCAAGTGTTATACCAAGCCTTTAGGCATGTGTTTAGGCTTTGATTAGCCACCTAAAGGTCATGAATGGTAACCAACTTTAAGTGTTATGAAAATGAGAATTTGGAAAGAGAATGATCCTATGTCCTTGATTTGGTTATAGGGTTTGATATTCACCCTGATTATGGTTCGATGTTCGCCTGATCGTGAGTAAGCTGTGCTAGAGCACACGTGGAAAAATAAGTGTAGGGAACTTACCTCTCCTACATGTATTGATATTTTTGTTTGTGTATTGATGCATGTTATTGCTTTGCTTGATTATGTGGAACATATATGAATTATTAAAGCTCTGTTTCTATTTATGCTATGGCCATGAGTATGTTGTTGAAACATTGAGCATACGGATATATCATTATGTAAGCATAAGTTATTATGTTGCAAGCATGTCATCTATTAAACACTTATCTTGCATGCATATTGGTATTTATTTCCTGCTAGGATTCTCTCGAATCTCACTTTCCCCTACAAATATTTTAGACGAGGAAGGTAGAACGAGGATGGAGCAAGCATCCAAGGGCAACGAGGACTCCTTCGGGTTGTCATTTTGATAGTTGGTTATCATAGTAGTTGGGATTATGTATAATTCGATATTAGATGTATATGTGCTTGGATGTATATTGGGTTATTTGGTTATGTATTGGAGATGGATTTGTGTAATCCCCGTTGAGGAATTGTAATGGGCAATTGTGCCCTACGTATCTTTAGTGAAGGTATAAACCCAGAATTCCCGGGATTATTATTGTGTACTCAGATATTTATATGAATGTGATTTATTTTAATGAGGTAATTGTATTCGAAATATGATTGTGAGACTAGGTTAAAGTATTTGTGAAAGAAATTTGTTAAAACCCTATCTTAAGGATGGGAATGTAAATGAGTTTTGATTATTATTGGTCTCTATTTCATTTTAATCACGTATTTCGGATATAATTACCGAAGGGGGTTACATTTGTGGTATCAGAGCTGTTGTTCCTGGTAAGTATAGGAATTTGCTAGGATAGCTCCCTTAGATCTCTGCCTTGGTGGTAGATGATGTTTTGTGATAGTGATTGTGTATACATATGTATGGTTTGTTATTGTGGACATAAGAGATTTGTGGAATATGTGTATACATTGTTGGTTATTCTAGAGTGGTTGATTATTGTTGAATCGAAAGATATAATAGTTCGCCTAAAAGTCAGATGTGTAGACCCAAAAGTGGAGGTAATCAGACCTATCATCTGATTAGAGAACAGAGGAAAATGGTTTCCAAGTTATGTAATACTAAGATCCTAGGTGTGATGATAAACCTAGATATTGGGTTAGAGACCTTAGGCTAGATGATAATATATGCCAGGGATGTTATAGTGGACTGGTGTTCTAAAGGCCATAAGACCAAGGGGACCAGTGTTCCTTAGGCTAGCAGAGATATTTGACCTTGTGTGCGAATTAATGATATTCTGTGGAAATGAGGGAAGTGATTTCCCTGTTCAATTGAGGTTGAGACTTTGAGAGTAGAGGTTTGATCCAAGGATCAGACTCAATAGCTAGGCTGATTCTTAGGAATCTGAGCCGACCTAAATGGTCTGGGGTACTTAGGAAGAGTACCAAAATGAATTGAAGTATGTATCAGGTATCCTGAGGGTGCTGGTTGTTAATCTGGCATAGTGAGAAAGAATTAATCGGTTGAGTGGGGTGGATGATGTGAATGATAAGTGAAGAGCTCATAGAGCTAAAAGAGAAGTTGTTAAAGGTACCAATGTTGAATATACCTGATCCCAGCTTGATTTTGCTATGTATTGTAAAGTGTTGTTCACGAGCATGGGTTAAGGTGTGCCCTGTCCAGCTTGACTTTTACTGTGTTTCATGTGTGAATAAGCTAAGATTGGGGTATGGCCGTAGAGTAGAGCTAGTTCAATTGATGGCGAATTCAACTACATGATCGAGGGTTCTCACTTGTGATGGCACTTACCCCGACATGGCCTGCATGGCTTGCCACTAGGCTGGTTGCACCAGTGTTGACCCCCAGGCCAAAAGGTAGTGCGTAAAATTAGAGTTTGCTGTGAGTTATAGTGATTATATGGTACTTTGAGTTGCTCCCAGAAGGGTTGACTAGATTGACCAGAGTGGTAGCCTATACCTCCCAATTGTTGAGGTTTTATGAAATGAACTATCCTACTTATGATTTGGAGATTGCGGTGATTGTGTTTGTGTAGTTAGAAAGAACTGAATGTGAGACAACACCAGTAAATGGAGTTAATAAAAGTTTACAACCTGGAGATCCAGTATTATCTAGGTAAAGGTAATGTCTCGCAAATATGTTTAGTCGGAAGGCAATGCATATTGTTGCAGTAATGATAGAGCATTTTCAAGTTTTAGATCTTTTTAACCAAATCGTATGCACTAATAGTGTTCCCCCAAAAGGGAAAATGATTTAATGACTGTGATTGAAGAGGCTCAAAGCTAAGATGAACAAGTGTAGTTTACCTAAATCATGATCGAGTGAGGCAAAGGCCTCAAGAGTTTAAAGTCGGAGCTCACGTATTCTTAAGAGCGTCTCCAGTCATAGGAATCAGTAGAGTGATCAAACGGAAGGCGTTGAGCCATGACGCATTGGTTCGTTTAGATTCTTGCGAGAATCGGGTATATAGCGTACCATTTGTCCAGGTGGTCTGGAAGGGACCATCAGAGTGAAAAGCAATTTATGAAACGGAAGCCGTCATAAAGTGGTGTCCAGAGTTTATGGCTCAAGTGGTGTGACAAATTTTGAGGTCAAAATTTATTGTACGGGGGAAGAAATGTAATGCCCTAAAAAGTGATTAAGGGTTAAGGACTCTAAAAGTGAATGTAATTATTGTTAAGTAAACTCTTTTAGAAAACACGACAAGTATTATGACCCGAATGTGTAGGAATTAGTGCCCAAACCCTCTATTTGAGTTCAATTGTAGATTAACACCTAAATTGAAATAAAATAGAGGGAGGGTGCATGGTATGGTATGATGGAATGAGAAAATGTGTTAAGTGGTAAACTAGTGGGAAATGCCCAAACCTATTGTCTAAAATTTAATTGTGGTAACAAAGTCTAATTGGGATATTTTAAGAGATTATTATCCACTTCTAATGGGCCATAAATTTCATCCAACATAAGTCAAGAGAGAGAAAATGAGTATGTGAACAAAAATAATGGCCTTTGGAAGCCATTAAACTAAAGTGAAAAAGATAAGAAGAAAAGTCAAAAATTGTAGGCTAAAGTTGTGACATTTAAAGAGGCAATTGGAGTAACATATTTAACTATTGGGAGGAGCCCATTTACGTCACTTTATGGGCATAAGGTAAAGGGAATAATGAGTGTATTCCAAATGCCAAAAGATGTAGTATGAGAGTCAAGTAGGAGGTAGACTTTAAAAATTCAAAGTGTTAAACTCTCTTTTCTCTCTCCTCTCTTCCCTTTCCCCTAATTAAGTTGGCTAAGTGGGCATGTGAGAGGCCAAAAATATGCTCTATCTTTATCTTGTACTCTTTCTCTCTAAGCTCCATTTTCACCAAGCATAGAAGGAAGAAAGAGAAAGGAAAATGTAAAATTTTAACCCTAGAGATGGCTTTGTATGCTCAAATGCTCTTCTTTAATGTTGTTCATGTTGATGAGAGCTAAATCTCTATGGTTTTAGATTTTTGAAAGAAGGTGTTTGAGAGCTTGAGAAAAATTGAAAGTGGTGGAATCAAAGAACAAGCTTTGGAAAGTGGAAGAGGTAAGAAATAGCTATCTTTTAGCCATATTTTGGAATTTTGGCCCAATTGTGGAACTTTGGAATTTCTGGATTTTAGCCTTATTTTCGTGTCATTAGGGTCTTGTGATTAATTAGCATGGTGTTTTGGTGGTGGAATTGGTAATTTGTTTTATGTCTTGAACAATGAAATTGGTTTAAATTAATTTGGAACATTGAATGGAAAGTTGGCCATTTAGTAGTTTTGGATTGCAATGCGTTTGGAAATAGAACATGTGTTAATGTGATGTGAATTTGTTTGGTTTAGTTATTCCAATGATTTCCAAGTGAAAAATTGTGTGGGAATAGGTTTGGTTGTTGATTTTGGAGCCATTGAACACATTGGTTGAAATTTTGAAATTTTGTCAAGTGTGAACTCTCTGCAGGGCCATTGGTTTGCATGGAGGTTTTGAATCAGCAAATGGTGTCCAAAAATTTTGAAACTTTCCAATATAATAGTTCACATGCCAAGCTTCAAATGAACATATAATATGTGTTATTTCGATTTGTGTGCTAGGAGTTATGATTTTCCAAAGTTTGGGTTGAAACTGGAAGCTATTTTGGAGTAGTATGGGATTTCGTGTAATTTTGTTTTTTCTTATGAACATTATTGATTCATATTTTTCCTGTATATAGGACTCAATAGCTTTCCATAGGACTTGGGATCACCCTATTTCGATTTTTCTACAATTAGTTATGATTTTTGAAAGTTCAGCCAAGAAACAGAATTTTCTTGACCGCAGCCCAAAAGCTTCTGGACTGCTTTTGGCTACAGCTAAAGGATATGTTTGGCTGTAGCCAAAAAACTTTTGACTTGTTTTTGGCTGCAACCAAAGAATTCCTTGGCTACAGCCAACCCCCAAAAATCAGCATTTTGGAACTTTTGAAAGTGGTTTTTTATATCATTCTTCCCAAACCTTTTAGGCTTCAGTTAAGCTTATATATCATAGCCACCTAAGGGACTCAAATGACAACCAACCTTAAGTATTTTAAAGTTAAGGAATTGGAAAAGGTAATAACACTAAGTCCATGATTTTGATTGATAGCATTCGATATTTGCCCTGAACGTGAGCAACTTGTGCCAGAGCACACCTGGAAAGACCAAGGTAGTGACGCTTTCTCTTATACTTGATGTGATGCATTGTATGTTTAATTGATCATTGAATTGTGATAATTTTGAATGTTGCAAAGCTTGTGGATGAGAAAGCCGAAAGGCTATGTGAAAACTATTAGATCTAACATGTTTTGATGATAACAAAGATTGGTATGAAAAAGATTTGATAAACAAACAAGTTTGAACAATGTAATAACAGGGCAAATCATCACTTCAAGTAAGCACTGGAGTAATGAAGAAAGGACAAGAGAAAAAGCTGAGAAACTTCATCACTGGCAAAATTTTTAAAGGGTTACTCGAGTAAGTACTCGAGTAATGAGACCAAAACTTGAAGTGACCAGAGTCAACCTTCAAGTAACCTGCCAACGTTACTCGAGTAGCAACTCGAGTAATCAGGTATAAGACTTGCAGTTGCTCTCGGCCTACCAACGTTACTCGAATAGCTACTCGAGTAACCAGCTAAATCACTTGCAGTTGCTCTCGGCCTGCCAACGTTACTCGAGTAACCAGGTAAAAGACTTCCAGTTGCTCTCGGCCTGCCAACGTTACTCGAGTCTGTACTCAAGTCCCCTGCTTCAAGAAATATGTTGCTCTCGGCATTTTCAATCCTGCCAATGTTACTCAAAGAGCTATTCGAGTAACCCACTGTGGTAAGCAAAACTTGAAGGTAATACTCGATTAACTTGATATGCTTTTATCACACTTCACTCGAGGCACTACTCAAGTATGCAGGTATTCAATTACTCTTTTTCAAATATTTGAACTGGATTACTTGAGTCAGTAATCGAGTAATCTGCAGAGTTATTTACACAGCACTTGAAGTATCTACCCGAGTAAGCTATGTAGAAAATTTATGTTTACTCGAGTAAGTACTCGAGTAACAGGGTAAGTAAACTTGAAGTGCTCTCGGCCTTGGAATCCTACCAACATTACTGGAGTAAAGCATTGAGTAACCTGAAGTTTATTTGAGACATTACTCGAGTTGCTACTCGAGTAACCTATGAAGAAAATTGTATCATACCCGAGTAAGTATCCGAGTAAATAGGTATTTCCAAGGTTTGTAAATTTGTTTACTTCATGCACTACCCAAGTAATGTAATGTTCATTCATTAACTTGCTATCATTTCTCTCACGATGATACTCGAGTAAGTACTCGAGTAAACTTAATGAATACTCGAGTAACTACTCGAGTATACAAGTTCAGAAATTTGGAAATCATTCCAACGTTCATTGATTTATTTCCAATGTGATTAACACTTCATTGTATTAGTATTCTTAGCATATCCACAGATAAACAATGAAGAATTCTTACCAAATAAGGAAAGTCAAATGCAACGTTCAAATGCCACCTACCGCAAACGGATATTTTTCAAATGCTGGAAAAGTCAACAGTGGATGCATACACTCTAACGGGCATGAAGAAAAATGTTTCAACAATCATTACCAACACATCTATATATATGGGAACATCCAAATAGAGAAACAACAAGAACACACACATGAACGTATTATCAAGATCACTACTCTGTTTTACACATATTTGTAATTCTGTACTTCAGTGATTCTTGTTCACTCTATGAGAGAGATATTTCATTCAAACTCAATATTTGTTATTGAGGTAACTTAAGGTTGTGGAACCTTGAGTTGGGATTGGATTACAACTTGTAAGGGGGAGCGAGTGTCCAGGCAAAGGAACTTGCTTGTACTGAGGTGCTAAGAACCCACTGAATCTTGGAAATTATAGTGAAACTCTCAGAGAAGCTCTGAGGACTGGACGTAGGTCAAAGTGGTTGTGGCCGAACCAGTATAACTCCCAGTGCACACTTCGGTGATATTTCTCCTTAATCTTTACTGCTTTATATTCACCGTCAAGGTTTATATTTGCAACGAAATTTTTAGTATCACCCAATTCACCCCTCTCTTGGGTGAAACGCTTGCTCTAACATTTGGTATCAGAGCGTAGGTCTTCTTGTTAAGGTATAACAACCTAAGAAGGATCCAATGGCAAGCATGGGTGAAGGAATTCTTCCCGACGGAGCATCCATCACTAGACCCCCAGATTTTAGTGGCGAACACTTTTCTTTCTAGAAAGTAAAGTTTAGAGTATTTGTGATGGCTACTGAATATGGGCTATGGGATGTGATTGAGAGTGAAAACTATCAACCTACAAAGATTTTAGATTCTCAGAAAATTCCCAAGACGCCAGCGGAATTTGATGAGAATGAAAAGAAACTTATCACTCTCAACAGCAAAGCAATTCTGATGATACAAAGTACTTTGAGTCAAAGTGAATACTTTAGAATTTGCACACTTCCAACAGTAAAGCAAATATGGGAAGCTCTGGAAATAGCTCATGAAAGAACTTCAGGAATAAAGGAGAATCCGATCAATACCTTGGTCACTGAATTCGATCTACTTCGAATGAAATCAGGTGAATCAATATCTTAATTTGAACTTAGATATACTCATCTTGTTAATCAACTTGCAGCACTTAGGAAAGTTTATGATCAACATACCCAAGTACGAAAGATTTTGAATATTCTTTCTAAAGAATGGGAGGCCAAAGTCACTGCGATAGAAGAAGTAAAAGGATAATCAATGAGATCAGTTGCTTCTCTATTTGGAAGTCTTTCTGAATATGAAAGTAAACTAAAGTTCAAACGGGAACTAGACGACATTGGTGACAAGAAGAAGAGAGGCCTAGCACTAAAAGCAAAAGAAGAAAATCAGGATGAGGATGAGGAGTTTGACGATGATGAAATGGGCCTAATCATAAAATGATTCAAAAAGTTCTACAAGAAAGGTCAAGGATTCAAACACTTTTAGAAAGGAGGAACTAGCAGCAAAGATCATATCATTTGCTATGAATGTGAAAAACCAGGACATATCAAATTAGAATGTCCAGAGCTGAACCAAAAGAGCAAAGAAAAGAGAAAAGGCAAATTCTTCAACAAAAAGAAGGCCTTTGTATTTGCTATATGGGGTGATAGTTCATCTGACGAAGAAAGTGATGAAGAAGAAGTAGCCAATATATGTCTTGTTGATCAAGAAGAAACAGAAGAAGAGGTAAATGATTCTGATCCTACCTATAATGAATTACTTTCTGAATATAATGCTTTACATTCTGAATTCATTAAAGTAGTTGAAGAATTAGTTGTTTTCAAAAAGAAAAACAAAGCTCTTGAAATTGAACTTAAAGAAAGTTCAGACAAGGATTGTGAAAATTGTTCTTCTTTGAAAAAGAAAAACATTGATCTCATAAAAAATCTTGAAAATTTTACACAAGGAAGTAAGATGCTAAATGTTATTTTAAAAGCTCAACGATTTGTAAATGACCGATCTGGAATTGGATATGATCCAAAATCAGATAGAAGTAAAGGTAGAAAAAAAGCTGGAGGTAAGTCATATTTGAATTATTTCCAGCATTCTGTGCATACATCAAATCCTTTTTCATTTTCTCATTACTGTAATAGAAAAGGTCATTATACCTCTTCATGCATTCATAAGAAGAAAGGAACAATAGGAACCTACAAATGGGTACCTAAAGGAACATATGTTTCAAAAATTTCCTGTACTAACCCAAAAGGACCCAAAAAGAAGTGGGTACCTAAGACTTAATCGTATTTAATTGTAGATATGTCTCAAAGCATCCAAAAACAACAAGTGGTACATAGACAGTGGATGCTCTAAACATATGACCGGTGATTTCGAAAGTTTTACCAAATTACAACCTAAAGAAGGTGGAAAGGTAAAATTTGGAGGAAATCAAACCGGAAGAATAGCAGGAATTGGTAAATCAAAAATGACAAAGGCATACAAGTCAAAGACGTATACTATGTCGAAGGATTGTGCCATAACTTGTTGAGTGTGAGTCAAAGTGCAGACAAAAATAACTGGGTAATATTTGACTAAGAGGAATGTCTAATTATCAACAAGAATGACTTACTACTTGATAAGATGAATATCAAGGCTAAGCTCAGAGCAAAAAGGGAAGGTAATTGTTATACTCTAGATATTAGTAGAAATGAATTTGAAAATTGTTTTCTTAGTAATACCGATGAAAGTTGGCTATGGCATAAGAGATTGGCTCATGTCGATATGCATCAATTAGGCAAACTACTCAAAAAGGATTTAGTTCTTGGATTACCTAAAGTAAATTTAAAAAATGACTTGATTTGTGACGCATGTCAAAAGGGTAAACAAACTAAATCATCTTTCAAATTAAAAAATGAGATTTCAACAAATAGACCACTACAATTATTGCATATGGATTTAGTTGGCCCAGCAAGAGTAAAGAGTCTTGGTGGTAACTTATATTCATTGGTCATTTGTTAATGACTTCTCCAGATTTACATGGGTTATTTTCTATCGTCAAAGGATGAAACCTTTGAATAATTTATTGTTTTTGACAAGAAAGTGCAAAATGAGAAAGGTATGTCCATTGCAGGTATTAGGACCGATCATGGTGGAGAATTTGAAAATCAAGCCTTTGAAGAATATTATGATACTAATGGCATTGATCACAATTTCTTTGCTCCAAGGACACCTCAACAAAATGGAGTCATGGAACGCAAGAATAGAGTGCTCACTAAAATGGCTAGAACAATGTTAAATGAAAAGAATGTGTCTCAAGTTTTCTGAGCTGATGCTATGAGTACAGCATGCTATATTTCAAATAGAGCCTATATTAGAACAAAACTTGGAAAGACACCATACGAGCTGTACAAAGGAAGGAAGCCAAACATTGCTCATCTATACATCTTCGGTTGTAAGTGTTTCATACAAAATAATGGTAAAGATAACTTAGGAAAATTTGATTCAAAAACTGATGAAAGAATTTTCCTAGGATATTCTAACCGAAGTAAAGCATATAGAGTTTTCAATAAAAGAACATGTGTTGTTGAAGAATCAATTCATACTGTATTTGATGAATTTGAATCCTCTGACAAAACTATTGATGAAGAACAGGAAGTTGTTTTAAATCAAGAAAATGGTCAATCTATTTCTAAATCTCTTATTCCAGAAGTTGATGAAACAAAGGAAGAAGAGCAATCACTAGGACAACCCAGAGCCTGGAAATACAATAAAAGTCATCCCTTAGATCAAGTCATAGGAGATGTGAATGAAGGGATCAAAACTAGAAATAGAATTTTCAATGAAATAAGTTTTTTTGCATTCATTTCTGAGATTGAACCTTCTAACATTGATGAAGCCCTATCAGACAATGATTGGGTTATAGTAATGCAAGAAGAACTAAATCAATTTGAAAGAAATCAAGTTTAGGATTTGGTACCCCGACCCAAGGATCATCCAATCATTGGCACTAAATGGGTATTCAAAAACAAACTCGATGAATCTGCAATTATTGTGAGAAACAAGGCAAGATTGGTGGCTAAAGGCTATAATCTGGAAGAAGGAATTGATTATAAGGAAACGTATGCTCCAGTAGCTAGATTGGAAGCTATACGTGTACTCTTAGCCTTTGCATGCATCAAAGGATTCAAACTCTATCAAATGGATGTAAAGAGTGCATTTCTAAATGGTTACATCATGGAAGAAGTATACATAGAACAACCTCCAGGTTTTGAAAATGTAACTAAACCTGACCATGTTTTCAAACTCAAAAAGGCTTTATAAGGTTTAAAACAAGCTCCTAGAGCATGGTACGAAAGGCTCAGTAAATTTCTTATTGATCAAGGTTTTGTACAAGGAAAAGTTGATACAACACTTTTTACAAAACAAAAACGTGATGATATTTTAATTGTTCAAATATATGTTGATGATATTGTTTTCGGGGCTACTAATGAATCTCTGTGTAAGGAATTTTTTGAGATAACGCAGGGAGAGTTTGAGATGTCAATTATGGGAGAATTGAATTTCTTTCTCGGTTTGCAAATCAAACAAAGAAAGAATGGAATCTTCATATCTCAAATAAAGTACTTGAAAGAGTTATTGAAGAAGTATGGAATGGATGAAGCAAATGGAACGGACACACCTATAAGCTCAACTACGTTGCTTGATGCTGATGTCAAAGGGAAAGACTACAACATCACAAAATATAGAGAATGATTGGATCATTACTCTATCTCACGGCAAGCAGACCGGATATCCAATTCAGTGTTGGCATATGTGTAAGATATCAATCAGCACCAAAGGAATCACGTGCTGAAACTGTCAAACGAATCTTTAGATACCTTGCTAACACACCAGAATTGGGCCTGTGGTATCCCAAAGGAAGAAATGAATATCTAGTTGTATATTCAGATTCTAATCATGGAGGATACAAGACGGACAGAAAGAGCACCAGTGGACAAGGACAATTTCTTGGAGGATCTCTTGTATCATGGTTTAGCAAGAAACAAAATACAGTGTCTATTTCGTCAATGGAAGCCGAATATGTTGCAGTCTCAACTTATTGTGCACAAGTGATATGGTTAAAACAACAACTACAAGATCTTGGTATTTATCTCAAAGAAATACCAATCTATTGTGACAATACTAGTACGGAAAGCTTGGCAAAGAATCTAGTGCAACATTCTAGAACCAAGCATATCGATGTTAGACATCACTTCATCAGAGATCATATCCAAAAGAAAGATGTGAAAGTGATATTCATTCCTACTCATCTTCAACTAGCTGATATCTTCACCAAACCTCTTGCAAAAGATCAATTTCTATATATTAGAAGAGAATTAGGAATGGTAAATCCCAATGAATTGTAAGTCATTTCAGTTTCTCATAATGTTAGATAAAGTTATCTGATAATGTTTTGATGACTACTAAATTAAGCATCGGAGTATGTAGAAACTTGTTTTGCAGGAAGATTGAAACTCTGTTCTGAGAAATAAAAACAGAGGTTATCAGAGGACACCATTACTGGAGTGCCAACTTCAAGTAATGTCTAACAGTGCAGATTTACCCGAGGGATAACTTGAAGTAAAAGAGCACATTACTCGAGTGAGTACTCAAGTAATAGTCTTCCAAAACTAGAAGTAACGTATCAAGTTACCTAGAATTTAAATCAAACGGCTCATGTGGTGAGAAATGAACAGTCCAAAGTAGAAAAGACAGGTTACCCCAGGGAAGCCTCGAGTAAACTTGAAGTTTACTCGAGTAAGGACTCGAGTAACTGCAGGTCCAGATCACAAACTTAATGAGAATCGACTCAAATCTGCTCTAAAATGGCTATTAAATGATCGAGGGAACATACATGGATAATTACAATATTATTCATGCCAGGTACACAATTTAAATGAATTATTTTAGAAATTTTCTATATGATCACTCGAATAGGAACTCGAGTAAACATGATATTTACTCGAGTAAGGTCTCGAGTAACGTCGGGTTCTAGGTCTTTATCTGTCACAAACTCAGTCATTTCCACAAAATCTCCTCGAGTAAATCACCCAGTCCTCTCTGAAAAAGTTTTCACAATCAATTCCTTACTTGATTTCAGTCCAAAAACCTCCTATTTTGTTCAGATTCTCCTTGCCCTAACTCGCGACTTCTCACTCTGTTTTATGAGATTTCAAGGTTTTCTCAGAATCAAAATGGTTAGAACCAAAAACCTTACTCCCACAGACTCTTCTGGATCTCCACAACTCTCTGATCCTCTTTCTTCTCCTCCCAGAAAGAGATGAAAACTCACACCTAGATCAAAAGCCAAAATCCAACCAAAACCTCAACCGAAACCAAAAGAGAAAGGTGTTGTGATTAAAGAGTCAGTGGTTACAAGGGCTCAATCAAAGAAGAGCACCTCTACTGGGAGAGGCAAAAGTGCCAAGTCTCCTTCTCCTCCACTTTCTGATTCCTCCACTCCATCTTTTACACCAAAACCCTTCAAAAAGCCCAAATATGATGTAAATGTGGCTAAAGCAATGGCTGGCATTCTTGATCAACTTGAGAAGGGGCAATCATCTAAGAAGTCAAAACTGCCAGAAGAGGAGATCACTAAACCTCTAAAGGGGTTCAATGTCAACAAGTTGGAAGATTCTCAGAAGTACCTCACACAATTTTCAAGAAGAAAAGTTTGCAAAACTCACTGTGTGGACCTCAAAGTACTTTAGGAGGTATTGAAGTATGATCTAAGTCCCTTTCTTGAACCTTTTATTCCTTGGCTATCAATTAGGCTTCCCTTTTGAACAAAAGTAGTTACTCACTTTTATTACAATCTTGAAATCCGAGATGAACCCAATAGAACTTCTGTAGAGGAAGAAATGACTACTACTATTAGAGGCCAGAAAATACTTATCTCACCTTCTAGGATCAATGTTTGGTTAGGAATAGAGAACCCTCCAGATGACATCTACTCCAAACTTGAACCAAACCAAATTTTCTCTGTTCTTAGACCTGGTGAGCTTGTGGGCCCTCTTAATTTCAATCCTAGTGACATGTGCGATCATCACAGGGTTCTATGGTATATTTACTCTAGATCCTTTGTGAACAAGGCAAATAACTATACCCACTTTTCTGACAGGGACTATAGGTGGTTTGCTTCCTTACTCCTGAAGGAATAAAAGGATTTGGGGGAATACATATTTTTTGAAATGAAGAGGTACAGAATAAATGGAAAAGCCACAACTCCAATGCCATATCCTCATATTATTTCGCTTATCCTGAAGAAAAATAAGATATGGTACTTGGAGAGTAAAGAGCACATTTAGAGAGTTACTCCAATTGGGAGAAATCAAATTTAGAAGCTCAATATTGAAATTCCTCTCAAGGGTCCTCTGGAGTCTGGGTCTAAGAAGAAGAAGAAGAAGACAGAGACTGAGACGAGTAAAATGGATGACACTCAGTCTTCAACTCCAGCTGCCACTACTTCTTCACCCTCTTTCCTCAATGCCAAATGTAACACCCTGCCTTAATAAATGTAATTGGGATTCGATAATACGTGAATAAATGGATTTGGGACCAATGGATAGTTTAGAATTCATGGTAAGTTCCCACATGGTGGTAAAATTGTTCACAAGTTTATTTTGTTTTCTCAAAACTTCTTCGCTATCCTGGTCTCACGTTCAAATATTGAATAGAATTACCTGTGCAGTTATATCACATTCCTATATCAGAGTGTACAATAAAATCCCGGAAACCCCCAGGTTCATATATATAGTCTAAGGGTTCCCAAAATTCCCTACTAGGGGATTACACAACCGTGATCAGAATATTACTTACAACCCAAAAATAATATACATTAATCCAAAATCCAAGTAGATAACCAACTATCCCATATTTCCCAAAATCCCTAACCGCTCTTGGTTGGCCGCTTCCCTCTTAAGCCGCTTGCCCTGTCTGAAATGTTAGTCATTGGAAAGAATGAGATTCAAAAGAATCCCAGTAGTAACAAATTCACTCATACAATATGTAAACATATAGCAGGTAAGTAAATCACAACCAACAACAACAATAGAACATGCTTTTCACCACAAGCGACAGCACTCATGGATGTATAATAAAGTCACCAGCTTTCGCTGTATACATAAGTCACCAGCTTTCGCTGCATAATATAGTCACCAGCTTTCGCTGTATAATGAAGCCACCAGCTTTCGCTGTATACACAAGTCACCAGATTTCGCTGTATAATATAGTCACTAGCTTTCGCTGTATAATATAGTCACCAGCTATCATTAGCTGTATAAGCAGTAACATCACAACTTCATCCCAACTCATCACAGCACATGACCAATATATATACAATACATTTACACAAAGTATAAGGGAAGTGTCACTACCTTGTTCTTTCCGGACGTTCTTTGGTACCGTTGGTTCACGAGTATGGCAAATGTCGATCCCTATAAACCCAAATCAGGGACAACCAATCAATCTCTTTTCCAAGTTCTTAATTCTATAATACTTTAAGTTGATTATCATTTGAACTCTATAAGTGGCTACTAGAAGCCTAGACATACGCCTAAAGGGTTGGGAAAGGCTATACCAAAAACCACCTTTAAAAAGTGTAAAATACTGATTTTTGGGGGTTGGGCGCGGCCCACAAATCCACTGGCCGCAGCCAAAAACTGCCCAGAAACATTTGGGTCGCGGCCCAGAATTCGTTGGCCGCGGCCAAGAAAATTCAGTTTCTTGGCTGAAGTTCCGAAAATCATAACTAATTCAACAAAAATCGAAATGAGGTGATCCCAAAGCCAAATGAAAGCTATTCAAGTCCTCTACACAGGAAAAATATTGGCCTTTAGTAGGAATCACCACACAAATTCAGAATTCCACACATTTCATCACTGCCCCAAAACAGAATCCATTTTCGACCTCAAACATTGGACAGCTATAACTCCCAGGTGCCAAAACGAAATGGCACAAATTATATGCTCATTTTGAACTTTAAGACTGGAAAGCTTCATAATTTTCTAACATCATTTGCCCAGTCAAAACGTCCACAACACCAGACTGCCCAGAGCAAAACTTCAAGGGACATATTTCTCAGTTTTGCACCAATGATTCCAATAGTTCCCAAATTCACACCAAATACCATTTCCACATAAATTTGCACAAGGAAACCATTGGAAACACCAAATCAATCAAATTCAGTTCACATTAGACATGTTCCAACACAAACATAACATGTCACACCAAAACTCACTCAAGTCACCACATTGCACTCCATTCCAAACCAAAATTCCCAACCAACCCAATGGCCCAAAGACACCATTTAACACTAAATTCAGCATCACATATCAACCATTGCATACCATTCGAAATTCACAAGAAATCGGGGCAAAATCACAAAATCTCAAGACCAAGCTAATGATTACAATCAACATACCAAAAGGTTCCAAATACTCACCTTAACTTCTTCCCAAGACTTGTTCTTGATTTCCACCACTTCTAAATTTTCCCAAGCTTTCAAACACCACAAATCAAAAATCTGAAACCATAGGAATGAAGCTCTTGACACTATGAATAATGTTAATGAAGAACACTTGAGCATTTAGAGACAAATACTCACCCAAAACTCAAGATTTTCCTTTCTCTTTCTTGTTCAAGGTGGGATGTCCATGGAAGAGAAGAGAGAGAGAGATGGAATAATGAAGAAGCATCATATTTGGGCTCCTAATACACTCTTGGCCGACATTTAGAAGTGGAGAGAAGGGAAAAATGACTTTTGACAATTTGACCCAATCAATAGCTCTCATGGTGACAATTGTCAAGATCTTAATCCGTCACCCATGAGTTCACAAATACACATATACACTTGATTCCACCCTTTGATCTCTTTCACAAATGAGCATATCCGAACTCCATTCTTCATCATCCTTATATCGGAGGTAGGAAGAGTATCGGGACAAACGAATAAAGTGGGATAAATAATCGTCAAAGGTCTCCGTGTCCCCTTGCTTTATATTAAGGAATTCAGTTTACTTCTCCAATCGCACCGACTTTGGAAAATACTTCTCGTTGAATTCTTGCTGAAATAATTCCCAGGTCAGTGGTAGATTTCTGCTTTGTAGAGTGAGAGAGATATTCCTCCACCAGCGATCTGCATCGCCTTCTAACTTATAGACAGCCAGGCGTGCCTTCACCTCAGACAGGCATCCTAGGACCTCGAAGATCTTCTCAAGGCGATTCAACCAATCTTCAGCCACTTGAGGATTAAACCTCCCTTTGAACACCGGAGGCAAATGTTTACAGAATCTTGTGACCCAAAACTGAAGGTCCCTTTCCTCTCTTACCGGTACCCCATACGACTCTTGATTCAGAACAGTGTGAGGTGGGGACTCCAGGGGTCGTGCTAACCCTTCAGCAGTGTCCTCATGACGGGTTTCTTCTTGAGTTTCCACTGGAGGGAATTGAACCGAGTCCTCTTTGTTCTTTTCTTTCTCTACTCTAAGCTCTTCTCTCAGCTCAGTAATCATGTCTCTTTGATCCCAGATTAGACCCATCAACTCTTGCATAGGATCTGGTGGATTATCATTGACGACCTCCACCTCTGGGTCTACACGCGGAACATTGGGGCGTCCTCTAGTTTTCTTCATTCTACAAACAACTTACCCCATTAATATCACAGAGATAGTATGCACATATATTCATAAATCTCATATACATCCATATCAATAGAACCTACATGTGCATACATAACAATAATTCACAGATGATCTCCTATCCCTAAAGCCAACTAAGGGATATATCCTAGCAAATTCTACCCTTGCCAGGAACTATAGCTCTGATACCAAAATGTAACACCCTACCGTAATAAACGTAATTGGGATTCGATAATACGTGAATAAATGGATTAGGGACCAATGGATAGTTTAGAATTCATGGTAAGTTCCCACATGGTGGTAAAATTGTTCACAAGTTTATTTTGTTTTCTCAAAACTTCTTCGCTATCCTAGTCTCATGTTCAATTATCAAATAGAATTACCTGTGCAGTTATATCACATTCCTATATCAGAGTGTACAATAAAATCCTGGAAACCCCCGGGTTCATATATAAAGTCTAAAGGTTCCCAAAATTCCCTACTAGGGGATTACACAACCGTGATCAGAATATTACTTACAACCCAAAAATAATATACATTAATCCAAAATCCAAGTAGATAACCAACTATCCCATATTTCCCAAAATCTCTAACTGCTCTTGGTTGGCCGCTTCCCTCTTAAGCCGCTTGCCCTGTCTGAAATGTTAGTCATTGGAAAGAATGAGATTCAAAAGAATCCCAGTAGTAACAAATTCACTCATACAATATGTAAACATATAGCAGGTAAGTAAATCACAACCAACAACAACAATAGAACATGCTTTTCACCACAAGCGACAGCACTCATGGCTGTATAATAAAGTCACTAGCTTTCGCTGTATACACAAGTCACCAGCTTTCGCTGTATACACAAGTCACCAGCTTTCGCTGTATAATATAGTCACCAGCTTTCGCTGTATAATATAGTCACCAGCTATCATTAGCTATATAAGCAGCAACATCACAACTTCATCACAACTCATCACAGCACATGATCAACATACATACAATACATTTACACAAAGTATAAGGGAAGTGTCACTACCTTATTCTTTCGGGACGTTCTTTGGTACCGTTGGTTCACGAGTAGGGCAAATGTCGATCCCTATAAACCCAAATAAGGGACAACCAATCAATCTCTTTTCCAAGTTCTTAATTCTATAATACTTTAAGTTGATTATCATTTGAACTCTATAAGTGGCTACTAGAAGCCTAGACATACGCCTAAAGGGTTGGGAAAGGCTATACCAAAAACCACCTTTAAAAAGTGTAAAATACTGATTTTTGGGGGTTGGGCGCGGCCCATAAATCCACTGGCCCCGGCCAAAAACTGCCCAGAAACATTTGGGCCGCGGCCCAGAATCCGCTGGCCGCGGCCAAGAAAATCCAGTTTCTTGGCTGAAGTTCCGAAAATCATAACTAATTCCACAAAAATTAAGATGAGGTGATCCCAAAGCCAAAAGAAAGCTATTCAAGTCCTCTACACAGGAAAAATATTGGCCTTTAGTAGGAATCACCACACAAATACAGAATTCCACACATTTCATCACTGCCCCAAAACAGAATCCATTTTCGACCTCAAACTTTGGACAGCTATAACTCCCAGGTCCCAAAATGCAATGGCACAAATTATATGCTCATTTTGAAGCTTGGGAGGTGAACTTTAAGACTGAAAAGTTTCATAATTTGTTAACATCATTTGCCCAGTCAAAACGTCCACAACACCAGACTGCCCAGAGCAAAACTTCAAGGGATAGATTTCTCAGTTTTGCACCAATGATTCCAATGGTTCCCAAATTCACACCAAATACCATTTCCACATAAATTTGCATAAGGAAACCATTGGAAACACCAAATCAATCAAATTCTGTTCACATTGGACATGTTCCAACACAAACATAACATGTCACACCAAAACTCACTCAAGTCACCACATTGCACTCCATTCAAAACCAAAATTCCCAACCAACCCAATGGCCCAAAGACACCATTTAACACTAAATTTAGCATCACATATCAACCATTGCATACCATTCAAAATTCAAAAGAAATCGGGGCAAAATCACAAAATCTCAAGACCAAGCTAATGACTACAATCAACATACCAAAAGGTTCCAAATACTCACCTTAACTTCTTCCCAAGACTTGTTCTTGATTTCCACCACTTCTAAATTTTCCCAAGCTTTCAAACACCACAAATCAAAAATCTGAAACCATAGGAATGAAGCTCTTGACACTATGAATAATGTTAATGAAGAACACTTGAGCATTTAGAGACAAATACTCACCCAAAACTCAAGCTTTTCCTTTCTCTTTCTTGTTCAAGGTGGGACGTCCATGGAAGAGAAGAGAGAGAGAGAGATGGAATAATGAAGAAGCATCAGATTTGGGCTCCTAATACACTCTTGGCCGACATTTAGAAGTAGAGAGAAGGGAAAAATGACTTTTGGAAATTTGACCCAATCAATGGCTCTCATGGTGACACTTGTCAAGATCTTAATCCATCACCCATGAGTTCACAAATACACATATACACTTGATTCCACCCTTTGATCTCTTTCACAAATCAATCTCAACCATTGATCTTTAAGTTACCAATGAGTTTCCTCTTCAGTAACTGACCAATTAAGCGGTAAATTACCATTTTACCCCTAAGTATCACAACACTTATCAAATCACCACTAAACACATTCTTCTCCTTCCTTTATACTATTCACATGCCCTCCCCTCTATTTTCATTCAATTTAGATATTAATCCGATATTGAACTTAAATACAGGGTTTGAGTTCTGGCTGTAACATTTTTCGATCATAATTCTTGTCATGTTCTCCAAAAATGTTGGTTTAACATTAATTACCTTTACTTTCGAAGTCAAAGTCCCTTAATCACAATTCGGGATATTACACCACACTTCAACACTTTATGGAAAATATGCTCAAGAGATTTCATGTAGACATTGCCAACACAAATGCTGAGTTGATAACTCACATTAATGACAAGATGGCTGAGTTGGTTGAGAGGATGGATAAGAGGCATGAGGAGTTGTTAGCTGAGCAACGTGCCCAAGGTGAGACCCTGAAGTTGATTCTGGCAAGATTGGACTCTATAGGTCCTGGACCTTCTGCTGGTCCATCATTTACACCAGAGAATATCTCACCCCCAGAGAACATCCCTTTTGAGCTTCATCATACTAAGGTTGAGCCAACTATCCCTGAGATATTCTTTCCTAAACCTCCAGTTTCTAGTCTATTTGAACCAAGACCCTCTGCACTTAAATTCCCCATCATTCTTCCTAGAAACATCCTATGCTTAGTGGATGATCCTAAAACCAATGAAACTATTCACATCACCATTGAGGATTCACCACCCAGAGCACAGCCACAACCCATACCTTCACCTATTCCTTCCCCCACTCATACAGAGGAAATCTCTCCCTCATCCTCTGATCATCATACTCCAGGTGCCACTGAAGAGGTTGAGACCACCTCTATTGTTGCATATCAGTCACCTCCAGTTCCTCCAAGAGATGACATTCATATCCCTCCACTCAACCTTCCTGAACCAGAATCTTCCGGTTCTTTTGATTCTTCTAGTTCAGATGGCCCTTTGGTTCTTCCTGTCAAACCTATATCTGCAGTCAGGCCTTCAAGTCATCCACTTGATTGATGAAGATAAAAAGGGGGAGAAGAGCTTGAGTGTGATTTTGTGGAGTTTCTGATTTTCTTTTAAGTTTTCTTTCATTTTGGGAATATAGATGTACATGGGATTTAAGGAGCTTCTCATATTTGTAATGCAATTTTAAGTTCAATGCAAGCTTCTTTAAGTTATAATTTCAATTTAAGTCCATTTAAGTTTTTAAGTTATAATACATTGTGGGACTAATGAGTTTATTATGTATGCAATGTGAATATGTTATGTTTTCAACATTTTTCCAAAACACTTTGAATTTACACTTAAAAAGTTATTCCAAAAAGGTTTTCAAAATTACTAGAGCCGGGAATTCGGGCCGAGCCCGTCGGGCCGGCCCGTTTAGGCCCAAGCCCGTCAAGGGCCAAGCCTATGATTTAGAGGCTAAAAATAGAAGCGGGCCTAAAAGGGCCGGCCCTACAGCCCTGTAGGGCCGGCCTTTTTAGGCCCGTTTAAATTTTTTCTTTTTCTTTTTTTAATAAATGGGCAAAAGGCAATGGGTAGCAAGCATTGGTCAGAGGGTCGAGTTAACATAACCTAACCCTTATATCAGAAATGCTCTCACACTGACTTAGACCTCATTTGAAGCTTCTCTTCTTTGATTTTCTCTTTTCTTTTTTTGCATGTATACGCTAAAATCCAAATCAGGTGTTATATTATTACTGATATTTGAAGCTTGTAGGCTTGTTTGATTGTGGCTGTGAATTTATTTAATTGGTTATGAACATTAATTATGGTTTGGACTTAAGTTTTAGTGTTTATATTTTATTAAACTTAGATAATATTTATGTTTTAAATTAGTGTTGATAATATTTATGTTTTAAATTAGGTATTTTAGTCTTTATGAGAATAAGAAATAAAAAAGGAATGGCAAAAAAAAAGGAAAAACGTAAACGGGCCAAAAGCCCGCGGGCCGGCCTGCAGGTCTATCTTAAACAAACCGGGCCTCCCTAAAAGGGTACGAATTTGAACTCGGGCCTAAACGGGCCGGCCCGTTTTCCTAGCATTAAAAATTACCATTGAAGTATTTACTTGAGAACTCAATTTCAAAAACTTTGTTCAAAATCACTAAGTTTCGTCATCATCAAAAAGGGGGAGAATGTTAGATCTCACATGTTTTGATGATAACAAAGATTGGTATGAAAAAGATTTGATAAACAAACAAGTTTGAACAAAGTAATAACAGGGCAAATCAACACTTGAAGTAAGTACTGGAGTAATGAAGAAAGGCCAAGAGAAAAAGCTGAGAAATTCATCACTGGCAAAATTTTTAAAAGGTTACTCGAGTAATGAGACCAAAACTTGAAATAACCAGAGTCAACCTTTAAGTAACCTACCAACGTTACTCGAGTAGCAACTCGAGTAATTAGGTATAAGACTTGCAGTTGCTCTCGGCTTGCCAACGTTACTCGAATAGCTACTCGAGTAACCAGCTAAATCACTTGCAGTTGCTCTCGGCCTGCTAATGTTACTCGAATAGCTACTCGAGTAACCAACTAAATCACTTGCAGTTGCTCTCGGCCTGCCAACGTTACTCGAGTAAGTACTCAAGTAACCAGGTAAAAGACTTCCAGTTGCTCTCGACCTGCCAACGTTACTCTAGTCTGTACTCGAGTCCCCTACTTCAAGAAATATGTTGCTCTCGGCATTTTCAATCCTGCCAATGTTACTCGAGGAGCTACTCGAGTAACCCACTTTGGTAAGCAAAACTTGAAGGTAATACTCGATTAACTTGATATGCTTTTATCACACTTCACTCGAGGCACTACTCAAGTATACAGGTATTCAATTACTCTTTTTCAAATATTTGAACTGGATTACTCGAGTCAGTAATTGAGTAATCTGCAGAGTTATTTACACAGCACTTGAAGTATCTACCCGAGTAAGCTATGTAGAAAATTTATGTTTACTCGAGTAAGTACTCGAGTAACAGGGTAAGTAAACTTAAAGTTCTCTCGGCCTTTAAATCTTGCCAACATTACTGGAGTGAAGCATTGAGTAACCTGAAGTTTATTTGAGACATTACTCGAGTTGCTACTCGAGTAACCTATGAAGAAAATTGTATCATACCAGAGTAAGTATCCGAGTAAATAGGTATTGTTAGATATGAATAGTTTTGATGATGTCAAATATAGATGTTAAATATGAGCAAAAAGTCTGTATGATATAATTATCTTCTACATTGACTAACTACTATATTTAATGTTGCATATTTTGTAGATTAGTCATAAACCCGATTGTGGGTTGATGCCTCATATGTGGAGAATGATTATCAAGAAGAAAATCAAGAGACAAGGGATTGAAGAAAGAAGGGGGAGCAAGAACTAATAGGAATATCAAGCAAATATTGAAGATATCCATCAAGAAGATTGAAGTTGGGTTATGAAGAATGATCATCAAGAGGAAAAATAAGAAGAAAGAGATTAAAGAAAGAAGAACTTGCAAGATCACATGAGAATATCAAGATTCAAGCTCCTAGAAATGATACCGGAGGTTTCTATGATCATACGGAAGTTAGAATGGGTCAATACGAAGCTAAAATGATGTATACGGAAGCTATGGTACCTTTGGGGATGATTACCCGAGTAATCACTCGAGTAATATGGTATTTTCTGATTTTGGAGGTGTTTACTCGAGGCCTTACTCGAGTAATCTGCCGGGTTATTTGATGAATTACTCGAGGCGGAACTTGAAGTAATGGCACTCTGTTTTCGCGCGACAGAACAGAGGTTCGGTATTTTGATGATATCTCTCCAACCACATGTCGGATCGAACTGAAACCGGTGGCATTGGAAACAAGACTTCCAACACGAACCTTTGACACCAAGATCACATTCAAATGAGTTCAGATGAGGGAGATATGATCTGTTGAAGTTGACTCATGAATCACCGTCATGTTCCTGGACAGTTTCGGTAGTTTGGACATAACTCTCAAAATACATATCGGATTGAGACGAAACCGGTGCCATATGAAAGAAGACTCAAAGAGCTTTCCATGGATATATAATTTGTCATATTTGAAGCTATATCCTAAGAGCTATGACTTCTGGAAGTTGCTGCTGGTGATTTCAGGATTGTCTAAGAACAGTAGATAATCTTTGGATCATAACTTTCTGTACACAACGAGTTTGGAGCTGATTCTTGTTGCATTGGAATGTAGATCATGAGGGCTTTCCAATGATATATAATTTGCCATGTTTCGAGTCAAAATCAAGAATTTACTTGAAGGCGCTACTCGAGTAACTGGTTGAAAACAAAAGACTTTACTCGAGTAGGTACTCGAGTAATCACATAGAAAACTTCCAGTTGCTCTCGGCCTGCCAATGTTACTCGAGGAGCTACTCGAGTAACCATGTGAAAAACTTCCAGTTGCCTTCAGGTTGCCATTGATACTCGAGGAGCTACTCGAGTAACTTTGTTTCTGAAATTATGGAGCTCTCGGCATTTTGTACCACTGCAACATTACTCGAGTAAATACTCGAGTAAACTTAAATGAATACTCGAGTAGCTACTCGAGTAAAGCACTGTGCATGAAGAGTTATTGACGAAAACTTCAAGTCACTACTGGAGTAAAGCACTGTTCATGAAGAGTTATTTACGAAAACTTGAAGTCACTACTGGAGTAAATCACTGTTCATGAAGAGTTATTGACGAAAACTTCAAGTCAGTACTGGAGTAAAGCACTGTGCATGAAGAGAAAACTTCAAGTTACTACTGGAGTAAAGCACTGTGCATGAAGAGAGAACTTCAAGTCACTACCCGAGTAACCTATGAAGAAACTTGATATTTACTCGAGTAAGTACTCGAGTAATGCTTCCCAGAAAAACAGAACAGCGTCTCGAAGATTCTGGAAATCAATGGAATGATCATATAACTCATTCTTATTGCTTCTAATCACTCTAATACTTCATTATATTAGTGATTAATGTATTTCTCCAGGAATACAATGAAGATATGATGTGAAGAGTCAAAAGGTGAATTTGCGGAAGAGAAGCGTCAACGTTCCAACGGCTAGTTTTCAAAAACGAAGAACAGTCAAACAAAGCTGCGCACGCTCTAACGGACATGTTCCAACGGTCATTATCAACACATCTATATATATGGGAACATTCAAGAAGAACAACAATGAAAAACGCAGAAGAACATGATGAGATTATGAATCATCCACTTCTACTCAAATACTCTATGTTCTTATCTATTTTCCACATCATGTATATTTGAGAGAGTGTTTTTGTATTGTACTTCAGTATTCATCATATCCACTCTGTGAGAGAGTTTATAAACACTTTCAATTGTATTTCTGAATTGATCTCAAGGTAGAGGGACCTTGAGTGGGTTGATTTCCTTACGGGCAAGTGTAGAGAGAATCGCCGGTAAGACTTTCTACTAGTAAGACTTACAAGGTGCAAGCAGTAGAGAACGTTGCTGCTCATAAGACTTACAGTGGTGTAAGCAGAAGAGAACGTTGCTGCTCGTTAGACTTGCATAGGTAAGCAGGAGAGAAAGGTCTTCGGGATTGCTCTGCTCGTAAGACTTGTTGTAAGGGGGAGTACTTGGTGAGAACTTTGTAAAGGCTTTTCTTGTGCCTGGATTAAACAAGAAGATAGTGGATTTGAAAATCTCAGGAGGAGCCTGGGGACTGGACGTAGGCCATCACAGATTGGACCGAACCAGGATAAATCACAGTTTGCACACTCTCTTCCTTAAACTCTTATATTTCCAGCATATATTAACTGTTGATTTATGATTCATTACTTTCATATTTATTGCTTCCTCTAAGATGCAAAAAGATTTACAAAGTTCTTAAGATTTTTATCTTACACCCAATTCACCCCCCCTCTTGGGTGTCAGCCGGTTCTAACATTTGGTATCAGAGCCGGACTCTTGTTTAAAGGACTTAACCGTCTCAAGAGTTTATAATGGCTGATTTTGGGTGTTATATGCTTTCTGAAGGTTTTGACTACACTATTCCACCTATTTTGAAAGATATTGATTTTTGGTTTTGGAAAGCTAGAATGACATCTTTCATAAAAAGCTTTGATTATGATATGTGGAATGTTTTTACAAATACCTTTGATTTCAAACCAAGAAAGGATTGGACAGAAAGAGAAAAGAAAATGTTTTCGTTAAACATTAGAGCAATGAAAATTTTGTATAGTGCTTTAACTGAAAATGATTTTGAGAAAATTAGATTATGCTCTACTGCAAGAGATATTTGGGATACTCTTGATTCAATGTATACTTCTAACAAGTGTGTTGAAATTGAAAGTGTTGATAGTTCATGTGAAACTACAAGCTGCATATCTACGATTCATGAACAAGTGGAAGTTGACAATGAAGATGGAGAAATCATAGAACACTTCCATGATCTTGTCAACATAAAAGAACAAGAGGAAGATGATTCCCAAGAAGTGCTCATTACGGACGAATTTGATGGATCATCCTCTAGAGATCAAGAAACACATATGGTAAACAATTCCAATTCTTCTGGAGTTATTTTGAAAACTGATTTTCAAAGTTTGCATAAAATTGTTTCTCAACCATGTGTTGATTCTATTCTGAAAAGCAAAAATGTTTTCAATCATGCTGGAAAGTTTATTGGAAAGAAAGAATGTTCAAATGAAATTTATTCAGGTTTTTACTCTCTTGACCGACACAATACTTGCATAAAATCTCATAATGCATATCATCATATTATTTGCAATTATTGTGGTAAATCAGGTCATATTTCTCACACATGCTATATTAGAAGAAATTCTAATGTGAGGAATAAATGTGCTTGGATTCCTAAAACACAAGTGAGTTCAAATGCTAACGTTCAAGGACCCAAAGCAAAATGGGTACCAAAATGTCC
The DNA here is from genome assembly GCA_963210345.1 of Inga oerstediana. Taxonomy (NCBI): domain Eukaryota; kingdom Viridiplantae; phylum Streptophyta; class Magnoliopsida; order Fabales; family Fabaceae; genus Inga; species Inga oerstediana. The sequence goes on from OY723408.1 coordinate 28,516,857, forward strand.
ATATGGTGTTTCATGTGTGCAGATTGATCCTAGAAAAATTGGACAAAAGGGTACTGAGAAAATGAAGAAGATTCCAAGAGTTTCTCATGCACCAAGAAAGAGGTTCATACCATCTATATCGAAAAGAAGAACTCTCGGAGCACCCATTGCTAGAACTGCAAAGTTTAATCACAAAGAAATGCAATGGAGAAAAAGAGTACGTTCTACCTCAAGAATGGACTACCATAGAGTACCACTCAACTATCTTGAGGAGAACAAGAAAAGGAGGATCTCTCAAGCATCAAGTACAAGACTCCTGGAGTCTATGTATTTTGAGAGACGATTGCCAACACCCAAAGCAAGATATTCAAAGTATCAACATCATAGAAAAATGCAGTGGGTAAGCAAAAGCAATCTTCCAGGTATCTAAGGCAAAGGTACACAATGATAAAACCTCCTATGTTATTGTCCGTAATATTTATTGAGGTTTTAGATTTTGGAATCTTAGGAATGAGCATTGCAAATGATTTTGAAATTATATTTTCACATCCCTTAAAAAGGCATTTAATAGATTTATTTATAAAGAGATTGCAATGCTTAATAGGATAATTCTTTATGCATATATAATGATTTGAAAAGAAAATATTTCTTTTATGCATAAAGATATGTTTAATTCATTATGCGCAATTGCCTCGAATTGATTATATTCTTAGAGCATGTGAATTTTATCTTGATTCCTACAAGCTAACAAGAAATGGATCCAATCAATGTTGGATACCATGAAGAAAAGAAATTTATATAGTTCTGTAGAATAAGAAAAAGCTTCTCAAGACTATGACCACATTCATATCTTGATGATGCTGAAATTTGGAGTTTGGATCTTGGTGCTGATTGTGCAAAGGAGAGAAACCAATGTTATTCCACCAAAATCAAGCAAGCTGTCACAAGGACAATTACGGTGATATCTAATCCTTACTCTATACTGTGATTATATGAATTATTTATTTTGAGTAATGAGAATTTGTTCATTATTGCATTCATTTAGCAATCAATCCTTCATGATTGATAATAGATTGCTAAATGAACGATAAGTGAAATTGTGCATAGTTTATCTATCAATTTATGTTTTGAAGTGCACAATTCAAAAATGTGTTTTTGTTTCATCATGTGTTATAAAATTGCATACCATTAGCAATCAATCATTTATGGTTTTCAAACTGTTTTTTAGATTGCTAAATGGACTTAAAATGAAATTGTGTATTTGAGTTTTGAAAAGTACATTTCAAAAATATACTTAGATTCCAATTCATCTTGTTTATAAAAATGCATACACATTATTTGAAAATTACTTATATATTGTTTGCATTTAAATTGGTTTCAAAATTGGAAGTTAATATTTATGTATACTGTAAATCAGAAATGCTTCAAATTCTTCCACTAGAGTATTTCCCCATCATTGACATATTGATCATTGATCCTAAATGTGTTATCCAATGCTTGAACTCCTCAATCATTATTTTCTAACAAATTAGACCTTATGTCTAACAAGTTATCTATCTATGAGTTTCAAGTATATTTCCCAGAAAAGAATTCAATATGTGAAAGCCTTATGCCTGATGCATAAATCTTTGGTTGGCTATGTTATTCCAAGCATTATGAATGTTTATTAGTGCATTGAATCTTAATGCATTAATCATTATAGTGGAATAACTTACTAGGATAATATTCAAGTACTCGAGTCATTTGGACTAATGAGTATGTGCTTCATCACTCATAAATTCTTATACTCATCCTGTTGCTCAAATGTATTACCATTTGTTTTCATCCATTCTTTGAGTAACTTGATCCTTCTATTCAAATTCTTGAGGTGAATATCCCTATTCTTCAAGACACATCTCTAAAAGTCAAGTTTATCTCTTGGTCAATAGCAAAGTCATTGTGTTTATATACATCCTTGAAATTAAGCCTTTTTGGCTAATTCATTTTCAATATGACTTTTGCTCTTGGAAAATTCTCAAACATGTTAAACTCCAATGTCTAAACATGTTATCTTAGTTGTTCTCTAAAAAGGAAGTTTTCTGGTATATGTATATTTAAACTATTGACTTTCACCATTTTCAACATAAACATTGATTATAAACATATTTCAAAGATGAGTTTTGCATATATTCAAAATCTCAATTTTACAATGCATTGTCATGATTTGAAATTAAATATGAGATTTGAATCAATGTGTGTATCTCATGATCATTCTTGAAAAAATTTGATTACATTCATGATTTATCATTTTATAATAGTTGGTCATTATAAATAGATTTTCAACTCTCTTTGATCTGACTTACCTGCCTTGCATGAAAATCTTATCATCATTCTTGGTATTATTTGTTCGTTACCCTTTATGATTTAATTGCTTGAATTTATTTAATTGGGTAAAATTATATTTTGGTCTTTGTTGATTATTATACTCTTTGCTCAACTATCATATGATTCAATTATATAAGAGCGTAAGAGTTATAATATTATATGGACCCAAGAGAAAGTTGGGTACCAAAGAGCATTTATTTATACTTTTGCAGGAGTTGATCAAAATGCTCTACTTTTGGATACAAAGATCAAAGGCTAACAGAGAAGGCATGACTAGCAGTGTTGCAATGTGAGCAGAAGCAAAATCTGTGGTATCGTTTAAGTGACACCATAAGTAAGTAGCTAGTGATGCAGCCAGAGAAAGGGAAAGAAGAAGAAAATCTCTTAAGTGAACCTAGATGAGATTCATCTCAAAGCAACTCAAGGCCAAGAACAAGTATAACCAATGTAAAACTTTGTTGCCTTCCCACCTTCCTTATCGTTCCAAGGTGATCAAAAGATGTTTAGAGGAAGATGCTGAGATGCACAGAATCATCAAGCTTGGTGAGCCTATGAGGATTCTCAACTACAATCCTAGCTCTATGTTTTCACAAAATTATATGATATATCTATACTAGAGCTATGGTGAGCAAGGCCAATTCAATCGCTTCATGAAAGGATTATCACACAATGGCCTATATTATTAGTGAGAAGGAGAGGAACATTGGAGAGATCATGTTTTTCAAAGAACAAGAGGTATATATATACTTCTACAGGACTTACTCCAAGTAATCAGAAGTTACTTCAAGTAATCTGCAATTACTTCAAGTGGACCTTCAAGTAATTCACAATTACTCCAAGTAAGTCTGAATCTCACTCACAAGAAGCATAAAGGATGAGAGCTGGGACTTCAAGAATAAATGAGAGATAACACTTTGCTAGAGCTGGTCTCCCTGGTTCTTCATTCTTTGGTCCATCTGTCTAAGAGAGGAGCTTCAACAATCACACAGAGCTTGCTACAAACATGCTGAGTTCATCACTTCTGTGAATGACAAGATTAAAAGACTCTGTGGTTCAGTCAACTAGAACTTCAAGGCTTTATTCTGAGCTCATCTTGGTAACCTAAAGTGCCTACAGAGATTATGCTTCAAAATCCCTCCATACTGATCACATCAACAGACAATGACTAGCCAATGATGCATTAATGGACTTCAGAGGATTATGGCTCGAGTGATTACGATATTACTCGAGTGAGGTATTGTATTCTTACTCAATTAAAATTCTCTGAGTTGCAACGCTCGAGTGAGCACTCGAGTGATGGTTGAGTGAAATACTCGAGTAACTACTCGAGGGATACAGGGTTACAGCCTTAAAACCCTGAATAGAATCATTATTTTCAATACTTAATTTCTCTCCAAATCTTCATATTTTCATAATCATTCAAGAGAGTTATTAATTGTATTGCTCATGACGATTTTTTTAAGCCATGCATTCATTAAGGGGGAGCTTCACATTCACATGTGTTTTATATCTTAAAAGCTCATCTCATTTATTGAAAGAAAATCCTTTTAACATACTCATCTGATTTCACTATGTTTTAATTAGTTTTGATGATGAGTTAATCTTACATTTTCCTTTCATGATCTTAATTTTTAACATATCATATAGAAAGGATGGCTTTGGTTTATGCAATAAATTTGATACTTGATTGCACTAACCATTCTCTTTACAAGAATGCTTTTATAGTAGGAGAATTGGCTCTATGCAAGATCATTCCTCAGCATACTAAAAGGAGCATATATGATGACATATGCTTTAACAATCAATCAAGGGAGATAAATTGGCTGCAATATTCAAAGCAATAAATACATATGCCAATACAAATGAGCATTGAGCATGCTGAACAGAAGCTCAACTCAATTGGAGAATATATCAACTTTGAGGAAATATGATTTAACACTAGCTACAACCCTCAAAGCAACAAAAGGCACAAATCAGGATGATTTTAGTAGCATTCTAAGGAAGGCTATTCCTAAAGCTTTCTATTGAGCACACTTCAGAGCCTACCATTGAGCCAGCCACAGTTAACTTCTATGAACAAGATCCATCACAGTTGCATAGTGAAAGTATGGTGAACATAACATCTTGGATCTAACACAACAAGAAAGGAAGGCAATGGGTTTCATGGATCAATCTTCAGCTGCCAAATCCAAATGAGCATTTCTAAACCCTCTCTTTATATTTTGAGTTTACTTTGCATATTCTTGACTATGGAAGTTTCCTTGAAAACTTTTCCAAATTGTTTCAAATTTGTTTTCATGAAAACCATTTTTCATTTACATCAAATTATAAATGAAACTACTTTCAAAACGGGGGAGAGAAACTTGTTTTCTTGATGCATTTATTTTGATTAATGTGGAGAATGGCATTTTTCATTTGATTTCATATTTACTTCTCTACAAGTCTTTCTTCTTTATACTTCAAACTTTTTGCTGATGTCAAATAGGGGGAGAGAAAGGCAAGAAAAATATATTGTTCTTACTTAGTTTTTATAACTCATACATATTTTTCTTGAAGGATTTATCATCATCAAAAAGGGGGAGAATGTTAGATATGAATAGTTTTGATGATGTCAAATATAGATGTTAAATATGAGCAAAAAGTCTGTATGATATAATTATCTTCTACATTGACTAACTACTATATTTAATGTTGCATATTTTGTAGATTAGTCATAAACCCGATTGTGGGTTGATGCCTCATATGTGGAGAATGATTATCAAGAAGAAAATCAAGAGACAAGGGATTGAAGAAAGAAGGGGGAGCAAGAACTAATAGGAATATCAAGCAAATATTGAAGATATCCATCAAGAAGATTGAAGTTGGGTTATGAAGAATGATCATCAAGAGGAAAAATAAGAAGAAAGAGATTAAAGAAAGAAGAACTTGCAAGATCACATGAGAATATCAAGATTCAAGCTCCTAGAAATGATACCGGAGGTTTCTATGATCATACGGAAGTTAGAATGGGTCAATACGAAGCTAAAATGATGTATACGGAAGCTATGGTACCTTTGGGGATGATTACCCGAGTAATCACTCGAGTAATATGGTATTTTCTGATTTTGGAGGTGTTTACTCGAGGCCTTACTCGAGTAATCTGCCGGGTTATTTGATGAATTACTCGAGGCGGAACTTGAAGTAATGGCACTCTGTTTTCGCGCGACAGAACAGAGGTTCGGTATTTTGATGATATCTCTCCAACCACATGTCGGATCGAACTGAAACCGGTGGCATTGGAAACAAGACTTCCAACACGAACTTTTGACACCAAGATCACATTCAAATGAGTTCAGATGAGGGAGATATGATCTGTTGAAGTTGACTCATGAATCACCGTCATGTTCCTGGACAGTTTCGGTAGTTTGGACATAACTCTCAAAATACATATCGGATTGAGACGAAACCGGTGCCATATGAAAGAAGACTCAAAGAGCTTTCCATGGATATATAATTTGTCATATTTGAAGCTATATCCTAAGAGCTATGACTTCTGGAAGTTGCTGCTGGTGATTTCAGGATTGTCTAAGAACAGTAGATAATCTTTGGATCATAACTTTCTGTACACAACGAGTTTGGAGCTGATTCTTGTTGCATTGGAATGTAGATCATGAGGGCTTTCCAATGATATATAATTTGCCATGTTTCGAGTCAAAATCAAGAATTTACTTGAAGGCGCTACTCGAGTAACTGGTTGAAAACAAAAGACTTTACTCGAGTAGGTACTCGAGTAATCACATAGAAAACTTCCAGTTGCTCTCGGCCTGCCAATGTTACTCGAGGAGCTACTCGAGTAACCATGTGAAAAACTTCCAGTTGCCTTCAGGTTGCCATTGATACTCGAGGAGCTACTCGAGTAACTTTGTTTCTGAAATTATGGAGCTCTCGGCATTTTGTACCACTGCAACATTACTCGAGTAAATACTCGAGTAAACTTAAATGAATACTCGAGTAGCTACTCGAGTAAAGCACTGTGCATGAAGAGTTATTGACGAAAACTTCAAGTCACTACTGGAGTAAAGCACTGTTCATGAAGAGTTATTTACGAAAACTTGAAGTCACTACTGGAGTAAATCACTGTTCATGAAGAGTTATTGACGAAAACTTCAAGTCAGTACTGGAGTAAAGCACTGTGCATGAAGAGAAAACTTCAAGTTACTACTGGAGTAAAGCACTGTGCATGAAGAGAGAACTTCAAGTCACTACCCGAGTAACCTATGAAGAAACTTGATATTTACTCGAGTAAGTACTCGAGTAATGCTTCCCAGAAAAACAGAACAGCGTCTCGAAGATTCTGGAAATCAATGGAATGATCATATAACTCATTCTTATTGCTTCTAATCACTCTAATACTTCATTATATTAGTGATTAATGTATTTCTCCAGGAATACAATGAAGATATGATGTGAAGAGTCAAAAGGTGAATTTGCGGAAGAGAAGCGTCAACGTTCCAACGGCTAGTTTTCAAAAACGAAGAACAGTCAAACAAAGCTGCGCACGCTCTAACGGACATGTTCCAACGGTCATTATCAACACATCTATATATATGGGAACATTCAAGAAGAACAACAATGAAAAACGCAGAAGAACATGATGAGATTATGAATCATCCACTTCTACTCAAATACTCTATGTTCTTATCTATTTTCCACATCATGTATATTTGAGAGAGTGTTTTTGTATTGTACTTCAGTATTCATCATATCCACTCTGTGAGAGAGTTTATAAACACTTTCAATTGTATTTCTGAATTGATCTCAAGGTAGAGGGACCTTGAGTGGGTTGATTTCCTTACGGGCAAGTGTAGAGAGAATCGCCGGTAAGACTTTCTACTAGTAAGACTTACAAGGTGCAAGCAGTAGAGAACGTTGCTGCTCATAAGACTTACAGTGGTGTAAGCAGAAGAGAACGTTGCTGCTCGTTAGACTTGCATAGGTAAGCAGGAGAGAAAGGTCTTCGGGATTGCTCTGCTCGTAAGACTTGTTGTAAGGGGGAGTACTTGGTGAGAACTTTGTAAAGGCTTTTCTTGTGCCTGGATTAAACAAGAAGATAGTGGATTTGAAAATCTCAGGAGGAGCCTGGGGACTGGACGTAGGCCATCACAGATTGGACCGAACCAGGATAAATCACAGTTTGCACACTCTCTTCCTTAAACTCTTATATTTCCAGCATATATTAACTGTTGATTTATGATTCATTACTTTCATATTTATTGCTTCCTCTAAGATGCAAAAAGATTTACAAAGTTCTTAAGATTTTTATCTTACACCCAATTCACCCCCCCTCTTGGGTGTCAGCCGGTTCTAACAGGTATTTCCAAGGTTTGTAAATTTGTTTACTTCATGCACTACCTGAGTAATGTAATGTTCATTCATTAACTTGCTGTCATTTCTCTCACGATGATACTCGAGTAAACTTAATGAATACTCGAGTAACTACTCGAGTATGCAAGTTCATAAATTTGGAAATCATTCCAACGTTCATTGATTTGTTTCCTATGTGATTAACACTTCATTGTATTAGTATTCTTAGCATATCCACATATAAACAATGAAGAAGTCTTACAAAATAAGGAAAGTCAAATGCAAAGTTCAAACGCTACCTACCGCCACCTACCGCAAACGGATATTTTTCAAATACTGGAAAAGTCAACAGTGGCTGCGCACACTCTAACGGGTATAAAGAAAAATGTTTCAACAATCATTACCAACACATCTATATATATGGGAACATCCAAACAGAGAAACAACAAGAACACACACGCGAACGTATTATCAAGATCACTACTCTGTTTTACACATATTTGTAATTCTGTACTTTAGTGATTCTTGTTTACTCTGTGAGAGAGATATTTCATTCAAACTCAATATTTGTTATTGAGGTAACTTAAGGTTGTGGAACCTTGAGTTGGGATTGGATTACAACTTGTAAGGGGGAGTAAGTGTCCAGGCGAAGAAACTTGCTTGTACTGAGGTGCCAAGAACCCACTGAATTTTGGAAATTATAGTAAAACTCTCAGAGAAGCTCTAAGGATTGGACGTAGGTCAAAGTGGTTGTGGCCGAACCAGTATAACTCCCGGTGTACACTTCAGTGATATTTCTCCTTACTCTTTACTGCTTTATATTCACTGTCAAGGTTTATATTTGCAACAAAATTTTTCGTATCACCCAATTTACCCCCCTCTTGGGTGAAACGCTTGCTCTAACAAAAGCCGTAAAGGCTATGTGAAAGTTGGAAGGCTATGTGTATGCTGTGAAAGCATTGTGTAAGTCGTAAAGGCTATGTGTATTATAGCATGAGCAGTTGTGCAGGTGACATAAGTCACACCTACCCCTGCCATTGTAATTGTGTAAGTCGTGAAGGCTATGTGTATGCTGCGAAGACATGTGTAAGCCGAAAGGCTATGTGAAAGCCGTAAGGCTATGTTTATACTACGAAAACTATGTATATGCCGTTAAGGCAATGTGTACACTGTGATCATTGCTGCTATCCTAATTGATGATTTGCTTACATGCTATATGATTATATATTGTTTGAGTGATTTGTTACTATTGGGATTCTCTTAAATTTCATTATTTCTATTGACTAACTTACATACATGGCATATAGGGCAAGTGGCTTGAAGGGGAAACAAACAATCAAGGGCGGGTAGGACTCCTTTAGGGATATGATTTTATTAGCTGGTTGTTAAATTTTGGTTGGGATTACTGTACATATTATGGATGCAAATTTTTGGATGATGTTATGTAATCCCCTAATTGGGAAATTTTTGGGGCAGAATTGTCCATAAACCCTTAAGTTACTATATGAAACCTAGGGGTTGCTGAGAATTTTATGGTGCACTCTGATATATATAAATGCAATTGAACTGTGCATGTTAATTATATTCAAAGTGTGAGTATGAGGCCAAATTAAACATGTTTTGAAAGAAATTTTTGAAAACACTATCCTGCGGATGGGATTGGAAATAAGTCTTTTAACATTTGATGGTCTCTAATTCATCTTAATTACACATTTTTGAATTATAATTATGGTTTAAAAGGCAGGGAGTTACAAAATCTGTGTCCCTAATTAAATTAGGGGCGCCAAAAGATGCACCTGTATTTTAATTAGGGACCCCAAAAGTTCAATTCTCGATTGGGACACCTAATCTATCAAAACTGACTAATGGAATTATAAAAATATCACCGTCTTTATTTTTAACTCCCTTTTTTGAAAAACGGATGTTCTTTGGGGTAGTAAAATTTATATCTTGTAATAGTGATTGTTGCTTTCATATGCTTATATACACTACAAAAAACACGAAATTTGCAACGAAATCAGCATTTTCGACGAAATTTGCGACGGAACGCGTTTCCGACGGAATGGATTTTGTCAATAATAATAGTGTCACAAAAAAAATTGCAATTCCGTCAGAAATTTCCGACAAAATCTATTCCGTCGCAAATTCCGACGGAATTTCTGACGAAATTCGTTTCCGTCACAATTTTTTTTAAAAAATAAAAAATTATTTTTAAAAAAATTGAAATTTTTTTTAGGGTTAATATAACTTTTGGTCCCTGAAGTTTGATTCAATTTTGGTTTTGGTCCCTCAAGTTTGAAATATGTGGTTTTGGTCCCTGAAGTTTCATGCGATTTTGGTTTTGGTCCCTCAAGTATGAAATATGTGGTTTTGGTCCCTGAAGTTTCATGCGATTTTGGTTTTGGTCCCTGAAGTTTGAAAAGGACTTGGCGACCCAATTAAAAAACCCGACCCGACCCAGAAAAAAACCAAGTCCTTTTCAAACTTCAGGGACCAAAACCAAAATCGGGTGAAACTTCAGGGACCAAAACCATCGATTTCAAACTTCAGGGACCAAAACCAAAATCGCATGAAACTTCAGGGACCAAAACCACATATTTCAAACTTGAGGGACCAAAACCAAAATTGAATCAAACTTCAGGGACCAAAACTTATATTAACCCTTTTTTTTAATATACAAATGCCACGTGTTTGGTTCTCAGAGTGCCACGTGTCCCTCTCCCCTGGGAGCCACGTGTCGCCTCCTCATAATTCCTTCAAATACCTCTCCTCCCATTCGAACCCGTGACCTTAGGGTGCAAACGTCTTCACAGCTGAGTTTTTGGCAGTTGCGCTGGAATGAACCTGTGTTATATTATTACATATTAATATATATATAATATTACCATATATGTATAAACATACATACATATAATTAATTATTAATTAAATATAATTTTATTAAAAATAATGAAAATTTTAATAAAAACGAAAAAATATTTATATATTTAAATTAAATAATTTTTTAATTCAAATTACTTAACAAATAATAATTTAATATTATAAATATTATTTTTAATATAAAATTTTAAATATAATATTAATAACATATATATTAATAAATAATAATATAATTTTAATAATCAAATTTAAATATAATTATTTAATAATTAATATTTTAATTTTATAAATATTATTTTTTAAAAAATTAATAATTTTTAATTTTTCAGACAAAATTTTAGACAGAATTTTCCATGGCAAATTGCGACGAAAATTTTCGTTGCAAAACTTTGCGACGGAAATTTTCTTTGGAAATTCTGTCAGAAATTGCCACGGAAAAAATTATGTCTAAAATTCCGTGGCTAAATTTACCATGGAATATTCCATCGAAAAAATTTGCGACGGAATTTCCTGCGGAAAAAATTCCGTCACAAATTCCGTCAGAAATCGTGATGTTTTTTTGTAGTGATATATCCGCTCTTGCTCACACATTACCAGTTTGACATGGATCAATGAAATCAGCAAATTTTTTTTGAGTTTCATTTATGTTGGTTTAGGATTTTATGTGTAAGAATGTAGGGTTTAAGGTTTAATAAGGATTTGGAAGCTGTTAGTAACAACTTTTTCTTACCCTAACCCATTTTTGGTGCGAACCCACAAGGGAAGATCCCACGAACCCACAACCAATTCCAAAATATACACACCCCAAGAAAGCTAAACACAGATCGACGATCCACTTGAACCCTTGAACACGAAAGAACAAGGACCCGAAGTGTTGGAAAAACGCCACAAGGTTGATCAAACCTTGATAAGTTTGTTAGTTCTAAAAAGAACCCTTAGAGAGAATCCACTCTCAAGAAACAAAGTGCAGAAGTGCAACTTTCATTTATGATTCAAATCTGAATTGTGTCCTACAAATGAAGAAGCACCAAGTATTTATAGGGAAATATGTCCTAATTGTAGTAGGTGCAAATCTGAACATAGAAAATACAAATTGTAAAACCATGTGCTAGGAAACCTAAAAGTCTAATAAAATAAACACAAAAGTCTAATACAATCTAGAAGAAACTTGAAAAATCAAATACAAATGCTTAAAGAAACCAAAAGTCAAATCTTCCACCAACCCCTTGTTGATTTTCGCACACCTAACTTCAAGAAGATGTATTCAGCAAATTAAGGCTAAAAATATGCTTATTTAGGCCCAAATGAGCCTCCCATGTGTAGTACTAGGTCCAAGCTCTTTGTTTTGAAGTTTCCAAGCCCAAAACTTGATTAACAACTCCATATTTAGCACAAATGAACTTAGTGACGTTTTCAGCATCTTTGTTTTGTAAATCAGATTCATTGATCCAATTGTTATTTGATTTACAACAACTTCTTCAATCAGCCCAATCAATGCTTCCTTGAATATTTTAGCTTGTGCTCTCATGATTTATTCAGCTGGAATTTGAAAATGATCATTTGAAATGGAAGAGATGTCACTTGAATTGGAAGGGACAACTTGTTGATTCTGGATCGCATCATTCCCTCTCTCCTCAAAAGGATTCGTCCTCGAATCTTGACTTGAATTTAAAAAGTTAATTTGTTGATTCTGTGTCGCATCATTCCCTCTCTCCTCAAAATGATTCGTCCACGAATCTCCACCTGGATCAAATGGACATATATCAGCCACATTAAAAGTAACAATAATAATATACTCACAAGCTAGATCAATCTTGTAAGCTTCAGCAAGTTCAAAAAGAACACAGCTTCTTTGATTGTTGGCTTTGGATGCATAATGTTCATTTTTCTTTTCAATTTGCTGTTTCACATGCTGATGAAGTTGCTGCACTATTTCAGCTTTCTTTTTCCCATCAAGACTTGCTCTCTCATCAATAGGTAATGGTAATAAATCCAAAGGAGTTAGTGGATTAAAACCATATACTATTTTAAAATTAGAATAATCAGTAGATGAATTCACACTTCTGTTATATGCAAATTCAATGAATGGCAAACAATCTTCCCAATTTTTCAAGTTCTTTTGAATCACAATTCTGAGTAATTGTGACAAGGTTCTGTTAACAACTCCACTTTGTCCATCAGTTTGTGGATGACAAGCAGTAGAAAATAACAATTTAGTACCAAGCTTTCCCCACAAAACTCTCCAAAAATGACTCAAGAATTTGGTATCCCTATCAGAAACAATACTTTTAGGGACACCATGAAGCCTCACAATTTCTTTAAAGAACATATCAGCAATGTATGTGGCATCATCAGTTTTATGGCATGCAATGAAATGTGCCATTTTAGAAAATCTATCAACAACCACAAATATGGAATCCTTTCCTCTTTTTGACCTAGGCAAACCCAAAACAAAATCCATTGATATGTCAATCCAAGGTTCACTAGGTACAGGTAAAGGAGTATACAAACCATGTGGCAAGACTCTAGATTTAGCCTTTTTACATGTTATGCATTTAGCACAAATTCTTTCCACATCACGTTTCATTTTAGGCCAAAAGAAATGCTCATGCAAAACATCCAAAGTCTTTTTCACACCAAAGTGACCCATTAAACCTCCCCCATGTGCTTCTCTAACAAGCAATTCACGAAATGAATATTGAGGCACACACAGTCTATTTTCTTTAAACAAGTACCCATCAACTCTATAAAATTTAGCAAATGCTTTCTTTTCACAATCAAGGAACAATTCAGCAAAATCAGCATCGTTTGCATACAACTCCTTGATATATTCAAAGCCAAGCAACTTAGTATTAAGAGTTGAAAGAAGAGTATACCTTCTAGACAATGCATCAGCAACCACATTCTCATTACCTTTCTTGTATTTGATGACATATGGAAATGTCTCAATAAATTTCAGCCAACATATATGCCTTTTGTTAAGCTTACCTTGACCAAGCAAAAACACATAACAAAGGAAATCAATGTTTTCCATGCAACAATCAGAATTTTCCAGAATTGAAAACAATTGTTCCTTTCTCAAAACTTCAAGCACACATAGCAAATGATTCACATGCTCATCATGTTTGTTGCTATAAATAAGAGTATCGTCAAAACAAGCTGCAACAAGCATATAAGAACACCTACAAACAGCAAAATCCATGGGACAATGAAAATTCAAAGTGTTGAGTTCAAGGCATCTTAAAGCCAGCAAGTTATCATGAATATCAAACTTTAGAGAAACATAATGTTTTTCAAAGTCACTTGATGCAAATGAAATGCTATTTGAAGATAAGAATCCATCAGGTGGCTTTTTAGGAATCAAATCCAAGAACACCTGCAACACATCAAAATCACAAGGTAGCAAGTTTTCAAGAATATCAAACTTTAGAGAAACATAATGTTTTTCAAAGTCACTTGATGCAAATGAAATGCTATTTGAAGATAAGAATCCATCAGGTGGCTTTTTAGGAATCAAATCCAAGAACACCTGCAACACATCAAAATCACAAGGTAGCAAGTTTTCAAGAATATCAAACTTTAGAGAACCAGAATGTTTTTCAATGTCACTTGAAGGAAATGAAAGTTTATTGCTTCTTGAAGATAAGAGTCCATCGGGTGGCTTCTTAGGAATCAAATCCAAGAATCCCTGCAACACAACAAAATCACAAGGCAAATAATGATTAAGATCATTAGTAACAATACCCTTGCAATCACTCTTAACCTCACTTTTCTCACAACTCTTTTCATCTTTCTTTTCAATAAATTCTTCACTCTCATTTTTACTCTCTTTACTTTGACAACACTCTATGCTCTCAATATCTTTTTCTCCCTCAAACTGAATTTTTCTCTCTAAAACAGTTTCATTGAAATCACTCTCACTCATATGTTTACTTTTCTTTTCATGATTGAGAGGAGCTTCTTCAACCACAAGATTGGTGTTTGGAATAAGAAGGTCTTCTTCCACACAATGGTCAGCAAGACTTTCAACATTCACTACTTCTTCCTCCGTAGTTAACACTTGATCATCATTAGGAATTGTAACATTGAAACTTTCAATCTCCTTTGCATTGGAGCTACGTTCTGAACATCTTTGTTGCTTGATTTTTTGCTCATGTTCAGCAACAAATTGAACCAAAAGATCAATGTCCAAGAAGCTAAAGGTCTTTGCAAAAGAAGCCAATTCAGGATTAAGCCCATTCACAAAACGATCCTTAGTGGCTTTTAAAGTTTCTTTCACTCTAGCTCTAGTCATAGCTAATTCCAACTCTTGAAAATATTCATCAACAGTCATGGAACCTTGTTTCAACTCCTGCAACTTTCTTTGTAATTATCTTTTTGATTTGGAGTTGTGACGAGATATCCATTGCTCTGCTTCATCAGTAAACCTTTGAAGTCCTTTTAGTAAGGAGTCAAAATTTGTTTGAAGCTCTTTTTCATCATACATATTGATGATACCTGAAAAGTTAGAGGAAAATGGACCTCACCACTCTACTCACATGTTTCACTCAAACAAGTTTAGTGTCACTCGTGTTTCACTCAAATTTGGCTTTTAGATTGATGTATGTCACTCTTGCCTTTTTCCACTCTTAGATTCCTCTTGAGGCACTTTAAAGAACTAAGCAATTCATAATCAAAGCAATCACAATTTGTAGAATCAATACAACACTTAGAAATATGGAATATCAATGTGAGTATTGGAAGAGGAAATTCAGGGAATTCAAATGACACAAACTTCACAAATTCTGAATGTGACAATAGATATTGCTCAAAACACTACCACCACAATCTTTTTTTTTTCAGTATATTTTTTTTTTCAAATAATTTTTTTTCTTTTTCTTTTTCTGATGCTTTTGTTTTTGTTTTTTTTCTCCCCTACTGAAATTTAAAGAGAATGCAGAATCTATGACAAACAACAAAACTCAAGAAATCTGAACCTAGAAATTCCAGAAAAGCGTCAATTTTGGAAAGACTATAACTCACAGTGGAAATTTTGGATTGAGATGAAACCAAAATGAACAGAAAGATGAGATTCTAAACTATGAAAATGACCTATTGAACGATGTGAACCATAAAGGAAAAGTGGTCAAACAAGGACACAATATTTCAGGACGTTCTGGAAAACGAAGATGAACAAGCCCAGAATTTCCAGAAAACACAACTAGATTAAAATAGATAGAACTCACAAATGAAAAATCGGATTGAAACGATTCCAAACCGAGATGAAAGAAGAGATTCTAAACTATGAAAATGACCTATTGAACGATGTAAAACACAAAGGAAACGAGGTCAAACAATGACACAATATTTCAGGACGTTCTGGAAAAACGAAGATGCAAACCCAGAAATTTTCCAGAAAACACAACTAGATTGAAATAGATAGAACTCACAAATAACAAATCGGATTGAAATGATTCCAAACCGAGATGA
The DNA here is from genome assembly GCA_963210345.1 of Inga oerstediana. Lineage (NCBI taxonomy): Eukaryota > Viridiplantae > Streptophyta > Magnoliopsida > Fabales > Fabaceae > Inga > Inga oerstediana. The sequence continues at coordinate 28,532,892 of OY723408.1, forward strand.
AAGAAGAGATTCTGAACTATGAATTTGACATACTAAATATTGGAAAACACAAAGAAAAACTTGACGAACAGAAGTAACAAATCTGGACACGGACAGACACAAGAACAAAGCACAAAACTTGAAACGAAAATGGAAACGAAGAACAGATAGATATGACCTGAGTTTAGATTTGAAGCTCTGATACCAAGATGGTGCGAACCCACAAGGGAAGATCCCACGAACCCACAACCAATTCCAAAATATACACACCCCAAGAAAGCTAAACACAGATCGACGATCCACTTGAACCCTTGAACATGAAAGAACAAGGACCCGAAGTGTTGGAAAAACGCCACAAGGTTGATCAAACCTTGATAAGTTTGTTAGTTCTAAAAAGAACCCTTAGAGAGAATCCACTCTCAAGAAACAAAGTGCAGAAGTGCAACTTTCATTTATGATTCAAATCTGAATTGTGTCCTACAAATGAAGAAGCACCAAGTATTTATAGGGAAATATGTCCTAATTGTAGTAGGTGCAAATCTGAACATAGAAAATACAAATTGTAAAACCATGTGCTAGGAAACCTAAAAGTCTAATAAAATAAACACAAAAGTCTAATACAATCTAGAAGAAACTTGAAAAATCAAATACAAATGCTTAAAGAAACCAAAAGTCAAATCTTCCACCAACCCCTTGTTGATTTTCGCACACCTAACTTCAAGAAGATGTATTCAGCAAATTAAGGCTAAAAATATGCTTATTTAGGCCCAAATGAGCCTCCCATGTGTAGTACTAGGTCCAAGCTCTTTATTTTGAAGTTTCCAAGCCCAAAACTTGATTAACAACTCCATATTTAGCACAAATGAACTTAGTGACGTTTTCAGCATCTTTGTTTTGTAAATCAGATTCATTGATCCAATTGTCATTTGATTTACAACAACTTCTTCAATCAGCCCAATCAATGCTTCCTTGAATATTTTAGCTTGTGCTCTCATGATTTATTCAGCTGGAATTTGAAAATGATCATTTGAAACGGAAGAGATGTCACTTGAATTGGAAGGGACAACTTGTTGATTCTGGATCGCATCAATTTTGGACAGGGGTCTGCATTGGAAGCTCATGATAGTGATGAGCATCTGATTAAGAGCTTAGTCATTTCACTCAATCAACAATTCCTAACTAATATAGTGTGATGATTAGCCAGGGTCTATCTCCTTAAGGAGCCTAAGCAATTCAGGATTCTAGCAATGCCTTGAGTAGAGCTGGGAATCAGGGTTAGCCCGGCCCTACAGGGCTGGCCCTTGACGGGTCAGGGCCTAACAGGGCCGGCCCTAAAGGGCTCGGGGTCAGGAAAATTGCATTTTTTCAAGATCCGGCCCGAGAGCATCAGGGCCAGGGCCGGCCCGCAAGGCAGGAAAATACTTTTCACAATATTTAACTATTTTTCCTGCATATTTTCCCTAGAGAGATATAATTAGTAAATAACAACGATTAAAGTTCTAATTTAATACTTAAATGTTGTCAACATTAAGGTTTAAATAACACGTCTCTTGCAACAAACAAACACAGTTACTAATGTATAATCAAAGGTAAAATCATGTTCATAAATAACTCACACAAAGGCCAAAGTATAAGAAGGTAAGAAGCTAAATACTCTAACATATAAACAACATGAGTATGACGACTATCATTTTCACCTTCTTCGCCACTATCATCAATTTCAAGGACATTTGATTGTGTTTCACTTTGAGCAGTAGGTTCAAGTAGTCAAATAATCACAACCTCCATCAAAAATCATACTCTATCAGGCAAAATAATATATAATATGATTTTAGTCTAAATAGGCAGAACAATATACTCAAAAATCACAATATGATTCAATTAGACAAAACAATATACTCAAAAATCATACTCTATACAATATGAGGACAGAGTGACATATAGATTCAATAAGGTAATTCAAAAATGTAACATGGTTCCTTTTCAAATAAGAAAAATAAAAAATAAATGGGCCTAAAGGGCCGGCCCGAGGCCCTCCAGGGCCGGCCCTTTTAAGCCCAAGGCCCTACAGGGCCGGCCCTTTTAGGCCCGACTTCCTTTTGAGGCTACAATTTACAAGCCCGGCCCTTGAAGGGTCAGGGCCTAAAAGGGTCAGCCTGACAGGCTCGGCCCGTTTCCCCGGCTCTAGCCTTGAGCAACATACCGGGAACTGATTCAATTGACAACATAGATTAAGTCCAAGTTAAGTGTGAGATTTTGGATTTCCTTTAACGCAATTCAATGTTGAAATCTAGAAACAGATGAAACAAAGACAGACCAAGCAATTCAAGTTTAATATCAATGATACGCATGTTTTCCTCGAGACTTATGAATCCTCACTGTCTTCTAAAGGTCGGAAGCATTTCTAAGCTAAACAATTTAGTCAATAACTCATTGACTATTGCAATCAAATTGCACAATTGTGTCAAGTTGAATGCAATATGAAATATAGCCCACGTAAGGAAAGCAAATTGACATTCGGATCCTTTTTTTGACAACCAACTGGTTAATCATGCAAGTAACAACTTGACAACACTGCAACAACTAATGAACTCAATCAACTATCACAGTCGCATTAGCATGAAGAAGTTAAGCTCAATTTGAGTTAAAACCTAATTGTCAATACAAAAATCCTACGAACTTATTCTACAATAGCTCAATTCGAATAACAAAATGAAGTACAGAATCCACAGACTGCAATTAACAACTAGTTCATCATACATCATTGATTACAAGCTAGCAAAATAAGTCATAGAACTTCCTGATCAAGCTCCAAGACTCAAATTCATTGTTGCCTCTAGGAAAACACGATTGCCCTAGCCTCTCATGATATTAACGACCACAACTAAGCTGAATTCCAACATTTAGAGTGAAGCCATAGTTTCCGGCAGCTCAGAATTACTCTAGACTTAACTCCGGTGACCAGAATTTGTGAATCAAATAATGAGAGGAGAGGAAATTCTTGAGCTCTCCTTTCGAGTAGAAATCGGTGACAAATCCCTATTTTATTATATATTTTCATATTTTATTTGGGGATTTTGTCATGATAATTGAGCTTAAAATGTCTCTTTTATGATTAATTGTGATTAAATGTGTTTAAATAAAATTAAGGTTGAAAAAAGGACAAAAATGTCATATATTTTATAATTTACCTTAATTGATTAATTTTTGGAATATAAGATATTATATTTTGGGTTCATTTTCATTGCAGATAGTTTGGGAAGAATTACAGAAAAGAGCCCAGGATTTCTAGAAATTACATGCTAAATGAAGAAAGGACTCAGATCAAATTACAACAAAGGGGATAACAGTTTTGAAAATTATATTTTCCCAAAAGGTTTCCAGTATTTGCAGGTGAGTCCCTCATAAAAGCTTTCAGAATTTTCAGTTTAGTCCCTTGCGTTTTGACCAAGGGATCCGTATCCACCACACTGAACCCGACTTGGTCATCTCTTTGGCGATTGAATTGAGACACAGTAGTGGAGACACCCGCAACACAGAGAACTTGAAGAAAACCAGAGCTCGTAAAAAGAAACCTCGGTCCTCATCCATTTACCGTCATCCTCGCCGGCGACTTTCACTCCACCTCACCATCCTTTCCGTCGGCGGCGAGAGTACAGGTTCAGCTTAAAGGTAGGGAGCTAAGAGCGAGAGAGATAGAGAGATAGAGACAATTAGAGAGCTGAGAGTTGGGGCGCGACATTGATGAGAGGGAGCTGAAGGAAGTTTTTCCACCATCGCCTTCTTCTCCTTTCTTCTCCGGCGACCTTAGCTTCACCGTCGCCACAGTTCTTCATCGCTGTCACACCTCGCTACCACTCCACTACTTCATCGTCCTCCACCTCCATCCATCTTCTTCACCACCAGGACTCCATTTTCCCGGCCAGCTCCTTCCACAATCTCAGGTTGTGACTCCTCTGTCTGAAATCATTCCAGACCGTAGCTTCCTCTGTGCTAACCGTGGCTCCCCTGCTTCTGGGTTCAATTTCAGTATCTGAATTAATTGGTTTAAGTGCTAATTAGTTGCTCTAATCAGTGCTTTATATTGCTGTTTTGCTTTCTAGAAAATTTGCTATTACTGTGACAATTAGCTTCATGAATTGCACTGCTGAGTTTATGTTCTCTTAGAACAAAGATGGACTGAGTCTTGATGTTTGGAGCTATAAAGAGGAGTTTGAATTTTAATTTATTAACTTGATTGTATATTTATGATTTTTTTGATTTTAGGAATTGTAAATTGTTGTTAAGACTAATATATATCTGGTGGTTTAATCTTTGTTTGAACCAATTTATGATTTGAATTAGTTAATGTTGAATATTATGCTTATCAATATATGTGGTTACATATATGTTTTATTGTAATTCTTTTGATTCTCTCTATTCTTACATGGTATTGTTTGGATATTAAGTTGATTTTTTATTGCATTGGAACTAATTGCATCAATTAATTCACAATTACACACTAAGAGTGTTTAATAGCATCTCTAGAGTAGGGGTTTCTCTCTTTTGGTTCTAGACTCATCGGTTGATGGGGTTTGGTATTTTAGAAAACTTAATGATTTCATAAATTGCATACAAAATGGTTTCTAATCGTGTTTTAAGAAGTGATTATTTTCTAGGTCTAGGAATAATCATTAATTAATGTACTAGACTCAATGGTGTTTGAGGTTAGGTATTTTGAGGGACTTTGATTGCAATTGCTAGTGTTTTGTATTGAGTTTCAGTTAGAGGGATTAAATGTTGCCCAGTGTGAAAGATTTAATTCATTTAACTCAAACTAACTCAAAGGGTCTTTTAAGCAATTTTTGTCAAACTAGCACACTCCTAAAAATATTTTGAAACAAATGATAAATGAAATTCATTGTTCTATAAGGCTTTATCACACTCTTCAAAACTCATATCCATTCCAATCTACTTTTGTTCTTAAAAAAATCCAAAAATATTAGTTTTTAAAGCATTTTATTTTAATTGCAATTTAATTAAATAACAAGCTCAAAAATCATTTTTAACTTGTTTTATGCCAATTATCACAATTAGTTCCTAGGTAATTAATAAAAGGCTCTTCGAGAAATACCTGAGATTGCTTCCTATATTACAATCATTGATTTAATTTTTAAAGAGGTTACTAAGACAAAAAAAACAAAAAAAAAACTGACAACACCTATTCTTCAATCGGAATCCCCAAAAATGAGAGTGTGTAAAAGCTTTTAGAACCAAATTCCGTTGAATTCTGTTGGAGGGAAACTGAAATTTGATTCTTACGAAAATTTTCTTCGAGACCTCACAACCTCTGCACTTTACCAGTCTGCCAGCATGTTTCTGAAATTTTGAGTGCAGTCCTTCTTCCTCTTCCCAATGCCTTATGTCAAATTCCTTCAGAGATCTCCTGCAAATTGATCCATCCTAATGTAATATCATTTATTTCATAATGAAATTATTCAAAGAAACCAATGATCAATGAATTACATCAATTATTACCCTTTTACTTATTTATTCCAATTAATTCTCTCTTAGGCAAAATTGGTCATTATTTTTTCATAATGAGTATGATAATCCACTAAAATCCATCAAAGGATATAGAAAAGCATAGCAAAATTGGGATTTATCAGCATATAATTCTGATCACTGTAATGAGATCTAAGTTGTTTAAACTTAATTTGAATGATCCATATTTTAAAATATTTAGTTCGTGATCTTTGAAACTTCACATATATTAAAATTAAAAAATTTATTTAAAATATAAAAATTAAATTAAATTAAATCTAGACCATCTAAAATTATTTTAACGGGGTAAATGGGTGACAAGCACATTTAGGCTTATCAAAGTGATGAGCACAAAATGTGCTCATTTTGGATAGTTTCTTTTGTTTTTTTTCTGTTTCATTATTGAGGCAGGAAGGCTCGTCCTGTTAGTCCTCTCCCCAAATTTTTTTTTTATTTTTTAGCATTATATAGGTTTTATAATGCTCAACTGGATCACCCATGTTATTTAAAATACATAGCTAGGTAGGAAAATTATGATAATATTACAAAACATCATTTTTCTAGGCTTGTTCTTTAAAATATCTTGTCCAGGTGTGGACATGCTGGAAACTGGGAACAAAAGCAGGGATATGATAATGAAATTGGTATTAGCTTAAATGTTTATTCTAAAGTAGGTTAAAATTCCAAAAATAAGTCCAACTTTTTTTTAAAAAAATATATAAATGCAATATCTTGAGTTGTGTTTGTTAATGATTAACAACTAAAGAATAAATGCTCAAATTGAGATTTTGTGTAGTCTCTTCTTCAAGTTAAATACAGAATTGAAAATTGTTGGAAAAAAAGCCAAAAAAAAAAAAAAAAAAGTTGGCCACTCTTTTCTCTGGAAACCAAGAACTAGTTGAACCTTATCTACAAGGTTAAGAGCAGATGTTCTTATTTAATTAGTTGCTTGCTTTTCATGAAAACTTTATCATTTGTAAAGCATTGGTTTACCTTCAAAATGGTGAGGAAGTTATGGTTACTCTTTTCTCAAATTAAATAAAAAATAGCATACCTCCCAAAAGTTCAAAAGCTCACGCTAAAAATAAGAATACTAGGGAGAGGATAGTGGAAGGTTATAAAAGAACTGCTAGCAAAAGTTACTGGTAGTTGTTAAAATAACTGCCAACTATTCATCGAAAAATTAAAATTTCTAATAAATAAAAAATGGTTGGCAGTATTATGGCAATAATATGTTTTTTTTTAGGTTACTACTTATTTGGTTAGGTCTCTGGTGCCAAAAATTTCTTGCAGAATCACATTTGGTGGAGTACATTTTGTTTGAGTTCTTATAAACTTATTATTTCTTCCCCTGTTTTAATTTTCAATATTTTTTTGTTACTACGCATCTTTTGCTTAATCTAAGAGTGACACATGTAATTTTAATGTTGTGAGAATTATATATGGCCCAGGAATAAGCGTATGATAATAAAGTATGACATAATATATATGTTGGAACTTTCACTACTAGGAAAAAAAAGGGTTTTTGTACACGTACCTGTACTATTTTCTCTAAGAAATTGCTATCAAAAGAATATTTCTCTATGTTCTGTGATGAATGTGAACTTCTACATTATTTTTTATTCTCTTATATAACCCTTAGCGGATAGCTTGGTCTCTGAAGTAAGTTTCCCACTAAAACAAATGAGTTCTTTTTCCTTTGGTTTTCTCGTTGATTCCTTTCTGGCCAAGTTCTTCTTATGATTTGAATGCTTTCATTTGAAATATGTGAGACACACATGGAGCATTCTAAGGAAACATTCTATATCCTTATCTGTTATTCTTTGGTGATATGGTTATAGCTCCTTAGTATTCTGTCATCTTTTATAATTTTTGATAAAAATGGTGATGATTATCATATATAATATTATATCCCAATCTCATGGACTAATAAAAGATCTAAAGAAACTTGTGTTTTCATTCAAACCCGGGTGGAAGGTCACTTTGTTCACAAAAGAATGTTAAAAAAAGTCCTGCTAACCCCACCGATATTTCTCATTTTCTTCATTGTATTAAGGTTGGTCAAGCATGATTTGCTCTCAACATCTTGAATTTAAAAACCAGTTTCTAAACTCTTCCAACCGCTTACTTGTTCTGACAGATTAACAAATAGTGGATGAATTTAATTGGCTCACTTAAGGAAGAGGTTGGGGAGAAAAGAGATTCAGAGGAATTGAGATTGAGAATTCAGGCTGAGAAAAGGCGGACTGGGTCAAAACAGATGTAGAGGAAGATGAAGAAATTGATTCAAATGAATGCAGCGAGCAAAATGAGTAGGAGCAGTATTAGGCAAGGAAAAACCACACATGCCAAGTGTCGTAGTGTAATCCTTCATATAGTGGCAAGCGAGATTTGTATTAACTATGCTCTTGCAAATTCCATTCGTATGTATGGTAAAAAGGTTCCAAAAAGTTAATGGTATTGGACAAATTTCGGAAGTCTACCAATTTGTACATAACCAACATAGGCCAAACACAACAGAGCTGGTCCAAAGGAAAGGCAAGGCAAATGCTACAAGCGGAATGATAATTGTAAGTGCTATTGCATAATGGTAGGATGGAAGGCAAGAAATAGAATTCTACAGAATAAATGCTATGACTCATTTTTTATTAGAAATATTATTTTTAATGTAGTAGCACTTTATATGACTAAGTGCTACTGAATGTGATATAAAACCAACTGCTGAAGGTATTACATAGCTGACGTGACCTTGTGAATTGTACATGGATGCACGCATGAGTGGAACTAACAGACATCCCAGTTGAAATGCAAAAAAGTGGTCTTGAAATCAAGAAAAATAAAGGAACTGTACATTGTTGCTATTTACGCTTCATTGCTACCATATCCAATTTGATTTTCCCAGTAAAATTAGTAATAAACTCACTTTGGGGTCTTTAATGTGCCTCTCTCTAATTTCCTTTATAATACCCCAACCTCCCAAACATATGAGCAATATTTTGAAATCTCATGGTAATGAAATGCTGCCGTTTTTCAACATTTAATTGCAAAGTCATTATTTAAATTCATTGAGTCAACATTTTAAGTTAATTAGATTCTTGATTTTAATTGTAAGTGACTGAAAATACACTTCAAAAACTTAAGGGATTAAATTGAAATTTGATGTAAACTAAGAGGTCTAGTCCTCCTTGTTCAATTTTGGTTATGGAGACACAAACAAACCAAGTCTGATTATTAAACATTCAGATTAAAATTTTTGAATTCAGACTGTAAATAAGCCTCAATTGATGCTAATACCATAGTGACAATTTAAGCTATAATCAAACGATAAAGCTTCACTTGGTTGACAATTGACAATGATTATGCAGTGTAGACCTCTCCGATGGCCACGTTTGGTTAGGGTTTTCTTAGGGGAAGAGAGGTAGAAAGTGTGTTTGGTTGGAGCAAAAAGGTGGGACCTCTCCTCCAAAATTAGGGTTTTTTGGGGTAGAGTAGAAATCTTTTTCAACCCTAATAAAATCGGAACCGGCTTTATCCTCCTTTGCAAATGAGGGTCTTTTGCAGAATCTGAATCGTTGGATCAGATCTCAACGGTCCATATTTAATATATTATTAAAATATTTTTAATAATATATTAAATATGGACCGTTGAGGTCTGATCCAACGATTCAGATTCTGCAAAGGACCCTCCCTTTTTTTAAAGAAACATGGCACGTTTTTATTATGCAAGTGTTAACCCTCCAAATTTTAAACCTCCTTCCCTTCTCTATGGTTTTTCCCTACGTATCATTCCGTTTCATTCCCTTTTGATATACATTGCTCTTTTCACTACTACAAAAAGGATAAAAGGTGACGCACATTTTGTGGTACTTCTTTAAACAAGTGCCACAGCTTCTCTTTTTTTTAAAATTTTGGGTACCAACTGTGGCGCCTAATAGATTAAGTGCCACAATTGAGGAGGCCTAGTATTGCGCCTGCCTACGCAGGCGCCACACATGGGGTCATGAAAGCAGCTGTGGCGCCTAACCCACCAAGCGCCACAGCTACAGCATTGAATTTTTTTTTTTTAAAAGATGGACATGTGTGGCGCCTAAATAAATAGGCGCCACACATGATAATTTCTAATCAGCTGTGGCGCCTAATGCTTAGGCGCCACAGCTGATGAGAGGCATTGTGTGGCGCCTAATTATTTAGGCGCCACACTTGCCCATTTTTTTAAAGAAAAAAAAAATTTAAATGGATAGTGTATCTCTTAATTATTTCATTTCCCGCGTAGTGGTCCTGTGTCCGCCCCCATTCCTTCTCTTTTTGACTACTACTCACTTTAATTATTTAACTACTCTCTCCTCCATTAAACTACTTTCCCTTTCTCATCTTCTTAGTGGATCCGTCGGCCCCCTCCCTCCATTTCCTATCATCTTCACACTAAAAAACACACCCACGCGCTCACTCGTCACTCAAGCTAGCATCACCAACGTGGTCTCCCACTCCCTGCGCTGGTTAATTAATAGATTTGTAAGAAGAAGACTATTTCATTCTAGCTTGCTTTGTTTAAATTTTTTTTAGTCAAGATAAACCGTAATATAACGTTTGCCTTTTTGTTCCTAATTTAATAGGAAATAATGAAAACCTAGCTTGTTTCGTTTGCCTTTTTGCTTTGTTTAAATTTTTTTGCTGACAAGCTTGCGTTTTTTAGTAATCTTTTAATTTACTTAATTAGTTGTTGATGTACTGTGTTCACATATCAAGTTCTTGTATTGTGATATTTTGTATGTTAGCTTTGGAGAGTATTAATGTAAGAATATTATTGTTGGGGAACTTGAATTTTAAATGTGAAAATTATATATATATATATATATATATATAATAGGTTGAAATATAAAATAGAAAGATTGACAATTTGTGGAGATGATAAACACGAAAGCCACTCATTTTATATAAAGCTTCACAATCAGGAAGCATAAAAAAGGGGCCACAGGAAAAAAAAGAAGAAGAAGAAGAAAAAAGAAAAGAAAAGAAAAGGAAAAAAAAAGGGACCCTCCTGTGGCGCTTGCGTCAGCAGGCGCCACAGTAGGACCCCCTGCTATGGCGCTTGCTCAAGCAAGCGCCACAGGAGGCCCTCCTCCTGTGGCATTTCCTCAAACAAGCGCCACAGGAGGGTGTTTTTTTTAAAAAAAAAAATTTAAAATATTGTGGCGCTTTCAAGCGCCACAGCTTTTTTTAGTGGCGTCCAGATATATGGCACTTCTCTAGCGCCACAGTTAATGCAATTATAAGCGCCATAGCTTTACTTTTTTGTAGTAGTGTTTTAATATATTATAATATTATCATGTACACATATATATGTATTATTTATATCATATATATAATAAAAGAAAGCATGTGTCTCTTTTTCTTCAACATAATTTTCTAACTTCATAATATTTTGAGTGGTAAAATATTTTTAAAACGTGTTAAAAATAATGAGATAACATGTTAAGATTAATAAAACCATCTTCTAAAATGCATATAAAAATATTTTATCTTATATATGTGAGATAACAAAATGAAGCGTAGCCCTAATTCTAGAAGATAAATTTTAATGGAGAGGATAATTAATTAAATGGGCCCAACTCACATCAAATAGGGCTTTATTTGATTTTGCTCTTACATTAATACACAAGAAGGAAAAACCAAAAGCAATAAAATCATTATATATATCATTAAATTAATTGTAAGGCGCTGGGGGAGGTATCCTAAATTGGAGTCCTGCCCTTGGATCGATGGTGAGTCTAACCCCTTTTCTAAAGTTTTTTGTAACAAAAAAAAAAATAATTGTAAGGCTAAGATTTGTTGGATTCAATTAAATGTAAAATGCTCCAATACATTGAATCTATATACATGAAATATGCGTATGCACATTAAATAACCCGAATATCTACAAACCTCATCTTTCAAACACTAGGTCTCCTCATTTTATATATGTACACACCACATAAGCTCTCAGAAGCGCCCGTCAAATTTTATTCACAGCATAAGGTTCTGTTTGGTTTGAGGGGAGGGAAGGGGAGGGTTTTTGCTCCTCTCTCCTTAATTGGCAAGACTAAAAATTTAAGAGGGGGATTTTTTTTGAAATTTCCAAAATTTCCCCTCCCTCCCCTCTAAACCTCTCCCCCCCAAATTGGGGGGATTTGAAGGGGATGCTAAAAGTACCTAACCTATTGGACTAAAATACCCATGGCATTTTGTCATTAACCCAAAAGTACCATTTACCATTTTTGACTCTGTATATATGTATGACTATAATTATAAAATATAATTTTAAATATATATATATATATAATTGTATTAAATGTTATTTATTATAATTTAGGGCATAAAAAAGTTATTTATAATTAATCTTTATCATACATTTAATAGAGTTTGAAAAAAAAAATCACTTATAACATAAGGGTAAAGTTGTCCACGTGAAAATAATTTCCCTCCCCTCCCCTCCCCTACCAAACAAGGTAAGATTTAAATCCCCCCTCCCCTTCCTTTTTATCAATCCAAACAAGGTAATATTAAAATCCCTCCCAATCCCCTTCCCTCCATTAAAATCCCTTCCATTCCCTCCCCTCCCCTCCGTCGAACCAAACAGACACTAAGATTTCTCTTTAATTTTACCAGTGACTAAAGATCTAAATCCACAGAAGTTTTGGATGATCAAGAAGAAGAAGATGAAGATCAAGTGCAAGAAAAGCAGACAATTTATGACTTGCATAAATCCCATTAGATCAACGGAATACCAAAAGGTATATGGAAATTTACCATCTCTTGTGTAATATCCCAATTTGTGATTAAGGTCTAATGATAATGGTATTGATTGTAATTTGTGCAATTAAATGTTTTTGGAGAAATGAGATGTGAATTTAGTATAAATGTGTGTGGTGTTTAAGATCAAGGGTTGAGATGTTGACATGTGGCAATGTTATGGACCATAGGATGAGGCATAAGAGATAAAAACCACCTTTTTCTCTCTTCTCTCTCCTATGCGTTTTTTTATCATGGGCAAGGGAAAAAGTGGTACATTATCATCATCCTTTCTTCATCCCTTCCATCTCTTATTTTCTCTCTCTTCCTTCACCATTTTCGCTGAACTCAAGCTTGGAAAGAGAAAGGGAAAGCTTTGATTTTGGGTGAGTAATGGTCCTCCTTTACTCAAATCCTTTTCTCTAAAGTTGTGCATCTCATTGAGAGCTTCATTATGGTGATTTCAAAATTTGGAAAGGTGGTGGTTTGTGTGTTGGAGCGAAATCAAAAGTTGATAATCAAGAAACTAGTCTTGGAAAGAGGAAGAGGTAAGAATTTGGAAACTTTTGACATATTTATTGTGGTCATTGGTTTAGCTTTGAGGATTTTGGATTTTTGCCCTGATTTTGGCTTAATTTTGAAATGTGTGAATTGGTTAGTGTTTAGTGGGAAATTGGTGTCATAGTGTGTCTTTGAGCATTTGAAATTGATTTGGAATGTTGGTTTGGATTGGTTTGCAATATGGTGGTTTGATTGAGTTCTTGGTAAGACATGTGGTGGTCATTGTGTAACATGCCAATGGAGGTTGAATTGGGTTGTTTTGATGATTTCAATGGATTTCTTGTGCAAATTTATGTGGGAATGGTATTTGATATGAATTTGGGAACCATTGCAAGCATTGGTGCAAAATTGAAATGTTGTCCATTGAAAGTCTATTCTGGGTAGTCAGGTTGTCTAGACGTTTTGAATAGGCAAATGGTGTCTAAAAATTCTGAAAATTTCCAGATTTAAATTTCACATTCCAAGATTCAAAATGGACATAAAGTGTGTTTCATTTCATTTTTTGAGCTAAGAGTAATGACTGTCCAAAGTTTGGGATTAAAACTGGAATCTGTTATAGAGTAGTGGTGAATTTCGTGTAATTCTGTACTTTTGTGGTGATTTCCAGTAATGGCCAATATTTTTCCTAGGAAAAGGACTTAAATATCTTTCATTTGGCTTTAGAATCACCTCATTTCGATTTTTCTAGAATTAGTTATGAGTTTTTCAAAGTTGTCTTGGCTGCAGCAGAAAAATCTGGACTGCAGCGCAAAAGTTTCTGTGCGTATTTTGGCCGCAGCCAGAAATTCTTGGCTGCAGCTAAAACCCTTCTGTGCATGTTTTGGCTGCAGCTAGAAATTCTTGGCTGCAGCCAAAAACCTTTTGTGCTAGTTTTGGCTGCAGCCAGAGGATTCTTGGCTGCAGCCAACCCCCTATTTCCAGCATTTTGTGATTTTTCAAGTAATTTCCAACCTAATACATACCAATCCTTTTGGGTTCTCTTTGAGCTTGTTATAACCATTTAAGGGACTCATATGGGACCAATTTTAAGTGTTTGGAAGTAAGAATTGGGGGTAGGAAATTAATCCTCCATTCTTGATTTTTTGTTTATAGGCTTTGACATTTGTCGTACCCGCGAGCCCACTGTGCCAAAGGTCGTTAGGAAAGAACAAGGTAGTGACTCCTTCTTTATACCTTATGTGATACATTGTATGTGTGCTAAATCATTGATTTGTGATAGATTCGTATGCTGCAAGATTTGTGAAATTGTGAATGCACCGCTATACCAATAGTCCCTGAGTCGATAACAATGGTTCGGGTAAGGGCTGTGTGCCTTCCCGGCGATAAAAGGGGATGAGGTTAGGGTGTGATATTTGTGAATTTATGGGCTGAAAGGCTATTTGTGGGCCGAAAGGCAATATGTGAGCCGTAAGGCTATTCGTATGCACTGCCATACCACAGTCCCTGAGTCGCTAACAACGGTTCGGGTTAAGACGGTGTGCCTTCCCGACGGTAAAAGGAGATGAGGGTGGAGTGTGATTGATGTTGTTGCTGATTATGTGGTGATTGTTTACATGCTATGTGATTACGTGTGGTATGAATAATTTGTTACTACTGAGATTCTTTAGAATCTCACTCTTTCCAAATGACTAACATTTTAGACAGGGCGAGTGGCTCCAAGGATAAGCGGCCAACCAGGAGCAGTTAGGGCCTGTAGGGACATTTATTTTGGTCTACGTTAGTTATCTCTTTTGGTTGGGATTACTGTATGTATATAGTGAATTCTTTTGGACATGTAATCCCCATTTGGGAAATATTAAACCCATTTTATATATTTGAACCCCGGGGTTACCGGGATTTTAGTTACGTACTCTGATATTTGTGAATGTGATATATCTGCACAGGTAATTGTATTCGAAAGTGGATGTGAGACCAGATGAAATTGTGTTTCTGAACTTTTTTTTTTTGGACACCCTATCTTGAAGATAAGGGATTTTAAATGTTGTTTTGTCTTGTTGGTCTCTATTTCACTTAAATTTTGTAATTCGGATATAATTACCATGAGGGGGTTACATCATGTCTCATTCATATAATATTTCAAATCCCCAGCCATAGCATCATTGTTGCTTTCATATATTTTTTATGAGTTAGACGTAGATCATTGAAATGAACAATTGTTTGAGTTTTATTTA
Organism: Inga oerstediana; assembly: GCA_963210345.1. Classification (NCBI taxonomy): domain Eukaryota; kingdom Viridiplantae; phylum Streptophyta; class Magnoliopsida; order Fabales; family Fabaceae; genus Inga; species Inga oerstediana. Next base: position 28,547,894 of record OY723408.1, read on the forward strand.
CATCTCATCCTAACCCATTTCGGACTGTTTCTTTTGTTGGTTCTGATCTGTTCAATAGTTGAGGGAGGAGGGCTCGTCTATTTGTCCTCTCCCCAAGTTTTTAAAATTTTTTTAGCGTTATATATGTTTTATAATGATCAACTAGATTGCACATGTTATTTAAGATACGTGGGTAGGTATGAAAATTATAATAACATTACAAACATAATTTTTTTCTAGGCATGTTCTTTAAAATATTTGTCCAAATGTAGACATGAAGGAAACAGTGAACAAAAACGGGGATATGATAATAAAATTGATACTAGGTAACTTGTTTTCCATAAAGTGGATTAAAGTTCCAAATTTAATATAATTGTTTTCCAAATATAAGTTCCAAATATAAGCTCACCTTGAGATTTTGTGTAATCTCTTCTTCAATTTAAATACATAATAGTCACAATTAGAAAAATAGGCTCATAATGAATAGTCTGGCCTCCTGTGATTTTATTTATAATTACTGTACACCAATAATATTGAGACACCTGTCTCTACATGGATTATTCTAGAATCACATTTACATATTTACTTCTACAGAATATATATAATCAAATACATTTAACTCCCTTCATTACTTTGGGCCTCTTTCTTCTTCCGTTGTCCATTCATAATCTTATGAGAGATCTATCACTGCTGGTCTAGTTTGCTTGGTGTTACTGTTATTCCAAGCTTATCCCTTAAGGCCCAGAAACGAGCATGATGAAGAGGCTTGGTGAAACAATCTGCAATTTGAAACTTAGAAGGTACATATTGAACAATTAAGGCTTTAGACAAAACTTGATCTCTTATAAAGTGAACATCTATTTCAATATGTTTTGATCTGGCATGATGTACTGGGTTGGATGCGAGAGCAGTAGCACTTGTATTGTCACACCATATGATTGGAATTCGTTTGACTCTTAGGCTCAGTTCACTTAAGAGAGACTTAATCCAACACAGTTCACCAGAAGTATTGGCAAGTGACCTATATTCTGATTTTGAACTTGACCTAGAGACCACTCCTTGCTTCTTAGATGACCAAGTGATAAGAGAATTTCCCAAGAATACACAATAGCCCCCCAACTGATCATCTATCATCAGGACATGACACCCAATCAACATCAGAGTAGGCAATTAAATCAAGAAGAGAAGATGGTCTAATGTGAATGCCATAGTACATCGTTCCCTTGAGATATCTCAACACTCTTTTGATAGCCTTCCAATGTTCAATTGTTGGTTGAGATAGGTATTGACTCAATTTTCCAACACTGAAGCTAATATCTGGCCTTGTGTTGCAAAGATATTGAAGAGCTCCCACAACACTCCTATATTTGGAAGGATTGTTCAATAAGGCTTCGAAGTGGATTGATAGTGATTTGTGAGTTGCCATAGGAGTAGGGCAGGGAGATGCATTGTTCATATGGAACTGACTAAGTATATCAGAGATATATTTTTCTTGTGAGAGATGCATTCTAGTTTTGTCCCTATATACTTCAATCTTGAGGAAATAATGAAGGAATCCCAGATCTTTTAAGGAAAATATAGTATGAAGCCATTCTGTAAAGTGCTTAATACTATAAGGATTGCTTCCAGTCACCAGAATATCATCCACATATATCAAAATCAGTAGGATCTGTTTGTGATTAGAATAAATAAACAAGGAAATGTCACTCTTGGAGTTGGTGAATCCCCATTTAAGAAGGACACTTTTCAAATGATCAAACCAAGCCCTTGGGGCTTGCTTTAAACCATCAATGCCTTGGAGAGTTTGCAAACATAATGTGGTTTTAATGAGTCTACAAATCCTTTTGGTTGCTCCATAAACACAGGCTCAAATAGAAAACCATTTAAGAAGGCAATGTTGATGTCTAACTGTTTAATTTCCCAACCAAAGGCAATTGCAATAGTCAAGATAATTCTTATGGTAGATGCTTTAACAACAGGATTGAAAGTGTCATAGAAGTCAATACCTTCAGTTTGTTGAAAACCCTTGGCCACAAGACGAGCCTTTTGCTTTTCCAAGGTGCCATCAGAATGAAATTTGGCTTTGAACACCCATTTATTGTCAACCACGTTCTGATTGTGTGGGCGTGGAACAAGGGACCATGTTGCATTCTTGTGCAAGGCTGTAAATTCTTCTGCCATCGCATGTTTCCACAAAGGCAATCTTAAGGCTTCCTTTGTTGTTTGAGGAACAATTTCCTTGCCTTGAATGACTCCAATATAAGGAAATTTAGGTTTAAAAATGCCTTTCTTGCTACGAGTTACCATTTGATGAGTGTTGTGTCTAGGCAGGTCTGCTAGTGATGTAGTAATCACAAAATAATCAGTAGTTACTGAAGAATGTTCCGGTGGAGATAAAGAAACCATAAGAACATCATCAGTTGTATCATTGATTAATGGTGAAGTAGCCTCTAATAGTGGTACATCCTGAGGAGATGTAGATGTAGTGGTGGCTGTATGTTCTGCAGAGACAATAAGAGGAGGTGAATCTGAAATTGATGATGCAGATTGGGAGCACAAACATTCTGAGAAGGATCAACAAAGGGGGAGGTGCTTAAAAAATCCACCAAGTCTTCTTGTGTAGGTTGTCGTAGATTTATGAAGCCATGTGCAAAAGGAAAATCTTGTTTATTAAAGACAACATGGCGGGAAATATAGATACGGCCTGTAGAGCTTAAGCATTTAAAGCCCTTATGGGAGCCACTATATCCCAGAAAAATGCATCTTGTAGTATGGAACAACAGCTTATTGTTATTATAAGGAGTAAGGCAGGGATAGCATGCATAGCCGAAAACCTTTAGGTTAAAGAGAGACGGCTTCTTCTTGAATAGTACCTCAAATGGTGAAAGATTCTGTAAAACAGCAGTAGGTAAATGATTTATTAGATAAATAGCTGTAGAGAAAGCATCCCACCAATATGAAATAGGTACATGAGCTTGAGCCAGAAGTGTGAGACCAGTTTCAACAATATGTATGTGTTTACGCTTAACTCGACCATTTTGAGTAGATGTATGTGGACAAGAGTATCGAAATAGAATACCATGATCATTAAGAAATGTCTGAAAAGACCAAAATTCACCACCCCAATCACTATGGAAAATTTTAATTCTCCTGTCAAGTTGGTTTTCAACCATTGTTTTAAATTGTTTGAAAGCTGACAATGCAGCATCCTTTGACTTTAAGGGGTAATTCCATGTATGTCTACTATAATCATCTAGGAAACTAATATAATAATGGTAGCCAGCTGTGGATTGAACAGGGGAGGGTCCCCAAAGATCAGTGTGAACTAGGTCTAGGGGATTAAAAGCTCGAGACTAAGAATTTGAGAAAGGAAGTCTATGTGACTTGCCAAACTGACATGATTCACAGAAATTAAAGTTTCCATTAGCTTTTACCAAAACATTAAATCTTTGAGAACTCTTGTAAGAGTTTATTTTTTGGGATGGCCAAGATGCCTATGCCAAGCCTCTAAGACAGTAAGGAACACACTACTAGACTGACAATTTTTAGCTAATTCTTGTTCAGTTCTACCAAAAACATAATTTGCGACAACAATATCCTTAGCTGAAATCACTTCATTATTGATCTTGTATAAACCAGGTGTAGTGCCTTTCGTTGTGACTCCCTGTAACAAAGTCTTATGCCGCTTCTTGTCCTTCACAAAACACCCATGTGAGTGAATCTCAATAAAGACATCATTATTATCGTTGGTCAATCTATAACCACTGATAAGATTTTTAGAAATTCTGGGGGCAACAAGGACATTTTCCAGTTTAAGGGACTTAGAAAGTTCATCACATAATAGTCTAGAGTTCCCTGTTTTAGACACATGAACAGAACCACCATCACCAATGAGTAAGGAGTGAATACCTAAATTAGATTCAGTTGCTTCAACATTTTCTGAGGTGTGAGTGATGTGGTGGGTAACTCAAGTATCCAGATACCATGCGGGATCAGTAGTCATTTCTGGTGTAGCCACATAAGCACTAGCTTGATCTTGTCTTTTAGGTCCTTTATAATTTCTATCAAAACGATGATAGCAGTGGATGAGATCATGTCCTGTTTTCTCACAGAGGAGACAATATTTTTCGGCCTTGTCACTTTTTCTTCCTCCAATGGAGTTTCTACCACAACCTCTACCACGTCTACCTCTTTTACCTCTCCAAGTAAGTGAATGAGGCAAGTATTATAAGCTAGAGTTATTGAAGGAGAGATTGGCAAAGGCAGTGGGCAGAACATTCTGTGACACAGATTGCAGCTGCTCAAGGCGGGATTCGAAGGTCAGGAGCTTGGATTGAACCTTAGCCCAGCTAATAGTATCTTTTTCTGATAATGTAACGATGATGGGATTATACTCTGCATTGAGCCCAGGTAACGTTTGAGTAACTAGATCAGATAGAGACAAAGGTGAACCAACGAGGGTAAGATTGTCTGAGAGAGTTTTCATTTTGGAAAGGTACTCTCACATTTTCTTTGATCCCTTCCTAGTCTACTGGAACTCAATTTTCAGAAATGTTACCCGAGATTTGGTATTTGCACCTACAAATTCCTTGACAGTAGTCCAAAGATCAACAGCTATTTTACAATGAGTCATCTGAGAAGTAATTTCGGTGGTCAT